>JAIFGZ020000611.1:0-1200000 GCA_019925245.2 Oryza australiensis | reverse complement strand
GAAATAGCCTAGCTTTGGAAATTTATAGAAAATTGAAAATAACACATTTTGGCTTGGGACAAATTTTATTAGAACAAAAGGATTATAAATTTTAGGACTGTGGTATAAAAACAACTGCACACAGTAGAAGATTTATTTATAAAAATCTATTTTATGTACCTAGCAAAATAAGGTAGGTTTAAATTATAAAAATCATAGGAAAATAATCCTAGCTCCGAATGAGGTGAACCAAAATTATGTAGAATCAGAAAAAGATCTAATATCTGACAAAAATATGAAAATAAGTACTTTCTGTAATAAACAAATCACTTGAGGATTGATTAAGGAAAAGAGTTATTCTTGAGCACTCCAACTTCTAAAAATTACAGGGGGCCCATTAAAATTCTTAAAAAATTCAAACTAAATTTTGTTAGGACCACCTCCCTGAGCTTTATTGACTAAAAATACTTTACATACCATAAAGCCTATAGTTCAGCCTTGGACAAATTTAAGAAGTATAAAGCTAAACACTTGACCTACACATGGCTATATAGGATATTCCACTTTGGTAGAAAATAAAAAGATAAAAACTTTACTTAGGAAAAACAGTCTGAAACTAAACACTTTCAGTTCATATGCATTCATTTTAGATCATGAAAGTTTTCATAAATACCTATAATCTGAAAATGTCGTTTGTATGCATTAGACGAACCGCCGACGTTTTAGGAGGATCCCTTGTATTTGAATGAGCAGGAGGAAGGAGAACCAGGCAAGTCCTCACCTCCCCCTTTGAACACTTTGATCCTAGATTTATGGAGGTTATTTCCAAATGATTGGGAAATTTGCATGACGTTTGTTATAATGACAACTAAAATCCTGGAAATGATGATTAGTACAACCACCTATGTTGCATGCTATCTCAAACTCCACATACTTACTTAGACAAACTCCTAACACTAGGAATGATCAAGATGTTAATGTGTGTTCGAAAGATCTGAAACCAAGGGTGGTTTACCCTTATGCTTAGCAAGCTTGTAGAGTCATTTTCCCATGATTATTGGGCATAGTATCCATGCTTAGATTCAAAGATTCCTTTTCTAAAAAAATATGTTATGTTACAAAGGCTATTTGTTAAAGCAATAACATGGAAAGTGTAAATTTAAAGTTTGGGCCGCAAGTGGTATGCATATGGTGACTTGTTGTATGCTGATTGGGGGAGTGTGTGCCCAGACTACCCGAAGGACTTCACTCCACGTATGTTCATCTCGAAAACAGTACAACCGCATGAGCTAGTATGGGATAGCCCTAGCTTAGTACATTATTTGTGGTTTAGCCTTAATTTAGGTAGGCAGAAGGGTATGGGTTCGAATAACTCAGAGGAGCTTCCTAATGCCCCGATGAGGTAGTTAGGGGACTAAGCCTATCAAATAAAACGGTGTTGTGCCTCGTGGGAGGGTTCCTGTCGTGTCCGCCACCACGGCATTAAGTTTAAGGTGTGGGCCAACCACTTAACGATTCTACGCCATACTTCCGAAATGGCGTAGGATGGAGGTAACACATATCATGCTGGTGTAAGGCTAAACCATAAATTTTAGAAGGGATTTGTGGTGAATAATAAATTGGTTACTCAAGTATCGCATGCCATGCTTTGAATGATTACTATGTCACCTCATGTGGGTAAAGTGTACGCACTCTGCAGAGTCAAAACTAATCGGTTAGCCGTGCTCACGCTTACGAGCATCGTGTGAATGTGTCGTGGGTATAGCTTTGTGTGTTCAAATAGGTTTTTTTTTGGCAAAACTTGATTGAAAACATTCAAATATGATTGCTATCCTATTTATTTCCTTTGCTGCCTGATAATACAAAGGACGATTGATGATTGCTTATGTTACTCCTTTGCTGCCCTGAAATGCAAAGAGAGGATGATATATGTGTATTACTATCTACTAAATGCCCAATTTAACAAAGTGTCAGCTTGCTGAAATTTATTTTTGCAAATTTGGAATTTACAATGTGGTTTTATCAAAATAAAATTTGTTTTGTGCTAAAAGAACCTGATATGAACTTCCTTTGATAATGCCAAACATGTAGCAAGTAGGCTTGATGGTTGCTTGCCAGTACAGTTCGTTGTACTGACACATGTGGTATATATATTCTTGGTTGTTTGCATAGGCATGGCTGCAGGGGAGTCTCCTCCTGAGGAGGACGAATTCGTCGAGGAGGCTCCATTCCTTCAAGATCGTTCTTACAAGGGTATCCCCTAGTCAGTTGAAAGAAAGACCCTCTGGACTGGAGTTTGCTTCCGCGTACTAATTCTATCTATATAACAATTTGGCCTGATGGGCATATGTATCTACAGACTAGTATGTTGAATTTACTTATGCTAGTATGTCAAACCTTTGTAATGTTAGCGATACCAACCGCTTGGATGAAAGTGGTTAGTATGATCCTTTTGTTAGGAATGTATTAGCCATGAGTATGAGTTAAGATAGTTGAGACAATGTAGATCTTTTGCCAATTGGTGTCACGTCTCCTGGTTGTGTAACACATTTGGTCGCCACAATCGAGTGGTTTGACGGGCACGATCCAGGCTGAAGTTGACTGGCAGGCTAAAGACCCACCAATGTCTCAGTTATCTCTCTCTCTCTAGAAACGCCGGATACCTTACTATGCTTATGGGAAGAGTTGATACTTTCTATTCGTCCCTTAAATATAGTAAGAGGTCTGGAGGCGTCCCGACATCTTGTCAATGGCCATAATAACTGTCGCAACCCGATTTTTCTTCGGGATTAAAAATCATTAAATAAATCATTTTTCAGAAATTAAATAAAATGAAAAGCAAATATATGAAGTGACATTATTGAGGAAATTAAATTTTCCTTTCAAAATCATGGCTGGAAATATTTTTGTAATATTATCCATGCCCTAAAATACTCTCTGAAATTTTTCGTGAAATTTTAGAGCTCCAGAAATAATTATAATAATACAAAGAGAATTAAAATAATTAATTAATTAATCATTAAATGAGCTGGTCATATTTTTATTAAATCCTTTGAGTGTTCATATATTTTAAGGAATTTTCTTGGAATTATTTGAGCATTGAAAGCATTTATAAAAATTCAAATATCATTTATGTGATTAATTTAAATGGAAAACAAATTAAAAATCCTTTTCCTATGCTCCGGCCGCCATTCATCCGATTCCTTGAAGTCCGCTTTGCCTTCCTCTCGGTCGGCCCACCAAAGCCGCCACTCCCTCCTCTCTCTCCTCTCGGGCCAGCTCGTGGTCGGCCCATCTCCCTTCTGCGCCACGCCAAAGTCCATCTCCCGTCCCTGCTCCCCCGAGCAATTGACCGGTGGGCCCCATCGGTCAGCCACTCCTCCCTCCCGAGCCACCGATAGGTGGGCCCCACCTATCGGGCGTATCCCCAACCTCCCGCCTGCCTTTCCCGGCCACAGCCGCCATTGCCGCGTCGTGCCGCCACTTCTTCGGCACCACGTTGGCCCTCTCGCGTGCGCCCGCATGCTCGCAACCGCCGCCCGCTTTTCCCGCCCTGCCCCGCTCGTGCCGCGCCCGTGCAACGGCTGAAGCCGATTTACCCGGCCGCCCGCCTTTTTTGCCGCCTCAAACCGCCGCCTATCCCTGTCGTATCCAAGCCGGACTCTGCCCCTTCCACCTATAAATCGCGTCCTTCCGAGCTCCTCCATGTTTTCCACAATTTGCCCGAGCCCCCCGTGAACCCTAACACTCTCCCCACACCCCTCCTCGCTCCGTCGCATACCGCCATCCTCCAGCCGCACAATTCACGCTATTCGTCGCATATCACGTGCGCCACCTCTCATAGGCCCTCGGCCACCACTCTCCGAGCTTGGATCGCCATCGATTTGTCTCGGTCGCCGTCGTCTTCCCCATCTCCGACAACCTAGTGAGCAATCACTCTCTCCTCGTCCTTTCCCCTCTCTCCGGCCGATCCCGAGTTGTCTCGCGCTTCGCCATCGCCCGCGCTCGCACGTGCTTGCACGTGAGCATCCTCCACCGTTCGCCATCGGAGCCCATCGTCGTGCCAGTCCTGTGTGCAGGCCATTCTCTGCTTGCCGCCGTGCATCACTATTGAGGGAAAATGTCACGCACTGGCCTGAGAGATCTGCTTAACTCTAGTGTAGGTCCAAATCTTGCTTTTGGGGTTCAAGGGCGTGTCATTTGGTTTGATCCTGCAACCAACAAGAAACAAAGAAAGGAAACAAAGTTAAATCCGTAAACGATAGCCGATCGGGTATAGCCGATGATGTATTGTTTAATATTGAGCCAATGCAATATGCACTGAATCGGCAAAGGGAAAGTTAGATCTACTCGATCGACTGTAGATATCAATATTGTATAATCTAGGTCTCAAGATACGTTTAAACCAAGTGACTGAGATAGATTGGTAGCGTGCTAAGACAGTATGAATCACTTATGTCTAAAAGTACTTTAAGACAAAAATTACATGTATTTATGGCATAGCCGATGTCATAAATCTAACATGTATCGGCTAATACTCCGATACTACTTTATAGTAAGATATCAATATAGATTAAATATGTTAAACAGGAATCGATCAAGTGCTAAGATAACCTAACAGATCGATAACAACTTTAAGATATTTCATCACAGCGAGATCTTAATATAAAGGGCAGATTTAGCATATCAAGTAAACATGTAAGAAACAAGATAACTAAACCAGATAGGATCTGCTGAAACCCCAATACTATCTCTGCAAGCAATCATGAGACAAGATAGATATTATGATTCTAAAAAGGTCTATGAAAGCCTTTCGAGATGGTGGATACACTATATAATCTAAGTCGATGTTGATATCTAACCTTGTCGACTGTTGTCTAGTAACAGATGCTAGCCGATTAGGGTTAGACAATAGTATCGATCTAGATTATATAGCATAGATGATAACTCAACGATTTACGTAAACAGGATCAAACCCGATGCAACCCAACTTGAAAGAAAGAACTCATCGAAGTAATTGAAAGTAAAAAGGTGGCGATGCACCGAAGGTGTATTGAACAGATTGTTGTTTGATTACATGGTCTTGGGCTATATTTATACCCAAATACAAAATATGTCCTTGTCGGACATGACTCTTATCTCTATTACAATTCAAAATACGAATAAGTCCCTTAGGTGGACTCTTACCAACACAATCTATAAGGAAACTATTTAAAATAACCTAATTAATAGATACAATTGCCTTTTTTCAAACTCTATCCATGCATGGCAATCTTCATGAAGAACTTCAAATGAATCCGACAATGATTCCACTGTCCTTTTACAAGGATCAGCTACATCGTCTGTCCTTATCAGAATCGGCCACATCGGCTATCCTTTTTCGACTCGGTCTTAGCCAATGAACACCTTAGCCGATTCGATCTCAGCCGATGCGCACTCCTTCAAATCTACTTCAAAGCCGATCTCCGAGAACCATGATCTCCTTCAAATCTACTTTGGCTTTAATTCCAAATCCGACGGTTGGCTTACCAAATTTGGTCGTTAACACATGCCCCCAAGTCCGTTATATTTGTAATATTGCAGAATTGTTTGATCTTATCTCCGAGAAAATTTAGGGCTTTTCTGTTTTGGCCGTCACCGCACCTCTTTAAATAATAATCACCATGTCGAAGTTTTTCACGTCATCACTTGCGCTTTCACCGCTTTAGCCACAAACTTCCACAATCTTCACCGGCGACCTCCTCGGAGCCCTCGGTGAACCTGCAAGCAACTCTCTCGCGGTGACAGCTTCATCCCCGGTGATGTCGACCTCAGTTATTCCTTCTGGTGCGCCGTCAGCTGAGTTACCTGAGGTAAGCTCCATCGGCTATAACTCCTTTCCTTGTTGTGGATTTGTTTTTGCTTTTCGTGATTCGCCTTTTTCCATTGTAGCATCTCGCCAACCAAATTGCAGTCCCTAGCCTTGTTCACCGTAACCGATTCTTCCTAGGACCAATCGGCAATTCAGACCCCACTGAGTTAATAAACGTTGAGACCAACAGGGTTCCTTTTAGATTAACAAACCCTAGTTTGGCACATTGGGCTGGAACTTTCAAGTCTTGGCCATCAATTGACAAAACTTGGCCAGAGTGGTACAACATGGTATCGGCTAGCAAGCAGAGTCACTGAGAAGAACTTGGGATAGCACAATGTCTAGCCCTGACCATAGCCGACATGTCCAAAGATGAGCCAATGCTGTCGGATGCAACCTATTTTTGGTCCAATACTCTGAATGCCTTCTTATTCAATCAAGGACCGATGACACCAACTCTCCTGGATTCTTTGTGCTTATTATTCCCTTTATATTCGAGGAGTACCCAGACGGTGCCTATTAACGACCAAATTTGGTAACCAAATCCCTAAGTTCAAGGTTGAAATTGAAGTGAAATCTGATCGAGAAAGTGATCTGCGGAGAAACAGAGGCTGCATCGGCCATGATTAAATCGGCTAGGAGACCAGTCGGCTGAGGCCGAATCGGATAGGAACAGCCGATAGCCGATAGCCGATTTTGATTCAGAGAAGGAGATGGGACCGTTTCCGATAAAGAAGCTTGAAGATAAAATATTAGATTTGGTCTCCAAATTGTGCGTTAAAGATATTGCCATTTATGTTTAAGGTCCTGTAACGGCAATGGTATCTATAAATTAGGAAGTTATTAGATTTTCATATTGTAATACGACATGGGGCTGTTTCCCGAGATATTGTCGTATTCTAAATAGTAGATAAGATAGAAACCGTATTCTACACAGATGTTGTTATGCCTGGGTATAAATAGGACCCGAGGCTCTTCTTAAGATATACAACACGCATCAATACAATCTCGGCGCATCGCCAAACTTTTTTCTTTTATACGAGTTCTTCATCCCGCTTCGAGTTGCATCGATCTCGACCCCCGAACAAGGTAAATACTTGTCATTAGTAGTTTGTATCGTCGAATCTAATGCTTACATCGTCATGACACTATAGATTTAATGTTATAAACTGCGCAATTTATCATATACGACATATAATCTAGGGTAATATCTAGATCTATCTTGTCATCGGCTTGTTTCTCTTGGGAGACAGCAGCCGATAAAGCTAGATCTAGATGTTGAACTAGTTTATATGTTGTATCCACCGTCCCGAACGGTTTACATCGGTTAATACAGATCTAATACTTCTTTTTGTACTTAATGCCGCATCATCATGACCTATTAAGTCGCTTTTAGAATTATTAAGATCTTTTCGGCTAGATGTTTATCATTAGAGACAGTGCCGAGGTTTCAGCCGGTCTTATCTGTTTTAATTGTCTTTTAGCGTTATTTACCATTAGATATATTAAAGATGCCTCTTATATCAAGATCTCAATCTGGTTAAATGCCTTAAACCGGTATAATTCTGTTGGCATCAACTGATAGCCAATTGATCTAGGTTTAACGCATTTAGGTTAAATTAATATCTTTTCATAAGATGTATCAGAGTAATAGCCGATCCACGTTAGATCTGCAGCATTGGCTAGGTCATAAACACATATATTTATTATCCTAATGTATATTTATATTAAGTGGTTTATACTGTCTTGGCACAGCCGATCTGTCCCAGTCACTTAGTTTAAATATGCTTTGGGATAGCAATTATATGTAAGTTTGTTCCCTGAGCCGATCCGGTAGGATCTAACCTTAACCTTAATGAATGTATCTGTTTATTATGTCTTGTTGGTTAATAGATCAGACCAGCTGGCACGCCTAATTCATCAAAGGTAGCCAAGGACAGACCTGCACTGGAGTTAAGCAGATCTCCCAGGCCAGCGCGTGGGAAAGATTTCTCATCAACACGCTTCTTGGCACGCCTAGTGGGACCATCAACTCGGCTAGAACACAGTAACAAGGTCGACGTGATGGTTAACATCAAGAGCCCCGAGATTAGCGAGGAAAACACGGTTCCTGTCAAGATGGAACAATTGTCGGCTGAGCAATTGGCTGACTACAAGAAGATGGTGGAGGAGCTACAGGCCAACTATCTACAATCTTTTGCCCAGACCAGATCGGGAGCCATCCACCAGAACTACAAATTCAGCATGGACGACTTCAAGGCATCCTCCTCAGACGATGCAAAAGGAAAACGCAAAGCAGAGGAACCAAAGCAAGAACAAGACGATTCGAAACTGCACACTTTGGAAGACCGAATCGACTTGGCTGTGCACCACGCTCTCGTTAATCTGAGTGGCATCTTGGTCAACACCCTCAAGAGCATGATTGCCACTGTGGTTGACTCGAAGATTGCCGATCTACTGCAACGGGGGCCGACTTATTTCAACGATGGCCGGTTCCCCAGCTACGGGGTCTTGGCGACCCGAATCGGCCGATACCACCACCGGTCGGCGGGGCCACCAAGGGGTCTCGGTCGGCCGAATGCATGCCTGCATCGGCTTCAAGGCCGCCGCCCGTCGTTCTGAACCGGCATCAACCTCCTTCCCAGGAACAACTAGCCGGCATGTTCGAGTTCAATCGATGGCAAGAACCAATCGCCAACATCATACAAGGGGCACAGTACAATGCTAGTGGCCGATGGCTCTTCTCTGACCAATCACCACCGCCGGTGAATCGACTACCTCCCGCTGTCGACCCAGCTCAATATCAGTGCCAGGGAGGCCAGCATGACCAACATTACCAGCCGCAGACACCGCCACCTCTGTATCGGCAGGCACCCGTGCAATACGATCAATATGAGCCGATACAACACGTCCAAGATAACAAGACTTGGGCTGATTTGATTGCCGACGTCATGCGCGATGAATTCATCCTCAAATCGAAAGATTTTGGCAATATGTATCAGTATCCATACCCAGAACATTTTGAGAGGGTGCCACTACCCAACCGATACAAAGTCCCAGATTTCTCCAAGTTCTAAGGGCAGGACAATACTTCTACATACAAACACGTCAGCCGTTTCCTGGCGCAATGCGGGAAGGCATCGGCTACAGACGCCCTGAGGGTTTGGTTATTCCCGCTCTCGCTATCGGGATCGGCCTTTACGTGGTTTTCTTCACTACCTTATAATTCCATCCAGAGCTGGGCCGATCTCGAGAAACAATTCCATAGCTACTTTTACACCAGCAACCATGAGATGAAGCTGTCGGACCTGATAAGCATTAGGTATAAGCATGAGGAGTCAATTCAGGACTACATTCAAAGATTCAGAGAGATGAGGAACCGCTGTTATGGCCTAGTGCTGTCCGATTCCTAGTTAGCCTATTTGGCTTTTCATGGACTACTGCCGCCGATCCGTGAAAGGTTTTCGGCTCAAGACTTCGATAGCTTGGCCCATCTGGCGCAGAGGGTGATGGCCCACGAGCAAAGATTTCAGGAATCAAGGAAGGCCATCAAGAAGGTTGCCCACGTTGTCGTCGAGACTGACTCAGAAACAAGTGACGATGACGCAGAAGTTGCTGCAGCTGAATGGACCAAAAATAAAATGGCTATCGTCTGTCAATGGCTACTGAAAACGGCTAGGGAGGAGTAGTACGACTTCGACATTAGCAAGGCTGATAGGATCTTTGATTTATTGCCGAAGGAGAAGCAAATTAAGCTTCCTCCCAACCACACAATCCCATCGTCTGAAGAACTCAAAAAGAAGAAATACTCCAAGTGGCACAACTCCACCTCCCATAGCACTAACGACTGTAAGGTTTTCAGGCAGCAAATCCAGTCGCTTATTGAGGCCGAGAAGTTGAAGTTCGCCAATTCACCTCGGCCAATGAAAGGCACAGCTTGGCCAAAACTCTCAAAGGGGTTAAGGCCAAAAAGAAACCGGCCGGATATCAAGCTCCACCAGTCAATATGGTGCATTCCACCGGCCGATCGGCAGATCGTTGACCCAGGCGCATGGACCCCATGCCCCGTTTTCAACAATGCTTTCGTGAGGAAGAGGAGGCCCGGCGCAGCAAGCCTTACATCAGGGAGCCTGAGGTTAGGGGACTCCAATTCGTTAGAAACCACAGTGGTTACGACCCGCACTGGCGCTGTGAGTTTTTTCGATTCTATTGGGAATCGGGGATGAAGCTGCCGATGATAGACAACTGCCCGGCCTGCAGCGAATATCATGAAGACGAATACAAGGATCCGCCAATGCAAAGCCCTGCCCAATTCGTCCCCAGGGCCGTGCAGCTTAACCAGAGGCAACAATCGATACATGATCGGCTTGGGCCAATCCACCAAGACTTCTTCGAAGACGAAGACAAAGACGAAGACGAATACTACGAAGAAGAAGCCGAAGATGAGCAATCGGCTAACCCCCAGTGATGCCCTTCACTAAAACACAAAAGAGAAGCATTCAGCGGCTCAAGAGCGAGGGGCGAGAGGTAGAAGTACGATGGATGATCCGACAACAACAACGTTAGCAAGGTGCAAAATAATGGCGTGTCAAGAGACAAGCGCCGACTACCGATGAGAGCCCATCCGATGAGAGCCCAGCCGGCCAAGCTAGGAGGGCGTAAAAGGAAATGGAAAAGCTACTGCATTGGTTAACATGGTCTTTATACTACCAGCCGAATTCAGTGTCACAGAGGCCAATGCAGATAGCGTGGAAGACGCCTTGGCAAAACTAGCACTCTCCCCGGAACAAGCCATTTTTGAAAAACCAGAGGGGAATGACAATCGGCACCTCAAACCACTTTACGTGAAAGGATTTGTTAACGGGAAGCCGAAGTCAAAGATGCTAGTCGATGGAGGGGCAGCAGTCAATCTCATGCCCTATGCCACTTTTCGGAAGCTGGGCAATGGTGCCGAAGATCTACTCAAGACGAACATGGTGCTCAAAGACTTCGGCGGCAATCCATCGGAGGCCAAGGGCGTGCTGAACGTCGAGCTGACCGTTGGCAGCAAAACCGTGTCCTCAACATTCTTTGTCATGGACGGGAAGGGATCTTACAACCTACTACTTGGGAGGGACTGGATCCATGCAAACCGCTGCGTCCCTTCCACAATGCATCAAAGTCTGATCCAATGGCAAGGCGACAAGATTGAAAACGTTCCAGCCGACAGGTCAGCGAGCGTTGCTAACGCCGATTTGCCACTTTGGGAAATTGATGGTATTGATTGTCTGTCCGGCAAAATCGGGCAAGCCGATTTTCTAAAGGTGTCCGATTCTGCCATACAGCCTATTGCAGACGAAGAGCCTCAATTATTACTTTGAGGGCGTCATGGAGGGCTCGAACGTCTACGGCAAGGACACCATGGACGACGATGATGGCAAGCTTGGGCAGGGTTTTATGTCAGCCGACGAGCTGGAATAAATCGATATAGGTCCTGGAGATAGGCCTAGGCCGACATACATTAGTAAAAATTTGTCTTCTTGTTGTAGATCCCAGCTTATTGAATTATTAAAGGAATATAAAGATTGTTTTGCTTGGGAGTATTTCGAGATGCCTGGTCTTAGCCCGTCTATTGTTGTGCATCGGCTGCCTATCAAGCCGGGGTTTCGGCCATACAAACAGCCTCCTAGGAGGTTTAAAGCCGATATGTATGAGGCGATCAAGGCCGAAATCACTCGGCTATACGATGCTGGATTCATTCGGCCTTGCCGATATGCAGAGTGGGTTTCAAATATTGTTCCAGTAATGAAGAAGAACGGTAAACTTGATTTCAGAGACCTTAATAAAGCTACCCATAAGGAGGAATATCCAATGCCCATAGCCAATTTTCTCGTAGATGCTGCTTCTGGCCACAAGATCATAAGTTTTATGGATGGTAATGCAGGTTATAATCAGATTTTTATGGCTGAAGAAGATATCCACAAGACTGCTTTCAGATGCCCAGGAGCAATCGGCTTGTATGAGTGGGTCGTCATGACGTTTGGCTTGAAGAATGCTGGAGCAACTTATGAAAGGGCCATGAATTACATTTTCCATGATATGATCGGCTCTCTGGTTGAAATTTACATTGATGATGTTGTTGTCAAATTCAGGGAAATGGAAAACCTTATAGCCGATCTTAGACAGGTTTTGGAGCGGACAAGGAAATATGGCGTAAAGAGAATCCACTGAAATGTGCGTTCGGCGTGTCGACCGAGCAATTTTTTAGGGTTTCTTGTTAATGAGAGAGGGATTGAGGTTACACCAAGGAGCATTAATGCCATCAAAACGATATAGCCTCCGAAGGACAAGAAGCAACTACAATCTTTGATCGGCAAAATCAACTTCAGAAGGCGATTCATAGCCTATCTTTCAGAAAAAATAGGGCCATTCACACTATTGCTTCGGTTGAAGGCCGATCAAACATTCACTTGGGGGGCAAAGTAGCAAAAGGCATTAGACAATATCAAGGATTACTTAAGCTCACCCCTAGTCTTGATTTCTCCGCAAAAAGGGATACCATTCAAACTCAGTCCTGATTCAAGAGATCGAAACAAAAGAGAAAGTCATCTTTTATCTCAGCCGACGGCTGCTGGACACAGAGACAAGGTATTCACCAGTGAAAAAATTGTGTCTTTGCCTGTATTTTTCATGTACAAAGTTGAGGCATTATTTATTATCCAACGAATGCACGGTCGTATGCAAAGCTGATGTAGTCAAATATATACTACCGGCTCCAGTACTCAAAGGACGAGTTGGGAAGTGGATTTTTCCTTTAACAGAATTCGACTTAAGATATTAGGCACCCAGGGCAGTTAAAGGACAAGCCATAGCCGATTTCATCATAGAACGCAGAGATGGTTCAATCGACTCGATGGAGATCATGCCTTGGACTTTGACGTTCGATGGCTCGGTTTGCACGAATGGATGCAGTATCGGCTTGGTTATCATATCACCAAGGTGGGCAAGCTTCAAATTTGCCTTCTCAATCAACCGCCACGTCACAACCAATCAAGCTGAATACGACACAGTGTTTAAGGGATTGCGTCTTCTCAAGGAAGTTGAGGCCGACGCCATCAAAATAATGGGAGATTCGCTGTTGGTCATCAGCCAGTTGTCAGGAGAATATGAGTGCAAAAATGATGCGCTGATGGTCTATTATCAACAATGCCGAGAATTGATGGACAACTTTCGGCAAGTAACATTAAAGCACATCCCCAAATAGTAGAATGTAGAAGCCAATGATTTAGCTCAAGGGGCATCAGGCTACAGGCCGATAACAAAAGATGTTGAGATAGAGATTGCCACCATGACAACCGACGACTAGAGATGTGAAGTCTACAACTATCTGCAAAACCCTTCCCAGTCAGTTTAAAGGAAATTGCGCTACAAGGCTTTGAGATATGTCTTGCTCGTTGAAGATTTATACTATCGGACGATTGATGGAGTGCTGCTCAAGTGTCTCAGTGCCGATCAAGCCAAGGTAGCTGTCGGAGAGGTGCATGAAGGAATCTGCGGCACGCATCAATCGGCTCACAAGATGAAATGGTTACTTCGGAGAGCAAGGTATTTTTGGCCGACGATGCTGGAGTATTGTTTTAGGTACTATAAGGGCTGCCAGGATTGTGAAAAGTTTGGAGCTATACGAAGGGCACCAGCATCGGCTATGAACCCAATTATCAAGCCTTGGCCATTCAGAGGTTGGGGGATAGATATGATCGGCCAGATCAATCCACCCTCGAGCAAAGGACATAAATTCATATTGGTGGCAATAGATTATTTCACGAAATGGGTGGAAGCAATTCCTTTAAAGAAGGTTGATTCAAAGGATGCAATCGAGTTAGTTAAGGAGCGCATTATATACCGATTCGGCGTCCCTTGGACGATAACGACAGATTAGGGATCTATCTTTGTATCGGACGACTTTGTTCAGTTTGCCGACGACATGGGTATCAAGTTGCTCAATTCTTCGCCGTATTATGCTCAGGCTAATGGACAGGCAGAGGCCTCAAACAAGAGTCTAATCAAGCTTATAAAGAGGAAGATCGCTGAATATCCTAAGGAATGGCACAGCTGATTAGCCGAATCACTTTGGGCCTATCGGATGGATCGCCATGGATCAATCCAAGTCCCTCCATAAAAACTGGTTTATGGACATGAAGTAGTCCTGCCGTGGGAGAACATCATCAGCTCGAGAAGACTTCAGTTACAAGATCAGCTTACAGCCGATGATTACTACAACCTCATGGTAGATGAATCAGAAGATCTAGTGTTGTCACGGATGAGGGCCTTGGAAAAGGTAACAAGAGATAAGGAACGAGTAGCCTGCCATTATAACAAGAAGGTTGTGCCTAAGTCTTTTGAAGAGGGCGAACTCGTTTGGAAATTGATATTGCCGATTGGATCAAGGGATAGTAAATTCAGCACTTGGTCACCAAATTGGGAGGGGCTGTTCAAGATCCACAAATGCGTCTCTAAAGGAGCTTATAAGCTAGAGGGTTTGGATGAAGAAGTGTTTGGGAGGGCTCTGAACGGGAAATATAAAGAAATATTACCCAAGTGTATGGATCAACTCATGATTCGGCTATGGTTGTGCCGATTCATGTTAGACGATGCGTTGTAACACACGCATCGCCTTTAGGACGTTTTTACGCCAAGTTTTTCCCCTACTTTTTCTACATCAGCTCAGCTTAGCCGATAGCGATAAGATGTTTGATTTGATAATTTTGTTAATGCTGGAAACACCATCAAAAAAACTAGGGGGCATATACAATACAATATGATGTCAAGAAGGTAGAGCGAATTTTTCAAAATTTTTGCAGTCTACAAGCAAGCTTAATGTGCTCGGCAAGCATGCATTAAGTGGAGAACAAGTAAGGCAAGCCGATTACAAAAGATAGTTCGAATCAGTTACAAGAGTTGATGAAAGCTGGTTGCAAAACAGTTAGATTACAAGATTTGCGAGTTTTGCCCTAGCCAACTATTACAAGTAGCTCAGCGCGAGAGGAAGTTGGCGATGGCCGATATCGCCTTACGACGGATTCCATCTATCTCTTCAATGGTCTTGGCGTCAGCTGCATCATTCCCTTTGATCGGCTTCATCGCCCTGGCCATGTCGAACAAATGTGGCACGACCGCCTTTATCTTCGCTCGTTGGTCCTTGATCTCCTTCAGCAGGCCGGCCACGCATTGTTCTTTGGCCACAATATCGGCTTCAACGCTGGCGAGTTCAGCTATCAGTTCCTCTCGACACTTGTGAAGCCCGATCAAGTTCAGCAATCTGCTTGTTGATTGGCTTTGATGGTGGCTTCTAACGCTTGGTTTTCTCGGCGATCGGCTATTCCTTGTTTAGCCCGTTCGAACTTGTGCCGATGCGCCTCCATAAAGGTCACCGGTGCAATGATGTCAGCCAGCTGATCCGGTAGCCGATCCTGGATGTCTTCAAACCTACTACGGATCGAGCCACAGTCAGTGACCAGGATGTCGAGGAAGCACTCTAGTCGTTTGGCTATGTCTGACAAGGTATCCCGTAGCTCCTCATCTGACACCACCATGGCTTTATTGGCGCCTTCTTCATGATCAAGAAACTCTGAGAGGTCGAAGTCCATAAGATCGGCCACAGACTGCAAGTTAGGAGATGGTTACGAGAGCCGATAAAGTTGATGAGCCAATTTATAAAGTTGAACAGAACTTACTCAGATAACTGGGACTGAGGTAGCCACGTCCTCGGCGTCATCATCACCTACAGCCGTTGGAGTGTGCTCACTTGAGAGTTGGGGGGCAGGTGTCGGAACTCGTGGAGGCCGAAAAAGAGTTAGTTCAAGAATCAGCTGATTAAACAAGGAAAATACAATGGCTAAAAGCTTACCGGAGAAGGGGCCTTTCTCGGCCTAGTGACAACTTTCTTCCTCTGCCGATGCGACAAGGACAGTGAGAAAATGCTAATGAACTTATTGAAAGATTGAGCAAGGAGAGATGCTTACTTGCGTCAGACGAGCAGCCCGTCTTGGAGGACTTCGGGTTTTCTGAGCCGATTGCTCGTCGGGCGACGGTGTTGTCGGTTGTGGCTTCATGAACGGCTTACTCCATCTCTTCGGATCTGACTTCATCTTCCAGGAAGGCGTCCACATCTGGATCGATTAGGGAGAGGTCATCAGTTGGAGCTCGTTTTGGTTTCTTCAAAGCTCTTTTCTTTCGTTCGGCAGTAGGGGTGGTAGCAGCCGATGGTCTTGCCCTCTTCGACCATTGAAGTGGTTCACGAGTTTGGCCGTGAAGGAGCGTGCCCACTTTTGGTGCGTTGTGGCCAATGATGGACGGCGCCAACCCGCAGCCGTTGGGAAGGACGCCGCGAGCATAGAGGATGGCTACTCCTGTGTTGCTGGTATGAGGAGGGGAGTCGTCAGTTGTTTGCAAAGGAATAAGATGTGGTCAGTTGAGAACACAAGTGATAGCCGATGAAGAAAAGGGTTAAAAGACAAAGTACTCACCGAAGGGACTAAATCAGGGTCGACGATTGTCAGGTACATCATAGCCGATTGATGGAACAGATGTTGTTTCCATTCATTACACCATCAGTTGAAGATAGCTATCCTGGTCACTGCCAAGTCAATATTGTTTATGCTGCCCAAGGGGGGACCAGGGATGCGTAACAGCCGATGCATCATGATACTGCCTTCAATTTTTCCTCTGGTCTGGATCTTGTCGACATAGTAAAGACCAATTGGCAGTTGACCCAGTCCGAATTGCCTTGCAGCTACCATTGGGTGATGAAATTCATAAGTCTTGGTAACATTGCGTCCTTGATGGATGTCGACAGGGAGGATACAGGGAGTGATGGCTGTTACATAGATTTCCCTCGACTTTAAATACTTTTCAGAATTAAGCTCGTCTAGCCGAAGATCATCTGGTTGTTCAAATCTATCAAAGTTTTCGTAGGCAAACCAGATCTTCAAGGTGTTCGAAAAGCCACTATATAGATGCTCAAACCAATTCTTGAATTGCTCGGCTGTTAACTTGGATCCGGGGTAAGTGGCAGCTGCCTCCCCATATGACATGCACCACCGAGTCATTTTTTCTTCATCATCTTCAACTCTTGGCTCAGGCAAAGGGAAATCGGCTTCAAGTGGGGCGGCCTTTCAGCAACCTGGTAGAGGTGAAGGTTGAGCCAGAGCTGTAATAGCCACCAGGGCCCTCCTGTGCTGATGGCTTGTTTTGAAGCCAGCTTAGCCGATGTGTTGCTCAACATCTGATACACATAGCCAAGCAAATACTTTCCCAGAGGGATTTTCTTCTTGCTCACTAGGGCTTCGGCTATATGTTGCCAATTGCTGGTTGGTCCACAGCTCGATCCACAAAAGAGAAATTTTCTAACCACATTAAGAAGAAAGCTGTGTGTTCTCTCTCAGAGATTAGGTCGTCCTTCATGTTCATCGATATGAAGCCGCTCCAGCCCCATATGCTTTTGGTCATAAAACTATGGGAGCATTTGATGTTTAGGCCGACTGGGGCTACTGTGGATGTTATGTCTAGTCCGATGATCATTGTTACATCCAGGAGTGTTGGGGTCATTGGTCCTTGCATAAACAGGAAGGCGTTGAGAGTATCAGACCAGAAGTAACTTGCAGCCGATAGGAGGGGTTGGTCCTTAGGCATGTCGGCTATTGTCAATTCTAGGCATTGGTTTATGCCAAGCTTAATCCAGTGGGTTTGCATCAAAGCCGACATCCTAAGGTACCATGCTAGCCAAGATTTGTCCGTTGAGGGCCAGGATTTAAAGGCACTAGTCCAGTATGCCAGATCTTGTGGTTGAGAACCTATAGGGGATCCGATCGGTTTCAGCGTTGAAAATTCACTTGGGTCTGGGTTGCCGATCGGCCTTAATAGATACTGGTCGGGATGAACAAGGTTTGGAATAGCAATTTGATGCGAAAGGTGCTACAAGATTGCAGGAAAGAACGAAGGAATCACAAAAAGCGAAAAAGATTGAATCATGGAAGAAAAAGAGTTGTGGCCGATGAGACTTACCTCAGGGTACACGTGCTGAGGCGCGTCGGCGTGGGTGCTTGAGGATGCCATTGGTGGAGGGATTGCTATTGCAGGGAGATCACCGGAGGGTTCGCCGGTTCACGGAATCACCGAAGGGAGAAGGAGAGTTTTTCGGCTAGGTTCTTGAGGAATGAAAGTGATGGCGTGGCTTGTTTCGGCGCCGGGCAAGCGATATTTAAAGAATTTTTCTTGACAGCCAAAACGGAATAGGACGGGAGTCACATGGGAATTCAAAAAAGCGGCAAATCCACGATATTATCTTATCACAGACTTGGGGGCATGTGTTAACGACCAAATTTTGTAACCAAATCCCTAAGTTCAAGTTTGAAATTGAAGTGGAATCAGATCGGGAAAGTGATCTACGGAGAAACAGAGGCTGCATGGGCCATGATTAAATCGGCTGGGAGACCAGTGGGCGAGGCTGAATCGGATAGGAACAGATAACCGATAGCCGATTCTTATTCAAGGAAGGAAATGGGACCGTTTCCGATAAAGAAGCTTGAAGATAAAGTATTAGATTCGGTCTCCAAATTGTGCGTTAAAGATATTGCCATTTATGGTTAAGGTCCTGTAACGGCAATGGTATCTGTAAATTAGGAAGTTATTAGATTTTCCTTTTATAATACGACATGGGGCTGTTTCCCGAGATATTGTCATATTTTAAATAGTAGATAAGATAGAAACCGTGTTCTACATGGACGTTGTTATGCCTGGGTATAAATACGACCCGAGGGCTCTTTGTAAGACATATAACACACATCAATACAATCTCGGCGCATCGCCAAACCTTTTTCTTTTAGACAAGTTCTTGATCCCATTTCGGGCTGCATCGATCTCGACCCGCGAATAAGGTAAATACTTGTCATTTGTAGTTTGTATCGTTGAATCTAGTGCTTAAATCGTCATGACACTCTATATTTAATGTTATAAACTACGCAATTTACCATATACGACATATAATCTAGGGTAATATCTAGATCTATCTTGTCATCAGCTTGTTTCTCTTGGGAGATAGCAACCGATAAAGCTAGATCTAGATGTTGAACTAGTTTATATGATGTATCCACTGTCTCAAAGGGTTTACATCGGTTCATATAGATCTAATACTTCTTTTTGTACTTAATGATTCATCATCATGACCTTTTAAGTCGCTTTTAGAATTATTAAGATCTATTCGGCTAGATGTTTATCGTTAGAGACAATGCCGGGGTTTCAGCCGCCCTTATATATTTTAATTGTCTTTTAGCATTATTTACTATTAGATATATTAAAGCTGCCTCTTATATCAAGATCTCAATCTGGTTAAATGCCTTAAACCGGTATCAATCTGTTGGCATTAGCTGATAGCCGATTGATCTAGGTTTAACGCATTTAGGTTAGATTAATATCTTTTCATAAGATGTATCAGAGTAATAGCCGATCCACGTTAGATCTATAGCATCGGCTAGGTTATAAACACATATATTTATTATCCTAATGTATATTTCCAAATGAGTTCGCCCTCTTCAAAAGAGTTAGGCACAACTTTCTTGTTATAATGATGGACTACTCGTTCCTTATCCCTTGTTACTTTTTCCAATGCCCTCATCCTTGACAAAACTAGGTCTTCTAATTCATCTACCATCAGGTTGTAATAGTCATCGGCTGTGAGCTGGTCTTGTAATTGAATACGTCTTGAGCTGATGATGTTTTCCCATGGTAGGACTGCTTCGTGCCCATAGACCAATTTGTATGGAGGGACTTGGATAGATCCATGGCATGCCATCCGATAGGCCCACAGTGATTCGGCTAATCGGCTATGCCATTGCTTGGGGTACTCAGAAATTTTTCTCTTTATCAGTTTGATCAAACTTTTATTTGAAGCCTCTGCTTGCCCGTTGGCCTATGCATAGTACGGTGATGAATTAAGTAACTTGATCCCCATGCCGTCGGCAAACTGTGGACCCCCGGTTTTGAGTCGGGAATCTTTCGTGTTCATAGTACCATTTCCCTGGATCAAGTAGTTGGTACCCACGGATGCAGTTCTGGATAATCAAGTGCGCATGCACGAATAGTCTTACAATACCATTATTACATAAATAGGCCCAAAGGCATTGTTCATCCCACAGGACCTTATGGTCCGAATACAATATAAAAACAGAGTTTAGATAAGGCGGCGGAAAGAGGCGGCGGCTTGTCCATTGCCACGAGCAACGGCCAGGAGCTAAAGTCTAATATGCGCCGTCGGTTCCCTCGTCCTCCGGTGGTAAGCATATGGATCCTCGGCTCTTCAACTCCATCACTGGAGGTTTGTGCGTATAGCAAGGGTGAGTACCAACCGTACTCGGCAAGTCAACACGAATTGATGCATATGACGGGGTTATTCAAAGAGCATGGCTAGGGTTATCTTTGCGTAAAGCCGCTTTCGCAATTCTTTTCACAAGCCTACCATCTAGCCAACACAAGTTTTAATTTCATAGTTCATTAACCCGGTGACGGTTCTGTCTACCATCCATCGTGATTCCAAGGATGGCTTCCCGCCTCGGTACGTCATGATTTTCTGGGAGTCCACCCCTTCTCGCATTCTCGAGAAGTTGATCCACCAAAACAAAATCATCATGCAAACCCATCCCAGTATTTTTAAGTTCAAAGTCTAGCCAAGCGAAAGTCTTGTCACGATGCTCAATATCCGCGAGCACGGCTATTCGAATAGATTGATTCATTCACACTGCGTGGATGTACACTTTACCCGTACTCCGCGACCGCCCATCAAATGAGCCTACGCCTCAACACATGAGACGGTCACGGCAAAGCCTTTCGATAACCTCACTTTAGCAGTACCCGTTCCATGAACTTAGCCCTCATGCACTCTAGCCGTCCTTTTCTAGCAAGTGAGAGGAGTTCGCGCACCGGGTAAGGGAAGTCTTTTCGATCTTTAAGTTTAATTAACATCGGTTCAATCCCACCATTCATAACAAAGGCCGCAGCCTCATCCTCATCCCATAACCACATCACGAGAGAACCATCTATGCAAGGATACGCCTCCGCTCGGCTATCTAGTCGCTAGGTCTATACCCATTCGAGAAGTACGGTTGTACGGCTCGTTTCCGCTATCTCATGGCTCGGTCCTTAATTGACCGGGGTCGGCACTTGCCTTTTCCGGAATCCACCCAAATCATCAAGCCACCCCGAGTCTAAAACATTTGTTTAGTACTTCAAATTTTCATCAAATGTAATTCATCATGGTCATGTGGCGCTCATGTCTCCACATGCCGAATCTCAACTACCTCCCTAAGGTAGTTGCCCAAGCACAAAGCTTTTTCATAAAGTCATGAGTATGCATAAATCTAAGTATAACATGGCTAAGCGGTTACCGAAGTTATGCTTCGGTTAGTTGTATCACATCGTGAGTTACAAGGAGTAATTCTAAGGGTGCTCAATAGCAAGGAATGGCACAACAAGTATAGGTATCAGGGTAAAGCATGCACGTTTAGAGTGTAAAATAACATCATTTCGCAATTGGGATCAATATGTTCAACAGGTGTGAAGACTTGCCTTGCTCGTACGCTTCTTGAGTGGGGTCTCCTGCGGGGTTAACGTTCGCCTCCTCGGTCGCTAATCATACGAGCGAAAAGGAAAAGAAAAATAGATTCCAATTAAAATCCGATAAGGACGAACGCAAAAGCATGAAAAATCATAAAGAACTCTCCCAAACCAACTTTCCCTACGACCCTAATCGAATTACGGAGGATTTTATGAAGCAAATCAAATATCGAACGTATATGTCGCAAAAAGGGGTGGATTGGAATTTATATGAGATAGTTTAAAATTCTTGGAAAAGATTCTAGATTTGTGAATATAAACTAAGTGAATAAATGGGCCTCACAAAGGTACACAAATATTTTGGAAATTTATTAGATTAAAAGTTCAAAGTCTAAGCAAATATAACTTCATAATTATTTGCAAAGAAATTTAAAAGTAAATAAATAAATCCCTTTAAAAGGTGCAAAATCTTTGTAAATAAAGTTTTAGAATAGTTTAGAAGAGTATAAATATTTTCCTAGGATTTTAATAAGCTTATTCTTATTTTTAATCTCCTTAGAAAAATAAAAAAAAATTTCAAAAAATTTTGCCTAAGCCGGGGATCGAACCTGCGCCCTTCCTTTCACTCGGCTCGGCTCAAACCACTGAGCCAGCGAGCCGTTCTCGCTCTCTCTTCCCTTTCTTTCCTTTTCTTTCTTCTTCATTCCCCCGGCGAGGCCGACGGCGCGGCATGGCCGAACGACGGCGAGGGGGATCGGAGCTCGGCATCTAGCTAACCCTACACCATCTACATGACGCGGGGAGTCCGTTTTGAGGCGCGGTTGGGCTAGGGAGGCGGCGGATTGGTCTGGCGACGACGGGGCGGCGGCCCAAAACAGAGGGCTCGGCGGCGAAGGCGCACGGTGCGGCGGCACTCCGGTGACAATGCGGCCGAACCAAGGGGTCCTAGAGGATCTACGGAACACAGGGGTGCTAGCTAGGGGGTCGGCTTGGCCGGAAAGGGGCGGTGGTGGCATGGCGACGTGCGCACGGCGGCGGCCAAAACAGAGGGTTCGGCGGCGCTCGTCGTCGGCGATTTCCGGCGGCTAATTGGCTCGGGAGACTTAGGGGAAATATAGCTTGGAGCACGTAGATCGTGGACGTACCTTCAATCCCAGAGGAAATCAACTGAGGGCGACGAATTTTGAGGTTTGCACCGGGCGGCCGAGTTAGGGTTCTTCCGACCCGTGCTCCGATCTCTTGCGAAATTCTAGCGCTACGATGAACGGATTTTGGGGAAAATTGGTGAGGAGCTAGATGAGACAGTGTGGCACAATTTTTGTGTTGTGAGTTTCGGCCGAGGAGTGCTATATATAGTTGACCACGCGAGCTCGAACTCGGCGGCCATGGTAGCAGAGCTAGGGTGACGCGCGAGTAGGGGAGGGGTGAGGCCGACGCACGGTGGGCATGGTTACGGCACAAGCGGGATGTCACGGTGGTACGGCGCGGCGTGGCGACGCGGCCACGGCGACGGCATTGACTCGGGCGCGCGCGTGGTACGGCGAGGCGACGGTGAGCACATGCGCGGCGTACGGCGAACCCGCGACGTCGGCGGCGTGGCGACGGCATGGCGCGGGTGCGTGGCGATGCGGTGCACGGCGCGGCGGTTGTGCGAGGACGTGGTGACGCAGGCGACGGTCGGCGCGGCGACGCGTGGTGAGCGTGCGCGCGGCGCGGGACGTCGTCGAACACTGCATACGCATGAACAGTGTACTTTCTCTATTTTCCCGAATTTTAAAATCCTATTTTCTTTTTCCATTTCCTTCCACTCTAAAAATTCAAAATAAATTTCAATATTTCTAAGATAATTTTGAAATTATATTTCCAAACTTTTTCCCCACTTTTTATTTTTCAAAATATATTTTTCCTATTTTTATTTCTTTCTTTTAAAAATCAATAATTTGGAATCTTCAAATATATTTTTTTATTTTTTTTTAAATTCATATCTCTTTGTCAAAAATATTTTCATCTCAAATCTAAATGTTTATTACCTTTCTTCCACCAGTTAGGGTTTAAACCAAAATATATTCTCTTTCAAGAATCTTTTGCAAATCTCCAAAAGTTTTTGCGAGTTCCGATTTTCACGTTCCGAATTCTACTCCTTCGATTTTCGGGATGTTACAAACCTACCCCCTAACAATAAATCTCGTCCCGAGATTTTCTTACCGTGGCTGAATAGGTGTGGGTATTCCGTCCTCAGGAATTCTTCGCTCTCCCAGGTGGCTTCTTCTTCGGTGTGATTACTCCATTGTACTTTGTACATGCGCCATGACTTGGTTCGTGTCTTCTTTTCTGCTTCGTCTAGTATCTTGATTGGATGTTCTGGATAGGTAAGATCGCTGTGGACTTGGATGGTTTCTAACGGGGTTTGTTCTTCAGGTACCCGCAGACATTTCTTCAGCTGCGATACGTGGAATACTGGGTGGACATCCGAGAGATTCTCAGGCAGTTCCAATTGGTAGGCCACTTCTCCCCTCCTAGCGCTTATCAGGAATGGGCCCACGTATCGTGGTGCTAGTTTTCCTTTGACTTTGAATCTCTATGTTCCCCGTAGGGGTGAGACCTTTAGATATACGTAGTCACCCTCTTTGAATTCCAATTCCCTTCGTCGAGTGTCCGCGTAGCTCTTCGTCGTGATTGAGCGGCTTGTAGTCGGTCCCGAATCGGGTGAACCTTTTCCTCGGCCTCCCGATTATGTCGGCCCGAATACGGTTCGTTCACCGGTTTCGACCGATTAATGGGGTTCGACATCGGCGACCAAATAGAGCTTCGTTTGGCGACATCTTCAAACGGCTTGATAGCTATTGTTGTAAGAGAACTCAGCGTACGGCAAGCATTTTTCCCAATCCTTGGTGAAATCCAATGCACAGGCTCTCAGCATATCCTCCAGTACTTGGTTCGTCCTTTCAGTCTGCCCATCGGTCTGTGGATGATAGGCGGTGCGAAAGCGAGATGACTTCCGAGTGCCTCGTGGACTTTGCTCCAAAAATGGGATGTGAATTGGGTACCACGATCCGATATGATCCTCTTTGGTACACCGTGAAGACATACGATCCTACTCATATATAGTTCGCTAGCTTGGCACTGTTGTAGTTAGTTTTCACTGGGATAAATCTAGCAGTCTTGGTGAGCCGATCCACTATTACCCGGATGGAATCGTAGCCGTCGTAGTTTTGGGTAGTCCCACTATGAAATCCATGCCTATCTCGTCCCATTTCCATTCGGGAATCTTGAGTGGCTGCAGCAAGCAGTGGGCGTTGATGCTCGGCTTTCACCCTTTGGCACACATCGCACATGGCTACATATTCGGCTACATCCCTCTTCATATTAGGCCACCAATATTCTCCTTTCAAGTCTTGGTACATATTCGTGCTTCCGGGTGTAACGAATAGGCCGATTCGTGGGCTTCCTTTAAGATCAATCCCTCAAACCGCCTTGTTCGGGCACACGGATCCTTTTCTTGTACCACAGATTCCCTTGTCATCCACGAAAACTCCGAGCGCGTCCAGCGCCATGCGTTCCTTGATTTCCGGGTTTCCTTATTCCCTGTTTGGGCTTCCTTGATTTGAGTTCTCGGTAGGGGTTGGATCTCCAATGAGTTCACTTCTCCATGAGGAATCGGTGCGATTGAGTCCGGCCATTTCTTCTTGAAGTTCGCGGCCATACCTCCCAATCCCATGTGGTTGCATTGGGCTTTGCGACTCGGCGCATCGGCCACCACATTTGCTTTGCGGGATGATAATGGATTCCTAGACGTAATCCTTGATCAACTCCAGCCATCGCCTCGTCGTAGATTGAGATCAGCTGAGTAAAGAAATATTTTAGGCTCTTGTGATCGGTATACACATCACGGTGGTTTCCGAACAGATAGTGTCTCCGGATCTTCAATGCGTGTACAACCGCGGCTAATTCCAGTCGTGTGTGGGATAATTCTCCTCGTGAGGTCGTAACGTCGCGAGGCATAAGCCACGACCTTTCCATCCTGCATTAATACTCCTCCCAACCCTTGCCGGGATGCATCACGGTACATCACAAAGTCCTTCGGTTGTCGGGTAAGGTCAAGATTGGAGCAGTGGTTAACTTTTCTTTTAATTGGTCGAAGGCTTTTTGGCACTTCTCATTCCATTCAAACTTCTTTTCCTTCTTCGAAGTTGAGTCATAGGTCGGGCTATCGTGGAAAACCCTTCGATAAACCGTCGGTAATAACCGGCCAAGCCCAAGAAACTCCGAACATTTGCGACTTGGGTGCCTTCCATCCCGTAACGCTTCGACCTTGGCGGGGTCTCGCTACTCCTCCGGCTGAAACCACGTGACCAAGAAAAGCGACTTCCTTGAGCCGGAACTCACATTTACCAACTTTGCATACAGTGGTGCTCTCGTAGCTTTTCCGGTACTAGTCGTAGATGCTCCGCGTGTTCCTCATCGTGTTTGGAGTAGATAAGTATATCGTCGATGAACACCACCACGAATTTGTCCAGGTATTCCATGAATACCTTGTTCATCAGGTTCATAAAGTAGGCGGGGGCATTGGTCAATCCAAAGGACATCACTGTGAACTCGTATAAGCCGTAACGTGTAGAGAACTCCGTCTTAGGAATATCTCCGGCTCTAATCCTCAACGATGATATCCCGACCGTAGATCAATCTTTGAGAACACTGTGCACCCTTAAGTTGATCGAATAGGTCATCGATCCGGGCAGCGGGTACTTGTTCTTGATGGTTACCTCATTCAGCGATCGGTAATCCACACACATTCTCATACTCCCATCCTTCTTTTGACGAAGAGTACGGGGCTCCCGGGGAGAAGAGCGGGGCGTACAAATCCCTTCTCTTGTAGTTCCCTTATCTCGCTTCTTGAGTTCCTCTAACTCGTTGGCCGGCATTCGATAAGGTCTCTTGGATATGGGGGCGTACCGGGCATTAAGTCGATGATAAACTCTACATCGCGATCCGGTGGCATTCCGGGTAATTCCTCGGGAAATACATCCGGGTATTCTTGTACTACGGGCATTCCTCCTAAGGGTAGCATGGTGAACACTCCCGCAGCTTGCTCACATAGCTTTGGGTTTTGATCCATAGTTATGCTCATCGGTGATCCCACGGGGTGGATACCGTGACTTCCCTTCGACTGCAGTCTATAATCCCATTATTCTTGGTCAACCAATCCATTCCGAGTATGACATCTATGGTGCAGGGTGATAGCACCATAAGGTTTGAGAGAAACACCACGTCCCTAATCCGTATGGGCACATTAATGCAGGCATGGGGTACGGTTATGTCTCCCCAGTGAGTGTACCAACATAGGCCTCTTAAGTGCTACTTGGTGTAGGTGGTGTTGTTTGCTTACTTGGGAAGATATGAATGAATGCGAGGCTCCGAATCGAATAAAACTTTAACGGTGTAGAGTTGATAGAGAACATACCCATCAATACGCTCGGTCCTCCCGAGCTTCTTCGCCCGCACATGATTCACTTGGCCACGTCGAAACCCGGTGGCGGCCTCGTTGGGTAGCGGGGTCTGAGCGACCTCGTCCCGCCGCAGGGGTGGGGGTTCCTCGGACGGGTGTTGCATTGGCGCCGGTGCGTCGGGCGTTGCGTGGTTTTGGACAGCTATTGGAGTAGTGCCCGAATTCTCCGCAATTAAAACAGCTCACATTCCTTCTTCCCGGAGCAACGGGTTGGTGTGGGCGTACGTAACGAGGTGTAGCCGACCGGTTGATATGGTCGAAAGCAGGAGAACGTCCGGTTGCCGGAACATTTGGCTTCCATCCAGACGGAGTGGCTCCCTTGGGGCGTTGTGGCGTTCCCTGAAATGGGCGAGCCATAGCGAGCCTCCTCTTGCGGTTATTATCCACCACTTTTTGGTCATGCTCAAGTCGGACGACCTTGTTATGATGAGGCTTTGGAAACTAGTGTGATCCTGCCCGATCATTGGTCCCCTCGGTTCGTCATTTAGTCCTTCAACGAATTTGTCTATCTTTTCCTCCTCGTCCGCGTCCACGTGGCGTAACGGGCAAGCTGGGTGAACTTGTTCAGGTATTCTTGTACTGATGTGTTCCCTTGACGCAGCCTGCGGAACTCGTTCTTCTTCATCCTCATTACTGCAGCTGGCACGAAATTTTCACGGAATGCAGCCGTGAATTCCTCCCATGTTGGCTCGCCGGCGTTTTCGGCTCGTGTCTCCTTGTAGGTGTCCCACCAGTCACTCGCGGGTCCCTCCAGCTGGTTAGTAGCGAAGACAACTCTATCAGCTTCTCGGACTCTGACGAGGGTTAACTTCTTCTCTATCACTCTTAACCAATCTTCAGCGTCCATAGGTTCTTCGGCCGTGGAAAAGGTGGGCGGCTTAGCTCTCATGAATTCCCCCAGATTTGATCCTCCTCGACCTCCTTGACTGTTAGCAATCGCTTGGAGTAGCTGGGTCTGCAATGCCATGACCTCCGGTGGAGGGGTTGGGTTCCGGCGGGTTTTCGTTGGTTGCCGCGGCTCTGCGACGATGTGCCATCTGAAGAAGGGAGATAAATTAAGAGAGCGGACTAGTTTAAGTTATAGTTCACCGGAAATTTTTCTTCAAGCTCTATCGAATGATCTTCAATCCACGAGACAAGGTGAAATAATAATAAGCATACGAATTAAGACATCGCAAGGCGATGCTTAGGTTCACATATTACATAAGGGGTACATGGATGTACACACGCAGTCCTTCATGCCGGGATAGCAATTATATCGTCCATAGATCAACTAATTAAGGGTAAACAGGAAGTGCTTGCGAGCCGGGAAGGTCCTTCCGCCTAGTCCTCCATCCATCCGCAAGAGCCGGGCGCCGGAAGTGGGTGGTCGCCCTGAAGCAAACCGAAGTCCCCACGGCTCGGAGGTGGTGGCCTCGGGGTCACGCCGAATCTTCCGACTCGGTGGCCGCGTACTCTTGCGAGCGATCCGGCGGGTGAGGGGCCTCCGTGTGAGTCAAGCGACGAGGGGGAACTTCCTCCTCCATTGAGTCGGTGTCGCTAGACTCCCATTTGATCTCCATGGGCTCGCCTCGGACTCCGTATCGGTGTAGATCTGGATGGGGTTACCCTCTCCTGATCCCGGCTCGGATGGTACTGGTATGGAGCTCGGGGTGGGTCCCATGGATGTAGCAGCAGTGGGGTCGACCAGGTATGGTGCAGGCTCTGTGCTCAACATGAAAGCTTGCTCCATCATAGCTTGAAAAGTATCAAAGCTTGCTGGAGTCATATGGTAATAGTTGTCGGGCACAGGGGCAGGATGTGATGGTACAGGCTCAGTGGAAGTACTTGCAGCGTAGACAGGACGAGTGCGCAGCTGTTCCTCTAGCTGGTTGATCTGCTGTTTGCTCTTCCTGAGCTGCTCTTCCAGCTCCACCAGAGCCTCCCCTCGGGCCATGTAGCGGTCCGAGAGTTGCTCGTACTGAGCACCATTGGCCTGCAGCTGAGTCTGCAGCATGCTTATCTGGTCTCCGCAGCCTTGGTGGCTGTTGATCAGATCATTGAGGCGTGACTGCTGATCGTTGATCTCGAGAAGGGCCTCCTCGTAACAGTCGTCTGCTGTCTCTGCCCAACGCGATAGACGCGTGACCATCGGGTTGTAACAGCAGGGGGTAGCCTCCACGGTGCAGACTGGATTGCCTTCTTCGCGGTAAGGATGATGCACGAACTCTGTCATTGTGAGTTCGGCACGGTGTTCCGCATTAAGGCGAAGGAAGGCCTCGCGAGCTGCATCCTGAATAGCCGCTTCTGCTAGGTCCCGGTGGTAGCGAGTGTGGAAGCAGTAGGATGTCTCACTCCCCATGCGGGCTTCTATGGATACGGCTGCCTCCCAGGCTGGATACTCCTCGGAGCCATGCCTTTTGATGTGATAAGTGGGTGGCTCTGGGTATCTCAAGCACCATAGTAGGGACTGGAGTTGGACCACGAACCCTTCGTCCCGCGGAATAGTGACTTCCCAAGTTCCGTCGTGGTTTGACATCTGTTTTTTACGGGCAACCTAGGGTTAGTGGGAGGGAGCTATCATAATCATTTGGTAAAAAGAAATACAGATGTAGAAAAGATATATTTGCATTTTCGGAAATAATAGTTTAAAACTGATCCTACTGTAGGGATATTTCCCTTTAGCCAACTGGTTAGGGGTAGGGCGCCATTTGGTCTTAGCCTACGGTCGCATGGCTCTGATACCAGCTCTGTGGACCCCCGGTTTTGAGTCGGGAATCTTTCGTGTTCATAGTACCATTTCCCTGGATCAAGTAGTTGGTACCCACGGATGCAGTTCTGGATAATCAAGTGCGCATGCACGAATAGTCTTACAATACCATTATTACATAAATAGGCCCAAAGGCATTGTTCATCCCACAGGACCTTATGGTCCGAATACAATATAAAAACAGAGTTTAGATAAGGCAGCGGAAAGAGGCAGCGGCTTGTCCATTGCCACAGGCAACGACCGGAGCTAAAGTCTAATATGCGCCGTCAGTTCCCTCGTCCTCCTGGTGGTAAGCATATGGATCCTCTGGCTCTTCAACTCCATCAGCTGGAGGTTTGTGCGTATAGCAAGGGTGAGTACCAACCGTACTCAGCAAGTCAACACAGAATTGATGCATATGACAGGGTCATTCAAAGAGCATGGCTAGGGTTATCTTTGCGTAAAGCCAGTTTTCGCAATTCTTTTCACAAGCCTACCATCTAGCCAACACAAGTTTTAATTTCATAGTTCATTAACCCGGTGACGGTTCTGTCTACCATCCATCGTGATTCCAAGGATGGCTTCCCGCCTCAGTACGTCATGATTTTCGGGAGTCCACCCCTTCTCGCATTCTCGAGAAGTTGATCCACCGCGAACAAAATCATCATGCAAACCCATCCCAGTATTTTTAAGTTCAAAGTCTAGCCAAGCGAAAGTCTTGTCACGATGCTCAATATCCGCGAGCACGGCTATTCGAATAGATTGATTCATTCACACTGCAGTGGATGTACACTTTACCCGTACTCCGCGACCGCCCATCAAATGAGCCTACGCCTCAACACATGAGACGGTCACGGCAAAGCCTTTCGATAACCTCACTTTGGCAGTACCCGCTCCATGAACTTAGCCCTCATGCACTCTAGCCGTCCTTTTCTAGCAGTGAGAGGAGTTCGCGCACCGGGGTAAGGGAAGTCTTTTCGAGATCTTTAAGTTTAATTAACATCGGTTCAATCCCACCATTCATAACAAAGGCCGCAGCCTCATCCTCATCCCATAACCACATCACAGAGAACCATCTATGCAAGGATACTGCCTCCGCTCGGCTATCTAGTCAGCTAGGTCTATACCCATTCGAGAAGTACGGTTGTACTGGCTCGTTTCCCGGCTATCTCATGGCTCGGTCCTTAATTGACCAGGGTCGGCACTTGCCTTTTCGGAATCCACCCAAATCATCCAGCCGCCCAGTCTAAAACATTTGTTTAGTACTTCAAATTTTCATCAAATGTAATTCATCATGGTCATGTGGCGCTCATGTCTCCACATGCCGAATCTCAACTACCTCCCTAAGGTAGTTGCCCAAGCACAAAGCTTTTTCATAAAGTCATGAGTATGCATAAATCTAAGTATAGCATGGCTAAGCAGTTTACCGAAGTTATGCTTCGGTTAGTTGTATCACATCGTGAGTTACAAGGAGTAATTCTAAGGGTGCTCAATAGCAAGGAATGGCACAACAAGTATAGGTATCAGGGTAAAGCATGCACGTTTAGAGTGTAAAATAACATCATTTCGCAATTGGGATCAATATGTTCAACAGGTGTGAAGACTTGCCTTGCTCGTACGCTTCTTGAGTGGGGTCTCCTGCGGGGTTAACGTTCGCCTCCTCGGTCGCTAATCATACGAGCGAAAAGGAAAAGAAAAATAGATTCCAATTAAAATCCGATAAGGACGAACGCAAAAGCATGAAAAATCATAAAGAACTCTCCCAAACCAACTTCCCCTACGACCCTAATCGAATTACGGAGGATTTTATGAAGCAAATCAAATATCGAACGTATATGTCGCAAAAAGGGGTGGATTGGAATTTATATGAGATAGTTTAAAATTCTTGGAAAAGATTCTAGATTTGTGAATATAAACTAAGTGAATAAATGGGCCTCACAAAGATACACAAATATTTTGGAAATTTATTAGATTAAAAGTTCAAAGTCTAAGCAAATATAACTTCATAATTATTTGCAAAGAAATTTAAAAGTAAATAAATAAATCCCTTTAAAAGGTGCAAAATCTTTGTAAATAAAGTTTTAGAATAGTTTAGAAGAGTATAAATATTTTCCTAGGATTTTAATAAGCTTATTCTTATTTTTAATCTCCTTAGAAAAATAAAAAAATTTCAAAAAATTTTGCCTAAGCCGGGGATCGAACCTGCGCCCTTCCTTTCACTCGGCTCGGCTCAAACCACGAGCCAGCGAGCCGTTCTCGCTCTCTCTTCCCTTTCTTTCCTTTTCTTTCTTCTTCATTTCCCGGCGAGGCCGACGGGCGCGGCATGGCCGAACGACGGCGAGGGGATCGGAGCTCGGCATCTAGCTAACCCTACACCATCTACATGACGCGGGAGTCCGTTTTGAGCGCGGTTGGGCTAGGGAGGCGGCGGATTGGTCGCGACGACGGGCGGCGGCCCAAAACAGAGGGCTCGGCGGCGAAGGCGCACGGTGCGGCGGCACTCCGGTGACAATGCGGCCGAACCAAGGGGTCCTAGAGGATCTACGGAACACAGGGGTGCTAGCTAGGGGGTCGGCTTGGCCGGAAAGGGGTGGTGGTGGCATGGCGACGTGCGCACGGCGGCGCCAAAACAGAGGGTTCGGCGGCGCTCGTCGTCGGCGATTTCCGGCGGCTAATTGGCTCGGCGAGACTTAGGGGAAATATAGCTTGGAGCACGTAGATCGTGGACGTACCTTCAATCCCGGAGGAAATCAACCGAGGGCGACGAATTTTGAGGTTTGCACCGGGCGGCCGAGTTAGGGTTCTTCCGACCCGTGCTCCGATCTCTTGCGAAATTCTAGTGCTACGATGAACGGATTTTGGGGAAAATTGGTGAGGAGCTAGATGAGACAGTGTGGCACAATTTTTGTGTTGTGAGTTTCGCCGAGGAGTGCTATATATAGTTGACCACGCGAGCTCGAACTCGGCGGCCATGGTAGCGAGCTAGGGTGACGCGCGAGTAGGGGAGGGTGAGGCCGACGCACGGTGGGCATGGTTACGGCACAAGCGGGATGTCACGGTGGTACGGCGCGGCGTGGACGACGCGGCCACAGCGACGACATTGACTCGGGCGCGCGCCGTGGTACGGCGAGGCGACGGTGAGCACATGCGCTGCGCGTACGGCGAACCCGGCGTCGGCGGCGTGGCGACGGCATGGCGCGGTGCGTGGCGATGCGGTGCACGGCGCGGCGGTTGTGCGAGGACGTGGTGACGCAGGCGACGGTACGGCGCGGCGACGCGTGGTGAGCGTGCGCGCGGGCGCGGGGACGTCGTCGAACACCTGCATACGCATGAACAGTGTACTTTCTCTATTTTCCCGAATTTTAAAATCCTATTTTCTTTTTCCATTTCCTTCCACTCTAAAAATTCAAAATAAATTTCAATATTTCTAAGATAATTTTGAAATTATATTTCCAAACTTTTTCCCCCACTTTTTATTTTTCAAAATATATTTTTCCTATTTTTATTTCTCTTTTAAAAATCAATAATTTGGAATCTTCAAATATATTTTTTTATATTTTTTTTTAAATTCATATCTCTTTGTCAAAAATATTTTCATCTCAAATCTAAATGTTTATTACCTTTCTTCCACCAGTTAGGGTTTAAACCAAAATATATTCTCTTTTCAAGAATCTTTTGCAAATCTCCAAAAGTTTTTGCGAGTTCCGATTTTCACGTTCCGAATTCTACTCCTTCGATTTTCAGGATGTTACACAAACGAACAAACTCGTCGGATATGAAGATAGATCCCTGGTCTGTTGTTACTGTTTGTGGGATACCAAATCGGTAGATCATATGCTCTTTAACATACTCGATTGCGTCCCTAGAATCAACCTTTTCCATAGGAATTGCCTCCACCCATTTTGTAAAATAATCTGTTGCCACCAGAATGAATTTATGTCCTTGCTTGAGGGTGGATTAATCTGGCCGATCATGTCGATGCCCCATCCTCAGAACGGCCAAGGTTTTATGATTGGGTTCATAGCTTATGCTGGTGCTCTTTGTATGGCTCCGAATTTCTAACAATCCTGGCAACCTTTATAATATTTGAAATAGTCCTCCTGCCTCGTCAGCCAAAAATACCCTGCTCTCCGAAGCAACCACTTCATCTGGTGAGCCGATTGATGCGTATCGCATATCCCTTCATGTACTTCTCCGATAGCCACCTTGGCTTGATCGGCACTAAGACACTTGAGTAGCACACCATCAATCGTCCGATAGTAGAGTCTTCGTTGAGAAAAACATATCTTAAAGCCTTGTATCGCAATTTCCTTGAGGCCGATTGAGAGGGGTTCTGTAAATAGCTGTAGACCTCAAACCTCCAATCATCGGCTATCATGGCAGCGACTTCTATCTCAACTTCTTTTGTCATCGGCCTGTAGCCTGATGCCCTTTGAGCTAAATCATTGGTTTCTGTATTCTGCTCTCTAGGAATGTGTTTTAGTGTAACTAGATGAAAGCTATCCATCAATTCTCGGCATTGTTGATAGTAGACCATCAGTGCGTCGTTCCTACATTCATACTTCCCTGACAACTGGCTGATGACCAACAGTGAATCTATCATTATCTCGATGGCATCGGCTTTGACTTTCTTTGAGAAGATGCAATCCCTTGAGCACTGCTTCGTATTGGGCTTGATTGTTTGTAGCGTGGGGATTGATTGAGAAGGCGAATTCAAAACTTGCCCCCTTGGTGAGATAATTACTAAGCCGATACCGCATCCGCTTGTGCATACCGAACCATCAAACGTTAATGTCCAACGCATGATCTCAACTCAGCCGATTGAGTCATCCCTATGTTCCACGATAAAATCGGCTATAGCTTGTCCTTTATCTGCCCTGGGTGCCTGATACCTCAAATCAAACTCTATTAAAGCAAAAATCCACTTTCCAATACATCCCTTTAACACTGGAGTCGACAGCATGTATTTGACTACGTCGGCTTTGCATACTATTGTGCACTCGTTAGATAGTAGACAATGCCTTAACTTTCTACATGAGAAATATAGGCACAAACACAACTTTTCCATGGATGAATACCTTGTTTCCGTGTCCAATAGCCGTCGGCTGAGATAAAAGATAGCCTTTTCCTTGCCTTCAACCTCTTGGATTAGGACTGAGCCAATTGATTTATCAACGGCTGATAGGTACAGCTTGAATGGTATCCCTTTCTGTGGTGACATTAGAACTGGAGGTGAGCTTAAGTAATCCTTGATGTTGTCCAATGCCTTCTGCTGCTCTACCCCATATGTGAATGCTTGGTCGGCCTTCAACTGAAGCAGTTGCGTGAATGGCTCCATCTTTTCTAAGAGATTGGCTATAACCCGCCTAATGAAGTTGATTTTGCCAATCAATGATTGTAGTTGCTTCTTGTCTTTCGGAGGCTGTATTGCTCTGATAGCATTGATTCTTCTTGGTGTAACCTCGATGCCTCTTTCATGGACAAGAAACCCCAAAAATAGCCCGGTCGACACGCCGAACGCGCACTTCAACGGATTCATGCTAAGGTCATATTTTCTAGTCCACTCCAAAACCTGTCTAAGATCGTCTATGTGATTCTCCATCTCCCTGGATTTGACAACAACATCATCAATGTAAATCTCTACCAGGGAGCCGATCATGTCATGGAAAATATAATTCATGGCCCGTTGATACGTCGCTCCAGCGTTTATCAACCCAAATGTCATGACAACCCATTCATATAAGCTGATTGCTCCTGGGCATCGGAAAGCAGTCTTGTGAATGTCTTGTTCGGCCATAAAAATTTGGTTGTAACTTGCATTACCGTCCATGAAACTTATTATCTTTTGGCCGGAAGCAACATCCACTAGTAAATCGGCTATGGGCACTGGGTACTCGTCCTTAGGGGTGGCTTTGTTTATGTCCCTGAAATCAATAAACACCCTAAGTTTGCCATTCTTTTTCATCACTGGAACAATGTTTGAGATCCACTTGGCATATCGGCAAGGCCGAATGAATCCAGCGTCATATAGCCGAGTGATTTCGGCTTTGATTGCATCATACATATCGGCTTTAAATCTCCTAGGTGACTGTTTGAACGGCCGATAACCCGGCTTGATAGGCAGCCGATGCACAACAATAGATGGGCTAAGACCAAGCATCTCGACGTACTCCCAAACAAAACAATATTTATATTCCTTTAATAAGTCAATAAGGTGGGAGCTACAATGAGAAGACAAATTTTTACTAATATATGTCGGCCTAGGCCTATCTCCAGAGCCGATATCTACTTCTTCTAGCTCGTCGGCCAACATGAATCCTTGCCCAAGCTTGCCATCGTCGTCGTCCGCGGTGTCCTTGTCGTAGACGCTCGAGCCCTCCACGACGCCTTCCAAGCAGCAGCTGCGGCTCCTCATCTCCGATTGGCTGTATGGCAGAATCGGACACTTTAAGAAAATCGGCTTGCCAGATTTTCCCGGACAAACAATAGATGCCATCGATTTCCCATAATGGCAAATCGGCATTAGCGACGCTTACTGACCTGTCGGCTAGGAAAATTTCAATCTTGTCGTCATCCCATTGAATCAAACTTTGGTGCATGGTGGAAGGGATGCAGCAATTTGCGTGGATCCAGTCCCTCCCAAGCAGTAGGCTGTAAGACCCCTTCCCGTTGATGACAAAGAAGGTTGTGGGCACGGTTTTGCTGCCGACGGTCAGCTCCATGTTGAGTACTCCCTTGGCCTCTGATGGGTTACCACCGAAGTCTTTAAGTACCATATTTGTCTTGATCAAGTGTTCGGCTCCCTTGCCCAATTTTCTGAAAGTTGCATAGGGCATCAAATTTACCGCAGCCCCTCCGTCGACCAGCATCTTGGACATCGGGTTGCCGTTGACAAATCCCTTTACATAGAGCGGTTGAGATGCCGATTTTCAGTTCCCTCTGGTTTGTCAAAAATGGCTTGGTCTGGGGATAAGGCTAGTCTGGCCAAGGTATCCTCAACGCTATCTGCATCGGCCTCAGTGATGCCGAACTCAGCCGGCAATATGAAAACCATATTGACCGATGCAGTAGCTTTTCCTTTACCTTTGGCTGCCCTCCTGGCTTGATCGACTGGGCTTTCTTCGACTTGGCTTTCGTCGGCTGATCCCGAATCATCTACCGAACTTCTTCTTCCCGTCCCTAGCATTTCAACCTCTAGATTCTTCTCCTCCGAGTTTTAGTGAACAGTCGAAAGGGCACCATTGGGGGTTAGCCGATTGATCATCATCGGATGCTTCTTCGTCATTGTATTCGTCATTCTCATCTTCCTTGAAGAAGTCTTGATGGATCGGCCCAAGCCGATCATGGACAGACTGTCGCGTCTGGTTCAGTCGCACCGTCCTGGGGACGAATCGAGTTGGGCTTTGGATTGGTGGGTCTCTGTATTCGTCCTCACAGTGTTCACTGTAGGCTGGGCAATTTTCAATCGTCGGCAGCCTCATCCCCGATTCCCAACAGAATCGGAAGAACTCGCATTGCCAATGCGGATCGCAGTCACTATGATGCCTAATGAAGCGGAGACCTGCAGCCTCTGGCTCCCTCACATAAGGCCTGCCACGCCAAGCTTCTTCCCGCCAAAACCGCTATGAAAAGTGGCGTCGGCTGTCCATGCGGATCGGTCGTTGATCAGCCGATCGGCCGACGGGGCGCACCATGTTGATTGGCGTAGCTTGGTCTCCAGTCAGCTTCTTCTCTGCCTTAACCCCTTTGAGAGTTTCGGCTAAGCTGTTTGCCATTTTGTTCTGTCGATCAGCTTGCCCCGGGCAAGCTTGAACCATGTTGACCGGGAAAGGGTTTCCGTCTACCTTCATTGGCCGAGGTGAATTGGCGAATTTGAGCTTCCCGGCCTCAATCGCTGACTGGATTTGTTGCCTGAAAACTTTACAATAATTAGTGGCTTGGGAGGTGGAGTTATGCCACTTACAGTATTTCTTCCTCTTGAGTTCGTCAGCCGATGGGATCAGATGATTTTTTGGAAGCTGGATCTGCTTCTCCTTCAGCAATAAATCGAAGATCCTATCGGCCTTGGTGATGTCAAAATCGTATTTCTCCTCCTTGGCCATTTTCAGCAGCCATTGACACACGATGGCCTTTTTATTCTTAGCCCATTCGGCTGCCGCAACCTCTGCGTCATCGTCGCTTGTTTCTGAGTCGGACTCGATGATGACGTGGCAACCTTCTTGACGGCCTTCCTTGATTCCTGGAATCGCTGCTCGTGGGCCATTACCTTCAGCGCCAAGTGGGCTAGGCTTTCAAAATCTTGAGCCAAGAAACCTTTCACGGATCGGCGGCAGTAGTCCTCGGAAAGCCAAATCGACTAACTGGGAATCGGATAGCACCAGGCTGTAGCATCGGTTCCTCATCTCCCTGAACCTCTGGATGTAGTCCTAAACCGATTCTTCGTGCTTCTGCCTGATGCTTGTCAAGTCCGACAGCTTCATCTCGTGATTGCTGGTGTAAAAAAAACTATGGAATTGCTTCTTGAGATCGACCCAGCTCTGGATAGAGTTGTAGGGCAACGAAGAAAACCATGTGAAAGCCGATCCCGATAGTGAAAGTGGGAATAGATGAACTCTCAAGGCGTTTGTAATCGATGCCTCTCCACACTGGGCTAAGAATTGGCTGATGTGCTCATACGTTGAAGTGTTGTCCTGCCTCGAGAATTTGGAGAAGCCCGGGACCTTGTATCGGTTGGGCAACGACAACCTCTCAAAGTGCTCTGGGTATGGATACTGATACATGTTCCCATAATCCTTTGTCTTAAGGCTGAATTAATCGCGCATGATGTTGGCAATCAAATCGGCCCAACTCTTATTGTCTTGAACCGGTGGTATCGGCTCGTATTGATCATAGTGCATATGTGCTTGCTGATACTGAGGCGGCGTTTGAGGCGGATAATGCCGATCTTGGTGGCCTCCCTGGTACTGATACTGGAGTGGGTTGCCAGCGGAAAGCGGCCGATTCGCCGGGGTTGTCTGTGGTTCTGGAAAGAGCTGTCGGCCACCAGCGTTGTATTGTGCTCCTGGATTGGGGTTGGCAATCGGCTCTTGCTGCTGATTGAGATTGAACATACCGGCTAGCTGCTCCTGGGGGAGATGTTGTTGCCTGTTAAGAATAACGGGTGTTGGCCTTGAAGCCGATGCAGATGCAGTCGGCTGATTGACTCCTCCTGGCGCTCCTGGCTGTATCGGAAGCGGGATCGACCGGTTCTGGGTCGCCAAGACCCTGTAATTGGGAAACTGGCTGTCTGTGAAGTAGGACGGCCCCCGCTATAGCTGATCGGCAATTTTGGAATCGACCACAATGGCAATCATGTTATTCAGAGTGTTAACCAAGATTCCGCTTTGATTGACGAGTGCGTGATGTACAGCTGAATCGATCCGGTCCTGCAAGGTGTGCAGCTCCGAATCGTCTTGCTCCTGTTTCGGCTCCTCCATCTTGTGTTTGCCTTTCGTATCGCTCGAGGAGGATGCCTTGAAATTGTCCATGCTGAACTTGTATTTCTCGAGGACGGATCTAGATCGGGTCTGGGCGACCGAGCGCAGGTAGTTGCCCTATAGTTCTTCCACCATCTTCTTGTAGTCGGCCTGGAGTTCAGCCGACAATTGCTCCATCATGATTGGAGTCACGTTCTCTTCAGTGATCTCTGAGTTCTTGATGTTAACCATCACGTCCGATGCTTGGTGATATGTTGATGGTCCCATCAGGCATGCCAAGAAGCATGTTGATGAGAAAATTCTCTCACGCGCTGGCATGGGAGATCTGCTTAGCTCTAGTGCAGGTCCGTCGTTGGCTACCTGTGATGATCTAGGCGTGCCAATTGGTTTGATATGCTAACCAATAACAAATAATAAACAGATACATGCGTCAAGGTTAAAGCTAGATCCTACCGGATCGGCTCAGGAAACCGACCTGCATATAATTGCCTTCTCGAAGAATATTTAAGCTAAGTGACTAGGATAGATCGGCTGAGCCGAGACGGTATGAATCACTAAACCTAGATATACATCAAGACAATAAATATATGCGTTCATAACCTAGCCGATACTGCAGGCCTAACGTAAAATCGGCTAATACTCCGATATATCTTATAAAAAGATATCGATCTGACCAAAATGCGTTAAACCTAGATCAATCGGCTGTTGGCTAATGCCAACGGACTGATACTGGCTTAAGACATTTAGATCAAGATCTTAATATAAGAGGTGGCTCTAATAGATCTAATAGCGAATAATACCAAAAGAAATATTAAAACAGATAAGGCCTGCTGAAACCCCGGCACTGTCTCCATAAATTTACATCTAGTCGAATAGATCATAATACTTCTAAAAGCGACTTAATAGGTCATGGATGATGCAACATTAAGTACAAGAAGATAGCATTGGATCTATATGGACCGATGTAAACCCTGCAAGACGGTCGATACAACATATAATGCAGGTCAACATTTAGATCTAGCTCTATCGGCTGCTGCTTCCCGAGAAGAACAAGCCGATGACAAGATAGATCTAGACATTATTCTAGATTATATGTCTGTTGACGAGAAATCTCTCTCATGCGCTGGCCTGGGAGATCTGCTTGACTCGAGTGCAGGTCCTTCTCGGCTGCCTACAACGTGCAGGGCATGCCAGTTGATTTGTTCTGCTAACCAACAAGAAAAACAAGATAGTGTACGTTAAGCGTTAGGTTAGATCCCCACGGGATCGGCTGAGGAAATCCATGAATGTATATATGCTATTCTAGGCCGTATTTGGGCCAAGCGACCTGAATGGATCGGCGACACCGAGACAGCATCAGCCGCTTGATCCAAATATATTGAAGAATAACAAATACACAGATTGATAACCCAACCGATACTGGAAAGCTAACAAAGAATCGGCTAATACTCCTGAATCAAACGTACAATTCAGAAATCGGTCATCGGCTGCCCGAGAGGAACCGATTTCACTAAGCAACATCCGATAGGAAAACGATCTTAACATAAGAGGCAATCCTAATATAAATCTAGTAACAATCATGTTAAAAGAAACACATTAGGGCAAATAAGGCCGGCTAAAACCCCGGCGCTGTCTCTAAATGATATAAATCTCAGATGAACAAATCATTGATATTTCTAAAAACGACTTAATAGTTTGAATCTGATGCAGCATTACGTATAAAAAGAAACATCTGATCTATTACAACCGATTTATACCCCTCGAGACGGTAAATACCGCATATGAACCAGCCAACCTTTAGGTCTAACCCTACTGACTGCATGTTCCGGACGAAACGAGCCAATAACAAGATAGACCTAAAAATTGATCTAATTCATATGCGTTATATGATATATAACGCAATAGAATTACTAGTTCTAATGTATCATTGCGATGGAAGCATTAGAAACAGGTAATCATACCACTAATGACAAACATTTACCTGGTTTTGGGGATCGAGACGATACAGCCCAAAGCCAAACAGAGTGTTCGTCTGAAGAAAAAGTTGGAGATGCGCCGGAGATTGGATTGATTGAAAAATTATCATTTACAGAGGACCTCGGGTCCTATTTATACCCAAAATACAAATACTTGTAACAACCCTGGACTCTATCTAAACTACTGTTTAAAACACCATATTATCCCTAGCGGGACCTATCCCGTGTTACAACTAACAATCTAACAAATCTCTAGATTACACATACAATTGCCGTTATAGGACTCTATCGATAAGTGGCAATATCTTTTAACGCGCAACTAACAACCGAATCTTTCATTTATCTCCAAGTCCCTGCACTAGACATGGCTTCATCTCTTCCAGACTCCGAATCGGCTATCGTCTACTCCCATTCGATCCATCCTCAGCCGACTAACCCTGCAGCCGATCCCTTTTTAGCCGATGCGATTGCTTTCTTCAGCCGATCCGATTTCGCTTTGCCCTTACGAACTTAGAAACTCAATTACCAAATTTCAGTGTTAACACATGCCCCCCAAGTACGTTATACGAAGTGTTGAGGATTTGCTTGCCTATTCAAACTCTTGCTTCCTTCATGGATGATGCAACATTAAGTACAAGAAGATAGCATTGGATCTATATGGACCGATGTAAACCCTGCAAGACGGTCGATACAACATATAATGCAGGTCAACATTTAGATCTAGCTCTATCGGCTGCTGCTTCCCGAGAAGAACAAGCCGATGACAAGATATATCTAGACATTGTTCTAGATTATATGTCTGTTGACGAGATATCTCTCTCATGCGCTGGCCTGGGAGATCTGCTTGACTCCAGTGCAGGTCTTTCTCGGCTGCCTATAACGTGCAGGGCGTGCCAGTTGATTTGTTCTGCTAACCAACAAGAAAATCAAGATAGTGTACGTTAAGCGTTAGGTTAGATCCCCACGGGATCGGCTGAGGAAATCCATGAATGTATATATGCTATTCTTGGTCGTATTTGGGCCGAGCGACTGGAATGGATCGGCTACACCGAGACAGCATCAGCCGCTTGATCCAAATATAGTGAAGAATAACAAATACACAGATTGATAACCCAACCGATACTGGAAAGCTAACAAAGAATCGGCTAATACTCCGATGAATCTTATGTAAAGATAATATTACTGAATCAAACGTACAATTCAGAAATCGGTCATCGGCCGCTCGGGAGGAACCGATTTCACTAAGCAACATCTGACAGGAACTCGATCTTAACATAAGAGGCAATCCTAATATAAATCTAGTAACAATCATGTTAAAAGAAACACATTAGGGCAAATAAGGCCGGCTGAAACCCCGGCGCTGTCTCTAAATGATATAAATCTCAGATGAACAAATCATTGATATTTCTAAATACGACTTAATAGTTTGAATCTAATGCAGCATAAGTATAAAAAGAAACATCTGATCTATTACAACCGATTTATACCCCTCGAGATGGTAAATACCGCATATGAACCAGCCAACCTTTAGGTCTAACCCTAGTGACTGCATGTTCTGGACGGAACGAGCCAATAACAAGATAGATCTAAACATTGATCTAATTCATATGCGTTATATGATATATAACAGAGTAGAATTACTAATTCTAATGTATCATTGCGATGGAAGCATTAGAAACAGATAATCATACCACTAATGACAAACATTTACCTGGTTTTGGGGATCGAGACGATGCAGCCCAAAGCCAAATAGAGTGTTCGTCTGAAGAAAAAGTTGGCGATGCGCCGGAGATTGGATTGATTGAAAAATTATCATTTACAGAGGACCTTGGGTCGTATTTATACCCAAAATACAAATACTTGTAACAACCCTGGACTCTATCTAAACAACTGTTTAAAACACCATATTATCCCTAGCGGGACCTATGCCGTGTTACAACTAAGAATCTAACAAATCTCTAGATTACACATACAATTGCCGTTATAGGACTCTATCGATAAGTGGCAATATCTTTTAACGCGCAACTAACTACCAAATCTTTCATTTATCTCCATGTCCCTGCACTAGACACGGCTTCATCTCTTCCAGACTCAGAATGGGCTATCGTCTACTCCCATTCAATCCATCCTCAGCCGACTAACCCTGCAGCCGATCCCTTTTTAGCCGATGCGATTCCTGTCTTCAGCCGAACCGATTTCGCTTTGCCCTTATGAACTTAGAAACTCAATTACCAAATTTCAGTGTTAACACATGCCCCCCAAGTCCGTAATACGAAGTGTTGCGGATTTGCTTGCCTATTCAAACTTTTGCTTCCTTCTTGACCTAAACCGCCTCGGCTTCTCCCCAAGTGCTCTTTAAATATCCACTTCTCTCGGCCGAACCGCCTACGCCTCCAACGTGTACTCGGCCTTCTTCACGAACAAGCCTCCTGCCCTTTCTCTCTCTCCTCCAACGACTCCATCGGTGCTCGACGACCTTCCTCACGTTCTTCAAACTCATCCTCACCCCCGAGCTTCCCGATGGCCTCCGACGCTGCATCAAGTACCTCCAACTCGCTGGCCACCATCGTCATGCCGGCCACAACCACTGCGCCGTCTGCTGCCGCCGTCACAACCGCTTCAGCCGTTGCTACAACCGAGTTTCCCCAGGTACTTTCTTCCGATCCACGATTTTACTCTCAAATCTGCTTTTTCAAACATTCTCACATCAACGCTTTGTTCGGTGATTTTCCAGTAGCATTTTATTCCATACTCTTATCAATTAGTACTTTTCCTGTTCCCGAACCGTAAAACACAATCATTCTTGACTAGTACTTTTCTCCCTTCTTGATTGTAGCACTGTCTCATCAAGTACTTATCCCCAATTCAACACAAGCAGAGAAGTATTTCCTCGGACCTATCGGCAACACAGACCCAACTGATGTCATCATAGCCGAAACCAACCGCATCCCTTTTAACACCGCCAAACCATCTCTTTCCCATTGGAACGGAACATTCAAAGCGTGGCCATCCATCAATGCAGCTTGGACTGAATGGTATAAAAGGGTACGGTCAGCCAAGTATGCCCAGTGGGAAGAGAAAAACTTGCCCAATGCAGGAATTGTCCATCGCGGCATGGAGAAAGACGAGCCGCTTCTATCGGCTGCGACCTACTCGAATGATAGCTTTAACGCCTTCATCTTTCGGCAAGGGCCGATGACCATCACACTAGCCGATGTATATATGACAATTGGATGAACATGGAATCATCGGCGACCCTAGCGTCTTGAATCGAAAAGGCCAACATCAATTCAAAACCAAAGCTATCGGCGGATGGAGCGGCTTCATCGCCCAAAACATGAAGGAAGGGACAGTCGGCCACCAGGAATACACCGCCTTCCTGATGATGTGGCTGGAAAAGTTTGTATTCTGCGGATCAAGCTATGGGCTGACCGCTAATTGGCAAATCATGGCTGAAATCCTGGCTGACGGGAAAGAATTTGCACTGGGAAAATACCTCCTCGGCTACTCATATCGAATGCTACACCAAGCTGCCGCGAAAATAGCCGCCAACGCCCCAGTCAACACTTGTGGCCCGTGGTGGTTCCTCCAAATCTGGCTGGTGTTAGCCACCCAGAATGTAGCTGGTCGGCCCCGTCTGACAGACGCTGGATTCCCACGGCTAGAGCCGATTGAAGACAATGAAGGTAGACAGATTGACACCAGGCGATGCATGAACTACGGAGAAGCAGCCGCCGCCCATGAAGGCTCAAAGCAATCGGCCGAGCTATTGGCCGAATGGTTCATAGCCTTTTACGACGGGCTGTCCCGCGACAACCGTACTTGGTACTTCTATCCAGACTGGGGAACGTTTGACTTGTCGATTGATTTCAATTGGGATGACCTCAACTCAACCAATAACCCAAGGTGCAGAGAGTTGTTCGCCACCTCTTTGTCCCCCTGCATCTTGCCGACTGGGGTTCACCAAGGTCGATCAGTGGCCCGGAGCTATGAATTCTATTACCCGGTATCGGCGGCGAGGCAGCTTGGTCTTGGGCAACTGCCCATCGGCTTTTTTCTATGCCGATAAGATTGAAACCAGAGGGGCGGTCGGCCAAGACTTGATGATGAATCGGTTGCTGAACATGCCGGTCCTCCATCGGCAACGCCAACGTGATAACACTATCGACGAGGAGAAGTGCCGCTTACAACCAATGGTGGTCTGAACATAAACGCCACATTTTCTACCAACGGCCGTCTTGCTACATCGACCTGCTTCTGTCCGACGAGATCCCCTTGGTATATTTCTACTTCAGGCTAACAATTTTCTTCTTACTATTCATTCACCGACTGGCCTAGCCGATTAACATTCATCTTTTGATTTTGCAGGAGACGAAGACAGAGCGGCCGATGGTAAGCGACTCCGGACGCCCCATCGAATACAACCCAGGCGTTCTAGATGTGGGAGGCCTTGCTCCGTTGGCCATCGGCTGGGGGCGCCCAAACTAACATCACTGCTGCGAAGGCAGGTGCGTCAGGCGATCGCGCAGAAGAGAAAGGTGGCACCACCACCGCGTTTGTCAGCCGCGCCTGCCCCCAAGAGGGTGAAAAAGACAAAATTAGCCGCGTCGGCCGACAGCCTCCCCCCTCTGGATCCAGCCATCGAGCAATTCCTCGACGCCGCTATCAACGAGGAAGCATCAACGGCTGTCCGGGTGGCGGCCGAACCCGGGATCTCGAGTCTTGAGTCAGTCAATGCCCCAACTGACGTTCCGCCAGCCCCAAGCCCACCGACAAGACGTCGACCGGTAAGCTTTTACTTCATCGGGCTTGGTTTCACGATGATCGCTTGCATCTGATCAGTCTCTTGCTCGCAGGTCAAGAGATTGGCCGGTCGCACTCCTCGCCCCGCGCCATCAGTAATCGTCTTGTCACTTTGTCTGTGGTAATCGATCGCCTCATCCGTTAATCCTTTCTTCTGTAGCTCCCGCGGTCTCCATCGGCTGCCCCCGGGCATGCGGGAGATGTCTTGCACCTATTGGGGACGGTGGGCGACAACGTCGGCAAGAGGGTCGGACGGCCATGGGCAGCAATTCAGCCGAACCAACAGCCCTGACAATGACGCCGACGGTAAGCCAACTGATTTCGACTATCGACTTTGTCGGCCAAGCATGCCCCTGATCCTTTCTCCTTTTGCTGCAGAACGTAGCCGACCTTCTCAACTTTGATTTGTCAGAGTTTGAGAAGCCCGTGATACCGGCGAGGAAGCGCTTGCAGCGTCGGCTGAGGGCCTGAGGACCACTTTAGCCGATATCGGCAATCGGCTGGAAGCTTCATTGGATGCGCTGGTGGTCGACAGCGGCTCAATATGCACGCGATTCAGAGACATCCAAGACCAGCTGTCGGACGTCGTAGCCGAAGCCATCGTGCCGGCGACTTTCATGGAAGCCTATCAGTTCAAGTACGAGCGAGCCCGGCAGCGAATAATTGATCGCCGTGAGAGTCAAGCGCGGTCGGCTACCATCTAGTCAACAAAAGAAGCCATTGAGAGCCAGAACGCCACCTTTGACCACCTGAAGACAGAGCCGGTGGCCAAGCTTGAGCAACTCCATGCCCGTCGGGATCAGTTGGTGGCCGATCTGTTCAAGTTACGAACAAAATCGATGTCCATGAGGAGTACATGGCTGGTCTGCCGGCCAAGGTTGAAGCTGAGCGCCAAAGCATCAGGGCGGCTGTGGCGCATTTGCGCGACTTGGTGAGGAGCACCCAATCGGTGGCGGGGTCCGAGGCCGACGACCTTAGGACAATCGACGAAATCGATCAGATTAGGCGGACGGCATTGTCGGCCATAGCTGATTTCCTGAAAAAAATGAGACTGTAAACTGTCCGACCTTGTGAGGTCAGCTCGCATTTCTGTACCATACTTGTGTTCCTGTAATGCGATTGGATAACCCGTATTACTCGCGCTTAATACCCGGCTTTGACTTGCGTGTTATAATTCATCGACCTTATGTCGTTGCGCTCGTAGATATAATCGGTTGTATTCGTAAGTAAGACTGTCCCTCGGCTGTGTGCGGAGCCTCGACTTGTTTGATTCGAAATCGGCCCCAACCCCGAGATGACGCTGCGACCTTTAGTGTTATCCTCTGACCACCCGCGTCGCTGACTATCGGCTGGTAATACCCGAGTATGCTACCGATCTGGTTTCGTAGTCCGACTCATCCGAACCTGTACCTCAAGAACCCGTGAGTCCTGTACGATAGATATCCGGTCTTGCGCAGTTGCCAGCCATTCAACGATTCCCGACGCCTTTAATGATGACCTCTTCGACTCTCGCTTCGACTCTCATGTCAGCAGCGACCTTTCACATCCGAAAACCGCATCTTTTCTTTCTATAAATGGGCTCCTCTGGCCCTTCCTGAATAACTCACGGCCGAAGAAGACAACCTCCGGGAGTACAACGCCCGAGTCTTCCAAGTCTTCGGCAAGGCTTCCCATGGCTTCCTCGAGCTCGTCGGTGAACCGGGTGATTTTCCAACTCGTTTATTCTTGCCATTTCCTCCCCTTAAGTACTCAGGAACGGATTTTCTCGCAGCCGCCTCATCCACTTCGGGTGATCCTGGAGATCATGGAAACACCGTACGAACTGTCGGTCAGCCAAGATCGCCGAGTGAGGGCCAACCTGAAACGCTTCAGGGAGTTGGAGGCTCGTCACCCGGTGGCCAGGCCTCCCATCCACCTTGGTGGCATCCCGGCTGCTGCTCCCATGACGTCTTCGACGCTCGCGCGCCTTGACCGGCTGGAAGGGAGGCAAGCCCAACTTGACAACAAGCTACTGACCACGACCAATGACATAAGGGTCACTTGGCTAGAGTATCTGATCTTGGATGCTCTAGAGATGGAGACTGCGGAGCCTATTGAACGAGCCCTGGCGGCCATTAGGGCTTACCTAGCGAACATGTAATCAAAGACGGCTTCGCGTCGATTCCGAATAAAGCTTGTTTTAATGTTCCTGATTTGCGACTTCTAGCCTGATTTTGCGTCGTAATCGGCCTGGTTTTTCAATTTCTAGCCTGATTTCTATATTGCAATCAGCCTGCTTTTTCGGTTGACTTGCGTATGTGTATGCCCCCCAAGTTTTGTTGATAGCTTTGATGTCGACAAAATTTGTGAGTTCGAGTCGCTCATACATTCTGGTCTTCCCCGTCGGGCAATCATGAGCCGATCGTGGAGCGCTTTGCAAAGGTGATGTATGCGAATTCCTAAAGGCGATGCCTTGTAAGACATCGGCTGTCGTGGATCGGCCGAAGTGACAATAGCCGACTCACGAATTGATCCGCACGCTCGGGTAATATTTCTTTAGATATTTTCCATTAAGGGCCCTTCCGAATATTTCTCCATCCAATCCTTTTAGCACGTAAGCTCCTTTAGAGACGCACTTGTGGATCTTGAAAGGCCCCTCCCAATATGGTGAACATTTGCCGAATTTGTTGTCTTTAGACCCGATCAGTAGTATAAGTTTCCAAACAAGTTTGCCTTCCTCAAAAGATTTAGGTACAGCCTTTTTATTGTAATGTCTGGCTACTCGTTCTTTATCTTTTGTTACTTTTTCTAAATCTCTCATCCTGGACAAAACGAGATCCTCGGACTCGTCTACGATGAGATGATAATAATCGTCGGCTGTGAGTTGGTCCTGTAGCTGAATGCGCCTTGAGCCGACGACACTTTCCCATGGCAGCACTGCCTCGTGTCCATAGACCAGTTTGTACGGGGGGACTTGGATTGATCCGTGGCATGCCATCCGATACGCCCACAATGATTCGGCCAATCGGGTGTGCCATTGCTTAGGATGCTCAGAGATCTTTCTTTTAATTAGCTTGATCAAGCTTTTGTTTGATGCTTCGGCCTACCTGTTGGCTTGCGCGTAATACAGCGAAGAGTTAAGTAGCTTGATCCCCATGCCGTTGGCAAACTGGACGAACTCGTCTGACACAAAGATAGACCCCTGGTCGGTTGTTATTGTTTGCGGAACACCAAATCGGTAGATGATGTGTTCTTTGACGAACTCGATTGCGTCCCTAGAATCCACTTTTCTGAGAGGGATTGCCTCCACCCATTTAGTGAAATAGTCTGTGGCCACCAGGATAAATTTGTGCCCTTTGCTTGAAGGTGGATTGATCTGGCCGATCATATCAATGCCCCATCCTTTGAAGGGCCACGGCTTGATGATTGGGTTCATGGCCGACGCCGGTGCTCGTTGTATCGTGCCAAACTTTTTGCAGTCCTGGCACCCTTTGTAGTATTTGAAACAATCCTTCAGCATTGTCGGCCAAAAGTACCCGGCTCGGCGGAGTAGCCATTTCATTTTGTGGGCCGATTGATGCGTGCCACAGATTCCTTCGTGTACTTCCCTGATGGGCACTGTAGCTTGATCGGCCCCCAAACACTTGAGTAGTACGTCGTCGATCGTCCGATAGTATAGGTCTTCATCAAGTAACATGTACCGTAGCTCCTTGTATCGTAGTTTCCTTGTCGCCGATTGAGAGGGGTTTTTGAGATAATTGTAGACGTCAAACCTCCAATCATAGCCTGTGATGGTGGCCACACCTATGTCTACGTCTCTCAGCATCAGCCGATAGCCTGATGCCCTTTGAGCCAAATCATTGGCCTCTGTATTCTGCTCCCTGGGGATATGCTTCAAAGTGACTAGCCGGAAATCATCCATTAACTCCCGGCATTGTCAGTAATAGACCATCAGCGCGTCGTTTTTGCACTCATATTCTCCTGATAATTGGCTGATGACGAGCAACGAATCTCCCATTATCTCGACTGTGTCAGCTTCCATCTCCTTAAGCAGAGTTAACCCTTTGAGAACGGCTTCATACTCGGCTTGGTTATTCGTAGCGTGGGGGTCAACGGCAAAAGCAAACTCGAAGCTTGCCCCCCGGGCGAGATAAGGACTAAGCCGATGCTGCAGCCGTTGGTGCATACCGAGCCATCGAAAGTCAAAGTCCAAGGCATAATTTCCACTGAGCCGATCGAATCGTTTCTGTGTTCCACAATGAAATCGGCTACGGCTTGCCCCTTTACTGCCCTTGGTGCCTAATACCTTAGATCGAACTCTGTTAGCCCAAAGATCCACTTTTCGATCCTTCCTTTGAGCACTGGAGCCGACAGCATGTACTTGACTACATCGGCTTTGCAAGTTACTGTGCACTCATTGGACAACAGATAGTGCCTTAACTTTGTACATGAGAAATAGAGGCATATGCATAACTTCTCGACAGGTGAATACCTTGTCTCTGCGTCTAGCAGCCGCCGGCTGAGATAGAAAATGGCTTTCTCTTTGCCATCGACCTCTTGGATTTGGACAGAGCCGATTGACTTGTCGTCGGCTGACAGGTTCAACTTGAACGGTATTCTCTTTTGTGGAGGCATCAGAACTGGAGGAGAGCTTAGATAATCTTTTATGTTGTCTAACGCTTTCTGTTGCTCTACCCCGCACGTGAAGGTCTGATCGGCTTTAAGCCGAAGCAATGGTGTGAACGGCTCCATTTTTTCTGAGAGATTAGCTATGAACCGCCTGATGAAGTTTATCTTTCCGATCAATGACTGGAGCTGCTTTTTATCTTTAGGGGGTTGAATTGTCTTAATAGCATTGATGCTCCTTGGTGTGACTTCAATCCCTCTTTCATGGACGAGGAACCACAAGAATTGCCCGGCCGACACGTCGAATACACATTTAAGCGGATTCATCTTCAAACCATACTTCCTCGTCCGTTCCAGCACTTGTCTTAGATCGGCAATGTGGCCTTCTACCTCTCTTGACTTGACAACGACGTCGTCAATGTATATCTCTACTAGTGAGCCGATCATATCATGAAAGATGTAATTCATTGCCCTTTGATATGTTGCCCCAGCATTCTTTAAGCTGAACGTCATTACCACCCACTCATAGAGCCCGATTGCACCAGGGCATCGAAAAGATGTCTTGTGGATATCCTCTTCGGCCATCAATATCTGGTTATACCCTGCGTTGCCGTCCATGAAACTGATAATCTTATGACTTGAGGCAGCGTCGACAAGCAGATCGGCTATTGGCATTGGATATTCGTCCTTCGGGGTCGCCTTGTTCAGATCTCTGAAGTCGATGCACACCCGAAGTTTACCATTTTTCTTCAATACCGGGACAATATTCGAGACCGATTCAGCGTATCGGCAAGGCCGAATGAATCCTGCGTCGTATAGCTGAGTGATTTCGGCTTTCATTGCGTCGTACATATCGGCCTTAAACCTCCTGGGAGGCTGTTTGAACGGCCGATATCCTGCCTTGATCGGCTGCTAATGGACCACTATCGATCGACTGAGACCGGGCATCTCGAAGTACTCCCAAGCAAAACAATCTTTATATTCTTTTAATAATTCAATAAGTTGGGATCTACAATGAGGAGATAAATTTTTGCTAATGTATGTCGATTTCTTCTAACTCGTCGGCCGACGTGAAGCCTTGTCCTAACTTGCCATCGTCTTCGTCCGCAGTGGCTACGCCGAGAACGCTTGAGCCCTCCACCATGTCATGTTCAAAGCAGTAGCTGCGGCTCGTCGTTTCCGACGGGCTATATTGTTGAATTGGACACATTTAGAAAATTGGCTTGCCAGATGTTCCCAGATAAACAATCGATGCCTTCGATTTCCCAGAGTGGCAAATCGGCACTAACGACGCTGACTGACCTATCGGCTGGAATGATCTCGATCTTGTCGCCGTCCCATTGGATCAGGCTCTGGTGCATTGTGGAAGGGATGCAGCAGTTGGCGTGGATCCAGTCCCTTCCGAGCAGCAGGCTGTAAGACCCCTTCCCGTTGATGACAAAGAACATTGTGGGCATAGTTTTGTTGCCGATAGCCAGTTCGACGTTGAGAACGCCTTTGGTCTCCGATGGGTTGCCGCCGAAGTCCTTGAGCACCATGTTTGTTTTTATCAGGTCTTCGGCCCCTTTTTCGAGTTTTCTGAAAGTTGCGTAGGGCATGAGGTTGACTGCAGCTCCCCCATCGACTAGCATTTTGGAGATCGGCTTGCCGTTAACGAATCCTTCAACGTATAACGGTTTCAAGTGCCGATTTTCGGTTCCTTCAGGCTTGTCGAAGATGGCTTGGTCGGCGAGATTGCCGGCTTTGCTGGTTCATCTTCGATAGTGACCGCATCGGCTTCGGGGCACCGAACTCGGCCGACAACACGAAGACCATGTTAACTGATGCGGAAACTTTGCCCTTCCCTTTGGCTGCCCTTCTGGCTTGATCAGCTGGACTCTCTTCAGCTTGTTCCTCGTCGGTCACGACGGCTTTCCGCTTGGGCACCCACCGCCTCTTGATTTTGCCCAGCCGACGGCGCTGCTCGTAGATCATTCGTTGCACCTCGTCTTCTCTTCCTTCACGCTTGAGCCGTTGAACTCTTCTCTTCTGGGTCTTCGTAAAGACATCGGACGGGCACCATTGGGGATTGGCCGATTCCTCATCATCAGCCTCCTCGTCGTCGCGGTTGTCTCCATCCCGGTTTTGGTCGATGAAGAAGTCCTGATGGATCGGACCGAGCCGATCATGGATAGGTCGCCGTCTTTGGTTTAGCTGGACGGCTCTGGGAATGAGCCGAACTGGACTCACAGACGACAAGCTTCCGCATTCGTCATCGTCGCGGCGATCGTTACATGCTAGGCAATCTTCCAATGTTGGTAGCCTCATGCCAGATTCCCAGCAGTACCTGAAAAAATCGCAATGCCAATGTGGATTGGCATTGTCACGGTTTACCCCGTATCGTCGGCTCGAGTACTCGGTTCGTGCCGACGAGGTGCTTCATCGTAAATTTCTTCATGCCGAGACCGGTATTGATGATGGTGTCGGCTTCGTTCATGGATCGGCTGTCGGCCAGTCGATCTGACGACTGGGCGTACCATATTAATTTGCATGGCGTGGGATCCAGTCTGGTCGTCTTCTGCTTTGGCCCTGATCGATGTATTGGCTAAGCCATGCACCATTCTGTACTGTCGATCAGCTCGCCCGGGGCCGGCGTGGACTGTGTTGACCGGGAAGGGATTGCCGTCTACTTTCATGGACCGATTTGAGTCGGTGAACTTTAACTTCCCGGCATCGATGGCCGACTGAATTTGCTGTCTGAAGACTTTGTAGTCATTTGTGGCGTGAGATGTGGAGTTGTGACACTTGCAGTACTTCTTCTTTCTCAGCTCTTCGGCCGACGGGATCACATGATTTTCGGGTAACTATATCTGTTTTTCCTTGAGCAGTAAATCAAAAATCTTGTCAGCCTTAGTGATATCAAAATCGTATTTTTCTTCCTTAGTCGTCTTCAGCAGCCATTGGCAGACAATGGCCTTTTTGTTCTTGGACCATTCGGCTGCCGCCACTTCTGTTTCATCGTCATCGGACCTGTAATCTGAATCGACGATGGCCTGGGTTATGTTCTTGACGGCCTTCCTGGTGTCTTGGAAACGCTGTTCGTGGGCCGTCACTTTCTGCGCCAATTGAGCTAGGCTATCGAAGTCCTGCGCAGAGAATCGTTCCCTGATCGGCGCGATCAAACCATGGAAGGCTAAATCGGCCAGCTGAGCGTCTGATAGCACTAGGCTGTAACATCGGTTTCTCATCTCTCTGAAACGTTGAATGTAGTCTTGGACCGATTCATTGTGTTTCTGCCTGACGCTGGTGAGGTCCGACAACTTCATTTCATGGTTGCCGGAATAAAAATAGCTATGGAACTGTTTCTCAAGATCAGCCCAACTCTGGATTGAGTTGTAAGGCAACGAGGAGAACCAAGTGAAGTCCGATCCTGAAAGAAAAAGGGGGAATAATCGAACTCTCAAGGGGTCCGTAGCCGATGCTTCACCACACTGCGCCAAGAATCGGCTGACGTGCTCATAGGTAGAAACGTTGTCTTGCCCTGAGAATTTCGAGAAGTCTGGGATTTTTTATCGGTTGGGTAGCGGGATCCTTTCGAAATGTTCTGGATAGGGATACTGATACATATTCCCTGAATCTTTTGGTTTGAGGCCGAACTGATCACGCATGACGTCTGCAATTAGATCGGCCCAGGCTCGGTTATCTTGCTGTATCGGCTCGTATGGGTCATACGGCATGGGTGCTTGCCGATACAGCTATGGTGGCATATGAGGCCTGTAATGGTGGTCCTGACGGCCCCCTTGGTACTGGTAGCGATGATCAGCGGGAGGCGGCCGAGGCTCCTGTTGTGGCGTTAGTGGGTCAGGGAACAGCGCCGACCACGGCATTATGCCGCTGCCTAGATCAATCGGCTCACGCTGCCGATTGTTATTGAATATGTTGTCGAGTTGACCTTGAGGCAATGGTTGTTGTCGATTTAGTATAGTGATCGCTGGTCTTATAGCCGTTTCGCCTGGACTCAGGTGGCCGATTCCTCCTGGCGGGTTTGGTTGTGCTATCAGTGGAAGCGGCCGATCCTGGGTGACTAGTGTCCTGTAACCAGGAAATTGGCCATCTGCGAAATACGTGGTCCCCCGTTACAGCTGCTCGGCTACTTTGGCATCGACCACGTGAGAGATCATATTATTGAGGGTATTGACCAAGATACTACTTTGGTTGACCAGTGCGTGATGAACAGCCGAGTTGATCCGATCTTGTAAAGAGTATACGGCCGAATCATCTTGCACTTGGGCCGGCTCTTCCACCTTCTGTTTGCCTTTTGCATCGCTTGATGAAGATGCCTTGGTATCGTTCAGGCTGAACTTGTACTTTTGGTGCACAGCTCCAGACCTTGTTTGGGTGAAAGATTGCAGGTAATTATTCTGGAGTTGTTCCACCATCTTCTTATATTCGGCTTGCTGTTCAGCCTATAGCTGTTCCATCTTTATAGGGACAACATTGTCCAGCGTGATGCCAAGGATCTTGGAATCGACCATCTTGCCGGCAGAGTCTATTCGTCCGAGTCGGGCCGACAAAGACAGTCCCACCGGGCATGCCAAGAAGCGTGTTGACGAGAAATCTCTCTCACGCGCTGGCCTGGGAGATCTGCTTGACTCCAGTGCAGGTCCTTCTCGGCTGCCTACAACGTGCAGGGCGTGCCAGTTGATTTGTTCTGCTAACAAACAAGAAAATCAAGATAGTGTACGTTAAGCGTTAGTTTAGATCCCCACGGGATCGGCTGAGGAAATCCATGAATGTATATATGCTATTCTAGGCCGTATTTGGGCCGAGCGACTGGAATGGATCGGCTACACCGGGACAGCATCAGCCGCTTGATCCAAATATCGTGAAGAATAACAAATACACAGATTGATAATCCAACCGATACTGGAAAGCTAACAAAGAATCAGCTAATACTCTGATGAATCTTATGTAAAGATAATATTCCTGAATCAAACGTACAATTCAGAAATCGGTCATCGGCTGCCCGGGAGGAACCGATTTCACTAAGCAACATCCGACAGGAACACGATCTTAACATAACAGGCAATCCTAATATAAATCTAGTAACAATCATGTTAAAAGAAACACGTTAGGGCAAATAAGGTCGGCTGAAACCCCGGCGCTGTCTCTAAATGATATAAATCTCAGATGAACAAATCATTGATATTTCTAAATACGACTTAATAGTTCAAATCTGATGCAGCATTAAGTACAAAAAGAAACATCTGATCTATTACAACCGATTTATACCCCTCGAGACGGTAAATACCGCATATGAACCAGCCAACCTTTAGGTCTAACCCTACTGACTGCATGTTCTGGACGGAACGAGCCAATAACAAGATAGATCTAAACATTGATCTAATTCATATGCGTTATATGATATATAACGCAGTAGAATTACTAATTCTAATGTATCATTGCGATGGAAGCATTATAAACAGATAATCATACCACTAATGACAAACATTTACCTTGTTTTGGGGATCGAGACGATGCATCCCAAAGCCAAACAGAGTGTTCGTCTGAAGAAAAAGTTGGCGATGTGCCGGAGATTGGATTGATTGAAAAATTATCATTTACAGGGGACCTCGGGTCCTATTTATACCCAAAATACAAATACTTGTAACAACCCTGGACTCTATCTAGCGGGACCTATGCCGTGTTACAACTAACGATGCTGTGTTACAACTAACGATCTAACAAATCTCTAGATTATAGATACAATTGCCGTTATAGGACTCTATCCATAAGCGGCAATATCTTTTAACACGCAACTAACAACCGAATCTTTCATTTATCTCCAAGTCCCTGCACTAGACACGGCTTCATCCCTTCCAGATTCAGAATCGGCTATCGTCTACTCCCATTCGATCTATCCTCAGCCGACTAACCCTGCAGCCGATCCCTTTTTAGCCGATGCGATTCCTTTCTTCAGCCGATCCGATTTTGCTTTGCCCTTACGAACTTAGAAACGCAATTACCAAATTTCAGTGTTAACAATGTCGTATATGATAACTTGCGCAGTTTATAACATTGAACCTAGAGTGTCATAATTATGTAAGCACTAGATTCAACGAAATAAACCACTAAACGACGAGAATTTACCTTATTCAGGGTTCAAATCGATGCAACCCGAAGCCAGATCAAGAACTCGTCTAAGGAAAATAGGAGGCGATGCGCCGAGATTGTATTGATTGTGATTGTCCTTTACAAGAGGTATCGGGTCCTATTTATACCCAAGAATAACATTATCCGTGTAATACACGGTTTCTATCTAATCTACTATTCAAAATACGACAATATCTCGGGATACAGACCCATGTCGCATTACAAAAGGAAATATCTAAACAAACCCTATCTTACATATATAATTGTCATTTCAGGACACTATCCACGGATGGCAATATTTTAACGAACATTTGGGAACCGACCTTCTGTCTTTAAGCTTCTTTATCGGAAACGGTTTCACTTTCTTCTCTGAATCGGAATCAGCTATCAGCTATCCATGTCCGATTCGGCCTTAACTGACTAGCCTTCCAGCCGATTTGATCGTAGCCGATGCAACCTCTGTTTTCCCCGCAGATCACTTTCCAATCCGATTTTGCTATAATCTCGGCTCGGACATAGGGATTTAGTTACCAAATTTGGTCGTTAACAATCGGCCACACTCAAATGATAATCCACGTCTTGAATAAACTCTGTCGACCATCAGCCCACGATGTGCATCCATTACCGATCCATCTACATAAAATGCACAAAAATCGTCGAAAAATCCACGAAACTCAAACAATTTAAATAATGTTACAATAATTAAATAAATATAATGAGATAATAATTATATAATAATCCAACATACATAATGTGCTGTACTTAAAAAATTTAGAATTATTTTTAAAAGTTCTTTTAAAGTTGTAAAGATATTTTTAAAGTACGTAGTGTACTTATTTCTAACTATTTTAACGATTTTTAAATTACCTTAGTTTTTTAATCTCCTATCAAATTTTCTATATTTTTCCATTGTCATCTATATTATAACATTTTTAATCCAAAAGTTTCTCTCATCATTTTCCCCAAATATTTTTAGAGATAAAAGTGTACGTAAAATATACCGTTAAGCATACTTTTCTCTCTTTTCATTTTCCCAAACAATTTTCTCAAACAAATGTAACGTGCTTAGTAAACTAATTTCCCAAACAAATTTTCTCTTTCTTTATTTTCCATTAACCCATCTAGAGATAAAAATGCTATGAAATAAACCATAAAAAACAATATGCTAAGCCTAGATCATAAGAGGATTAAGTTACTAACAATGTAGATAGCAAAGATTTGTGTATTATCACTAAAACAAATTCATAAAAAATTTTGGCAGCACCTTTCTTATAGAGCAAAAGTTTAAAGACACTAGCTCGGACTAGAGGAGAAAGATAAAGTATAAAAAACACCTTCACTTTAGTCCCAGTTGATAACACCGACCGGGACAAAAGATAGATCTTTAGTCCTGGTTGGTGACACTAACCAGAACTAAAAATCCCCGGCGCCCTAACAACTTCTGACAGAAATCTAACCAGGACTAAAGATGATCTTTAGATCTTTAGCCTCGGTTGGTGACACCAATCGAGACTAAAGATCCTAAAGAACTATTGCCTTTTTTTAACCGGGACTAAAAATTTTTTCTAGTCTCGGTTTCTATTGTAATTGAGACTATTGTGAATGTTAACAAGTGAAGCAAAGATCATATTTCTCCAATAGTATCAGCAAATGTACTCGAAATATGGGCCCAGGTATTAACTTCCCAATAGAACTACAGATGAGAGCCCATAAATCAGGAAGAGATTAATCTTTCGAATTTATTCTAGTAGTCTACGCAGGCGCACGGATTAAACTTCGCGCAGCGATGAGCCGTCGGCGAGCGGCGGACGGCCTGCGAGAAAGATTAGGTGGAAACTACCAATCGAATATCCAATTTGTTAAAAGATTGAACGACCAAATGTTTCAGTTAACAAGTGGTTATACATAATAAAAAACAGCCAATAAAACATTAAAACATTTAATGTTTCTTGAAACTCAATAAAAACACATGTCGAAATGTGTCGCTATCATATATAAACAATCGACCATCGAGTATTAACGGATTGAAACATATGTTTTTTCTCTTCTATCATGCAATATCTTATTATAAATATAATAAATATAATGATACGATCGAATCGTAGATAAGACAAATAGTTTAGGAGAAAAAATATTTTAAAGATCACTAAATAAATGCATGTCGAAACTTGGTTTCGGCAATATAATTTCTGGGGTCGAAGTCAAGATCGCCAAGCACAATGGGTTAGGAGGAAAAGAAGATTTAGACAGGTTCAGGCCCTCTCGTGAGGTAATACCCTACTCTTGTTTTGGTGGATTCGATCCATCGAGTATCTTTATTGATCTCGTGATCTAAAGCTGAAAGCTAAAAGCTGATCTAACTTCTGATATCTGATATCCCTCAAGGGACGCCCCCTACCCCCCTTATATAGTCTTGGGAGGAGGGCTTACAGATCGGAAACCCTATCTTACTCTAAGTCGGTTTCCTCAATCTTACCAAACCATGACTATATGCCGATTGCCTTATCTCTATCGGCAATCCTAACACCCAAGTCATGTTTGGTTTACAGATATGGCAGGCGCAATCTATCCCTACCTCCAGTACCCGATTACCATAATCTCCACAGTAGCCCCCGAGTCCTTTTCAGTCGACGAGACAACTCAGCTTCAAACCAAAACATTACGCAGCCAAAAACCTCTTTGGCCGAGTGCTTCTGGCGCCGAGTGATTCCATCATCTCTACCTGAATCTTCCCGAGTGGCTCCAAAGATTGTGAAGGGCTGGATAACATCTTAAAAAATTCTCAAAAATAAATATCTAGGTGCATCTCCTGATGCACCTAATTAGGTGTAGCCCCCGACTATATGGTTAGTCAAAATCAGACTAATCATATAGTCAAGAACTATAAACAATCATTCTCATATAAATACCTAGCTCATGCTAAAGCAATCATAGAAATCTCATTACTCAGCAGGTTCATACTCAACCGAGTGAATTTCCCCGAGTCATCTCAGAACAAATAATTCAATCAACCCTCATGGGTGAAAAGCTCTCAGCAAGCTCATGCTTATTCGAGTGGATCTGCCCGAGTCATTTCAGAACAAATATTTTAATCGTCCCTCATGGGAAAACGAGTTTTTCAATCGTATGAAAAATATGACCAAGTTGTTAAATAGCTCTTGCCATAATACTGGTCTCAATCATTAAAGATCTTCACCAAGGTGGAAAGATAGCATTGATATAATCAATTAGTCAAATGCTAAAAAACCAAACAGCCCTTGTCATCAAGGCAGCTATAAAAAGTTTAACTGTTGGTCACCTTCCAAGTTGCATCGCCCTAGCTTCTCATGAAGTGAAGCAAACCGCGGTATGGAAGGATTTCTAAAGGTACAGGGCATTCAGACACGCGCATATTGCCAGGGCAAATCTGCTTAAGCTCATCCGCTTAAGTCCCTAAGGACACGCGTCGGGCCACACCTTAACTGGGCCGCAGATTCTCTCATGGACTCGGTCCAATCACGAGAAAACCTAACGCAACCCTCAAATCTTTCTATAAAGCCTCGAGGTCGTCCCCGCCTCTTCATCTTCCAAAAGATTCCTCTTTTCGCAGCACTGTTCACCAGTTCCCTGCGAAGAATCCTAGACTCGCGCGCACCCAAATCCATCCATCCAGGAGCTCGCTTCTAGGCACAAACCAGCTTCCGCAGCCAATCTCCCAAGACCCCTTGCTCAAATCTCCATCCTTTCCGACCAGATCCACTTCCCATCCAAACCACACTCATGGCGGACGAAAAGAGAATCCCCTTTGACCAATGGGCCACATCGGACGTGAGGGAATCTACCCTCAAGGAGATGGTGAAGCACGGCGTGCTTCCCCCCAAGGAGATCGTAGGCTGGCGCCCGGCGGCGGGTGAAGATTTCCCTACCCCGAACACCGGTGAGCTCGTTGTATTCACCTCTTTTTTCTATTGCGGGTTCAGTCTTCGCACCTCCGAGTTCTTCCGGGGGCTTTTAGATTACTATGGTCTCCAGCTCTACCATCTGAACCCCAACTCCATGCTTCACATCGCCCTCTTTATTCATGTATGCGAAGCATTCCTTGGCATCCTCCCCCACTTCCAACTCTTCCGCTGCATGTTTTATCTCAAGCCGCATCCGAACAAGGACCACCCATGCGTCGTTGGCGGAGCGGGTTTCCAACTCCGCGGATCTCTTCGCAAGGAGTACTTTTCTCTTCCCTTGAAATCCTCCAATAAGGGATGGCACGCGGGCTGGTTCTATATTAGCAACCTCGAACTCAGCCTGCTAGCCTTCGTCGGCCTTCCCCCTGTCCCCAGGCAAACTTGGAGCACTGTTCCAGTGGCTCAAGATTGGGACGAGGCCAACAAACTGCTTGCAAAGATCCTGGAAATGAAGCAGAAGGGTCTTCGCGGCGAGCAGATTACTCGGCACTTCATCTGGTGTCGACTGGCTCCAATCAAAGAACGGTCGAAGCCGGCCTTCGAGTACGAAGGTGGGAGGGACCCCAATCGGGAAGATCAAGATCCACTCAGTTACGAGATCCTGAAGATCCGGATGTACAAGATCTTCTCGACTGGAATTGCAGTTGAGCGCGCCCTCATTCTGCCGGTTCTCCCCTTCAGCATTCACCGGCCTCCTCCTCCGGTAAGCCGACTGACTGCTTCATAATGTCTTGCAACCTTGATATCTTGTCTCTTAGTGTTGTGTGAACTTCTTTTGCAGGAAAATGATTCTGTTACTTCAAAACCGTACAAGGTGCCCCACGATGACGTGCCGCGTCGCCCTGCCAAGAAGCCGGCTGGCGGGATAAAAATCCAAAATGATCCAGTCGGGAAGCGGGCGGCCCCGAGTGAGGACACAAACAAGCGGGCGAGCAAAAGGAGGCTCATCATTGACGATTCGGACGATGACGTCCCGGCTTCTCCAGTCAAGACTCCTCCAAGGCCATCGTCGAAGGCAGCACCGAAGATCCGCCGGTCGTCCAGGTATGCTTTATGACTGAAGTCCGAACTTTTTCGTTGAAAACATTCTTTGTCTTCATCCCAGCTGTATTCATTATTGTAGGAGGCCCCAGGACATAGATCCTGTCGGGAAGGGTGAGGGGCCGTCTCCCGCCGCTGCTCCCGAGGCGCCCAAACCTGCGGAGCCGAAGCCTCGGAGCCCGCATCCGAGCGAGAGCGCTCCGGGCAAAAAACCTTCGCCTCCGAAGAAGGATACCCCAAGGAAGGAGCCCCCGACCACCAGCCGGGACGTCCCGACTGGAAACCAGTCGACAGCCGGGAAACCTCAGGCCACGGCTCGGTCAGCCCCGACTGAGGATCACTCGGCGAAGGGCGAGAAAAAGGAGGCCAGCCGGGCTGTTCCACCCAAGAGCGCAGCCACTGAAGCCGGTGAGTCTTGAATCAGAGTCTTGTCTTTGGTCTTTAGTTTTAATCTTTCATGTCTTCATTTGTTCTTCCTATTTGCCAGCCACAGTGGAGGAAATCCCAGGGTTACAGTCTTCTGAAACCTGGGTTCCCCCGATCAAGATCGAGTGGTGGGACTCGGAAGGCCAGAGGCAGGGCATCGTCTTGGACAGGCAAGCTGAGAGGGAAGAAAGGGATGCCCTTGTCGAAAGCTTAAATGAAGCGACTCGGCTACTCAACGTAAGCCTTAGTCTTTTTCTCTTATTGAGTTATCATCTTTTTCCAGTCGGTCACTCTTCGGATTTCACGCGCAGAAGGAGTACTGCCGTTCCATGGCGAAGTCCGAGGTGCTGGAGAAGCTGGTTCCTCACCTGAACTCTTTAGAGGACGTCCAGCGAAAGCTGAAGACCACTCAAGAGGAAGCCGCGTCGAGGGAGGCGGCTCTGAGGAAGGAAATCGCGGAGCTTCGGGAGGAGAACCTCGACCTCCGAGGATCAGTCAGGAGTGAGCCCATTTCTCCGAGTTTCTTTATGATTCTCATGTTGACCCCTGTTGCTGATGATATTCTTTGCTTGTAGAAAATTCGTCGGAGGTCCACTCGCTCCAAGTCCAGCTGGAGGCAGTCAGCCTCGACAAGGCCGAACTGGAGGCCGAGTTTGAAGGTAAGCCTCTTCGAAGTAACATTCTTTGTGCTGCTTTATTTCCGAGTGCTTTGCATGATCAGATGCTTTTGGCAGCTTACAAGGTTAAGACCCGAGCTCAATATGACGTCTTGCTCGAGCGGGTCAAACGAGCCGGAGAGGTCCGGGAAGAGGTCGCCAATGCTGCTGCGCCAATCTTGATGTCCTTGTTTCATCAAGGGGTCGGGGCCAGTTCGCTAGAGCCATTAGAGATTTTCGACAAGCTGCGAAGGGCCCCTGACCAATATCTGGCGAACATCACTGAAGCCGCCAACATGGGGGCTGGTCTGGCTCTTGCACAGACCAAGTCTCTTTACCCCCGAGTGGATATCCACTTGGTCGGAAAGGGTTTTGCTGACGGGACCACGGATGAGCAGGCCTTGGACATGCTGAGTGAGGCGCAGGAGTCGGCGAAGAAGATTTCCGTCGATGTAGTGAATAACTTCCAGAATTAATTTGTCTTGTGAACATTGCTTGTAAATATCATATGATTGTGATGCTCTGATGCAGACTTTGTGATATATTTAGTTTATTTATGTTAATGCCTTGATCCAAGTTTTTGTGTGAAATTTCTTAAGTAATTTTTGTCTGACTGTCACCAAGCCTAGGCTCGATTAGGTCATCAGAAAACTCTCAGTCCTTAAACACTGAACTCGAATCAAGGAACATTAAACAATGATAATCCAAATCATGCACAGAAGTTGATGAGGAAAACTTAAGCTTTATTGACATATGTACAGCCCCCGACTGCTAACTCAAGAAGTCATCTTGCTTGAGGTTGGCAGTCAAGGAAAACATGAAACCTTAGTCAAATCAAGCATAGAATCGTCGAAGATGTTCGATGTTCCAGGAGTTCTCCACCATAGATCCGTCTTCACGCTTTAGTCGGTATGCACCGGGCCGAGTCACCTCAGCGATTATGTATGGTCCTTCCCATAAGGGGGATAACTTGTGATGGTCCTTGGTGGTCTGAATCTTGCGTAGAACCAGGTCGCCAACGATGAAAGCTCATGCTCGAACGTTGCGACTGTGGTATCGTCTGAGCCCTTGAAGATATTTGGTCGACTGGATGAGGGCTGCCTCTCGGGCCTCTTCCAGCCGGGTGAGGTCGTCCACTCGGTCGGGGTCGTAGCATTCATCGTTGAAGCTGCGGACTCGGAGGGATTCATACTCCATCTCGTTTGGCAACATGGCTTCTGCGCCGTAGACCAAAAAGAGGGGAGTTTGGCCGGTAGCCCGACTGGGTGTGGTTCGCAGAGACCATAGGACCGAGGGAAGCTCTTGGACCCACTTGCCTGCGTAAGGGTTCAGACGATCGAACACGCGGGCCTTGATGCCTTGAAGGACCATGCCGTTGGCCTGTTCGACTTGTCCATTGCTTTTGGGATGGGCGACTGACGCATAGCAAATATTGATTCCGAAGACTTCACAGAATTCCTTGAAGATGCCTCGCGTGAATTGAGTCCCGTTGTCAGTTATGATTCTGTTTGGGACGCCGAAGCAGTGCACGATGTTGAGGAAGAAATCCCGTGCCTTGTCAGCAGTAATTGTGGTGACCGGCTTGGCCTCAATCCACTTGGAGAACTTGTCGATTGCGACGAAGAGTTGTGTGAATCCTCTTGGAGCTTTCTTGAAAGGGCCGACCATGTCCAAGCCCCATACCGCGGACGGCCAGGATAGTGGGATTGTTTGTAGCTCCTAGGCCGGGACATGGCTCTGTCGGGCGAAAAATTGGCAGCCTTCACAGGTTCGTACGACTTTGTCCGCGTCGGAGACCGCGGTAAGCCAGAAGAAACCTTGTCTGTATGCTTTGCCCACCAGAGTGCGTGCTGCCGCGTGGCTTCCGCATATGCCCGAGTGGATGTCTTGGAGTAGCTGCCTCCCTTCCTCGGGTGTGATGCATCTCATTAGGATTCCGGAGGGGCTTCTCTTGTATAAGTCGGAGTCAACCATGACATATGCTTGGCAACGACGTCGGACGCATTCTGCCTCATCCTGGTCTTCCGGCAGCTCTTGCTGAGTTAAGAATTTGATGAGTGGCGTCCTCCAGTCGGCATCAGTCATGGCAACTTCGTTTGCAGCTTGTTCGTTGGAAGTTGTCTTTGCCGTGATGGTTGGCTCATAGAGGTGCTCGACAAAAACTTATGTTGGGGCAGCTTCGCGCTTGGACCCGAACTGCGCCAGCTCATCGGCTGCTTCGTTGTTGTGTCTCAAGACATGTGAGAGTTCGAGCCCGTCAAACTTGTCTTCAAGTTTGCGGACCTCTTGTCGGTAGGCCTCCATGGTGTGGTTTAGACAGGACCAGTCCTTCATTACTTGACGACCAGCTGGGAGTCGCCTTTCACGATGAGCCGACGTATCCCGAGTGAAACTGCGAGGCGCAGTCCATGTAGCAGGGCTTCGTACTCGGCAATGTTGTGTGAGGCGGAGAAGTGGAGGTGAAGGACGTATCTTAGCTTTTCCCCAGTCGGGGAAATCAGCACAACTCCTGCTCCCAAGCCGGTGGTCCTCTTGGATCCGTCGAAGTGCATGGTCGAGTGTTGGAGGTCTTCCCGAGGTACGTTCTCTTGTTGCTCAGTCCACTCGGCCAGGAAATCCGCCAAGGCTTGTGACTTTATGGATGTCCTTGCCTTAAAAGTCAAGTCCAATGGCATCAGCTCTAAGGCCCACTTAGCGATGCGCCCAGTCGCCTCTCGGTTGTGGATGACATCGCCGAGTGGGAAGGAAGTGACAACGGTGACCGAGTGACCCTGAAAATAGTGTGCCAATTTCCTCGCGGTTATCAGAACACCATAGAGCAATTTTTGTACCTGAGGGTAGCGAATTTTGGCTCCTGCCAACACTTCGCTAACAAAGTAGATCGGTCTCTGAATCTTCTGAGCCCGTCCTTCTTCTTCGCGCTCGACCACGAGGACTGTACTAACCACTTGGTGAGTGGCTAAAACGTACAGCAGCAGAGGTTCCTGGGGCTGAGGCGAGGCCAGGACAGGCGGCGTTGTAAGGAACTCTTTGAAATCTTCAAAGGCCTTGTTGACTTCCATGGTCCACTGGAAGTCGTCTGTCTTCTTTAACAATCTGAAGAAGGGCATGCCTCGTTCGCCGAGTCGAGAGATGAAGCGGCTTAGCGCTGCCATGCAGCCAGTGAGCTTCTGGACGTCTTTCTGGTTACTCGGGGGCTTCATGCTCAAGATGGCATTGATCTTTTCTGGATTAGCTTCAATGCCGCGATGTGACACCATGAAGCCGAGCAGTTTGCCTGATGGAACGCCGAAAGTGCACTTCTCCGGGTTCAACTTCATTCTGAAGGCCCGGATGTTTGCAAAAGTTTCTTCTAGGTCAGCGATCAGGTCTTCTTTCTGCTTGGTCTTGATGACAACGTCGTCGACATAAGCTTCTACGTTCTTGCCGATCTGCGTCTGGAAGCATCTTTGGATCATGCGTTGGTATGTGGCGCCGGCGTTCTTCAGGCCGAAAGGCATGGTGATGTAGCAGTAGGCCCCAAACGGCGTGATGAACGATGTCTTCAGGCAGTCGGATTCTTGCAAGCTGATCTGGTGATAGCCCGAGTAACAATCCAAGAAACTCAGGAGTTGGCAGCCGGCTGTTGAGTCTACGACTTGGTCGGTGCGAGGCAGCCCGAATGGATCTTTGGGACAGGCTTTGTTGATGTCAGTATAGTCAACGCACATGCGCCATTGCCCCGTCTTCTTGCGGACCAGGACTAGGTTGGCTAACCAGTCGGGATGAAGGACTTCTTTGATGAAGCCGGCAGCCTAGAGCTTTGCGAGCTCTTCCTTGATAGCGTCATTTCGGTCCTGCGCGAATCTGCGTAATCGTTGTTTTATTGGTTTGGCGTCATCTTTGACGTGCAAAGAGTGCTCGATCACCTCCCTAGGAATTCCAGGCATATCAGATGGTTTGCAAGCAAAAACATCTTTATTATTTTGGAGGAAGGTGACGAGCGCGCTTTCCTATTTGGGATCTAGTTTAGCGCTGATTACAGCGGTTTTTGAGGGATCCGACGGATCAAGGGAGATCTTCCTGGTCTTGGCGTCGCCGGATCCTGATTTGGCTATCTTCTTCGCGCGGACTTCGCCCTCTACCGAAGTTGATGCAGCCAATCAGACTTCTTGTTGGCCACGCAGTCTCTCGCGAGATTGGGCCATGTCGCAGCTCTCCTTATCGCAGGTGAAGGCTTGCTTCACATCGCTGCGAAGGGTGATGACGCCGTTCGGACCCGGCTTCTTCATGCAGAGGTAGGTGTAATGTGGGATCGCCATAAATTTGGCGAGCGCAGGCCTTCCAATGATGGCGTGGTATGCTGTTTCGAAGTCGGCCACCTCAAAAGTGACGTTATCCTTTCGGAAGTTCTCTCGAGCCCCGAAGGTGACAGGGAGGGAGATGTGCCCGAGTGGTGTAGATGATAGCCCTGGGATGACTCCGTGGAAGGGGGCTGAGCTTGCCTTCAGTTCAGCCCTCGGGATCTGCATCTCATCCATGGTCTTGGCGAACAGGATGTTGAGGACGCTGCCCCCATCGATGAGGATGCGCTTGAGCCTGATGTTGCGGACCACGGGATCCAGGACGAGTGGGTAGCGCCCCGGGTGAACCACTCGGTCAGGGTGATCCGAGCGGTCAAAAGTGATGGCCGCTTCCGACCATCGCAGGTACTGAGGGACTTCGGGTTGAGCCGCATTGACCTCTCGGTCAGTTAGCTTCTGTTTCCTCTTTGATTCATAGGCTAGCGGCCCTCCGAAGATGTGATTGAGCTCCCCCATAGGATCTTGGAAAGGTTCGGCATTCTCAGCCGCGTTGTTTTTATTGGCGCCCGATGGACCAACCTCATCAGTCGGCTTCTTGTTGAGCTGCGCCGCGTACTGCTCGGCGAATTGTTTATAGATGAAGCAGTCCTTAGCCGCATGCTTATGATTGCGATGATGAGTGCACTGGGCGTTCATGATGGCGTCATAGGCGGCGACACGGGGGCGGCGTTGAGTGTTGGAGGTTGCGGCCACTAGGTCCTCAGATCGGCGCTTTCGGTCTTTTTGGGCCTGGTTGTTGCTGTTGCCGTTGTCCTTCTTAGGATTTCGGCTTCCTCCCGCCTGCTTGTCTTCCCTCCTGTCGGGTCGGTCTTGACGGGCGGCCTTGATGGTGTCGTTGGATTTGGCGTAGGAATTCGCCGTCTCGAACATCTGTTTCACTGTCTTCGGTGGCTTGCGCCCGAACTTCCCGATTAACAGCTCATCACGGACTCCCTTCTGGAAGGCGGCGATGATGATGTCATCGGTGATGTTGGGGATCTTGTTGCGCTTCTCGGAGAAACGACGGATGTAATCCTTCAGAGGCTCGTCCGGCTTCTGGATGACGTTGTATAGATCGAAGTGTGTGCCGGGCCTCTCGAAGGTACCCTGGAAGTTGGCAATAAAGTGGTCCCTCAGCTCGCTCCACGAGCCGATTAAGCCTCTTGGCAGGCTCGTGAGCCAGTTCCTGGCGGAGTTGGCGAGGGCCACTGGAAGATAATTGGCCATAGCCTTGTTGTCGCCACCTGCTGCGCGGATGGCGAGAGTGTAGACGGTAAGCCATGACTCGGGGTCGGTCTTGCCGTCGTACCTTTCAATTCCTGTGGGCTTGAAACCACTCGGCCAGTGCACTCGGCGAAGCTCCCCAGTGAAAGCCGGCACTCCGTCGTCGCCGCTATCGGGTGATCCCCTCCGATCTTCCCGAGTGCGTCGGTCCCGCTCCTGGTAGCGGCGATCGAGGACTTCCCGCAGATCACTCGACGGGGTCTTTGGTTGGCTGGTTGGATAGCTGGAGTTGTTGTTGCGGCGGACACGGTGGTGGACGGGTGGACGTCCGTGTCGTTTGTCGGGGGAGTCGGCCGTTTGCTCCTGGTACTTCTGCGTGGACTCGCGGGGTGGGCCTCTTGGCCTTGTCGTCGACCGATCTTGCTCGGGCCTCTTATAGTCTCCTGACCTTAGAGGCGGGAGTCGGCTTTTGTCGGGCGTTTCAGCCACGGACTCAGTCGGCCTTCGTGCCGAGGTGGTGGGGTGGCCGTTGGCTGTGGCTGCGACGATGGTCTTGATCTTGTCAAGTATTGGAGTCACATTGGCGGGTGCCGTCTCCATGACGGTGTCCAAAAGTGTGAGCGCGGCAACAGCGTTCTGCTGTGGCGTCTGGAAGATGTTGGTGTTGCGAACCCGCGTTTGGAGGATGGCCTCCTGGGCGGATCGTCCGGCTGCGCGTAGATCCTGCTTCCTCTTGTCAGCCTCTTCCCTGCGTTGTTTCTCCTCTTCGGCCGTGTTGCGCTCCTGCTCAATCTTGGCTCGCTCTTCTTCAGCAAGCCTCCTGGCCATGGCTGAGTCGGACTCGTCCGGCTCGGCCATGAGGACATCGAAGCACTTCGGCTCGTAGTCCTTGTGCCAGTCGGAGTCGTCAGCTTCATTTGAGGGGATACCGTAGAGGTCGTCAAAGCTGGCGGAGCTGAGGTATTCATTGAGCTCCGAAGATGAGCATGAGCCGAATGACGGGAGGATGACGGCGACCTCCCTTGATCCTGGGTAGCCTGGGTCCGGATCGTCCACCCGAGCCGAGCTTGGGATGCGGGCTCCTCCGAGTGGGTCAACCCCGACTCGGGAGAGAAGTTTGCGGTAGATCTCGGTGGCGTTTGGTAACCCAAACGGCACTGAGAGGTCTTCGTCCGAGTAGATCGTCTCCGTCGGGGAGGCGAGAAGATCGGTGCAGATTTCGGCGGTGTTCGGCAATCCGAACGGTGCCGAGTGAAGTCCTTCGTTGGAGTGAGCAGATTGCATCTCAATCTTGAGGATGTTGTCGAAGATCTCGGCGCTATTGGGGAGCCCGAACGGCGCCGAGTGGGTCTTTCCTTTCGACTGGTTTGAATCCGAGTCGAAGGAGGAGTCGTTGAAGAAGTTGGCGGCGAAGCCGCTGAATCCTGAAGGAGATCCCATCACGCTTGTCGGCGAGATTGTTGAAGAAGTCTCGACGCGCGGTCCCCTACCTGGCGCGCCAACTGTCGAAACTTGGTTTCGGCAATATAATTTCTAGAGTCGCAGTCAAGATCGTCAAGCACAATGGGTTAGGAGGAAAAGAAGATTTAGACAGGTTCAGGCCCTCTCGTGAGGTAATACCCTACTCTTGTTTCGGTGGATTCGATCCGCCGAGTGTCTTTATTGATCTCATGATCTAAAGCTGAAAGCTAAAAGCTGATATAACTTCTGATATCTGATATCCCTCAAGGGACGCCCCCTACCCCCATTATATAGTCTTGGGAGGAGGGCTTACAGATCGGAAACCCTATCTTACTCTAAGTCGGTTTCCTCAATCTTACCAAACCGTGACTATAGGCCGATTGCCTTATCTCTATCGGCAATCATAACACCCAAGTCATGTTTGGTTTACAGATATGGCAGACACAATCTATCTCTACCTCCAGTCGGATAAGCTTGCCATGTATATACCCGATTACCATAATCTCCACAATGCAAGTATGGATGGATGGAGAGAGAGTAGAGGTAGATAGTTACGTGAATTTTTTGAAACATACTAAAGACATATGAAACATGTCGCTATTATGTGTAAAGCATTAAGTTTTAACCGTTTAAAACACATATTTTTATTAAAATATAATCATATGATATCTCATTATAAATATTTAATTATAATAAATTCAATAGTATAATTGGAACATAGATGGAATAATAAGTAACTTATGAGAAAAAATATTTTAAATTTTGCTAAAAGAAGATGTGAGAGTCTAATTTAATTTTTTTTCAGCTGATCGTGGGCCCGACGAAAATACTGTCCGAAAGATTACGGTTAAGAATTACTAAGATAGCCCTATTTATTTTTAACCTAAATTAACCTTAAGAAATTAACGGTGGATACTGAATGAATGAAGGTGAAGGTACCTGAGATACCTCCCAAGTCCCAAAGCACCGTAAAACATCTGTCTGTCAATAGAGTCATCATTGTATTCTCCCTCAGCAGAATACACCATCGTCTTCCGTCATTCTCGATTCTCCACCCGTGCGATTATATTGCTGGCCATATTTGCTCTTCAATGAGGTATTGTAATTCACCTGGCCATATTTACTCCTGTTCCCAGTTATCGTACCATTTGCAACGTACCAACACCTTGGAAGGATAGCTCCTCCTCGCCTCCACCGTAACTAACCTCATATTCCCTATTCTTAATGTTTTAGACGGTCTCTAAAATATATTTTTATTATATTTTTCAATTATAACATATATAATTAATAAATATATTTTACATGTATTATTACTTTATTAGACAAATCAATAATTGTTGTAAATATTTTTAAATTATTGATAGTAAAAGATACACTATTGGAGAAATAATTTCTGATCCATCTGGCAAAATCTACAATAGTCACGGTTTCAATAGAAATCGAGACTTAAAAAATATTTTTTGTCCCGATTAAAAAGGAAAATGGCTCTCTATGAAGATCATTTTTTATGACGATCATTTTTAGACCAAGCTTAGAATCTGTCAGGCCAGAGTTTAGTCCCGTTAGTGTTTACAATCGAAACTAAAGATCCTAACTTTGGTCCCGGATTGTACTATTAACTAGAACTAAAGATCTAGATGATCTTTAGTTTCTATTGGTAACACCAATCGAGACTAAGTGAAGATCTTTTTTATACTTCTTATTCCTCCACAAGTCCGAGCCATCGCTACAAAGGTTTGGAGGAGGAAGGGAGATGATGTCAAAAAATTTTATGAAATTGTTTATGTGATAATATAAAAATAGAAAGGATCTAAAACGTTAGCAACCCCATCATTTAGTGATATATGCTTAGCATATTACATTTGTAGGTATATTTATATATATTTTTATCTCTAAAAAGTTTGTGGAAAATGATGAGAAAGAAAATTTGTTTGGGAAAAATTATGTTACTTTTAAAAATTAGAAGCTTGTGGATGAAAATGTTATAAAAGAGATGACAAAAAAATATATAGAAAATTAAGATAAAAGAATAGAAAACTAAGTTAATTTAAAAATCGTTAAAATAGTTAGAATAAGTACAATGCATTAAAAATATGTTTAAAAATACTTATAAACTTTATTAAGTATAATACATTAAGTTGTGAAATTATTATATAATTATTGTATGATTATTTATATATAATTATTGTATTATTGTTTAATTAGTTTGACTTTCGTGGATTTTCTTTTTTTGATTTTGTGCATTTCATGTAGATGGATCGGTAATGGATGTACACCACGGACCGATGGTCGATAGAGTTTATTCAAGACGTGCATTATTTTTCGAGTGTGACCAATGCTAACAAGTATAACAGCTTTATATGTTGTCCATGCAAAAAAAACCAAAAGAAGTATTATTTACACCCACTTGTTTTGAGTCAGGATTTATGCATAACTATAATTGTTAGACATCGCACAAAGAGGTTGGGTTGCAATTGAAGAAGATCAAGAAGAAGACGATAACATTCCAGACTGGGGTCAATACGGTGGATTTGAAGAAAATACAACCGGCGAGGCGGACGGAGCTGTTGAAGATAACAACGGTGCGGATGATCTTGGTCACATGTTGCACGACGTAAGGAAGGACTGCGAAGGTGAAAAAGAAATCCAGAAATTAGAGCATATGTGAGCATACCACAAAACGTCCTTGTACACAGGTTGCAAATAGGGGCGCAAAAAGTTGGGTACCACGCTGAAATTCTTGCAATAGAAGGCCAAAAGTGGTGTGAGGGACAAGGCATTTGGAGAGTTGTTAAAACTCATAACGAACATTCTTTCGGAGGGAAACGAATTGTCGGAATCAACGTACGAAGCTAAGAAGATAGTTTGTCATCTAGGACTGGAAGTAGAGAAGATACACGAAACATTTAAAGACTTCGGAGAGGATGCACGAAACATAAAGTTCAGTTTAAGTGCGGATGACATGAATCTATTTGGAGCGATGAGCGGCGGCCATAGCACTTGGCCTATTACGATGTGTATCTACAACCTCCTCTCTTGGCTATGCATTAAGGCCCAAAGCAACCTGGTAACGATATTGATGTGTACCTAAGACCATTTGTCGAAGATCTAAAACTACTGTAGAAAAAAGAAGGTGTCGTCATGTGGGATAAGGACAAACAGAAGCAAATTAACCTACGAGTATTGTTGTTCGTAACCATCAATGATTGGCCTGCACTTAGCAACCTATCCGGACAGTCTAACAAGGGGTATAAGGCTTGCACCCACAGTATTAATGAAACTGAAAGTACGTATCTGAAATATTGTAAGAAGGTTGTTGCGTATATAGGTTGACTACTAATTAATAACCTCTCTTCTCATGAAGGTGACGTCGGGCATGGCCATACCAGTAGAACGAGGTGGGACTATCGCTGCAGCTCGATTCCACCTATGTATTCAAAGGTCAAAATTGAGCAGGTGGAACAAGGCTTTGAAGATCTCGAACTGGATATCCCTGGAGGAGACGGGGAGACGAAACTAGGAGACATAGCCCACGTAATTATACTATGCTGCAAGCCATTCATCGTGTTTCCTGGGCGAGAAGCGAGATCTATTCCTCCATCTCCTCAACGCAGACTGTCTCCTCCGCCTCCTCCGTCTCTTCCGTCGCCTCCACGACCACCGACTCCAAAACGGTCACCGACTCCTCAGCCTTCCTTGTCGTCTCCATGAGCACCGACTCCTCCGTCTCCTCTACACCCAACTCATGTCGCGCTGTCAAGGTCACAGAAACAACCAAAGAAGCCAAGACTTGATGTGCCAAGGCTCCCCGCTCTAAAGAAAAGGGCATACAACTACACTCTCGAGGAGAATGCCGTGATCGTCGCTGCGGAAGTGAAAGGGCATTTCAAGCCTCAGAGTCCAGAAAAGAAGATTTCTATCGACCCAGCAGCTAAGGCCTTCTTTAAGAAGATGTGCGCACTGGTTACATCGGCCTCACTGTCGGACTATGACAGGTCGATTACGAAGTCTTTTCGAACGGAGAAAGGAAAGTCAAAAGTTGTCCCTCAACTCAGGGAGCAACCAAAAAAATCCCTCGAGTCGTTGTTGCTAGATGATGAAAATGAGTTAAGACAATTTATGGTAGAGACGGGACTAACGAGGGAGCAAATGTTTGGAGGCGCACAAATCGAAAAGGTGACAACAGATGATATGACATACAAGTTTACCCTCGGTGAACCTCTTGTCAAGCCTTCTCAGGGTCAAAACTCTCTCTACGCAGATGTATCGATTATATCAATGGTACATGCAAAATTCAGGAAAAGGTAGAGAGATGATCAGCGTGTGGATAAGAAACGAAGATTTCTTCCAAGGAGATGATATATTATGGATCCGCTTTGAGGATGTATTTGACTTGTACCAGCTAGGCGCCCTTGACGTGACTTGTACAAGCTAGACGCCCTCGACGTCTCTTTTATCACTTGCTGAGTTTTGTAAGTATCATTCAGCTAAATTTATTTCATTTCTTAGCTCCTTGTATGTAGCTGATGAAAATTCCTTTCATCCGTTGTTGTTAACGACCAAATTTGGTAACCAAATCCCTGAGTTCAAAGGTGAGATTGAAACTGAATCGGATCGGGAAGTGATCTACGGGGAAACAGAGGTCGCGTCGGCTACGATTAAATCGGTTGGGAGACCAGTCGGCTAAGGCCGAATCGGACAGAGACAACCAATAGCCGATTCTAATTCAGAGAAGAGGATGGAACCATTTCCGATGAAGAAGCTTGAAGGTAAAAGGAAGATTCGATTCCCAAATGTTCGTTAAGATAATTCCCATCTATGGATAAAGTCCTGTAATGGCAATTGTATCTGTAAAATAGGGATTTGTATAGATATTCCTTTTGTGATATGACATTGGGGCTGTGTCCCGAGATATTGTCATACTTTAAATAGTGGATAAGGTAGAAACCGTGTCTTACACGGATATTGTTATGCCTGGGTATAAATAAGACCCAAGCGCTCTTACACATCTATACAAACTCGGCGCATCACCAAATCTTTTTCTTTTAGACGAGTTCTTGATCTCGCTTCGGGCTGCATCTATCTCGATCTCCGAGTTAGGTAATTACTTGTCATTAGTAGTTTCTATCATTGAATCTAGTGCTTACATCGTCATGATACTCTAGATCTGATGTTATAGACTGCGCAATTTATCATATATAGCATATAATCTGGAGCAATGTCTAGATCTATCTTGCCATCGGCTCGTTTCTCTCGGGAGACAGTAGTTTGTATGTTGAACTAGTTTGTATGTTGTATCCACCGTCTCGAGGGGTTTGCATCAGTTCATATAGATCCAGTACTTCTTTTTGTACTTAATGCTGCATCACAATGATATGTTAAGTCGCTCTTAGAATTATTAAGATCTATTCGGCTAGATGTTTATCATTAGAGACAGTGCCGGGGTTTCAGCCGGCCTTATCTGTTTTAATTATCTTTTAGCATTATTTACTATTAGATATATTAAAGCTGCCTCTTATATTGAGATCTCGATCTGGTTAAATGCCTTAAACCGGTATCAATCTGTTGGCATCGGCCGATTGATCTAGGTTTGGTGCATAAAGGTTAGATTAATATCTTTTCACAAGATGTATCGGAGTACTAGCCGATTCACGTTAGATCTACAACATCGGCTAGGTTATAAACACATATATTTATGATCCTGATGTATATTTAGATTAAGTGGTTTATACTGTCTCGGCATAACCGATCTATCACAATCACTTAGTTTAAATGTGCTTTGGGATAGCAATTATATGTAAGCTGGTTCCTTGACCCGATCCGATAGGATCTAACTTTAACCGTAATGCATGTATTTGTTTATTTATTGTTGGTTAGCAAATCAAATCAACTGGCACACCTAGTTCATCAAAGGTAGCCAAGGACGGACCTGCACTGAAGTTAAGCAGATCTCCCAGGCCATCGCGTGGGAAAGATTTCTCATCAACACGCTTCTTGGCACGCCCAGTGTGACCATCAACTCGGCTAGAACGCAGTAGCAATGTCGATGTGATGGTTAACATCAAGAGCCCGAGATCAGTGAGGAGAACATGGTTCCTATCAAGATGGAACAATTGTCGGCGGAGCAATTGGCTTACTACAAGAAGATAGTGGAGGAACGGCAGGCCAACTATCTACAATCTTTTGCATAGACCAGGTCTGGGGCCATCCAGCAGAAATACAAATTCAGCATGGACGACTTGAAGGCATCCTCCTCAGACGATACAAAAGGAAAACACAAAATGGAGGAGCCGAAGCAAGAACAAGACGATTCGGGACTACACACTTGGCAGGACCGAATCGACTCGGCTGTGCACCATGCTCTCGTTAATCATAGTGGCATCTTGGTCAACACCCTCAACAACATGATTGCCACTGTGGTCAACTCAAAGATTGTCGATCAACTGCAGCGGGGGCCGACTTATTTTACTGATGGCCAGTTCCCCAACTACAGGGTCTTGGCAACCCAGAATCGGCTGATGCCACCACAAGTAGAGCCGGGGCATCTAGGAGAGGTCCTCAATCAGCCAAATGTATCTGCATCGGCTTCAAGGCCACCGCCCGTTGTTCTAAACCGGCAACAACCTTCTTCCTAGGAACAACTAGCCGGCATGTTCGACTTCAATCGGCGGCAAGAACCGGTCGCCAACCTCATTCAAGGGGCACAGTACAATGCCGGCAGCCGTCGGCTCCTCCCTGACCAATCACCACCGCCGGTGAATCGGCTACCCCCCGCCGTCGACCCAGCTCAATATCAATACCAGGGAGGCAAGCATGACCAACATTACCGGCCGCTGACACCGCCAACATGACCAACATCCATACCCAGAACATTTTGAGAGGGTGCCACTGCCCAACCGATACAAAGTCCCAGATTTCTCCAAGTTCTCAGGGCAGGACAATACTTCTACACACGAACACGTCAGCCAATTCCTGGTGCAATGCGGGGAGGCATCGGCTACAGACGCCCTGAGGGTTCGCTTATTCTCGCTCTCGCTATCGGGATCGACCTTTACGTGGTTTTCTTCACTGCCTTACAATTCCATCCAGAGCTGGGCCGATCTCGAGAAACAATTCCACGACTACTTCTACACCGGCAGCCATGAGATGAAGGTATCGGACCTGACAAGCATTAGGCAGAAGCATGAGGAGTCGGTTCAGGACTACATTCAAAGATTCAGAGAGATGAGGAACCGCTGTTATAGCCTAGTGCTGTCCGATTCCCAGTTAGCCTATTTGGCTTTTCATGGACTACTACCGTCGATCCGTGAAAGGTTTTTGGCTCAAGACTTCGACAGCTTGGCCCATCTGGCGCAGAGGGCGATGGCCCGCGAGCAAAGATTTCAGGAATCAAGGAAGGCCGTCAAGAAGGTTGCCCACGTCGTCATCGAGACTGCCTCAGAAACAAGTGACGATGACGCAAAAGTTGCTGCAGCTGAATGGACCAAAAATAAAAAGGCCATCGTCTGCCAATGGCTGCTGAAAATGGCTAGGTAGGAGAAGTACGACTTCGACATTACCAAGGCTGATAGGATCTTTGATTTATTGCTGAAGGAGAAGCAAATTCAGCTTCCTCCCAACCACACGATCCCATCGGCTGAGGAACTCAAAAAGAAGAAGTACTGTAAGTGGCACAACTCTACCTCCCAGAGCACTAACGACTGTAAGGTTTTTAGATAGCAAATCCAGTTGGCTATTGAGGCCGGAAAGCTAAAGTTCGCCGATTCACCTCGGCCGATGAAAGTCGATGGCAACCCCTTCCCATCAACATGGTCCAGCCGGCCCGGCGTAGCCGATCGGCGAACGAATGACGCACGCTTAGCCGAAACTCTCAAGGGGGCCAAGGCGAGAAAAGGCCGACCGGAGATCAAGCTGCGTCGCCAACATGGTGCATCCAACCGGCCGATCGGCCGATCGGTGGTCAGTTCACATGGTTAGCCGACGCCGCTTCCAGCAGTGGTTTTGGCAAGAAGAGGAGGCCTGGCGCGGCAAGCCGTACGTTAGGGAACCTGAGGTGAGGGGCCTTCGAGTTATCAGACACCACAACGACTGTGATCCGCACTGGCATTGTGAGTTTTTCCGATTCTACTAGGAATCGGGGATGAGGCTGCCGACGATAGACAATTGTTCGACCTGCAGTGAATATCATGAAGACAAATACAGGGATCCGTCGATGCAAAGCCCTGTCCAATTCGTCCCCAGGGCCGTGCAGCTTGACCAGAGGCAACAGTCGGTACATGATCGGCTTGGGCCGATCCACGAAGACTTCTTCGAAGATGAAGACGAAGATGAATACCACAAAGAAGAAGCTGAAGATGAGCAATCGGCTAACTCACAATTGTGCCCTTCTAACCTCTTCACTGCAACGTAGAAGAGAAGAATTCAGAGGCTGAAAAGCGAAGGGCAGGAAGAAGAGGTCCAACAGATGATTCAACATCAACAACGTCGGTAGGGCAAGAAACAGTGGCGCCCCAAGAAGAAGAACACCGCAACCGATGAGAGCGCAGCCAACCAAGCCAGAAGGGCGGCTAAAGGAAAAGGGAAAGCTACTGCATCGGTCAACATGGTTTTCATATTGCCAGCCAAATTTGGCACCACAGAGGCCGATGTAGATAGTGTCGAAGACGCCTTTGCGAAACTAGCATTCTCTCCAGAATAAGCCATTTTTGAAAAACCAAAGGAGACTGAAAATCGGCACCTCAAACCACTGTACGTGAAAGGATTCGTTAACGGGAAGCCGATGTCAAAGATGCTAGTCGATGGAGGGGCAGCAGTCAACCTCATGCCCTATGCCACTTTTCGGAAGCTGGGCAATGGAGCCGAAGACCTAATAAAAATGAACATGGTGCTCAAAGACTTCGGCGGCAACTCATCGGAGGCTAAGGGCATGCTAAACGTCGAGCTGACCGTCGGCAGCAAAACCGTGCCCACAACATTCTTTCTCATCGACGGGAAGGGATCTTACAGTCTGCTACTTGGGAGGGACTGCATCCATGCGAACTGCTGCGTCCCTTCCACAATGCATCAATGTCTGATCCAATGGCAAGGCGACAAGATTGAAATCGTGCCAGCCGACAGGTTAGTGAGCGTTGCTAACGTCGATTTGCCACTTTGGGAAATCGATGGTATCGATTGTCTCCCCAGCAAAATCTGGCAAGCCAATTTTCTAAAGGTGTCTGATTCTGCCATACAGCCTATTGAAGACGAAGAGCCTCAATTATTACTTTGAGGGCGTCGTGGAGGGCTCGAACGTCTATTGCAAGGACACCACGGACGACGACGATGGCAAGCTTGGGCAAAGTTTCATGTCGGCCGACGAGCTAGAAGAAATTGATATAGGTCCTGGAGATAGGCCTAGGCTGACATACATTAGTAAAAATTTGTCTTCTCATTGTACATCTCAACTCATTGATTTATTAATGGAATATAAAGATTGTTCTGCTTGGGTGTAGTTCGAGATGCCTGGTCTTAGCCCATCTATTGTTGTGCATCGGCTGCCTATCAAGCCAGGTTATCGGCCGCACAAACAGTCTCGTAGGAGGTTTAAGGCCGATATGTATGATGCGATCAAGGCCGAAATCACTCGGCTATACGATGCTGGATTCATTCGGCCTTGCCGATACGTGGAGTGGGTTTCAAATATTGTTCCAGTAATGAAGAAGAATGGTAAACTTAGGGTGTGTATTGATTTCAGAGACCTCAACAAAGCTACCCCTAAGGACGAGTACCAAATGCCCATAGCCGATTTGCTCGTAGATGCTGCTTCTGGCCACAAGATCATATGTTTTATGGATGGTAATGCAGGTTATAATCAGATCTTTATGGCCGAAGAAGATATCCACAAGACTGCTTTCAGATGCCCAGGAGCAATCGGCTTGTATGAATGGGTCTTCATGACGTTCGGCTTGAAGAATACCAGAGCAACTTATCAAAGGGCCATGAATTACATTTTCCATTATATGATCGGCTCACTGGTCGAGATTTACATTGATGATGTTGTTGTCAAATCCAGGGAAATGAAAAACCATATAGCCGATCTTAGACAGGTTTTGGAGTGGACAAGGAAATATGGACTGAAGATGAATCCACTGAAATGCGCGCTCGACGTGTCGGCCGGGCATTTTTAGGGTTTCTTTTTAATGAGAGAGGGATTGAGATTACACCAAGGAGCATTAATGCCATCAAGACAATACAACCTCCGAAGATCAAGAAGCAACTACAATCTTTGATCAGAAAAATCAACTTCATCAGGCGATTCATAGCCAATCTTTTAGAAAAGATGGAGCCGTTCACACCTTTGCTTCGGCTGAAGGCCGATCATGCATTCACTTGGGGGGCAAAGCAGCAAAAAGCGTTGCACAATATCAAGAATTACTTAAGCTCACCTCCAGTCTTGATTTCTCCACAAAAAGGGGTACCATTCAAACTGTACCTATCAGCCGAGGACAAGTCCATCGGCTCAGTCTTGATTCAAGAGATTGAAGCAAAAGTGAAAGCCATCTTTTATCTCAGCCGACGGCTGCTGGACGCAGAGACAAGGAGTTCACCAGTGGAGAAATTATGTCGTTGCCTATAGTTTTCATGTACAAAGTTGAGACATTATTTATTATCCAACGAGTGCACAGTGGTATGCAAAGCCGATGTAGTCAAAAATATGCTATCGGCTCCAGTACTCAAAGGACGAGTTGGGAAGTGGATTTTTGCTTTAACGGAATTCGACTTAAGATATCAGGCACCCAGGGCAGTTAAAGGACAAGCCATAGCCGATCTCATCATAGAACATAGAGATGGTTCAATCGACTCGGTGGAGATCATGCCTTGGACTTTGACATTCGATGGCTCGGTTTGCACAAATGGATGCGGTATCGGCTTGGTCATCAAGTCACCAAGGGGGGCAAGCTTCGAATTTTCCTTCTCAATCAACCCCCATGCCACAAACAATCAAGCCGAATACGAGGTTGTAACATCCTGAAAATCGAAGAAATTAAAATCGGAACGTAAAAATCGGAACTTACAAAAACTTTTGCTTGTTGCCTTTCTCTCATGTTTGTTGCTTCTTATTTGCTAGCTCAGTTGCATAAATTTAGTTGTGAACAATTCCTCTCGATGTTTGTGAATGGTTTGGATTTTGTTGGGAAGAAAATCTCGAAATATAGGGTTAGGAATTTTTAAAATAAAATAGGAAAAGGGATGCGGACTTATGAAAATATGTATTTGAGAAATAAAAATATTAATTGGTGATTATGGAAGATTAATTAGGGAATAAAATAGACAATAAAATATTTTAGGGGATTTACATGAAATCTAGGAAATTTTTGGAATTAAAAATAGTGAATTAGGAAATTACGAAAAAGGGATTTAAATAAATATGAAAAATATATTTGAAAAAATAAAAAGTAGGGAAAAAGTTGAAAATATAATATTAAAAATTTTTTTGGGAATATTAGAATTTATTTTGAATATTTAGAGTGGAAGAAAATAGAAATGGGGGAAAGAGGATTTTAAATCCGAAAAATTAAAAATCGGCACTGTTCATCATGCGCCAAGTGTTCGACGTCGTACCGGCCGTGACCGCGCCCGCCCGCACGCGCGACACGCGCCGCGCGCGCCGCCCGCACCCGCCCCCGCCCTGCGCGCGCGCGCGCGCCCGCCCACCCCCGCGCACGCCACGCGCCGCGCGCAAGCGCCCGCGCCCGCCCGGCCCGCGCGTCACCGCACTCGCCGCGCCCGGACCCGCCCGCGCTCGCGCCGCTCGTCACCCGCCCGTGCCGGACCCGCTCGCCCGCGCCACGCGCCGCCGCCGTACTCGGCCCCGCCGTGCTCGCGCCGCGCGTCGCCCGTCCCGCGCTCCGGCCCCGCGTCGCCGCGCGTTCGCCGCGCCGGACCCGCCACCCCGCGCGCCACGTCCGTCGCCGCACCGCCGCGCCGGCCCCCTCCTTTCTCCCGTTCCCTCTCCGGCCGCGCCTATAAATAGGCCGAAGCCCATCCCCGTTTTCCCACCTCGCCGCCGTCCTCCACCTCCCCTTTCTCTCGTTGTCTCCCCGTTACCACAACCCTAGCGCCGCAAGCCGCCGCCGTCGCCGCCGTGCGCCGAAGCCGCCGCGGGCCGCCGCTGTGCACCGGTGCGCCGCCGTCTCTCCTAGCCGTCGCCGCCACCGCTGGTAAGCCCCGAGCCGCCGCCCCCTCGCGCTAGCGCCGGCCACCGGCCGTAACAGAGAAGGCAGAGGGAGAGGTGTTCGGTCGAACACCTTGTGGGCAATGAATAGTGGCAAAGAAAAAAATAGAGAAAAATTAGGAAAAATTATGGAAAATTTGGAAAAATATTTTGAAAGGACTTGAGTGAAATTTTGGGCAAAAATAAATTATTTTCTTGTATATTTCTCGGGGCAAAATTTAAAAATTGGAATCGGACTTTTTCCGAGATTTCGTTTCGTGTCGTTTTTAAATCCAGATTTTGTTTAATTCTTTCTCGCCATTTAATATGTTTCACTTTTGTGCTCGAACCTCCAAAACCTCGAAAATAACCCCTCCGTTGATATTTCCAAATATATTTTCTCAAATATTTATGATCGTCGTTTTGCGGAAACCCTAGGGCATCGACTCGGTTCCAAAACTCGGATTTTTTTCCCTGGCAATCCTCGTCCGAACTCGAGTAGAATTCTATGCTTAACATTTGGGGTCATTTTTGCGATTTTTATGGTTCCTTTCGATCTCTCGGTATTTGATTGAATTCTAATTGAATTCAATTGATCTTTCGCATGTACGGATAGCACATGAAGAAGCAGGCATCGACTCCGTTGAAGACCCCGCTCAACAAGCGTGCGAGCAAGGCGAGTCATCACACTCTTTGAACATATTGATCCCAATTGCGAATATATGTTATTTTAAACTTTAAACATGCATGCTATACATAGATAATTACCTATACTTGTTATGCCATACCTTGTGATTGATTACCTTTAGAATTATTCCTTGTAACCCTCGATGTGATACATGCAACCGGATAACATCTTCGGTAAACTGCTTAGCCATGCTATTCTTAGATTCATGCATACTCATGATTTTATGAAGAGCTTTATGCTTGGGCAACTACCTTAGGGAAGGTAGTTGAGAAGCCACTGTACAGGTTGCCGAACCAGTTTTTTAAATGATCGGTTGTTAGCTTGGATCCAGGATAGGTTGCCGCTACTTCCCCATACGACAGGCATCAGCGGGTGGTCACTTCCTCATCATCTTCAAACCGTGGCTCGATTAAAGGGAAATCGGCTTCTAGTGGAGTCGGCCTTTCTGCAACCTGATAGGTGTGGAGATTTAGCCACAACTGCAGCAGCCACCAGGGCCCTCCCATGTTAACAGCCTGTTTGGAAGCCAGCCGAGCCGATGCATTACTTAGCATTTGGTACAAGTAGCCGAGCAGGTATTTTCCCAGGGGGACTTGTTTTTTGCTCACCAGGGCTTCGGCTATGTGCTTTCAGTTGCTAGTCGGCCCACAACTCGATCCACAGAAGACAAATTTTTCTAGCCACATTAAGAGGAAAGCTGTGTGTTCTCTCTCATAGATTGGGTCGCCTTTCATGTTCATCGATATGAAGCCGCTCTAGCCCCCTATGCTTTTGGTCTTAAAATTATGGGAGATTTTGATATTGAGGCCGGCTGGGTCTACTGTGGATGTTATATCCAATCCCGTTATCATCACCACATCCAAGAGGGTTGGTGTCATCGGCCCTTGTCTAAACAAAAACGCATTTAGCGTGTCCGACCAAAAGTAAGTGGCAGCCGATAGGAGGGGCTCGTCCTTTCATATGTTGGCTATTGTCGAGCTAGGCATTGGCTTATACCTAGTTCAGTCCAATGGGTTTGCAACCTAGCCGACATCCTTGAGTACCTAGCTAGCCAATATTTGTCTGTTGAGGGCCAAGACTTGAAAGCACCAGACCAGTGAGCTAAGTCAGGGGTGGAAATCTGAAGGGAATTCGGTTTGTTTCGGCATTGATGAACTCGCTAGGGTCTAAGTTGTCGATCGGCCCTAACAAGAATTGGTTGGGGATAGCAAGGTCTGGGATGGTGATTTGGTGGGTGAGGTGCTGCGAATTAAAGGATGGAAGAACAAGATTACAAAAGATAAAAACCAAGTTGCAAGGAATAAGGGGTTGTAGCCGATGAAACTTACCTCTGGGTATTCTGCCTGGGCTGTGTCGGAGCGAGTGCTTGAGGACGCCATTGATGAGTGGGATCGTTGCCGTGAAAGGGTTTGCAGGGGAGGTCGCGCTTCGGGTTCTGACGGGGTCGCCGAGGAGACGAAAAGTTTTTGGCTAGGGCTTGAGGATGCAAAAGTGACAGCGTGGCCTAGTTCGGCACAAGGCGGGTGCTATTTAAAGAAATTTCCTGACAGCCAAAACGGAATAAGACGGGATTCACGCGGGAATTCAAAAAAGCGGCAAATCCGCGATATTATCTTATAACAGACTTGGGGGGCATGTGTTAACGACCAAATTTGGTAACCAAATCCCTGAGTTCAAAGCTGAGATTGAAACAGAATCGGATCGGGAAGTGATCTACGGGGAAACATAGGTCGCGTCGGCTATGACTAAATCGGCTGGGAGACCAGTCGGCTAAGGCCGAATCGGACAAGGACAACCGATAGCAGATTCCTATTCAGAGAAGAGGATTGAACCATTTCCAATAAAGAATCTTGAAGGTAAAAGGAAGATTTGGTTCCCAAATATTCGTTAAGATAATTGCCATCTATGGATAGAGTCCTGTAACGGCAATTGTATCTGAAAAATAGGGATTTGTATAGATATTCCTTTTGTGATACGACATTGGGGCTATGTCCCGAGATATTGTCGTACTTTAAATAGTGGATAAGGTAGAAACCGTGTCTTACACGGATATTGTTATGCCTGGGTATAAATAAGACCCAAGGGCTCTTTGTAAAATAATAACACACGTCAATACAAACTCGGCGCATCACCAAATCTTTTCTTTTAGACTAGTTCTTGATCTCGCTTCGGGTTGCATTGATCTCGATCTTCGAGTTAGGTAATTATTTGTCATTAATAGTTTGTATCATTGAAATTTAGTGCTTACATCGTCATGATACTCTAGATCTGATGTTATAGACTGCGCAATTTATCATGTACAGCATATAATCTAGAGCAATGTCTAGATCTATCTTGCCATCGGCTCGTTTCTCTTGGGAAACAGTAGCTGATAGAGATAGATCTAGATGTTGAACTAGTTTATATGTTGTATCCACCGTCTCGAGGAGTTTGCATCGGTTCATATAGATCAAGTACTTCTTTTTGTACCTAATGCTGCATCACAATGATCTGTTAAGTCGCTCTTAGAATTATTAAGATCTATTCGGCTAGATGTTTATCATTAGAGACAGTGGGGGGGTTTCAGCCGGCATTATCGGTTTTAATTATCTTTTAGCATTATTTACTATTAGATATATTAAAGTCGCCTCTTATATTGAGATCTTGATCTGGTTAAATGCCTTAAACCGGTATCAATCTGTTGACATCAGCCGACAGCCGATTGATCTAGGTTTGGTGCATTTAGGTTAGATTAATGTCTTTTCACAAGATGTATCGGAGTACTAGCCGATTCACGTAAGATCTACAACATCGGCTAGGTTATAAACACATATATTTATTATCCTGATGTATATTTAGATTAAGTGGTTTATACTATCTTGGCATAGCCGATCTATCCCAATCACTTAGTTTAAATGTCCTTTGGGATACCAATTATATGTAAGCTTTTCCTTGAGTCGATCCGGTAGGATCTAACTTTAACCATAATGCATGTATTTGTTTATTTCTTGTTGGTTAGCAGATCAAATCAACAGTCACGCCAAGTTCATCAAAGGTAGCCAAGGACGGACCTACACTGGAGTTAAGCAGATCTCCCAGGCCATCGTGTGGGAAAGATTTCTCATCAATAGTTGTAGATCGTAGATTCAATAGTGCCGTAAGGTGGGGTGTTTCAACATTGGATTCATGGGCCCCTCCAAAATAAACACAGACATAATACGTGATTTTGAGAAAGAAACAGTGGATAATATCGTCCATATGCTTGTGCAGCAGCATTACAAGAAGTGGATAGTCTTGCCGTATGTCACGCCCCGAAATTCATCCCAAATTTCCATACTATTTTGCATATTAAATCCCTATCCAGGAATCAACCAGGGTACACAAAACGACAAATTAATACGTAGATCCAAACGTAAAAACAAAGCGTAAAATAAAAATACTTACTGAAGATGCACTTAGTCCTCACACCCAAAAACAGCAGCGAAAAAGACGATCCTAGCGGGGCTTCAGCTCCACTCCACAGGCAAACTCAACTGGGACCTGAGCCTTAGTCTTCTAACATCATCTTCAACCCAGCAGCACTACACTTCTGAAACGGGGAACATCACAAGACTAAGTACAACCACCATACTCAACAAGCCGCACCGAAAAATACACACGTGCAACGGGAGACAAGAGTGGCTTGGGCTATTTTGCATAAATGCGGTTTACAAACATTTAATGTTTAAAAATAGTAAAACAGTTGAGTAATTAAGGCAATATTAATCTTCCACTGAACAACATTATCCCCACGTTGAACAGTCCCATCTATTCCACCTGAACTATCTAGTTCCATTAATTCCAATTATCAAGTAGCGTGGGACTAATCATAGTGAATCTAGTCGATCGCCCAAAACCGCAAGCATGGCTATTCGAATAGTTTTACTCTGATCAGAGGTGCGCAACTTTACCCACAAGACACGATTCCACACATGTTACCATACCCCGAAGTACCACCATGATAGTGCAAAGGGAGAAATCGTAACAAGACCTTTCGCATAAATCCCCCTAACCAAGCGTTACCACACCAAGGTTTTGCCCCCACTCCCCTAAGGGTAATGGGCAGCCCCCTACGTGCCACGGTGAATCCAAAAGCCAATCAACCCATAAAATCGGGGCCGAACCAACTCCATCACGCCCACCCTCACTAGGGTACGTTGGCCAGACAAAAGCTATACTACGAGTTAAGCAGTTGCCCATTCTTGCTTGTGGTAAGCGTTGTAATTCTTCCAGGGTTTCCCATGAACCGGTCCTTAATTGCCATGTGTGCGACAATCCAAAACCATGCACCCACAGCCCACCATTATGTCATATTTTAGTTGATATAATTATGACCAATAAGACATTGTCAAGTGTTTCGAGCTTGCAGCTAATCAGAGACTAAATAAATAGTGTAATTATCCCATTTAGTGAGCTAATGGTAATTAAGCTTGGCTAAGGATATAATTCTAGCTAAAATCAACATTAGTGACTAAAGCTAGTCAAATTAATACCCAAGGTTAACAAAGGACAGATAACAAGTAAATAAGGCTCAAACAAGCAGATAGGTAATCCATCATTTCAAGCAAAACAATGCAATTTTATTTGCAAACGTAAAACATTTATAAAAATAGGATCAATATGCTTCAAGGGAAGTGTGACTTGCCTTGTGTCTTCAAACAGACTTCTGAACTCTTCCTCACGAGCACAAACTCCAAAAACGATGGAATCTACACGCTAACACGCAAAACAAGGAAAAACCCTAATAAAAACCAAATACCAGTACATAAAATGTAAACAAACATGTAGAGCTTAATTTTAGATAAATTTTGCAATTTGAATGGCCCAATTTGGAAGTTCATATAAATTAGATATGAATTTTAGAAGTTTTGGACCATTTAAATGAATTCATGAAATTATAGTGATTTATTGCATAATTTTTAATTATTTTTACAAAGGAATAGGCTCGGGATGACGTCAACAAAACAAGGGCAGACGTCAGCAAGGACGGGCGCGGGTGACGTCAGCAAACCAGGGCTGACGTCGGTTGACGTCAGCGGTTGCGAGGGCTGAGTTAGCAGACCAAGGCTGACATCAGTGCGGCGACAGCGCGGTCCACGGGTCCACGGTGGACTGGGTCCACGAGCAGGCGCACCACGTGGCAACATTCAAGCGGTCAGGGCGGCGCGTGATCGGACGGCCGAGCGGCGCTAGGGTTAGGGTTTCACGGGTGGCAATGACGGTGACACATGGCGCCCATCCGCGGCATGTCGGCGCAATCGGATGGTGGCGACGTGCGGGCGGGATAGGATGGCCTCGATCTACCCACGCGGTAGATCGGACGGCTCGTAGTGTGGCTAGGGTTATGGTTTCGGGTGGTGGCGGTGCCCGAGCTTGGTTCGCCGGCTATGGCCGCATGGTGGCCGGCCGGCTCACTGGCAACACGGGAGACGGCGGCGCGACGCATGGCAAACAGCACGGGTGCGGTGCAGCGGCTCGGGATGGCGGCGTGGGTTCGAGATCGCGCGCGGGATGGCTTGAGCACGTGCAGGAAGGAAAAAGAGGGAGAGAGACATGGCTCACCGGAGACGAGAACGACGATGGCGAGCGGCAGCGCTAGGCTAAAACGGGTTCAGATTCAAGCGGAGCAAATGGAAAACGATGGCGGCGGCTGCATGGGAATTTATAGGGGCTCGAGAGGCCAGATAGAGCACGAGATACGGCCGAATCCTTCACCGTTGATCTTGGGCTCGGAGAGGGAGAGAGAAAAATGTGGCGGCGGTTTGGATACAGACTCGGCTGGAGCGGGGTGCGGAAAAGGCGCGCACGATGTGGGGAAGGTGGCTTGGGCTCGGTGCGATGCGGCGTGCAGCGACTCGGCTCAGGTGCGGGAAAGACGGCCCCCACAGGTGGGGCCCACCTGCCGGTGGCTCGCGAGGGAGGAGGGAGGATGACAAGAGAGGCCCACTGGTCAGCGAGCGAAGAAAGAGTAGCACGAGAGTAGGCAAGGCGACTTTGCGTGCGCTCGGGAGGGAGCCGGGCCGTAGTTGGGTCGAGTCGAGGGAGGAGAGAGGGAGGCAGCATCGGCCGGGCTAGGCCACAAGGGAGCAAAGGCAGACTTTTTGGGATGTTTCCGGCCTAGAGAAAAAAAGGGGAATTTTAATTTGTTTTTCAACTAAATTAATCAGCTAAATGGATTTTGAATTTTGACAAATACTTCCAATGCTCAAATAATTGCACGAAAAATCCAGAAAATATGTGAACACCCAAAGTATTTAATAAAAATATCTCCAACTCATTTAATGAGTAATTTATTTATTTAAATAATTATTGAAGTGTTCTTTGTATTATTAAAAATTATTTCTGGAGCTCCAAAATTTCACAGAAAATTTCATAGAGTATTTTAGGGCATGGAGAATATTTTAAAAATATTTCCAGACATGATTTTTAAAAGAAAATTTTAATTTTCTTAATAATTTCACTTGATTACAATACTTTTCTTTTTATTTATTTTGTATGAAATGATTTATTAAATGATTTTTAATCCCGAACGAAAATCGGGTTGTGATACCGTACAACACAGCGTGAGTTTTTTACTACCTTTCGTACCAATTTCCTTCTCGTACATATACAGTTTCACATATATCATCTCACGCAATTTGCAAATTCCATTAGGTCCTTTTTCTTTTTGACCTTCCCTCGTCAAAAATCCATGTCTTTTGACTCATGGTTAAACCAAAGATTTTTAAAGTGATAGGAAGGTAATGATGTCTATTCCACTGTCATTATGAATGTTTCTATTGCTACTACGTGGATATCGGATAATTAATCATAGCTTGCAACTGTGCGTAGGGCATAGACATGGTTTCGTACAACTGTATGCGGGACTTGATGTGAGGACAAAATTTCTAGTGAGTACATGCTCCAAAATTGAATCATTAAATTGTTCTGCTTTAGTGTGCTTTAGTGTGCAAAACAGCAAAAGAGGACGGACTTGTGCGGCTACTACGTCTGCGAGTATACTCTCCGCCTAGTTCACAAAATCAAAACTGATAAGGATCTGAATATACGTAAAAACCATTTTTTCATTATGTCTCGATTTCTTATTGATTTTATATATTTATTTCTCATTTTTTTCAAATGATAGATTTTTGAACCGAGGGACAAACTCTCCCATGACGGATTTATAAAGGTTGTCCAACAATCAATGATTGGATTTATCAATGAGAAGATTATTTGATGAGGACATCAACACCGTCGATATATCCACTCCCACCCCAACACCGCTTACACCGCTTGGTCCTATTACTCGCACTCATGCCCGTCAACTCAACCATCAAGTAAATTCCTTTTTAAGCTCCTGTTCATCATATTTAGACAATGGAGATGCGTGCACTCTTGTTTTGCTTAGGAACGATGGAGAGGATCAAAAGAAAAAAGGACTCGCGTGGCTAAATTCGGACTGTTGGACAGCACCAACTTGTGAGGATCACCACAGCTTCGTTCGGACTCCGATTTGGACATTCAAGTACTTCATGAAAAGTTTATAAAGTATACTTTCCAACGGATCCAGCCTCACTGTCATATCTATAGAATCGTTCGCAATTGTCAAACTAGTGCACCTAAATTTTTCTGTTCGAGGTGCTGCGCCACCAAATTGGGCCGATGGGCATTGTATCCAGTTGATTCCATTACGGACGTGTCTCAGGGTTGAAGAACGACCCCAACTCATCCTCCCACCTGTATAAATAACCCATAGCCACCATAAAACAATTCGGGTTTTGTTTATGTAAGTTTAGCTATCGCTACTTCCTGATAGACGCGTGTGTCGGCTAGACAATCCATTCTATTTGTTTCAGAACCCCACCTTTCTAGTGGGATTCAGATTTGTAATTCCTATTTGCAATTTGAGTGTTGATCATCTTGTTCTTGCGAGTTCTTCGATTGCTTGCAGGAATAACCCTAGTGGTTTGGTTGATCAGGCTTCTGCAAGATCGCGTCAACCAGTAAAGTCGGTGTATCGGTTGCTAAGGCGCAATTCCTCCATGGAGTTTTGTAGTTGGGCCATGAACATCGCTCCATCAAATCGAGGTTAACAACTCACCGAAAGATCAGGACACCCTAGTGCACATCAGGTGGTATCAAAGCGCCAGATTGCTCGGTGAGAGATTTTTACTTTTGCATCTGTTATATTCCTATCATCCAGAAAAAGCCAAAAAAATATAGATTAGATTAGTTTAGTTTCTATGATCCCATAAATTCTTGAGCCTTTTTACTAGTTACTAGTTGGTTGCAGCTTGTTGAGTTTTTGATTGCTTCGGTTGAGTCAAGTTGTTGGTCTTAGTTTTAGTCCTTTAGAGTTAGGAGTTCTTATCACGATCTGTCACAGCCGTGTACTACTTGACCTATCTGTTGGCCGAATTTAAAGTCTAGCTAAAGATCTCTGTTGGTCTCTGTTGGTGTCTATTGGCCGAGTCAGAAGTGAAAGTTGGAGTCCTCAACCGACTGGAATTCTGCTAACCAAGCGCTACTTTGTGCTGTTGGTAGACGAGACCGAATCCTATACAAGTTGGAGTCCAAAGCTGACTTGACCGCGCCATCATCATATACACATTGTCGGTTCGACCTTATTTCAAAGAGAGAGAGAGACTATCTTCAGAGAGAGACAGAGTGTGTGTGTGTGTGGAAATTTGTTCATTAGTCATCTTTTGGTTCATATATTCAGTTTTGAGGATCCTCTGAAAAAAGTGAAAAAAATAAAAAAAGGGGCAAAAAAGAAAAAAAAAGAGGCTGATATTTTTTATTCCTTCCTTTGGTTCTAGGTGGTGTGCATTGTGACTTCCTTTGTGTGTAGGCTCGCGTCTCTAGCACGGTCTAGGCTAGGACCAGCACAGTACCGCCGTTGAACAATTATTCAACTCGCTTGACTAACGTGGTTTCTAGTTTTTCCTTTGGAGAGAGAGCAGCCCACCTACAACTCCACCTTCCTAGCTACAACTTCATAGGTTGTTCCTGTTGTTGCTGTACCGATACACCTCTTCCAAGGTTACTGACTTGTTGGTTGTTGTCGCCTCCTATCAGGCAAGGTAAGAACTGGTAAGAGCTTGTGTGGACAGGTTGTGAGGGAGTGCCTTGCAGTAGCCACATCCTATTATTTGTAGAGCTTTTATTCCTTCACGTGCTTTCCTTGTTGTCTTTGTTTTTGGTCATGACAGGATCGGAGGATGGCAAGGATATGACGCATTCTCCTCGTATGGAGGGCATTATGCAACACTTTGAAAGGCACGTGAGGGCACATATGGAAGGTGTTGATCATGACTTGCAGGTGACGAATGAAAGGATGGGACAATTGGAGGCTACGTAGATTGCAACCAATGTTTGGCTGACTAGTTGGGAGGCAACTGTCACAGCCATCAACAACAATCTTAACAATCTTCTCAAGCGTTTCGACAACTTTCGTGACGTCAATGACCCACCACTTCATGAAGATGATGGATCAGCCGATGATAATTTGGATAACTATTCGGCTGATACAGAACATGGGAGCAACTACCGGCGCTTTAATTGTAATCGACCAGTATGGATGGAGGACATCGCCGACACGAGGTACGCAATAATGATGATGCTTTTCATAAGATTAAATTTAAGATACCTCCGTTTGATAGAAAATATGACCCTGATGCATACATTACTTGGGAAATTGCTGTTGATCAAAAATTTGCATGTCATGAGTTTCCTGAAAATGCATGTGTTCGAGCTGCCACTAGTGAGTTTACTGATTTTGCTTCTGTTTGGTGGATCAAACATGGTAAGAAAAATTGTGATAACATGCCTCAAACCAAGGATGCTTTGAAATGGGTCATGCGGGCTAGATTTGTTCCTTCTTATTATGCACGTGATCTGTTACATAAGTTACAACAATTGAGAGAGACTACTAAAAGTGTAGAAGAATACTATCAGCAATTACAAATGGGTATGTTGCATTGTAACTTAGAGGATGATGAGTATGGCTAGATTTTTGGATGGTTTGAATCGTGAGATCCAGGATATCCTTGCTTGTAAAGATTACAACAATGTTACTCGTTTGTTTCATCTTGCTTGCAAAGATGAACGAGAAGTGCAGGGGTGACGTGCGGCTTCCAGGACTAACATTTCTGCAGGAAAAACTAACACTTGGCCAACACGCACAACTACTACGCCAACAGGACGTGCTCCACTACCCTCTACATCACCAAGTCGAGTTGTTCCTTCCACCTCCAACAGCAAGCCACGTGCTCCTCCAACAAATTCATATCCGAAGGTTTCCCAAAAGCCTACCACTACCGATGGAGCTTCTTCTGTTGCTTATACAGGGAGAACTAGGGATATTCAGTGTCATCGATGCAAGGGCTATGGGCATGTGCAGTATGACTATCCTAACAAGCGTGTCATGGTTGTCAAAGATGACGGTGAGTACTCCTTTGCTAGTGAATTTGAAGATGATACATGCGCTTTGCTTGTGGCTGACCATGCAGATAAGGATGAGGAGGAGGAACATATTGGTGCGGATGACGTGGCGCAATATGAGAGCCTCATTCTGCAGCAGGTACTTAGTGCAGAGATGGAGGAAGCGGAGCAAAATCAGCGACACACGTTGTTTCAAACAAAGTGTGTTGTCAAAGAGCGATCTTGCCATGTGATCATTGATGGAGGTAGCTGCAACAATTTGGCTATCAGCGACATGGTGGAGAAGCTCGCACTCACCACCAAACCACACCCACATCCATATTACGTTCAGTGGCTAAACAACAGTGGTAAGGCAAAGGTAACTAAACTTGTGCATATCAAGTTTGGCATTGGGTTGTACAAAGATGTTGTTGAGTATGATGTTGTACCTATGCACGCATGTAGTATTTTGCTAGGCCGACCATGACAATTTGATAGAGAATTTATGCATCATGGTAGGTCAAATTAGTACTCTTTTCTTTACCATGATAAGAAATTTGTGTTGCATCCTATGTCTCCTGAAGCTATAATTCAAGATGATGTTGTTAGAGCTAGAAAAGTTCAATCTCAGGTGCACGTTAAAGGTGATAAGAAAAATGACATTAAGTTGAAAGCGACTTGTTTGATTGCTACCAAATCTCATATAAATGACTTTATTGCTTCCACTTCAACTTCATATGCTTTGCTATGCAAAGATGTTTTGATTTCACTTCATGATATGCAGCACTCTTTGCCTCCTTCTGTTGCTAACATTTTACAAGAGTATGTTGATGTTTTTTCCAAGTGAGATGCCATCGGGTTTGCCTCTAATTCACGGGATTGAACATCAAATCAACCTTATTCCTGGTGCCTCATTGCCCAACCGTGCGCCATATAGGACTAATCCGGAGGAAACTAAAGAGATTCAACGACAAGTGCAAGATTAACTCGACAAAGCTTATGTACGTGAATCTCTTAGTACTTGTGATGTTATAGTTATTTTAGTACCAAAAAAGTTGCTTCATGGCGTATGTGTGTGGACTGTAGAGCCATTAATAAAATCACTATTCGATATCGTCATCCTATTCCACGCTTAGATGATATGCTTGATGAATTGAGTGGTGCTGTTGTGTTTTCAAAGGTTGATTTGCGTAGTGGTTAGCACCAAATTCGTATGAAATTGGGAGATGAATGGAAGACTGCTTTTAAAACTAAATTTGGTTTATATGAGTGGTTTATTTGGTTAGTCATGCCTTTTGGTTTAACTAATGCACCTAGCACTTTCATGTGATTAATGAATATGGTTTTGAGAACTTTCATTGGAAAATTTGTGGTAGTCTATTTTGATGATATATTGATTTATAGCAAGTCTATGGATGAACATTTAGACCACTTACGTGATGTTTTTGTCGCTTTACGTGATGCACATTTATTTGATAACCTTGAGAAATGCACCTTTTGCACGAATCAAGTTTCTTTTCTTGGCTATGTTGTGACTCCGCAGGGAATAAAAATTGATCAAACCAAGGTTGATGCCATACAAGGGTGGACAGTTCCAAAGACTATCTCACAAGTTCGAGGGGCTTGCGGGATTCTATCGCCGTTTCGTGAAGGATTTCAACACCATTGCTGCACCGTTGCAAGAGCTTACAAAGAAGGGGGTGCCTTTTGTTTGGGATACGCCACAAGACCTTGCCTTCAACACGTTAAAAGATAAGTTGACACATGCACCTCTCCTCCAACTGTCTGATTTTAATAAGACTTTTGAGCTTGAATGTGATGCTAGTGGGCTTGGATTGGGTGGTGTTTTATTACAAGAAGGCAAACCTGTTGCATATTTTAGTGAGAAGTTGAGTGGGCTTGTTTTGAATTATTCCACTTATGATAAAGAATTATATGCTCTTGTGTGAACTTTAGAAACATGGCAGCATTATTTGTGGCCCAAAGAGTTTGTTATTCATTATGATCATGAATCATTAAAGCATATTCATAGTCATGGAAAACTTAATCATAGACATGCTAAGTGGGTTGAATTTATTGAATCTTTTTCTTATATTATTAAGCACAAGAAAGGAAAATAAAATATCATTGCTGATGCTTTATCTAGGAGATATACCCTGTTGAATCAACTTTACTATAAAATCTTTGATTTAGAAACAATTAAAGACAAATATGTTCATGATCTTGACTTTCAAGATGTATTATTGCATTGTAAAGATGGCAAAGGATGGAACAAATTCCATATTAGTGATGGGTTTGTGTTTAGGGCTAACAAGCTATGCATTCCAGCTAGCTCCGTTCGTTTGATGATGTTGCAGGAAGCACATGGAGGTGGCTTGATGGGACATTTTGGGGGCAAATAAAATAGATGATATACTTTCTAGTCATTTCTTTTGGCCAAAAAAGAGGAGAGACGTGGAGAGATTTGTTGCTTGCTACTCTACATGTCAAAAGGCTAAGTCACGACTAAATACACGTGGTTTGTATACTCCTTTACCTGTTCCTAGTGCGCCTTGGGAAGATATTTCAATGATTTTGTGTTAGGCTTGCCTCGTACTCGGAAGAGACGTAATAGTGTATTTTGTGGTTGTGGATAGATTTTCTAAGATGGCACATTTCATACCTTGTCATAAAACTGATGATGCTACACATATTATTGATTTGTTCTTTCGTGAAGTTGTTCATTTGCATGGTATGCCAAATACAATTTTTTCTGATTGTGATGTTAAATTTCTTAGCCATTTTTGGAGAACTTTGTGGGCTAAATTGGGGACTAAACTTTTATTTTCTACTACCTGTCATCCACAAACTGATGGGCAAACTGAGGTAGTGTATAGAGCTTTGTCTACTATGCTTAGGGTTGTTTTGAAAAAAAAACATTAGGATGTGTGTAACATCCTGAAAATCGGAGAATTTAAAACCGGGAATCAAAAATCAGAACTTACAAAAACCTTTTGATTGTTGCTTCTTGATCGAGTTTTCGCTTCTTATTTACCAGCTTGGTTGCATAAATTTATACGCAAGCGATTCATCTCGGTGTTTTTGAAAAATCAAACGATTCGAATTTCTGCTGGGAGAAAATTTTCAGAGTTTAGAATTGGGAGCAAAACATTATTTAGGTGATTGAGTAATATTAATTAGTGAAAAAAAATGAGTAATAAAATATTTTAGGGTATATATATGAAATCTAGAAATTTATTTGAATCAAAATCACATTTTGTGGAATTGAGAAAAAGGATTAAATTAATTATGTAAAATATATTTTTAAAAATAATAAAAGTGGGTAAAATGGGTGGACATATATTTTACAACTTATTTTTAGATGGTTTATATTTTATTTTGAATTTTGGGGGTGAAAGGAAATAAAATTTGGAAAATAGGAAATTTAATTCGGGAAAATCAAAAAAGTCACTATTCATTGCGCGCCCTGTTCGACGCCGTACCCGGACCCCGACCGCCTCGCCACCGCACGCCGCGCGTCACTTGCCATGCCGGGCGCTCGTGCATGCACGTTCCAGCCGGCGTCAGCCCCGCCCGCGCACAGGAGAAGTCGTACATCGCACGACGCCGAAGTCGCCGCTCGCCATGTCGCCCGCGTCACCGCGTCCCGCACACAGCGCCGCCACGTCGCCCGCCATGCCGTCGTACCTCGCCCGCGTCATGCCCTAGCCTCACACAGTCCACGCCGTACGCCCGCGCGTACGCCCGCACGTCGCGCACGACCTCCACGCACGCGCGCCATGCCGCCACGTCGCCGCGCCATGGTCGCCATCGCGTCGTCCTTTCCCTCCATCGGCTACAAGAAGCCTCTTCGAGCCGAGCTCCAAACACGAAACTTGACCGCTTCTTGTCCCTCTGCAAAACCCCTCAAATATCCTCAGCCGCCATAGCCCGTGCGCGAAGAATTTCACAAAAGAACGAAGCTCGGTCGGAGGAACCCTAATTCGGCCGCCCGGAGCAAAGAATCGAAATTCATCGTCCTCGGTCGAGTTCTTCCCAAATTGAAGGTACGATCATGCTCCCCACACTCAGCTCTACCTTTTCCCCCACTTGCCCGAGTCAATGCACCGCCGGAAATCGCCGGCGACGAGCGCCGCCGAACTCCCCTGCCCCGGCCGTCACCATGCGCACGTGGCTAGGTCGCTCCGTTGCTTTTCTTGCCGAACCATCGCCGCCATTAGCACCGTTGAGTCGCTAGGATGCTCCCAGTGCCCTCTTCGTGGCTGTTCCGTCGCCGGATAGCCGCCGCAATGTGCGCCGTCGTCGCCATGGCCGCCTCGCCGTCGCCGGCCCATCCCACCGCCTCCCCGGTCCGGCCGTGCCTCAAAATAGCATCCCCGTGGTTCGAGGATGGTGCTTGGCCCTTTAGTGCCCGAGCTCCGGCCTTCCCTCGCCGTTGTTTGCCCTTACTCCACCGGCGCCCGCACGGGAGGAAGAAGAACAGTGGAAAATGGAACAAAACAAAAAGAGGGAAAGAAGGGAGCAAAGAGCTGCTTGGCGCAGTGGAGAGAGACGAGTGAGAGGAGCGTGAGGTCCTGCGTTCGAACCCCTAGCCGCGCAAAATTTTGGTGATTTTCATTTTTTTCTTTCTCCTCTCCCGCCGGCCCACACGTCAGAGAGAGAGACTCAGGGAACAGAGAATAGAGAAGGGAGAAAAAGAGAGAAAGGGAAAAGGAAACGAGAAGAGGGTGCTGGCCCAGTGGAGAAGGCTGGGCTGAGTGAGAGTGAGGGCGCAGGTTCGATTCCCAGCCAATGCAAGGTTTAGCAAAATTTTTATTTCCATTTTCTTTTGAGAATTAAAATTTGTAGGAGCCTAGTAAAAATCACAAAAATTTATATTTTCTCTTTTTAAACTTTAAACTTAATTTACAAGAATTTTCTCGAGAGTATATTATCTATCCTTTCCCAAAATGTTCTTACAAATAAAAATGAACTTTATATTACCATTTATTTCCCATGAATAAAAAAACTTTATACTCAAACTCCTTAGTCTATTCCCTCTCAGAAAATCTCTATCTTTTGTAAAGCCCATCCATCTATCTATTGTTTTTTGGAACCCTTATAATAATTTCAAAACCATCTTTATAAACCCTAGTCAATCCTTTGCTATATGTATATATATATATGCATATATGCATATATATATATATATATGTATGTACATTTGACGGCGTTGCTCCATAGAATCCTTCCCAACCCATTTTCGGTAGACCGCGACACCAATTAATTTGGATTGTTATAAACCCTAGGGCTTCCCGACCCGAGAAATAATTTGATGAAATTGAAAGATAATCATTTTCTTTTATTAATTGAATCATCAACTCTAGTATTTCTCAAACTTTAAGCATATTAAAATAAATATTGCACCCTTCTTAACAAAAGCGGATCCGATACAAAACTTCGAATTCTTATAACCCTTTCGCTCTAGCCCGGATATCGTCGAAACTCGAGCCTAGGTTCGCATCGTGTCATAGCCTAGTGTTAGGAGCCGCTATTGCGATTTACTTGGTTTTCTTTTGGATCTTACTGGATTCTACTTGAATTCTAATCGAATTCAAATTTGGTTTCTCGCACGTACGATTAGCGTCCGAGGAAGGCGTTGAGTACGCAGAAGACCCCGACCAACAAGTGTGCGAGCAAGGCAAGTCAACACATCCCTTTGAACATATTGATCCTATTTGTGAAATGATGTTGTTTTCAATTATAAATTGCATGCTATACACAAATGAGTGCCTATTCTTGATATATCCTGCCTTGATATTGAATACCTTTAGAAATATTCTTTGTAACCTTCGATGTGATACAACCGGAGGTTATCTTGATAAAATGCTTAGCCACGCTTATACTAGATTCTTGCATACTCATGATTTTACAAATAAGCCTCGTGCTTGGGCAACTATCTTGGGAAGATGGTTGAGACATGGCAAGTGGAGACATGAGCGCCACGTTGCCTTGATCATGTTGGAAATGGCTTTGATGAAAAATGAAAATACAAACCAATGTTTTTAGACTGGGGCGGATGGATGGATTTGGGTGGATTCCGGAAAAGGCTAGTACCGTCCCTGGTCAGTTAAGGACCGAGCCATGAGACTACAACTTAGAACGAGCCAGTACAACCGTACTTCTCGAATGGGTATAGACCTAGCCGATTAAATATCCGAGCGGAGGCGGTATCCTTGCATAGTAGGTTCAGGTGTTGGCGTTGAGGTAAGGGCTTGCCGGTGGGGGTGCACCACCGGTGGGTGCCTGGACGATAGTTAAGGGCCTTCCGGCGGGGGTGTACCGCTGGTTGGTACTGGCGAGATCGGGCATGCGATCAACATGAAGAAATGAAGACATGAAGAAAAGGACATGAAGATGGAAAGTTCAAGGATAGAGCAATTCTTTCTCTTACCCCGGAACGCTTAACTCCTCTCACCGCTAGGAAATGACGGCTAGAGTGCATGAGGGCTTAAGTTCATGGAGCGGGCACGCCAAAGCGAGGTTATCGAAAGGCTTTGCCGTGACCGTCCCATATAGAGGGATGTAAGCTCATTCAATGAGTAGTTGCGGAGTACGGGTAAAGTGTACATCCACTTGCGGTGTGAGTCAATCAATCTATTCGAATAGCCGTGCTCGCGGTTAATGAGCGACGTGACAAGTGTTTCCCGTGGCTAGACTCATAAATCTTAAAATGATGGGTGGGATTGCATAATGATTTTCATGTGCTGGGAACCCAACTTCTCTATCTGGGAGAAGGGGGAAGACACCCCAGAAAACCATGACGAATCGGAGGCGGGAAGCTATCCTTGGGATCACAATGGATGGTGGACGAACCGTCGCCGACTTAATATACTATGGACCTAAAATTTGACCTGGCTAGATGTTAGGTTTGTGAAATGATTTGTGAAAATTGGCTTTGCGCAAATAAACCATAGCCATCCTTTGATTGACCCTATCATGTGCATCATTCCGTGTTGGCTTGTTGAGTACGTTGGGTACTCACCCTTGCTATACGCACAAACCTCCAGATGAAGGAGATGAGGAAGATCCGTACACATACTACTAGGAGGAATGAAGTCAATGGAGCGCAACAGGTCTTAGTCCCCAGTCGATGCCTGTGGCAATCGGCATGCTGCTGCCTTCCGTCTGCTATCTTATCTAATTTCTGTTTTCGGATGTATCCGGACTGGTAGGTCCTATATGTATTGGACATTGCCTTAGGGCTTATTATTGTAATAATTTCATTGTAAGGCTATTCGTGCACTTTGCACCTGGTAATTCAGAACTGTATTCGTGGGTACCAAACTACTCGATCCAGGGATAAGGTACTATGAACACGAATGATTCCCGTCCTCAAAAACGGGGTCCACGAGCCGGTATCGAGCAAAGGCGACCGTAGGATAAGACCAACCGGCGCCCCACCCCTTTATAATCGGTCAAAGGGAAATATCCCTATATAGGATTATTTTGGAAATACAAACTACTTTCACAAGGCAAACATATTTTCTCTCTCACCCCAATTTCTCTACAAACATTTGATTTTACCTTCCTCTAAACCCCTAAACTATCTTCAAAAATAGATATAGGGCGGTGACCCTGTTAAAGCTTGAGAGATTGTTTATTTCACCCGCTAACGCAACAAGAGTGCACAAGAACAAGGTCCCAACCGAGCTTAAGCTGTTCTTCGATTTCTTTCTCTCTCGACAATAGATGGGAAAGAACAAGGGCAGGAAATCAAGATCTCAGCAATCTCATGGATCAACACAGAGCGACCCTATGGACATTCCACCCTCTTTCCCTATGAATCCGACCTTAACCCAGATAATGGCTAGCCAGACACAATTGATGATCATGCTGGTGCAGCAAATGCAACGACACCTTCAAGTTTTGGGTTCGTGCCTAGAGCAACGTCGGTACGTTCCGACTCAAGCCCTGATGACTCCTGCGAATATACTGCCAAGCCCACAGAGAGCAGTAACGCCAAACCCACCATTAGGAGGGAAGGAAACACTTGGCCTCCGTTACGGCTTCATGGGACAAGGATATGGAATAAGGAACAGTGCAGGGGAAAAACACACCGGAACCCCGATCGAGAGAGAGATACAGTGCGGAAGGAAGGACAAGGAACTCAATCCAATAACCGGCCAAGGGCTCAGTTCGCCGTCCAACTTCAGGAAGAGGAAGTCACCAAAATGGACCACAGGTGGTACTGGTAGGATGATCATCACGAGCACAGTGTGTACCCCTGAAGATGCTGAGGAGATTCCCCGACGTCTAAAGAGGAATGTGACTTGCTTCAACTGTGAGGAATTTGGACACTATGCCAACAATTGCCCCAAGTCACACAGCATCCCTCCTCTTACCGGTGCCAATACAACAGCCATAGGAGGCAACCCCAGATCGAGCGGCAGCCCAAACAACTAGACAAGAAGTCTGCATCAACTCTGGTATTGCTTTGGATGGAATTAAGACAGCAACGACCATGCCCCTACCCTTTATGTATAAAGACCCTAGATCGATATTAGTGTTGTCGTGTTGTGTTGAATGGACTACACATGTCCAATGTATCCCCCTGATGTAACATCTACGAACTAATATGAAGCTCCATGTTATGTCTTAAATGAGTTTATTCCACCATGCTTGTTGTGTGCAAAAGATCATCTGAAACAACTTAACGTAAACAAAAAGAAAGAAACGGGATCGATTAGAATCATGACCTTAGTAGGCTAATCCCTTACCCCATCTATACTTTTCAGATGGCGCACCGTCGTAGAGCCTCAGCAGCTACTGAGGACCCGCCGGAACCTAACCCTACCACCCTAGCGGAAGTCATGGCTTCACAAACCCAATTGCTTCAAGCCATTGCCAACAACCAAGGACACCGCGGAGGATCAAGCCTAGGCGAGTTTATGAGAGCCAAGCCACCCACCTTCGCTATGGCAGAAGAACCTATGGATGCTGAAGATTGGCTGAGAGTAATAGAGAAGAAGTTGACCCTCGTCCGAGTACAAGAAGCCGACAGGTCGTTTTCGCCACTAATCAGTGGAAGGTCCCGCAAGTGACTGGTGGGACACCTACAAAGAGACTCGGTGAAGATGCTGGGAGAACCGACATGGGAAGAATTCACGGTGCTTTCCGTGAAAATTTCGTGACTACCGCGTTATGAGGATGAAGAAAAATGAGTTCCGTAGGCTACGCCAAGGAAACACCACGGTACAAGAGTATCTTAACAAGTTCACGCAACTTGCCCGTTACGCCACAAGCGATCTGGCAGATGAAGAGGAAAAGATGGACAAGTTTATTGAAGGACTGAACGATGAGTTAAGAGGACCGATGATCGGTCAGGACCACGCTAGCTTTCAGAGCCTCATCAACAAGGTCATAAGGCTCGAGCATGATCAAAGGACGGTTGAAAACAACCGGAAGAGAAGACTTGCTTTAGCCCGCCCGATTCAAGGAACGCCCCAGCGACCCAAAGGAGCAACACCAACAAGTTGGAAGCCAGCCGTCACAATGACCAATCGCCCCGTTGCACCCGGCAACGCCAGCAGGCCACCTGCCACCCCTTTTCGCTCCCCGGCACCTACCTTGGTGACCCCAAGACTTAAGAACGTGAACTGTTTCAATTGTGGGGAATATGGGCATTTCGCCAATCACTGCCCTAAGCCACGTAACACCCCCGTCCGTACTGGAGCCAACGCCATTGCTGTAAGAGGGACCCCTGCCCCGGTACCTGGACGTAGACTGTTCGGGACACCCCAACCGAAGGAGGCCACCACAGGAATCCGCCATGGCCAAGTGAACCATGTGCATGCTGAAGAGGCCCAGGAGGACCAGATCGTGCTAATGGGTACGTTCTCCATCCATTCTGCACTAAGTTAAAGTTTTGTTTGGTTTCAAAACTTCGCATTCTTTCATGACGTTAGAAACAAGCACATCACATAACCTATGGCAGGTAAACCCTAGGAAACCCATAATAGTGCAATCAACGGGAAGAGATATAGCTGTACCCCATACCGGCACCAATATAGGCCTTATCTTAAAAAGCCAAGCTTGAACTTATTGTTAGGGGGGGTAGAGTGACATAACTCCGGACTCTCAGATTGGACACTATGTTCGAGCTTGGTAGAACCGAACTTCCCTAGATAACCTCCTGTCGCCCACCAAAATCACACGACGCAATCCTACCAGGATCACCACCCGTCTGCACTAAAGGTTCCAACAGTTTAGAACAAGCAAGTCTATTATACAACTTAAGGAAAAGTAGAGACCTACGAATCCCGCATGCTTGAAGGATTCCCAAGGATTAAGGCGACAACATCATGTTATCCGAAACAAAGAATCGAAGTGGACCACCCTTAGAAACTCGGTGATGATTCCTTCGTCACCGGAGCACCAATCTATTCGTCGTCCTGTTAAGAAGGAGTCCCATGGATCCATCCCATATGTTTATGCCGACCGACTCCCGATCGCGACCCGACCCAAATCTCGGGGACGAGATTTATTGTTAGGGGGGTAGGTTTGTAACATCCTGAAAATCGGAGAATTTAAAACCGGGAATCAAAAATCGAACTTACAAAAACCTTTTGATTGTTGCTTCTTGATCGAGTTTTCGCTTCTTATTTACCAGCTTGGTTGCATAAATTTATACGCAAGCGATTCATCTCGGTGTTTTTGAAAAATCAAACGATTCGAATTTCTTGGGAGAAAATTTTCGAGTTTAGAATTGGGAGCAAAACATTATTTAGGTGATTGAGTAATATTAATTAGTGAAAAAAATGAGTAATAAAATATTTTAGGGTATATATATGAAATCTAGAAATTTATTTGAATCAAAATCACATTTTGTGGAATTGAGAAAAAGGATTAAATTAATTATGTAAAATATATTTTTAAAAATAATAAAAGTGGGTAAAATGGGTGGACATATATTTTACAACTTATTTTTAGATGGTTTATATTTTATTTTGAATTTTGGGGGTGAAAGGAAATAAAATTTGGAAAATAGGAAATTTAATTCGGGAAAATCAAAAAAGTCACTATTCATTGCGCGCCGTGTTCGACGCCGTACCCCGGACCCCGGACCGCCTCGCCACCGCACGCCGCGCGTCACTTGCCATGCCAGCGCTCGTGCATGCACGTTCCAGCCGGCGCGCGCCCCGCCGCGGAGAAGTCGTACATCGCACGACGCCGAGTCGCCGCTCGCCATGTCGCCGCGTCACCGCGTCCCGCACAGCGCCGCCACGTCGCCCGCCATGCCGTCGTACCTCGCCCGCGTCATGCCCTAGCCTCACACGTCCACGCCGTACGCCCGCGCGTACGCCCGCACGTCGCGCACGACCTCCACGCACGCGCGCCATGCCGCCACGTCGCCGCGCCATGGTCGCCATCGCGTCGTCCTTTCCCTCCATCGGCTACAAGAAGCCTCTTCGAGCCGAGCTCCAAACACGAAACTTGACCGCTTCTTGTCCCTCTGCAAAACCCCTCAAATATCCTCAGCCGCCATAGCCCGTGCGCGAAGAATTTCACAAAAGAATGAAGCTCGGTCGGAGGAACCCTAATTCGGCCGCCGGAGCAAAGAATCGAAATTCATCGTCCTCGGTCGAGTTCTTCCCAAATTGAAGGTACGATCATGCTCCCCACACTCAGCTCTACCTTTTCCCCACTTGCCCAAGTCAATGCACCGCCGGAAATCGCCGGCGACGAGCGCCGAACTCCCCGCCCGCCGTCACCATGCGCACGTGGCTAGGTCGCTCCGTTGCTTTTCTTGCCGAACCATCGCCGCCATTAGCACCGTTGAGTCGCTAGGATGCTCCCAGTGCCCTCTTCGTGGCTGTTCCGTCGCCGGATAGCCGCCGCAATGTGCGCCGTCGTCGCCATGGCCGCCTCGCCGTCGCCGGCCCATCCCACCGCCTCCCGGTCCGGCCGTGCCTCAAAATAGCATCCCCGTGGTTCGAGGATGGTGCTTGGCCCTTTAGTGCCCGAGCTCCGGCCTTCCCTCGCCGTTGTTTGCCCTTACTCCACCGGCGCCCGCACGGGAGGAAGAAGAACAGTGGAAAATGGAACAAAACAAAAAGAGGGAAAGAAGGGAGCAAAGAGCTGCTTGGCGCAGTGGAGAGAGACGAGTGAGAGGAGCGTGAGGTCCTGCGTTCGAACCCCTAGCCGCGCAAAATTTTGGTGATTTTCATTTTTCTTTCTCCTCTCCCGCCGACCCACACGTCAGAGAGAGAGACCCAGGGAACAGAGAATAGAGAAGGGAGAAAAAGAGAGAAAGGGGAAAGGAAACGGGAAGAGGTTGCTGGCCCAGTGGAGAAGGCTGGGCTGAGTGAGAGTGAGGGCGCAGGTTCGATTCCCAGCCAATGCAAAGTTTAGCAAAATTTTTATTTCCATTTTCTTTTGAGAATTAAAATTTGTAGGAGCCTAGTAAAAATCACAAAAATTTATATTTTCTCTTTTTAAACTTTAAACTTAATTTACAAGAATTTTCTCGAGAGTATATTATCTATCCTTTCCCAAAATGTTCTTACAAATAAAAATGAACTTTATATTACCATTTATTTCCCATGAATAAAAAAACTTTATACTCAAACTCCTTAGTCTATTCCCTCTCAGAAAATCTCTATCTTTTGTAAAGCCCATCCATCTATCTATTGTTTTTTTTGGAACCCTTATAATAATTTCAAAACCATCTTTATAAACCCTAGTCAATCCTTTGCTATATGTATATATATATATGCATATATGCATATATATATATATATATGTATGTACATTTGACGGCGTTGCTCCATAGAATCCTTCCCAACCCATTTTCGGTAGACCGCGACACCAATTAATTTGGATTGTTATAAACCCTAGGGCTTCCGGCAGAAATAATTTGATGAAATTGAAAGATAATCATTTTCTTTTATTAATTGAATCATCAACTCTAGTATTTCTCAAACTTTAAGCATATTAAAATAAATATTGCACCCTTCTTAACAAAAGCGGATCCGATACAAAACTTCGAATTCTTATAACCCTTTCGCTCTAGCCCGGATATCGTCGAAACTCGAGCCTAGGTTCGCATCGTGTCATAGCCTAGTGTTAGGAGCCGCTATTGCGATTTACTTGGTTTTCTTTTGGATCTTACTTGGATTCTACTTGAATTCTAATCGAATTCAAATTTGGTTTCTCGCACGTACGATTAGCGTCCGAGGAAGGCGTTGAGTACGCGAAGACCCCGACCAACAAGTGTGCGAGCAAGGCAAGTCAACACATCCCTTTGAACATATTGATCCTATTTGTGAAATGATGTTGTTTTCAATTATAAATTGCATGCTATACACAAATGAGTGCCTATTCTTGATATATCCCCTGATATTGAATACCTTTAGAAATATTCTTTGTAACCTTCGATGTGATACAACCGGAGGTTATCTTGAAAATGCTTAGCCACGCTTATACTAGATTCTTGCATACTCATGATTTTACAAATAAGCCTCGTGCTTGGGCAACTATCTTGGGAAGATGGTTGAGACATGGCAAGTGGAGACATGAGCGCCACGTTGCCTTGATCATGTTGGAAATGGCTTTGATGAAAAATGAAAATACAAACCAATGTTTTTAGACGGGCGGATGGATGGATTTGGGTGGATTCCGGAAAAGGCTAGTACCGTCCACAGTCGTTAAGGACCGAGCCATGAGACTACAACTTAGAACGAGCCGCACAACCGTACTTCTCGAATGGGTATAGACCTAGCGATTAAATATCCGAGCGGAGGCGTATCCTTGCATAGTAGGTTCAGGTGTTGGCGTTGAGGTAAGGGCTTGCCGGTGGGGGTGCACCACTGGTGGGTGCCGGACGATAGTTAAGGGCCTTCCAGGGGGTGTACCGCTGGTTGGTACTCAGGCGGAGATCGGGCATGCGATCAACATGAAGAAATGAAGACATGAAGAAAAGGACATGAAGATGGAAAGTTCAAGGATAGAGCAATTCTTTCTCTTACCCCGGGAACGCCAGAACTCCTCTCACTGCTAGGAAATGACGGCTAGAGTGCATGAGGGCTTAAGTTCATGGAGCGGAGTGCTGCCAAAGCGAGGTTATCGAAAGGCTTTGCCGTGACCGTCCCATATAGAGGGATGTAAGCTCATTCAATGAGTAGTTGCGAGTACGGGTAAAGTGTACATCCACTGCAGGTGTGAGTCAATCAATCTATTCGAATAGCCGTGCTCGCGGTTAATGAGCGACGTGACAAGTGTTTCCCGTGGCTAGACTCATAAATCTTAAAATGATGGGTGGGATTGCATAATGATTTTCATGTGCTGGGAACCCAACTTCTCTATCTGGGAGAAGGGGGAAGACACCCCAGAACACCATGACGAATCGGAGGCGGGAAGCTATCCTTGGGATCACAATGGATGGTGGACAGAACCGTCGCCGACTTAATATACTATGGACCTAAAATTTGACCTGGCTAGATGTTAGGTTTGTGAAATGATTTGTGAAAATTGGCTTTGCGCAAATAAACCATAGCCATCCTTTGATTGACCCTATCATGTGCATCATTCCGTGTTGGCTTGTTGAGTACGTTGGGTACTCACCCTTGCTATACGCACAAACCTCCAGATGAAGGAGATGAGGAAGATCCGTACACATACTACTAGGAGGAATGAAGTCAATGGAGCGCAACAGGTCTTAGTCCCTAGTCGATGCCTGTGGCAATCGGCATGCTGCTGCCTTCCGTCTGCTATCTTATCTAATTTCTGTTTTCGGATGTATCCGGACTGGTAGGTCCTATATGTATTGGACATTGCCTTAGGGCTTATTATTGTAATAATTTCATTGTAAGGCTATTCGTGCACTTTGCACCTGGTAATTCAGAACTGTATTCGTGGGTACCAAACTACTCGATCCAGGGATAAGGTACTATGAACACGAATGATTCCCGTCCTCAAAAACGGGGGTCCACAATGTGGGAGGAATGTTTGCCTCACATTGAGTTTGCTTCTAATCGTTCATTGCATTCTACTACAAGATGTGTCCATTTGAGATCGTTTATGGATTTTTGCCTCATGCTCCTATTGACTTAATGTCTTTACCATCTTCTGAAATATTAAATTTTGATGCTACACAACATGCCAAGTTGATGTTAAAACTGCATGAAACCACTAAAGAAAACATAGAGCGCATTAATGTTAAGTATAAGCTTGTTGGTGATAAAGGAAGAATGCATTTGACTTTTGAACCTGGAGATTTAGTTTGGTTGCATTTGAGAAAAGACAGATTTCCTATATTGAGAAAGTCTAAGTTGATGCCTAGAGCTAATGGGCCTTTCAAAGTTTTATAGAAAATTAATGACAATACATATAAGCTTGATTTGCTTGCAGACTTTGGGGTTAGTCCCACATTTAACATTGCAGATTTGAAGCTATATTTGGGAGAAGATGATGAGTTTGAGTCGAGAACGACTCAAATGCAAGAGGACATCAACACCGTCGATATATCCACTCCAACCCCAACACTGTTTACACCGCTTGGTCCTATTACTCGTGCTCGTGCCCGTCAACTCAACCATCAAGTCAGTTCCTTTTTAATCTCCTATTCATCATATTTAGAGAATAAAGATGTGTGCACTCTTGTTTTGCTTAGGAAAGATGGAGAGGATCAAAAGGGAGAAGGATTCGCGCGGGCTAAATTTGGAAATCTTATAAAGTCTACTTTCCAACGGATCCGGCCTCACTGTAATATTTATCCAAAATCATCCTAAATTGTCAAATTAGTGCACCTAACTTTTTCTGTCCGAGGTGCTGCGCCGCCAAATTGGGCCGATGGGCCTTGTATCCAGTTGAGTCCATTACGGACGCGTCTTAGGATTGGAGAACGACCCCAACTCGGCCTCCCACCTGTATAAATACCCCGTTGTCGCCATAAAACAATTCAGGTTTTGTTTATGGAAGTTTAGCTATCGCTAATTCCTAATAGACGTGCGTGTCGGCTAGACCATCCGTTCTATTTGTTTCAGAACCTCATCTTTCTCGTACGATTGAGATATGAAATTCCTATTTGCAATTTGAGTGATGTTCATCTTGTTCTTGCGAGTTCTTCGATTGCTTGCAGGAATAGCCCTAGTGGTTCGGTTGATCGGGCTTTCACAAGATCGCGTCAACCAGTGGAGTCGATGTATCGGTTGCTAAGGCGCAATTCCTCTGTGGAGTTTTGTAGTCGGGCCGTGAACGTCGCTCTATCAAATCGAGGTTAACAACTCACCGAAAGATTGGGACACTCTAGTGCACATCATTATTGATCCCACGAGAGAGTTCCACTACGATGGCAAACCAATTAAACAACCCCACTCCAGACATTAGATTTTGTAATATATGATATAGAACATTAGAAATACAGAAAGATTGTAATATATGTATTTATTTATATGTGTGATTATATTTTGGTAAAATATGTATATATTTACATAAGTACATATATATATATGTAAAATATGTATTTATACATATATATATGTATAAATACATTTATTACATACATATACATATTATATATATATATATTATACATATATTTGTATATATATGCATAATATATAAACAAACATCAAGGAATAGGAGCAAAATTAAAAAAAATACATTTAGTCCTGGTTGGTAACACTAACCGGATCTTTAGTTTCGGTTATTTTAACCGGAACTAAAGATAGACATCTTTAATCCTGTTTTCGTTGTCCTGATTTACAACTCGAAACTAAAATGGGTTGTAAACTGAGACTATAAAGGATTTTCCCAATAGTGTTATAAAAGTTTGATTTTAATCCTGTTGGAAACATCAAACAATTATTATACCAGATAAAGTATAAGCCTACGAGTCAGGGTTGAACTCAAAGGTGGATCTAGCAAAATCAATTATGGGCGTAAGGTCATCATACACTAACAATGTGTTCTCAGGATTTTATTTTGCATGTAAAAGAGTTAGACATGAAGTTTGCTTGTACATTGTGCCCTTGTTTGACTTCCCACATTGTAACATCCTGAAAATCGAGGAAATTAAAATCGGAACGTAAAAATTGGAACTTACAAAAACTTTTGCCTATTGCCTGTTTGATCGTGTTTGTTGCTTCTTATTTGCCAGCTCAGTTGCAAGAATTTAGTTGTGAACAATTCCTCTCGGTGTTTGTGAAAACCAAACGATTTGGATTTTCGTTGGGAAGGAAAATCTCGAAATATAAGGTTAGGAATTTTTAAAATAAAAATCAGAAAAGGGATGCGGATTTATGAAGATATGTATTTGAGACATAAAATAATAATTGGTGATTATGGAAAATTAATTAGGGAATAAAAGACAATAAACTATTTTAAGGGATTTATATAAAATCTAGGAAATATATTTGGAATTAAAAGTGGTGATTTATGGATTTAGAAAAAAGGAATAAAATTAAATATGGGAAATATATATTTAAAAAAATAAATAAAGTTGGTGAAAAGTTGAAAATATATTTTTAATTAATTTTGGGAATACTATGTATTTTTTTGGGATTTTTAGTGTGAGGAAAAATTAGAAATTGAAAATGGAGTGAAAAATCGGGAAAATTAAAAAGTGGCACTGTTCATTGATCACCATCTACTCGACGCCGTACCGGCCCCGGCTGCGAGCCCGCCGCGCGTCGTCCGTGCGTACCGCGCCCACGTCCGCGCACGCCATGCGCCGCGCACGCGACCGCGCCTGCGTCGGCCCCGGCTACCCATGCACCCCGTGCCTCGGCCCGCCCGCGCCCGCGCCTCGCGCCACGCGCTCGCCGCCGTACCCGTGTTAGTGATATGCCCTAGAGGCAACATGGAGATGTTGGATATCACGTCAATGTTTATGTATAAATGAATAAAGTGTTATTCGTTCCATGAAATAGACATCTTGTATTGATCAATAAGTACGTGACTTATTTATGAGACTCGATATGTATGAATCTATTTCTAAACGATCCTCGATCATATGTCATATTGTTGAAACAAATATGATTCTAAGATCGGCATGTTTATTGATTGATGATCATGTCTCATAGATCATGGGTATGGAGATACCAAATCAATAAACATGGACATATGTGTTAGAGAACACATTGTTGGATAGACCCACCATGAGACACTACAGAATTAATGTGCCATTAGTTGGTCTCGGGTAGTGTTGGTACAAAGTCCTTAGACCTGAGATCACCATGGATTCCAACATGTGTAGTAGCCTACTTTGGGACTACCAAACGCTATTCCGTAATCGGGATAGTTATAAAGGTAGTTTTCGGGTTTGCTATGAAACATGGAGTGGGATGTGAGTGATCAAGATGGAATTTGCCCCTCCTTTGGAGAGATATCTCTGGGCCCTCGAGGTAATGGATTATGGAAATGCATGGCCATGCTAAGTTGATTGAGGAGTCAATCAACGACGATAATCCAATATGGTTCGAGTGAATGGTTAAGCTATTGAAGGGATGGCACACATCTTGCCTATAGCTTAACGGTATCGTGAGGCAAAGGGATTTGTGTACACATTACGGTTCGAGCCGATATTATATTCTTGTATACTATGGTGTCAATATGTGCTGCTAGGCGCCGCTATTGACAGTCGGCTGAGTTGGACTTGAGCCGACGATCGGCTAAGTTAGACTATAGCCGAAACCGAGTATACCTGAACCTACGGGTCGCACGCTTAAGGGGATAGAATAGATATTCGAGTTGACTCGGATACGGCTCGATCGGATAGGGATCCGATCGGATAGAGTCCTATAGGCTTACGACGTGTGGGGCGGCCAACTCTATGAGATACGGATGAGATCCGATTCAAAATAGAGTCCTAATCGGCCACTATTCCCGTCGGCCAACTCTATATAAAGGAGGGAGGGGTGGAGAGCTGCATAGACATCAATTGCATCGCGTGCAACGAAGTCGCGAGATCAATCTCATCGGAAACCCTCCCCACTTTCGAGCCAAACCCTAGCCTTGCATCGCGTGCTAGCACACGGGTGTACGGCGTTCCGTCCCCGGACGTGTGGATACCGGTAGAGGCGCCGCTACGTTGCGCGCTCTTGATCGGCTGCGGTCGGGCGCATCGGAGCGAGGCGTGAGAACGCGGCCGGACGACTCGAATCGGGCGATTGGCGAATCGGCGTCTCCGGGAATCGGCTACACCGTTCGGATCGGATTGCCCGATTGGTTATTCCGCTGCACTCTACTCCAATCGGTAACGATCTATCGGCCCTTACTTGCGAGTGTTCCTGGTTTGCGCGGTAAAAGTTTTTGTTTTTGGCTAGCGTAGCCTCCGCGTAACCCTTCGGTGGTATCGAGCTAATCTTGCTTAGTTCGGGTTTTAGATTGGATCTGGAACAAGTTTTGCGCACGGGTTGATTAGATCAATCGGTTTTATGGGATCTGTTGAGGAGAGTAGATGGTAATTGCGTTCCTTGATAGTGTATCGGAACGACGTAATGTGATTACGTCGAAGCAATTTCCAAATAACTCGGTTTGAGTTGGGTTCGAGATAGCGTTCCTTGATAGTGTATCGGAACGGTATAATGTGATTATACCGAAGCTATCTCGTAGTCCGACTTTGTTGCTGCCTCGCGCCTACGCAAAACCATCTCCCTTGATAGTGTATCGGGACGGCATAATATGATTATGCCGATATGGTTTCCATAAGCGATTTCATAGATTGGATCTATGAATTTCGTGTGGTGTTCGGCGCGCCCGGAAGCCCACGAAGGGCGGCTTCCCCTCGACCCCCGCCCGCTAACCGGCTAGCGGGACCGCCGTGTGCGTACCCCCTTATAGGTCGTCTCGATGCCGTAGCTCGCGATAGGTAGAAAACGTTTCTACGCCTAACTTGTTTTTGCAGAGAATGCTTTGAGATGGTATGGCCCTATTGTATGTACGAGATGCATGTGATGCATGTAATATTCTTTCATATGTGCAATCCCCGTAATATTCTTTCATACGTGCAATGCTTGTAATATTCTTTCACGACCATGCGAGTCGATGTAATCTTCAATTAGAGCTTCTATAGTAGTAGCTTAGTTTGAAGATATCAAGCATTCGACACTTGGAAGATGGTGCCGAAGATGGAGATCCTCGGCGCCGACATGGAGATGGAGATCACCATGTGAAGGGGGCCATACTATTTCATTATATGCTATTCTTCTTGCTTTCATATGTGATATGTTTGTTTGATAGGATAGCATCCCTCTCAAAATTAAGTAGTAATGATGCCCTTTCAAATGTTGCACCCGTCACCGTTATGCTCGTCAATGGTGGGTCCGCAAAGCGAGTGCCATTCTCTATCATAACACGAGGGGTATATGTCGACATATACATGCGGGAGCATTTGGTTTACTTAACAAGGCTATCAAAACAGTTTTGGGCCTTGGGGCATAGGTTGGCGCCGGGCATGGAGATGCCACACCAACAACAAGAGTCACATAGAGATGTGATTAGCAAGGTGTTGCTTACCGATGTTACTAATTTTCTAGCGGTGATGCCAAAGCTCACTAGAAAATTAATTAACATGTGGATCTTGACCCAATACGTAACCTAGAGGGAAGGTGGAAAATACGTAATGGGAGTCTAATGTTAAATTGTTTAACAATAGACATAGCATAAACATTGTGCTAAACTTTGCTTTTTCTGTTGTAGAATAAATGGCGGCTAATACTACACCCAGTACCTTTAATTTGCGATCTATTCTCGAAAAGGAAAAATTAAATGGAACAAACTTTATGGATTGGTATCGCAACTTGAGAATTGTTCTCAAGCAAGAGCGTAAGGAGTACGTTCTTGAAGTACCCTATCCCGAGGATTTGCCAACTAATGCCACTAACGCACGGAGGGCTTATGAGAAGCACACTAATGATGCCCTAGATATAAGTGTCTCATGCTTGCTACAATGTCCCCCGAGCTTGAAGCAATATGAGAGCAGCGATGCTCACACTATTATTCAGGGCTGCGTGGCATGTTTGAGAACCAAGCTCGGGCCGAGAGGTTCAACACCTCAAAGTCCTTGTTTGCGTGGCTTGTTGAGGGAATCCCGTCGTCCGCATGTGATAAAGATGATTGGCTACATTGAGAGTCCGGAAAACTGGGTTTTCCCCTTAGCCAAGAGTTGGCTACCGATGTGATTCTCCGGTCGCTCCCTCCGAGCTTCGAGCCATTCATATTAAATTATCACATGAACAATATGGATAGAACCTTGGCTGAATTGCATGGGATGCTAAAGACAGTGAGGAGAGTATCCGAAAAACGGTCATCATGTGATGATGATGCGAGAAGGCAAAGCGCAAACCACTGTCAAGAAACTTTGCACCAAGAGGAAGTTAACTCCCGATGAGATCGCGAGTGCCTCCAATGCAAAGAAGGGCAAGAAGGAGTCGGCGGCATCGATGCCGTTTGCTTCTACTTGCAAGGAGACAGAGCCACTTGGAAAAGGAACTGCAAGAAGTACTTGGAGGATCTCAAGAAGAAGCAAAGTACGACTTCGCTTGGTATTAATGTTATAGACATTAATCTCGCTACTTCACCTACTCGACTCTTGGGTATTTGATACCGGATCGTAGCTCATATTTGCAAATCGTTGCGGGAATGAGAAGAAGTAGAGGATTGAGAAGGGGCGAGGTGAACTCGCGTTGGCAATGGAGCAAGCGTTGCTACGCTTCTTTTGTCGGCACGCAGTACCACTTCATCTACCTTCAGGATTAGTTTTGGAATTGAATAATTGTTATTGTATTCCAAAACTATGTCAAAACGTTATTTCCGCTTCATGTTTGCAAGCGGAAGGATATGATTTTAGATCAATGGACAATGGTTGTTCAATATATCTTAGAGATATGTTCTATTTTCATGCTCCATTGGTGAATGGATTATACGTTTTGAATCTTGAAGCGTCTCCCATCTATAACATTAATACGAAAGGCAACTCTCTAATGATATAAACCCCACGTTTATCCGGCATTGTCGCTTAGGCCATATAAATAAGAAACGCATGGAGAAGCTCCATAAGGATGGATTGCTTCACTCTTTTGATTTTGAATCATTTGAGACATGTGAGTCTTGTTTACTTCGTAAGATGACAAAGGCACCTTTCACGAGACATAGTGAGAGAGCAAGTGACTTATTGGCACTCGTACATACGATGTATGTGGACCAATGAGCTCAACGGCCGAGGGTGGTTATCAATACTTCATTACCTTTACCGATGACTTTAGTAGATATGGTTATATCTACTTAATGAGGCATAAGTCCGAATCCTTTGAAAAGTTCAAAGAATTCCAGAATGAAGTATAGAATCATTTAGGGAAAACAATCAAGTTTCTACGATCGGATCGTGGAGGGAATACTTGAGCCAAGAGTTTGGTAATCATCGAAAGATTGTGGAATTGTTCCACGCTTGACTCCGCCAGAACTCCGCAATGGAACGGAGTGTCCGAACGGAGAAATCGCACCTTGTTGGACATGGTGCGGTCGATGATGAGCCAAAGTGATCTTCCGTTATCTTTCGGGGATATGCTCTTGAAACAATGCGCTCACACTAAATAGAGTTCCATCTAAGTCGGTTGAAAAGACACCATATGAGATATGGACAGGGCAACCCCCTAGTTTGTCTTTTCTCAAAATATGGGGATGCGAAGCTTATGTAAAACGTTTACAGTCTGACAAGCTCACACCCAAATCTGACAAGTGCTTCTTTGTGGGATATCCTAAGGAAACTAAGGGATATTACTTTTATAATCGGGAACAAGGCAAAGTGTTTGTCGCCCGACACGGTGTCTTCTTGGAGAAAGAGTTTCTTTCAAGAAGGGTTAGTGGGAGCAGGGTGCATCTTGAAGAAGTTCGAAACACCGAAAATGTTTCGGCGACCACGAACCACAACAGGAGGTGCAAAGTGTTGCGCCACCGGTTGTAGATACACCACGCGGAGGTCCGAAAGATCACGTCGTGCACCTGACAGGTACACAGGTGCGGAACAATGTGATATATTGTTGTTGGACAACGATGAACCTAAGACCTATGAGGAAGCGATGGTGGGACCCGATTCCAACAAGTGGCTTGGAGCCATGAAATCCGAAATAGAATCCATGTACGACAATCAAGTTTGGAACTTGGTTGATCCACTGATGGTGTCAAAACCATTGAGTGTAAATGGGTTTTTAAGAAAAGGCCGATATGGATGGAAATGTTCACATCTATAAGGCGCGATTGGTGGCGAAAGGTTTAAACAGATTCAAGGAGTTGATTATGATGAAACCTTCTCGCCCGTCGCAATGCTTAAATCTATTCGGATTATCCTAGCGATTGCTGCATATTTCGATTATGAGATATGGCGATGGATGTCAAAACGGCTTTCCTAAATGGAAACCTAAGCGAGGATGTATACATGATACAACCTCGGGTTTTGTCGATCCGAGATCGCCGGAAAGATATGCAAGCTACGAAATCCATTTATGGATTGAAGCAAGCATCTCGGAGTTGGAATATTCGTTTTGATGAAGTAATCAAAGGGTTTGGTTTCATCAAAAATGAAGAAGAGGCTGTGTTTACAAAAAGGTCGTGGGAGCGCAATTGATTTCTAATCTTATATGTGGATGACATATTACGATTGGAAATGATATCCCTATGCTAGAATCCGTCAAGTCTTCATTGAAAAATAGTTTTTCCATGAAAGACTTAGGGAGGCAGCATATATATTAGGCATTCGGATCTATAGAGATAGATCCAAGAGGCTAATTGGATTAAGCCAAAGTACATATATTGACAAGGTGTTGAAAAGGTTCAACATGCATGATTCCAAAAAGGTTTCTTGCCCATGTCACATGGCATTAATCTTAGCAAGAATCGGTGTCCTCGGACACATGATGAGCGGAATAAGATGGGTATGGTTCCATATGCTTCGGCAATTGGATCCATCATGTATGCCATGCTTTGTACACGCCGGATGTCTCGTATGCTTTGAATGCTACGAGCGGATACCGATCGATCCAGTGAAGGTCACTGGATCTGCCGTAAAGAATATCCTTAAGTACTTGAGAAGAACTAAGGATATGTTCCTAGTCTATGGAGGTGAGGAAGAGCTCGTTGTAAGTGGTTACACCGATGCTAGCTTCCAAACAGGACAAGGATGATTATAGATCGCAATGCGGTTCGTTTTCTGCCGAACGGAGGCGCATGGAAGAGTTCCAAGCGGATATCGTTGCTGATTCTACAACGGAGGCCGAGTACATTGCTGCTTCGGAAGCTGCAAAGGAGGCTGTTTGGATCAAGAAATTCGTTTCGAGCTTGGTGTGATGACTAGTACGACTGGTCCAATGTCTCCCTATTGTGACAATAGTGGAGCCATTGCGCAAGCCAAGGAGCCGAGGTCACATCAGAAGTCCAAACACATACTTCGACGATATCATCTCATCCGCGAGATTGTGGGACAGAGGTGATGTCAAGATATGCAAAGTGCACACGGATCTCAACATAGCCGATCCGCGACAAAACCTCTCCTCACTGAAGCATGAGGCGCACACAAGAGCAATGGGTATTAGATACTTACATGATTGACTCTAGTGCAAGTGGGAGATTGTTAGTGATATGCCCTAGAGGCAACATGGAGATGTTGGATATCACGTCAATGTTTATGTATAAATGAATAAAGTGTTATTCGGTTCCATGAAATAGACATCTTGTATTGATCAATAAGTACGTGACTTATTTATGAGACTCGATATGTATGAATCTATTTCTAAACGATCCCGATCATATGTCATATTGTTGAAACAAATATGATTCTAAGATCGGCATGTTTATTGATTGATGATCATGTCTCATAGATCATGGGTATGGAGATACCAAATCAATAAACATGGACATATGTGTTAGAGAACACATTGTTGGATAGACCCACCATGAGACACTACAGGAATTAATGTGCCATTAGTTGGTCTCGGGTAGTGTTGGTACAAAGTCCTTAGACCCGAGATCACCATGGATTCCAACATGTGTAGTAGCCTACTTTGGGACTACCAAACGCTATTCCGTAATCGGATAGTTATAAAGGTAGTTTTCGGGTTTGCTATGAAACATGGAGTGGGATGTGAGTGATCAAGATGGAATTTGCCCCTCCTTTGGAGAGATATCTCTGGGCCCTCGAGGTAATGGATTATGGAAATGCATGGCCATGCTAAGTTGATTGAGGAGTCAATCAACGGACGATAATCCAATACGGTTCGAGTGAATGGTTAAGCTATTGAAGGGATGGCACACATCTTGCCTATAGCTTAACGGTATCGTGAGGCAAAGGGATTTGTGTACACATTACAGGTTCAGAGCCGATATTATATTCTTGTATACTATGGTGTCAATATGTGCTGCTAGGCGCCGCTATTGACAGGTCGGCTGAGTTGGACTTGAGCCGACGATCGGCTAAGTTAGACTATAGCCGAAACCGAGTATACCTGAACCTACGGGGTCGCACGCTTAAGGGGATAGAATAGATATTCGAGTTGGACTCGGATACGGCTCGATCGGATAGGGATCCGATCGGATAGAGTCCTATAGGCTTACGACGTGTGGGGCGGCCAACTCTATGAGATACGGATGAGATCCGATTCAAAATAGAGTCCTAATCGGCCACTATTCCCAGTCGGCCAACTCTATATAAAGGAGGGAGGGGTGGAGAGCTGCATAGACATCAATTGCATCGCGTGCAACAGAAGTCGCGAGATCAATCTCATCGGAAACCCTCCCCACTTTCGAGCCAAACCCTAGCCTTGCATCGCGTGCTAGCACACGGGTGTACGGCGTTCTGTCCCCGGACGTGTGGATACCGGTAGAGGCGCTGCTACGTTGCGCGCTCTTGATCGGCTGCGGTCGGGCGCATCGGAGCGAGGCGTGAGAACGCGCCGGACGACTCGAATCGGGCGATTGGCGAATCGGCCGTCTCCGGGAATCGGCTACACCGTTCTCGGATCGGATTGCCCAGATTGGTTATTCCGCTGCACTCTACTCCAATCGGTAACGATCTATCGGCCCTTACTTGCGAGTGTTCTGGTTTGCGCGGTAAAAGTTTTTGTTTTTGGCTAGCGTAGCCTCCGCGTAACCCTTCACCCGGCCCCGCCCGCGCTCGCGCCGCGCGTCGCCCGCCCGCGCCGGACCTCGCTCGCCCGCGCCGCGCGTCGCCGCCATGCCCCGACCCCGCCCGAGCTCACGCCGTGTGTCGACGCCCGCGCTCGGCCCCACGCGTCGAGCCGCGTTCGCCGCGTCGGCCCCGCCACCCGCGCGCTGCGTGCCCGTCGTCGTAGCGCCGCGTCGGTCCCCACCCCTTTTTCTCCCCGTTGCCTCGCTCGGTTGCGCCTATAAAGGAGGGGCAAAACCCCACTTCTCCCCACCTCGCCGCCTCTAGCCTCCCCTCTCTCGCCGGTCCCCCTCTTCTCTCCCGAGCGCCGTCACCGCAAAGCCGAGTGCCGCCGCCGCCGCAAGCCGCCGCGAGACGCTAGTGCCGTCGCCGCCATGCGCCGAGCTCCGTCACCCTCCCCTTGCCGTCGCCGTTGCCGGTAAGCCCGAGCCGCCGCCCCTCGCGTTTGCGCCGCGCCGCCGTAACGAGAGAGCGGAGAGAGTGGCGCCTGGTCAAACACATGGCGGGGTGATGAATAGTGGATAGGAAAAGAAAAGAAAAGAAAAAAGGAAAAGAAAAATAGAAAAAATAGGGAAAAATTATAGAAAATTAGGAAAAATATTTTGAAAGAATTTGAATTTTGGGGCAAAAATAAATTATTTTCTTGTATATTTTCTCGGAGCAAAATTTGAAAATCGAAATTGGACTTTTTCGAGATTTTGTTTTGCGTCATTTTTTAATCCGTATTTCGTTTAATTCTTCCTCGCCATTTAAATATGCTTCTCTTTTGTGCTCGAACCTCCAAAACCTCAAGTACAAATCCCCCCACTGATATTTCTAAATCTATTTTCTCAAATAATTACAATCGTTGTTTTGCGAAAACCCTAGGGCATCGACTCGAGTTCAAACTCGGATTTTTCCCTAGCAATACTCGCCCGAACTCAAGTATAATTCTAGGCCAAACATTTGGAGTCGTGTTCGCTGTTTTTATGGTTCTTTTCGATCTCTCGGTATTTTATTGAATTCTAATTGAATTCAATTGTTCTTTCGCATGTACGGATAGCACCTGAAGAAGCAGGCATCGACTCCGTTGAAGACCCCGCTCAACAAGCGTGCGAGCAAGGCATGTCATCACACTCTTTGAACATGTTGATCCCAATTGCGAAATGATGTTGTTTTAAACTACAAACATGCATGCTATACACAAAGAATTACCTATACTTGTTATGCCATACATTGTTATTGATTACCTATAGAATTATTCCTTGTAACCCTCGATGTGATACATACAACCAGAGAATATCTTCGGTAAACTGCTTAGCCATGCTATTCTTAGATTCATGCATACTCATAATTTTATGAAGAGCTTTATGCTTGGGCAACTACCTTAGGGAAGGTAGTTGAGACACGGCATGTGGAGACATGAGCGCCACACTGCCATAAGAATGATGAAATGAGTTTTGATGAAAATTGAAAGTACTAAACAAATGTTTTAGATTGGGGCGGCTGGATGATTTGGGTGGATTCCGAAAAAAGGCAAGTGCCGACCCTGGTCAATTAAGGACCGAGCCATGAGATAGCCGGGAAACGAGCCAGTACAACCGTACTTCTTGAATGGGTATAGACCTAGCGGAGTAGATAGCCGAGCGGAGACGGTACCCTTACATAGTGGTTCTTATGTATGAGATGAGATTTGAAAGGGATGATGGGAAATTGGAATTTATTATAACTTGATCAATGAAGTCTTCCCTTACCCCGGGTGCGCCAGAACTCCTCTCACTACTAGAAAATGACGTCTAGAGTGTATGAGGGCTTAAGTTCATGGAGCGGGTACTGCCGAAGTGAGGTTATCGAAAGGCTTTGTCGTGACCGTCTCATGTGTTGGGACGTAGGCTCATTTGTTGGACAGTCGTGGAGTACGGGTAAAGTGTACATCCACTGCAGTGTGAATGAATCAATCTATTCGAATAGTCGTGCTCGCGGATATTGAGCATCGTGACAAGACTTTCGCTTGGCTAGACTTTAAACTTTAAAATAATGGGATGGGTTTGCATGATGATTCTTATTCGCTGGTGGATCAACTTCTCGAGATGTGAGAAGGGGTGGACTCCCCAGAAAACCATGACGAACCGGAGGCGGGAAGCCATCCTTGGAATCACGATGGATTGTAGACAGAACCGTCGCCGAATTAATGAACTATGGAACTAAAACTTGACTTGGCTAGTTGTTAGGCTTGTGAAAAGAGTTGTGAAAATTGGCTCTATCCAAAAGAACACCAGCCATTCTTTGAATGACCCTATCATATGCATCACTTCCGTGTTGGCTTACTGAGTACGGTTGGTACTCACCCTTGCTATATGCACAAACCTTCAGATGGTGGAAATGAAGACTTGGAGGATCCCTATGCCTACTACCAAGAGGGCGAAGAAGCTGATGGCGCTTGCTAGGTCTTAGTCTCCGGTCGTTGCCTGTGGCAATTGACAAGCCGTTGCCTTCATTCCGCTGCCTTACCTAGTTTCTACTTTTGGTTGTATCTGGACAATGAGGTCCTATGTGTTGGACATTGTCTTCGGGCCTATTATTATAATAATCTCGATGTCAGCCTATTCGTGCATGTGCACCTGATTATTCAGTACTCTATTTCGTGGGTACCAAAACTACTCGATCCAGGGAAATGGTACTATGAACACGAAAGATTCTCGTCCTCAAAAACGGAGGTCCACACACATCGTCTTACACTCATACGGTTATATGCTCTTTAGAGAGCGTTGGGCCTGACGTGTTCAGGATTTTAAGATACGAATGGGCTAACTTTTATAATGTTTTTATATACCGTAAATATAACCAGACAACGTATAATAGAGAAGTATTAAATTAATTAAAAATGCATCATGATATAACAATAATAATGTTTTTTCTACCCTAGCGCTATTTTTTCTTTTTCTTATATACATGGGCCTTTGATAACTACTTTTTTAGATATGCCTAGGCCTGCATAATGTGTAGCGCCCAAGGTTAGAGCCCCCTAAAGCCAGTACCAAATAAAGCCAGTACTTACCCACTCATAAATATATAATATTTAATGTTTAACATAAAATTTAATCACTTATAAAACTCTGATCATTAATTTTGTATTAGAATAATTTTATAAAATAAAATAAGGTTACGATATTATGACTTTTCGAGGGAAATTTATGTATATATATAATTTTTTTTATAATTTTAAGCTAAAAGTACTTGAGAGAAATTATTAGTGGTCAAAGTGCTAATATTTGGAAGGATAATGGTTTAAGATAGGTGGGATTCGGAAATGGAAATGACTAGAGGGTTTAATGAAATAGGATGGGAAGAATTGATGGATAAAAACTAAACTTACTCTTGAGGAATAGGATATAATTTCCCAATCCCAGTAGCCAAACATAAAAAAATATTTATGCCCAAAGATATATAGTACCAACCCTAGCCCTAGCTACTACCCCTGATCATGTCCTCGATCGATCTCAACCTGCCTGAGGCGGCGAGCCCCTAGCTGAAGCTTTGCGCCTGCACAGTGCAGTGTACAATGATGATGAGGTGAGGTGGGTGCACTACATGGATTCGATAACGATATCCTTGAGCCCAAGCACCATGACCATGCTATGACATCGATGAACATAACGACCCTTAGGGAGGTAGGAGGCGAGGGGTGAACGATGGGTGGCTTACTCACAGGCGGCTGGCCTTCAGCTCCGTGGAGAAGAAAGAAAGCGAGAGACCAAGACGAAAATCGAACCGGAGAGGCTGTAGATGGAGGACATCATGCGTCCAAATTAAAATCTTTTACAAAGTTTACTAGTCCGAAAGCGAAAATAATAGGAGTACTTCCGACCTGGTCCTATTTGTAGTTGTAACATGGTAGAAACAGGTAGCCCATCTTGTACTTTTGTACACTGATACATTAATTGATTTGCCCAACATGATCACCCTAATACGGAATTCGGTGATGACTGGTGATGCTTCTTTTCTACTTATGCTTTGATCTTCTGGATTTAGGAATTTAGGCTTCTGAGTTTAATGCTACCAACCCCTTTCAGCGACTCTAATAGATTGGGCTTGAGCTTAAGGATTTAGTGTTTGGCAAGAGAGAGCGAGAGTCCCCTCCTCCCTTCACCTCTCCCTTTTATAAGTGTTGGTGGGGCTTGGGGGCTAAACCAAATTATCTCTAATTTTTTTGTTACCGATCAGAACAACCTTTATCTTTTCTTTCTTGCATGGGAGGATAACAGATAAATAGTTCCCTCCCCTGATTTTATTAGCACCGCACCAATATGATCAACCATAATTCTCCCCTTGATTATGAGGCTCACCAATGAGTCTATTAAGTAAGATAGCTCCCCAAAGCTATGCATCACAACGACATTGAGCTTCACTGAGATAGCAAGACTTATAGTTCATTGTGGTACTTAAATAAACTCCTAACTTACTTTAGCGAGTGTTGATTGACATTAATGCTCCCTATATCTCGGATCTTAGTTAAAGGCATTCACTAATTTATGTATCGGCTACATGTTCCTTAAATAAACTAGGAGTTAAGCCTTCGGTGAGAGGATCTGCGAGCATAAAGTTAGTATTGATTTATTGAATTTTCATAGCCTGATCTTGGGTTCCATCTTTCAAAACATGGTACTTAATGTCAATGTGCTTGACTTGTTTTTACTCGTATAGAATATTGCAGCTTCATTATCATAGCATATTGTAAGTGGTTTATCAATATTGTCTACCACTTTTAATCTTGGGAAAAAATTACTAAGCCATCCAGCCTGCCCCGTAGCATGATAACATGCCACAAATTCTGCATGCATTGTTGACGATAAAGTTAATGTCTCTTTAGAGATTTTCCATTAAATTGCTCCTCTTGTCAGGGCCAAAATATAACCCGAAGTGGATTTCTTAGTATCCAAGCACTCTACAAAGTTTGCATTTGAGTAGCCTAGAACCTCAAGCTTTTTATATTTTCTGTATGTGATGCTTAGTTCCTTGCAAATAGCACAGAACTTTCTTAACTGCCTTCCAGTGGTCTAAACCTAGATTGGACAAATATCTACCAAGCATCTCAATAAATGTGTCAAGCCTGGTCGCGTATGGACTTTAGCATACATCAAACTTCCGACAGCTGAAACATATGGTACCGTTTCATTTCCTATGATTGTAACTTATTTCTTGGGCTTTGGAATGATCCAAATTATCGCCCTTCATTATTGGAACATGTGACGCCTATCACTTACTTTGCAGATTATCCTAGTACTCCTTTAGACCTATCTCGATGTATTTTAATTCCTAGGACATAAGATGCCTGACCGAGATGTTGCAATCGAATTTGGATGACAATAAATTCCTTAATTTCTCGGAACAAATTCTTATTGCTGCTAGCTAATAAAATGTCATCCACATAGGGCACTAGTACTATGAATTTTTTACCCTTACTCTTAATATAAATACAGGTGTTCACCTCATTTTTCTTAAATCTAAAATTTTTTATGATCTCATCAAATTTAAGGTATCATTTTTTGGACGCTTGGTTAGGCCCATAGATAGATTTTTTTAAGTTTGCACGCTAAATGCTCCTTTCCTTTCACAACAATACCTTTTGGTTGTGTTATGTAAACATTTTCAATCAAATCACAATTTAGAAAAGCAGTTTTTGCATCCATCTGTGGAGCTATATATCATAATGTGCAACTAACACCATAACACTTCTGATTGAATCTTTCTTAGAGATGGGAGAAAACCTTGCTCTGAATAGTTCGACATTAACTTTGGAGTTCAGCTTGGTTTTGTAGACCTAGTTATAGCCTACTGTTATGACTCCATTATGAACTCCTACTAAATCCCAAACGCCATTTTGGCTCATAGACCTTAGCTCATTTTCCATGGCATGAAGCCACTTGGACGAGTGCATACTTGTTATAGGTTCCTTAAATGAGGTGGGATCATCTACCTTCCCTATGTCTTCGCTCCTTTAGAACTCATATTATCAGGGATGGCTAATCTTGGTTCCTGCCGTGATCTTCTCAGTTGTTGAATATCATTAATGATCACTTGCGGTTGAGGAGTTTCTTGCGGAGATTCTCCTTAATTCTATGTTTCTGAAGTCTACTTAGGAACATTTCCATCATTGTTATGTTCATCAAGTTCCTCACAAAAAGGTGCAGCCCCAAATGGTCCAGAATTACTAGCTGATGGTTCACATTCTGAGCCACAGTCTAAACATCAGGAATATTATTCTCCTAGATTTCCGATACTACAATGTTAGCCCGAATTTCCTCATGATTAATCTCCCTTTCCTGTGAGCTCCCCTGATCATTATTTTGTAAGAAGATAGTGTGTCTAGTTTCTACAAACTTAGTGACACGGTTTAGACAATAAAATCGATATCCCTTAGATCGTTCTGGACGACAGCTCACAAACTTAGGATCTAATTTCTTAAATTGTGGAGTAAATATTATGGCTTCTGCATGACAGCCCCATACACATAAATAGTTTGGAGTTGGCTTTCTTCCTGTCCACAACTCATAAGGTTTCTTAGGCACTAATTTACTAGGCGCTCTATTAATTATGTGTGAGGCTGTTTTTAGTGCCTCAATCCATTACTTATTTTACATAGTAGAGTGGCTAAGCACACCCCGCACTATGTCCATGAGTGTACGATTGCATATTTTGCCACTCCATTCTGCTAAGGTTCATGTTACAAAAGATATGTGGGGACACTTAGATGGGGGTCTAAACGTCCCACAACACATAACCACCTATGAAGTTCAGTTATGCGCAGAATGATACAGAAATAGTACTTCATTTAATTATACAAACCAACAAGGTTTTATTACAACTAAAATGCAACTCACGCACACAACGGGCCTACGTCCATACACTTACAACCAAAAGACGCAACTCTGCACGATAGGAATGGCTTGAGCATAGAGTCGACCTAGAAGTCATAGCCTTCATGTTCATCCTACTCCTATGGATCGGTTTCCTCGACTTCACTTGTAGCTTCTTCCTGAATGTCTGGAGCCGACTGAGCATACAAGCTCCATGGCTAATCTTGTACTTAATGCGAAGGACACGAATATGTTTACACCAAAATTTGGTATGATTCTTTAGTGGATTCGGTTAAAGAAAGAAGTTGATCAACCGATGAAAGTTTATCTTGATGAGACCAAGTTAAAGAAACGAGTCGTCAATATACAACATGACAATTTAATTTCATCTATTAATTAGGCAGTCAGGATTTAGTAACTTCCTTTTTATCTTTAGAAAGTTTTATTTAGTATCCGATCATGACTTGTATTTTTCCTTGTATATTTAGGAAACATATGTCGTGTCCGATCAGGACTTGTATCAACCCGAGGGTATAAATATATATACCCGGGGTCCTTGTAAGACATCTTCACAAATTAATACAATTACCTTTTGCGCATTGCCACCCTTTTATTCCGGCGAGTTCTTAGTTTCGAGTTGGGCTGCATCGGTTTCGATCTCCGGCGAGGAAGTACGTTTCGTCAACTTCGCTTGTATTGGCATGGCTAGAACTTTCTTGCTTAAGTTCGATATTCTATTCAAGCTGATGCAAGTATTGCCTATCTAATATATTGGTTTTAATTTTAACTGCATCATTTTTTAGGGTCTTATCAGCTTAGTTAGGACTTTCTCAGTTAGGTTCGATATTCTGACTAAGTTGGTATTTCTCTGATTGTATTGTTGTTTTAGATCGATCACTGTATTCATCATGTTTGTGTAGATCTATCGGCTAAATAGTTTTTTCTTATTATCTTTAATTTTATATTATCTCCACTAGATTGCTATTAATAATATTATTCCAGGGAATCCCCAACGAAAAATACGATGAGTTATCTTGTTACTATTTCTATGTATTGTATTGTCTTACATTCAAACTTATAAATTCACTAGTTAAATTTATCTCTATCAACTTTAATCATATACTATCTCGGTTCGGTTCGATCTATCAAGATTGCCTTTAATAAAAATAGTTTTTTGATTATTGTGCATAGTTTAGTTCTAGCCGATGATAGCATAAATCTCATTGTTCATCTGATTATTTGAATTCACATTGGATCTATAACTGATTGATTAAAACATTATCGATATCGGCTAGCCTCTCTACATCACATCGGCCTATTGGCCGATCGGCTCCTTGATCATATACGATATATCTATCTATCTTGTTAGTTGCAGGACCATACTAACTGGCATGCCCTGAACCTAATTAATAAAACCTACACTGGAGCTAAGAAGATCTCCCAGGCCTTCGTATGTTGATGCAAATTCCATGTCAATAGCATCCTACAACCAATTGTGGGGAGCGACGAATGACAAGACGACGCATATCGATCGTGAAACGAGCTATCATCACTCTTAAAAATCCGAGGGTGTGGGCTGATAGGCAATGTGGTTGAGTGTCATGTCGCCTAGTCAGGCCTACCATTAGCCGACATGCCTAGCCTAGTGACATTGGCGAGTAGGCCCAATCGATGTCACCACACGTCACAAGCGTCCCAGTCATCTACTCTAAGCCATACGTCGACGCGAGGAGGAGGCCGCCGAGCGATCCTGCCGTATGCAAGCGCCAGCTCCGCTAGAGGAGCTCCTTGAGGGGGCCACCATGGACCCCAACTGCTAGCATAGGGAAAGACTCCTCATACCTAATTCCCTAATATGGGTTCCATGTGTAAATGACGACTACTATAGTATCGCCCAAGCAACATCAGTTATAATAGGAGGACCAAGTCCACGGAAAGAGGGACCGCTGGATCGAACTCTAGTTCAGCATCCAGTAGAACTGCCTAGAGAGAAAAGCTTCCCACATCCTTATAAGATTGCAAGAAAGATTGAGAGAAGCACATAGTAAAAATATGGTAATGCTTTCGAGCGACATGAGCATATATAAACCACTTGCCTTTATCTATTTTCACCCGAGAATAAACTCATGTTAGTACGCCTGCTCCCTAACCAAATCCAGTAAGGGGCTGCACCGCTTCCCGCCATTGAAGCTCGAGCTCCAACAATGGCTAAACCGAATTATCTCTAATTTTTGTTATTACCGATCACAACAATCATAGCTCGTCTCTTGATTTTATCGGCACCACGTTGATACGATTAACCAATATCCCAAAATACAAGTTACTCTTTTATTTTATTTAGTTTACAAGATGAAGTGAATTGATTCGGTCGTCCACCCATGGAGACGTGCTCAGGTGAAAAGGCATCTTCCGATATAACAAAAGAGAAGAGACAAAAACGTCGACAGGGCCCCGGGGTAATTAACTGAAGGAGCAAGCATGATTGATGAATTGTCCATTCCGTCACATGTCACATATATACTAGTACTAATCTAAACTATAAACTGGAGGAGCGCCGTTTAAATATTAATTTGGTGGGCAAGTCGTCGTGGTCAGCGACCGGTTTATGTAGAAATCCAACCGATCGAGTACGAGCAGCTAGCTAGCGATTCTGGACGCCCCAGCAACACGATCGATCGATCCAACGAACGGTGATGGAGCAGTAGATTGATCAGTCGCAGCCTCGCGCAGGCAGAGCCATGCATTGTTGTCTTGTGTTTGTGCGTGCATGCACTAGTGAATAAGGACACCATAACAGAAAACGCCCTTTCTTAAATCAGTCGGTGTCCCCTTTCCTTTTTCTCAGCAACCGAGCTACGCCTTTGCTTCCTTGCTTGCTTGCTTCTAGCTAGCTAGTTAGTTTATCACGTTTACTTCTCATGCTGCCTCTTTCAATCTTTTTATAGGCTACTTTCGTGACGCCCTAACAATAAGCCATGCATTATTACTTGTGCAATAATTGAATTGTCTTTCTTTATTTTCTCTCCTTAATTAAGTTTTACAAAATAATTAAGTGTATTATTTCGAGTGATACCTTGTAGTACCAACAATTAAGAAAATCTGCTTGATCTCGCAGTTTCATAAGAAGAAAGGTAATAACATGTACTTCCTCTTAAGTTCGGTTAATTAAATATTTTTAAAGACAATAGAATAGTATAACTGTGGCCTCTGCAATTAACACTGAGTTTGAAAATGAGTTTACATGTTGCTACTTTCTTGTTTCTTATGAGCATATGCTTTGCTTTGTAAACTGCTAAACAGTATATTTTTTACACATATTTTTATCGACGGACTGTACTCGAAGATGGGATTTGAAAGATATAGGGGACGTTAGAACAAAGATATACGCGAAACTATAACAAGAAAACACGGGTCAAAAATTTATACCGATTCGGGCTCTCAAGATGAGTAATAACCATATTTTAATTTATATGGATATATGAGAAAATAATACATAGATTATAAAGGGGGAGTAAGACAACTAAACAAACTCGCCAACTAGGATCCATTGAGAACGGCCTGATGGGATCTAATCGGCAAATATGGCTCCGACATCCTCCGGCTTGCTTCTTGATGTGGCTGGTGTCTATGGCTTATGATTCAATATCCCTCCCTTGATAGGGGGCTTTGTATTTATAGCTATCATTGCCTTCTTCTCCAAATAGAAATCGGAGAATCAGAGTAGGATACGGGCTTAGAAGACCTCGTCTTCTCTGAATAGGACTCTGACACCTTCTATTCCGAGAAGACGATTTCCTTCTATACCCACCATACTTTCTTGATTAAAGGATGTCTTCTCATATATTATTAAGTATATGGTATTGTCATACACCATGAACCCAAGTATAGGAGGTATGTCTTATCCTTCACATTGATAGTAGCCTCCGACTTCAATGCATAAGAGCAAGACCATGTTTTCGTCCAAGTACCTTGAAATTATAGTTGTCAAACTTGCCTAACCGTTCTTGAATGGCCGAGAAGGTATAGAGTTTGTGACCATGTTCTCTGCCAAGTCCAGACCGCCGGGAAAAGCATGAAAAAAAGGCCAAACAGACTCATCACTTTCCTCTTGCGCACCTAGCCTTTTGCCCAAGCTTTTGCAAAACCCTAACCTGCAAACTCCACCATCTCCATTAGTAGCCTCATTGATCTCCCAATGGTTCTATCTCCATCTTATCGACACCGTCCCTTGTCTTGTTGCCCCTGATGAAAAGCCATCGCGCTCGGAGTCATGTACATCTAAACCTTCTTTGACCCCTGCCTTAGTTAGCTTTGTAGAAAAAATCCATGATCTCCGAGAACGCGGTTTGATTGGATACGAAATCGTTCAAGACTTCTTTCATCGTCGGACCCAACCTCTCCAAGCCCATTCTCACCCCTTGTACGAGTACACGAGGGAACAGGATGTGATGTGGCTGTCGCACTGGGTAAACAACTTGTAGTCTTCCGTGATAGCTTAAAGATTTAAATTGCTCCCCTCTAATGGTCTTCTGAAACTATTGTTGCTGCAGTTCTCGATGCGGTGACCATGAAGGATCGTGTGGCGCATGCGGTAAATGATCCACCATCCTCCGCTGCCAACATCCCTGTGCCAATATGCGACCTCCTGCTAACAGAGCAGGACGCTGTCATCAACGTAAGTATTTGGACATCTTTCCTCGTCAATCGTACCTTTGCCCGAAGGAATAGTAATTCAAACTATTGTAGGCATGGCCTCTCACGGATGTCATCAGTCCCTTCTGCCTCTCTGAAGGAGCAGGTCGGGTCTAAGCAAAAAGTGACGGCCTCCATGCCAAAGTGCAGCGGTTCCAAGAGGAAGCGCTGGCCAACATTGGCGAAGACCACCTGATCTAGAACACTGACAAAGACCAGTGGCTCCGAGGTAAGATCTCGATTCACAGTTGTCTGACACTTGTGATATCGATGCCAACCTCACTTTGCCTTCTCTATAAACCACAACAAGTGCGAAGCCCACCTCTTATGGGAGGGGCAAGCTCCTAAAGTTGACTAAGATCAGGTGTGTTCTCTGTCTAGCCTTTGCCATTGTTGCTCTCCTGGGTGCTTAATTATCTTACAACCATTTGGATGTTTGTTTGTAGTCCATCTCCTTCTGCATCCCAGCAAAGTGCAGGGGCCCACGAGGAGGTGAGCTCGAATTCTCCTCTGGCGGCTACGCCCGTCCTTCCCCACTGGCACCTTCTGCCACCGACATTATTGTCGCCCCTGGGTCATCTTCCGCGACTGACAAGTTTCTTCAAGCTTGTTCTTCGATTAAAGCGAGTTCCCAAGGCGTCATTGTGGAAATCAGCAGTCTTATGAAGGTTGTGTCTTTTGCCGACGACCGTGTCACCGCTCTAGAGGCTCAACTGAAGACGGAGCGCATTGACAACTAGAAATTGCGGGAGGTGATCATGGGGGAAGAGAAGCGGTGCAAGGGGCTCGAGAAGGCTTTGTTTGACTCGAGGGATAACCTGGCCTGCCTCTGACACGGTCTGCATGAGAACTACGGTCGCCTCGACATAGTTGCCAAGAGCTTAGGAAAGCATGCTCCTCACCCCTAGTTCTATAATGAGACAACTATCCTGGAATCTCTAGGGACCCTGATAACCGAGCTAAATATTGTGATGAGCTCTTAGGCAAATCAGTTGGCGGAGACAATGCAAACCGGGCTCAAGACTGGTGCATGCCACGTTCTTGCGTGCTTCAAGCTCATGCACCTCGAGATCAACATCAAAGAGATGATGACCAAGGGAGGAGCCGACGAGCATCGTGAGTATGTGATGTCAGATCTAGAGGAGGTCGGGAAATCCGTATTCCCCTATTTTGAAGAGTAATTTCTTTGTTTTTTTGATATGTAATGTAATAACAATTTCTGATCTTATATTCTTGTGAACACTTTCGATTTGTTTGTCCTTCATTCCTTAGGGCACTTTTGCAATGTAGACGTTTTGAAGAGGAGGCCGTAGGTGTCCAGCAACACGGAAAACCTACTGACCTGGTCGATGTCCCGAACTCACCTCATGCTTGTTGACTTCTAGCGCTGACGATCATGCTCTGGTCATCATCACCCCTAATAGTGAGTTGTCCTCTAGTGAAGTTCAACTCGTGCTCCTTCGTGAATGATACCAGAGTAAGGTTGTTGTTGTAGCCTATTGCCCTTTTTTCAAAACGGGGATGCTAATGATAACAATATCCTTGTTAGATCTAGAGAGTTCTTTTGAGGAGACAAAGCATCAGGTTGAGTATTGATTAACCATGTCTGAGAAGGAACAATTGGAGCGGGCAGCCGATAACATCAAGAAAGACCAAGCCACAAAGCTTCTCAAGGGAAGAGAAGTCTGGATGGAAACTTATCTTGAAGGATGTTGTACCTTGCTTAATCGACTCTTCCAAGAGCTGCAGGTGGTTCGTCCTCCTCCTGAGAAATCTGTGTTAGGCTATCTGGGCTAGTTACAAAGTACTTGCAACAACCTTGCCGACACCGCTCGAAGGATCGACAACAATCTTAAGCAAGAATGTCGTCGAGCTAACTTGTGGTCATGTGCTTGCGTGCATCCATGACTAGCGGCCACATATGAACCTTGGTTTTCTTCGAGAGGTGTTTACTCGTTCTCGACGAATAGCCACCGAGAACAATCTTTGGCCCCACTTGCCGAGGACATATTTGCCTCGATGCAATGGATGTGGCCATCTTGATGAATGTAATAGTTGGGGCATCCTGCATAGAACACTTGACCATGACATTAGTAAATATTTTGTAAAGTCTAGCTAGTAATATGCTAAGTGATTGGTGACAACATGAAATATTTGTGTAGTAGTGATCGAGTACTCTCGCAAGTGTTGTATTCAGCAAAACGGAGTTGGATACCCTTCCTAGCCCACTGCTGGCTTTATGGAAACCTATTTCCACAAAGGCAACTTGAATCTTATAACAGGACTATGCTCAAGCTGTGAATTCCTAGCCACCAGCTGTGAAGTTGGGAAAACAAATTCCAGATTACACGGCTAGTTAATACGTTATAGTGGGTACTCTAACATGACCATCCTGACGTGGTCGTTGACCCTTGGAACCTGACTAATGTAATAATACCAGGTGTCTCCGGCCAAGGTCTATGAGACCCGACATTAGTCAGAATTAACGTAAAATGATGATAAAAAACAACTTCGAGATGTAGTTATATAAGAAGAGGGGATAAATGGACAGACACTGTGCAATTTGAATAGAAATTATTCATATATATTAACTGAAATAAATCAACTTACAGACTTTAGATCGATCTCATACATAGAATTTACGTAATTGATCAATGTTCCAGGAATTTGATAACTCGCGTCCTTCGTTGTCGGCAATTTTGTATGCACCTAGCTGTAAGACTTTGACTACCGTGTACGGTCCCTCCCATTTGGGTGAGAGCTTATTGTGCCCTGCCTGATTTTGATCTGTGGAGGTCGTAATCGTCGATGTCGAGTGTACGAGCTTGGATATGCTTTTCATGATAGCGAAGTAAGGCTTGTTGGCATCCGGCTACTCGAATGGCAACCTGTTCCAGATGTTCTTCTATCAAGTTGACGTCTTTTGCTTGTTGGTGTTCCTGGTCCTCCTCCAAGTACTCCTGAACCCGTGTAGATTGATATCATGGCTCGGTAGGGAGCATAGCCTCGGAACTATATACTAGAAAAAAAGAAGTCTCTTTCGTGAGTGTAGTCGGAATGATACAGATGGCCCATAGAACGGAAGGGAGTTCATCAACCCATCATGAGTCATAGGCCATGAGTCTATTGTAAACACGTGTTTTGATCCCTTGTAGAAATATTCCATCTGCCTGCTCGACTTGCCCGTTGCTCTAAGGGTGTGAGACCGAAGCAGATCTTGACTCCGAATTCGATGCAGTAGCCCTGGAAGGCACCGCATGTGAATTGGGAGCCGTTGTCGATTAATATCCTGTTTGGTAGTTTGTATCGGCAGAATATCCCTTTGATGAACTTGATGGCATGTTCGGCTTGATCTCTCTTGTTGGCTCTGCTTCAATCCACTTAGTGAACATGTCGATAACCACAAAAAAGAATTTGTAGCCGCCTTGTACTCATGGAAAAGGTCCAAGGATGTCAAGCCCTCAACACAAGGACGGCCAGGACAGAGGGGTGGTATTGGAGTGCTTGGGGTGGTAACTTCATGTGTTTGCTATGAACTTGGCATGCTTCACACCATCGTACCATGTCGCAAGCATCTTGGAGGGCTATGGGCCAGTAGAAGCCTTGTCGAAAAGCTTTACCAACTAGTGTTCGCACACCGACGTGTGATCTACAGATTCCTTCATGTATGTCAAGCAGCAATTCATTGCCATCGTCGAAAAAGACACATTTGAGTAATACTTTGTGTGTGGCCTTTTTATAGAGAACATCCCCAATCGTACAATAAGCCTTTGCCTGACGTGGGAGTTTCTCTGCATTTGTGTCATCTTTCGACTATATGTCCAATGTTAGGAATTCGATGAGCGGACTACGCCAGCCTTGGATGGTCTCGATGTTTGCCACGATGTTGTCGACCTTATTTGTAGCCCCCGAGCCAGCATCGGTTGTGCTATTGGCGTAGTCATCAGACGAACTCTTGACAGAAGGAGTTGTCAACACCTCCAGGGACATTCCCGGCCCAACCCATTCTTGTTTGGAGGCCTGCTAAGTGAGGTTGTCAGTGTCAGCATTGTCCTTGTGGTAGACGTGGTGCACTTCAAAGTCGTCGAACCGTCGCTCCCATTTCCTAACTTATGCGAGGTACTTGAATAAATTTAGGTTGGAGCACCTATAATCCTTGTGCACTTGGTTAGCGACTAATTCTAAGTGCCCTTTCACAATTAGCCGTTTGACCCTAGGTGCTGCAGCTACTCTTAATCCAGCGAGAAGTCATTCGTACTCAGCGGTGTTGTTTGTTGCCTGGAAATCGAGTTGAATCGCATGTTGAAATTGATCTCTGGTTGATGAGGTTAGAATGAACCCGGTTCCTGCTCCTTGGCTGTTGAATGCTCCATCAAAGGCCATTGCCCATCGCTTGTTGTCCGCTTGACCAACTTTTGCCATCCTCGGGGACAGTCCAGTCAGCAACGAAATCAGCAAGTACTTGGGACTCAAATGCTATTCGTGGAACAAAGTGAACATCGAAATGGCTGAGCTCGACAACCCATTGGCAATACATCTTGTGACCTCTTTGCTCCGGACAATCTCTCCCAAGGGATATGATGAGACGACTGTGACCTTGTAGGCCTGGAAGTAGTGGCACAGCTTTTGAGATGTCATGACAGTAATGTAGAGCAGTTTCTACACTTGTGGATATCTAGCCTTGGTGTCATGATGAACTTCATTGACGCAGTAGACAAGATGTTGAATCTTCTCGTGCTCGACAACGATGATAGTGCTGATGGAATATGGTGTTGCCACGATGTAAACGAAAAGTTCCTCTAGTGGCTGTGGGGCGACGAGGACCGGTGGATTGGCTAGATAGTGTTTGAGGGCAAGGAATGCCTCTTTGACTTCTGGTGTCCACTTGAATCTGTCTTGCTTCCCGCCCTTCTTCCGAACTTGGCTAGATTTTTGACTTGATTCCGGAGTGTCTCTTTTGGTTGGCTGCTTTTCCTCAACTGCTTTTTCAATCCTATCGTTTCTTCGGACTACTTCATCTGCATGTGCGCACCTGTCGATGATCTTGAACAACTTCATGTTGCTTGCTCTTGTATGGTGTAACAGTCTGGGACACCTGACTTGAATGCATGTATTACAGAAGCACCGATGATGTCGGGATTTGTGTTCCTACATTCGTTGAATCGCCTGATAAAATCCCTTAGAGGCTCAATGATCTTTTGTCCGAGGATGTGTAGGTCGTCCTCGATCGCATGTCTCTTGTAGGTGCCTTAGAAGTTGGCGACGAATTGCTTCTAGCGAGTTGGCCAGGAAGAGATTTAAGAGGGAGGTAGATGCACCAACCACGACCGAGCAGATCCTTTCAAGGCAGTCGACAAGAATTAGCCTGTGTGTTTTCATCTGCGCCGGCCGTGTAGAGGACGGTGGAGTAGACGTGTAGGCACTCTTCGGGATCGGTGCTGTCATCATACTTCTCCACCACCACGAGGCGAAATTTAGGAGGTCATCTGACTTCTCGAAGGGAAGGTTTGAAGGCCTGACATCCACCTCCGGGTAGAAGAGGTGGTCGTCGGCCTCGTGGCCTACGCAACTCGCCTCTGGACGATGATGATGATGAAGACGAGGGATCGCCATAATCGGGAGTGCGACCTCCAATCAGTGGTCACGACTTCGGTCCTGTCTTGGAGGTGAGGATTGAGAATCTCGTCATTCTCGACCATCATGATGATCTTGTCAACCGTGATTGTTCTCGTCCTAATGGCTTTGTCAATCTTGATGATCTCGATCTCAATCCGAGTTGTCATCCCGACATCGGTCCCTGCTACTCCAATCTCAGGGTTGTCGGTATTCGACATCACATTGGTTTTGTCGCTCTTGCCTTCGGCCATTCAGTTGATCATGGAGATCACGAGCATCATGGCAGGGAGGCGTCTGTTGAGCTTGTCGTCATGGTGGAACATTCTCGGGGGAGCGGTGTTCTCTGTTGTCTGTATTTGGGCCGTTGGGAGCGTCCACATCCTTGGGAACCTCTTCATTCTGAGAGGGGTCTCTTTGGGCCATAGCGGTCCTGAAGGCAGAATTGAGATTGACGATGGTGGACTTCATATGCTCCAACCAGGTGTCCGTATCAGGATGAGTCACTGGGTCAAAGGGAGCCTGCTGTAGTAGATTGTTCACATTGGTCAGGTGCTTGGTAGGCGTTTGGACTTGATCAACTGGGGCAACAGTCTTATTTCGAGAGTGGATTTCTCCCGTCTTCAACGTTGTCCCGACTACGACCATTGCCATCCAAATCGGGGACCACTCCATCGATCACGTTCACGTCATGAAGCGAGTTCGAACTTGATGATTTAAGGTCGTCCAAGCTGTGAAGAACGGATGGCTCGAGGGAATCCAAGCCGATGTACCCAAACATCCGACCGAGCACATCCAAGGTGTTGTCGTCCACAGATGTATTGCTAGATTGTTTTCTATGATATGAGAAATACCACACGGATCCTCAAGGGTTTAGGTATGACCATATTCTTCTTCTCCTTTCTTCTCCTTTTAGAACTCGAAGAACCAGAATAGGATATGGGCTAAAAAGAACTTATCTTTCACAAATAGGACTCTAACATTTTTCATTCTGAGAAAACGATTCTTTCTATATCCATCGTATTTTTTTAATCAAATACATTCTCGTATATTATTAGATATATGGTATTATCGTATACCATAAACTGAAATTATTGAAATTATGTAAGTTTGTTTGAAAATCTTATAATTATTAATATTCTTTTAATTATTAATTATGTACCGATGACTCGTCTTCTCTTCTTCTGTACTAGCCAGTAAAAATCTAAGCTAAAAGTTTACTTTCAAAATCAGCATAAGATGTACATTGACGTTAAAAGGAAACAAGTTCGTCTATTAAACATAAAAACGTAAAACGTACGAGGTACATAATAACTTAGGCTGAGTTCTAAACGACTATTTGGAACAGCTATTTTCTCTTTCTCCATAAACACGATTCCCAAGGTGCTAAACGAAAATTATTTAATAAAAGTTTCTTTAAAAATAAATTTATTTTTAAGTTTATAATAATTAATATTTAAATTATATGTTAATGGTTGTTTTGTCTCGTGTGCCATACAAATACATGCCAAACAGTTGGTTGAACCAAGCCTTACTACAAACATAATCGGCTTTACATTTGTGGACTGTGTATCTAAGATGAATCTAAACAACAAGACAAACAACCAGGTCAATAAACATAAAAATGTTTAATAGCTCGCTAGGCGGTCAAAATCGATAAGTAGGGTTTATCGATGAGTTAGTTAAATAATCAATTGGTGGGGGGGGGGGAAGGGGGGTGTGTGTGTGTTCGGTTGGGTGGTCGGGTCGCACGGTTGATGGATGAGGTTTGCCCACGACCGGCAATGATAAAACTGCTCCGGAAAACTACACCTAACCAACGAAATATCTGACGCCGACGATTCGACTTAGACCACACTTTTTCCTATATTACTTCACTTGTGCTGCTGTTGCTTCTGCATGCAAATTAAGACAAAATATATGCAACCAACCATGCAACCTGCCTGCTTCATGGCGTCACCTCGATCACCAACGGAAAAAGCCGACACACAAAAACTATACAAATACACTATCTAGTACCATACTATGGTTGGCAGCTGGTATATTGTACGTTGTGCCCGTATATGTAGGCAAAAACGGATGTATTTCAGGCTGTGCTGGATACTGTGTAACTAGTGTTGCAGGAAATGTATCTGGTCAATATATAGGACTTCATCAGTTACCTATAATTTATTATAACCCATAACGGTTAATAATAATTAAAAAATAAGTTATAAATAAAACTTATATATATTCTTAGCGACTTAAAATTCTTTTAATATAAAAAATATATTAAAAACTTTAAAATCAAATTAGTTTTAAAATTTTAAATTCTAGCAACGGTTTATAAGTAAAAAAACGATATGAGCGCTAAAAATTTTGTCATCTTGGTTAAGGCTGCCTTTTTTAGCTTCTCATTAATTATTTGCTTGTTGACTGATTGGTCGTGGCTAACATTTTTTAATTTTGGAACCTAATTTTAGTTTATTTTAGGTTTTTCATCTTGTTCTATTTTCCAATATTGATTTTTAATTAAACAAAACTATAGAAGTTATTTTTTATATTTTCACAGCTTATACATGTCAATAATTTATGCTTTGCTACCACCCAAATGATTGGTTCTATACGAGTGTGATTTCTGCAAAAGGCCAAACAACATTTTTTCTATGTTTTTGTCATCGCTACCAGACAACTCTTGGTTGATTTTCATTAACCCCACGCAAAAAAGAGCCAATTTTACCATTGGAAATGCAGTGGAGTAACGTTTTTGCGGTGCCAGCCCAAGCGACTAATAACAATTATTTCTAGTGATCAACCTTCAGTTTTTCTCAGACATCGATAACAGTTGGCGGTGGAGGTGCAACGACGGAACCTAGGCGGCTACCCAACCTACCATGATCCGTCGCTAGTACTTAACGGGTAAAGTAGAAGTCAAATTTTGATGATGGTAAAAGAAAAAGAAAAATATTTATACAATGATATATTTATAGAACTTAGATTTATCGATGACAATTATATAAATAAATTTTTTGTTAATGTTTTTTATTCAAAAATTAAGGCGCACACAAAAGTATACTTTCCGGGCGTGTCTTTACCTTTTACTTGTCTTCAAGGTTAGCCCGCGCCAAAAGGAACAACCAACGAACCAATTCTTCGTTAACAAGTGAGTTAGCTCCAAACAAACAAATTAAATTGTTGTACTACGACAAGCAGGGGCCCTGAGAAAGTGATTACTGCTAGTACAACATTACGTGGCCACTTAAACTAGCGGCAGTCCGGCTGGCTGGCTGCGCCGTGCACGCGGTTTGCATAGCATATGAATTGAACTACCCCTCCAAACAAAAAAATATATCACGTGAAAACTACACTATTAGTAACCTTAGAAATTCCCTATCAAAACCATACGATCCTCGTCAAAACCATACGATCCTCATTAAACAAATTAGCTTTTTATGTTTTAACCCCTGCGTCGTTATTTTAACCCGTCCAGCGTCGTTATTTTAACCCGTTCAAACCTCTTTGTGACTGGCGGACGTTAAAATATAAAAAAGTCAATCTCTTCTTCAATTCATTGGATGAGAATCGTATAATTCTGGTGAGAGGTTTCTAAGGTTATATCAATAAGCTGATTTTCATCTGATACGTTCCCATCAAACAAACTCGACAACGACAACGACGTCTATACATATCCGTTCCATGAATATCAAACCTATCAAATTTATAATAGTATGTGTGTTAAATTTCATATTAAATTTATTTTATATGACGAACTAAGTACTCCTTTGTTTTACTTTAGCACGAGGAGGGCAGCTTTCATTCAGTTTCAGCTCCTCGCTTCCACGTTCCATATTTCCTGGGGATGCCAATAATGCACTCCAGATTCCAGTTTGTGATGCACTTGATGCCTACCAGGAGGCAGCCTCCCTTTCTTCTCGTACACACATATACTACTCACTCACTCTCTCATATATATATATATATATATATATATATATATATATATATATATATATATATATATATATATATGTGCATACGTTGCATAGAGGCCACGAGCGTGCAATATATCCTTCAGGCATCCAAACCATATCCTCACAGGCACGCTTGAATCAGACAAAAGGCATTGGATCTCACTAAGGTAGTGGATCCCATTAAAACTCTAAAGTTAAGTGTGCTTCGGCAAGAGTAATACTACGATGGGTGATCTCATAGAAAATTCAGTTGTAATTTTATTTACACACAAATTATAAACCATCAGTTACGACACACTAATGTCATCGACCGTCCAGTTGTAACTTTATCTAAACACTAGTTGCAATTCCAGCCACAGCTGGTTACAACTTCGTCTAGTTACAACTTGTGTTTAGAGGTTGTAACTGGCATGCAGCTCTGGTGGTTAACCAGTTCTAACACATTTGGTATGCTGGTTGCAACCTAATCTAAACACCAGTTGTAACTCAGTTGTGGTTAACCAGTTACAACACACTTGGTATGCTGGTTGCAACCTAATGTAAACATCAGTTGTCAATTGTGGTTAACCAGTTGCAACACACTTGGTATGCTGGTTACAACCTAATCTAAACACCAGTTGTAACTCAGTTGCAACACACTATGCCGGTTACAACCTAATCTAAACACCAATTGCAACTCCCCAGTTACAACACACTTGTTATGCTGGTTGCAACCTAATCTAAACACCAGTTGCAACTCCGTCAGATGCAGCATAACACAAACTTAATCTAAACACCAGTTACAACTCCCCAGTTGCAACAAACTTGATATGTTGCTTGCAACCTAATCTAAACATCAGTTGTAACTCCTCCAGATGCAGCATAACATGAGAACTTCCCAGGAGGTCACCCATCCTAGTACTACTCTTGTCCAAGCACACTTAACTACAGAGTTCTAATGAAATCGGTGCTTTTATGCCGGTCGTGACAAATCAGCCAGTGGGTTCGCATGCGGAGTGGCATGCTTGATTGGTTGGGTCGGTTGGCCTAGGTGCATTCTGTACATTAAATGCACCTAGGCACAGATTACACACACACTATATATATATATATATTAGCCCGACGTTGCACAGAAGCCACGTGCGCGCAATATATCCTTTAGGCGCCTAAACCATATCCTCGTAGGCACGCTTGAACCAGACAAAAGGAACCGAATCCCACTAAGACAGCGAATCCCATTAAAACTCTAAAGTTAAGTGTGCTTGGGAAAGAGTAATACTAGGATGGGTGATCTCATTGAAAATTCAGTTGCGACTTTATTTACACACAAATTACAAACCGTCCAGGTGCAACTCGTTGCAACTTTTATTCTAATATCATCGACCGTCCAGTTGTAACTTCATCTAAACATTAGTTGCAACTCCAGCCATAGCTGGTTGCAACTTCATCTAGTTGCAACTTGTGTTTAGAGGTTGCAATTGGCGTGCAGCTCTGGTGGTTAACCAGTTGCAACACACTTGGTATGTTGGTTGCAACCTAATCTAAACACCAGTTGCGACTCTGTTGTGGTTAACTAGTTGCAACACACTTGGTATGCTGGTCGCAACCTAATCTAAACACCAGTTGTAACTCCGCCAGATGCAGCATAACACGAACCTAATCTAAACACCAGTTGCAACACACCTGGTATGTTGGTTACAACCTAATCTAAACATCAGTTACAACTCCTCCAGATGCAGCATAACACGAGGACTTTCCAAGAGGTCACTGTAGACCCCCATTTTTTTATAACGGGAATCATTCGTGTTCATAGCACCGTTTCCCTGGATTGAGTTGTTTGGTACCCACGAAATATAGTACTGAAATATCATGTGCTCGTTCATGAATAGTCTTACACAACATATTACAATATAGGCCCGAAGGCAATATCTATCATATAGGACCAAATGGTCCGGAATACAATCAAAAACAGAGTCTAGATAAGGCAACGAAGATAAGGCAGCGGCATGCCATTGCCACAGGCAAAGATCGGAGCTAAGACCTACTGGACGCCATCATCTTCCACACCCTCCTGGTAGTACGGGTATGGGTCTTCAAGGTCTTCATTATCCATATCTGAATGTTTGTGCGTATAGCGAGGGTGAGTACCAACCGTACTCAGCAAGACATCACAGCAAGGATGCATATGACAGGGGGATATCCAAAGAATGGTTGTGGTTCATTTGCACAAAGCCAGTTTTGTAATTCTTTTCACAAACCTAAAGTCTAGCCAAGTTAAGTTAGTTCAGTAAGTCGGCAACGGTTCTGTCCACCATCCATTCTGATTCAAAGGATAGCTTCCCGCTACCGGATCGTCATGATTTTCTGGGAGTCTACCCCTTCTCGTCTTTCGAGAAGTTGATCCACCAGTACATAAAAATTATCATGCAAACCCATCCCATCATTTTAAAATTTAGAGTCTAGCCAAGAGAGAAACTTGTCATGCTGCTCCATATCCGCGAGCACGGCTATTCGAATAGATTGATTTACTCACACTGCAGTGGATGTACACTTTACCCGTACTCCGTAACTGCCCAACAAATGAGCCTACGTCCCAACACATGAGACGGTCACGGAAAAGCTTTTTGATAACCTCACTTTGGCAGTACCCGCTCCATGAACTTAGATCCTCTTGCACTCTAGCCGTCATTTCCTAGCAGTGTGAGGAGTTCTGGCGCTCCTGGGGTAAGGGAAAACACTCAATCTTTAAGTTATAATTAATTTCCGATTTCGATTCATCACTTCAACACTTAGGCCGCAACCCCATCTCAACAACACAAATCACATCTCCACACTGGAACCACTACCCAGGGATACTGCCTCCGCTCGGCTATCTACTCCGCTAGGTCTATACCCATTCGAGAAGTACGGTTGTACTAGCTCATTTCATGTTTAAGTCTCAGGGCTTGGTCCTTGATTGACCAGGGACGACACTTGCCTTTTCCGAAATCCACCCAAATTATCCAACCATCCCAGTCTAAAACATTGGTTTTGTCTTTCTACTTTTCATCAAAGATTCATGTCATAATTGTCAAGGCAAAGTGGCACTCATGTCTCCATATGCCGAATATCAACCACCTTCCCCAAGGTAGTTGCCCAAGCATATAACCTTTGATAAATATGAATATGCAAGAATCTAATTTAGCATGGCTAAGCATTTACCAAAGATTTCCTTCGGACATATCATATCGTAGGTTACAATGAGTATATCTATTGGAATTCAATATCAAGGCATGGTATATCAAGAATAGGAAGACTTCGTGTATAGCATGAATGTTTAAGTTTAAAAGCAACACAAGTTCTCAAATAGGCTCAATATGTTCAAAGGTAGTGGTGACTTGCCTTGCTCGCACCCTTGTTCACGGGGTCTTGATTGCAATCAACGGCTCCCTTGGACTCTATTCACACGTGCGAGAAATCCAATTGAATTCGATTAGAATTCAAATAAAAATTACCAAAAGCAAATAAATCGCAAAAGTGGCTCCTAAAACTAGTCTGCAATTTTAGACGAAATTAGTTTCGAGTTCCGACGAAATCTGAGTTAAAATGAGCGAGTTATAGTAATTTGAAGTTTTACGATTCATCGATTTAATTTATTATGAGGTGACTTTATTTCAACTTTATTCATTTTAAATTGTAAAATATTATGATTGATGATTTTTAAAATATTATACAGGAAAAAGAAATAGTTAACTCCAATTTTATCGGGCCGATAACCGAGAAGACTGCCAAGGCGGTCTCGGAGGACGGGCCTGTCCTGGCAACGGAGGAGGAGGAGGTCTCTGTCGGCATCAACTAGGACCTGCTTCCACGCATTGACGGAGGCGACGGCGACGACACTGGTATCGAGCCGACCACTGTGGGAGCCAAGGACCTTCTCGCCTTGGGTGCCGCCGCCCCGACGGTCGAGGACGCCGAGGACCACCCCATCCCGAGGCTCAAGGAGTCCGCCCTCGCCTGCGCCACGGGCCTACGGGCCCTCGGTAGCGTGCTGAAGGTCGGAGAGGGCTCTGGCACCGAACCGGCGGGCTTGCCGGAGTTCAACCATTACCAACGCTGCCTCCGTGAGTTGTTTCTAGTAAGATTTTGTCGGAGACGCCCGGACCTTCCGTTCTATTTGCAATATGAGTTGAAATGGTTCAGCTCATATCACAAGTAAAACGAGACACCCAAGGTCCTGAGAGAGGGATACGTGAGACATCACTGGGCCTTTAGCCTGTCAGTCAACTTCAACCTGAGACGTGCCCGTTAAACCACTCGAAGGTGGCGACCAGATGTGTTACACGTTCATGAGGCTTGAGAAATTTGGCTAAAGATCTACGACGCCTCAAATTTTCCTAACTCGTACTCATGTGAATCTAGCTCCCATGATGTGTGCTAGATTCACACTTTCATCACAAGCATGAATATACATAGCGAATACACTTAAATTGAACAAGACTTAAAGGATTACAACATTAGATAATTACATAGGCTGACCAGCCAAATAAATATATAATCAGAGTACAGCGAACAACAGTGGCTTACTACCCATTCCACAAGCACACTGACTAGGGGTTTACCCCGTTAAGCTCAATCGTAAAAGAAGCAGTCGATTACCCGCATTCTCTCAGAAGCTAAGTCTACGGCCTGCATCAAAATGGATATTCCAATCGCAAGTTTCAGTACATTATTTGAAATTTTAGCATAACGCTAGTTTTTGTTAGCAAGTATTTCACAACGTGGTTTTTAACAAAACAATTTCAGCAAACACCAAACTTTCTTAAACATGGCATGGCTTCATCAAAAGCTTACATACATAGATATACTTTAGCATCTTACTCGCGTCTGGAGTAAGGCAAATATAAGGCATGAAACAAAATTATTTCCAACACGATAAATTTAATTTTCAAGACCATATAGGGAAAACACAAAACTCAAGATTTATACCCATAGCATTTCATTATGTCGCTCATGACCGTGGCACGGCTAATCGATTAGTTTTATAAACTCAGCAGAGTTTGTACAGTTTTACCCATATGATATGAACACTCTAGTTTGTTTTGTGCTAGCAACGCACTACCACACTCTTCATGGTGAATGTGGTCTATAGGTCATAACGTAGCCTTTACACTACTTAGTCCCTAGCCTTGCACCAGCACGATACGTGTTTCCTCCATCCTAGGTCTTACTAGAATAAGACCTAGAACCGTTAAGTGGTGGGCCCATGCCTTAACTTAACGCCGTGGTGGCGGACACGACGGGAACACACCCACGTGGCACGATACCGTTGTATTGGATAGACTTAGTCGCCTAAACTACCATGACGGGGTAATAGCAAGTTCGTCTGGGTTATCCGAACCCATACACTTCGGCCTACCATAATGCAAGGCTAGGTGCTAAATCGATTATTCGGCTAAGGATATCCCATACTAGCACATGTGGATGTACGGTATACACAATGAATGACATATAGTTCAGTCCTTAATCGACTCGGGCAAACACTCCCCCTATCGGTATACGAATACATCAATCTCATATCACTTGCCGCCCAAGTCTAAAAATCAAGTTTTGACATTGTTTCGCAAATAATTGGGGTTTCTCCCCATTTAGTTCAGAACACACAAAATCTTTTTCCAAAAAGTTTAGTAAGTCTATCCATGCCTATTTTCCGAATAATGCTAAGCAAGGCTAAGCATATCGTTTTTATAAAGCATTGCATATTCTCATATGAGTACTTTTAATTTATTTCCTAGGGTTCAAAATAGCAAGGAAGTATTTTTAGAAAAGGTACATGCAAATTTTCAGGTCATATCTACAAATCTTAATTTAAAACGACAATACAGTAAAATACGCATGCACATTTCACAAACAAAATACATTGCCCAAAACATGAGTTTAATGCGTTAAACGGAGGGGCAAGAACTTGCCTTGGTTTGGAGAAAATGTTAGCACACCTTCCAGTTCTCCGTTTACGCGATCATCTAAGCAAAATATACAGTATGCAATTAAAATACCAAAAACAGGCAAAAATCGAAAATGCTCTAAAATGCATTTTTTATATATTGAGTAGGTACTGATCTAAAATGAATTTAGGTGAAAGAATTTTCAATTTATCATATTCCGTTCAGGAGTTACGTATTTTAGAAGTTTTATCGGGTCGTATCGGCTTAGGGTTAGGTGCTGTTTGGACAGGGCTCCTACAATTAGATTTTTGGAGTGGGTGTGGAGATAGGTTTTCTAATATTAATACAACTGGTTTCATAATTTTTAGAGCTAATATGGATTTCCTAGATATTTCACAATTTTACGACGGGTTTTGGACCTATAGTGTTATGTATGTGTGGCTATAGGGTTTCAGGTCTAGAACTTGTTTTATTTGCTTAAGGATGTGTGAAAATGAGTAATTTAGTTAGCCCATTTAGTCTTAGTTCATAATTTTAGAGTTTGTGTTATTCTACCATTTATTGTGTAGACTAGAGGGGGCTCTAAGTTAATTCCTTTAACATATTAATCTAGGGAGTGATATATGAGCTGGGTGTAATATGTCTTGCAACTAGGGATGGGTCTTAAGGTTCCACTGGTCCCTCATGTTTTATTTATCTTTATTTAGGGCTAGAGCACAATTTATACATACATCTATACATATATGCATTTAGGGCTTAATCTATCTATTGGGATTAGCACCTAGGTTAACTATGGGAGATTTTCTTATATTTTTAGTGCATGAGTTGCCCTATTTTATTTATCCTAATTGAGGTTCACCACTTGCTGGTTTTATAGGACTTAGTTTACTTCAAAAGGATTAAAAATGGATTTTCTACAAATTTTATAAGTTGCAATGCACATCCAAGTTGTGTATTCCTTATATAAATGTTTAGGTGATATATTGCATAGTAGGCATATGCTTTTATTTTACATTTCAAAAATAGGTATCTTGATGGTTCTACAGAGCCTGAGTTCACTCAAAAAGGAATTAAAATGACCCTACAAATAGGTATTTTGACACTTTGCAAATATAACCCTACAAGTTTTAAATTCCCCTTCAAATCTGTTCCTTTGGCGCTAAGACGTGGGCCCCGCATGTTGGTGAGGCCATGGCCGAGGGAGGCAGAGCGTGGTGGCCGGAGGCCCTTCCCGACCTCGTCGGCGGCCAACGGCGTCTCGGTAGGGTGTGCGACCAAAAGAAGAAAGGTGGAGGAGGTTATGGCGAAGCCACCAGTGGTCAGCTTAACGGCTGGGGTGGTCGGTGTGGTGCCGGAGGCGAGCGCAGGCGGCGATGTGTTCTGGGTGGATGGTGCATATCAAGGTGCAGCTAGGATTTGGGGCAAACCAAAGCATGCAAGCATGCACTTGAGTACCCACGAGACTCACCAAGTGGATTGCCGAGGAAGAACAGTTCCGGCGAGGCGGCGGTGATGGAGGATCCCGACGACGGCGGCGGAAATCCACGGGGTGAATGGCGACAGCTTCACCCAATCCTCGTTCTGCCGAGAAAAGATGCGGTATGGCTCAAGGGTGCTTCGAGGATGCTGTGAGTACGAGGAATCGGACGCTAACTCACCGGGTCGGCCAGAATTGCAGATGGCGCTTGGCGGCCGGAGTTGGGGAAGAAGCGCCCGATCTCCTGGCTCGATGCGCCATTGGTCGGGGTCTTCGGGGCGTTTTGAAGAGGGCATTGAGGCGGTGTTTTTGGCGTGCGGTGCTGGCCGGGCTTGGTTGGAGTTGTTCATGGTTTTTATCCTAGTATTTGAATAAATTATTTCCCATATACACTTATGTGCACCTAAATGCCCTTTTAGGCAAGTTATCATTTTAGTCAATTAAAACTATTAATTAGCCTATTATGAGGCTGATTTGTTTAATTTGTTTGGGGCATCAAACCCTGTTGTTAAATTGCACAAAAATTTGGTTAACTTGTACATAATGCTTAGAACCTACATGAATTTTTCTGTGGATTTATATTATTTGGTTTGACCTTGAAAATTAGGATATCACTCCTAGGTATAGTTGCTCCCGCTCTTTGGTTTCACCTAAAATGGTCGTAGGGAATCATTTGAATTCTACCTTGCGCTGAGATATTGTCCTTTGAATTAAATTTTAGGTTCACGTGCTAGCATCCAAAATTTACTATAGGCTCTCTTGGTAAATTTATCTCGTCTAGGCTTTGCCTATATGGCCTACAATGAGATGTGTTTTCGAAATCCGAATATACGTAAATGACCTAAGTCAAAGTGGCTTTGTGTTAGTATGCTTGCTCCTGCATGAGCTTGCACTCTTGCCCTAGGTTATAAATTAAAAAGTTTTTAATTCGTTCCAAAATTTTGCTTACCATACATAAGTCTAGGTTAGTCCCAACTAGGCTAGTAAAAGAAAATTTTTTGTTTGCAAAATTGAGAAAACTTTACTTTATTTTATTTGGACAAAATTTTGTCGACTCTAGAATTTGGATATGTGACAGCTCTATCCCCTTACAGGAAATCTCATCCCCGAGATTTGTGTTGGGGTACAGTTTAGGTTTTTGTCGGTTTAACTAGGCTTGTTGTACGTAGAACTTTACCCTATCATTCTAATGGGTAGTATATTTGCTTAGGATAATGTGGCCTTAATGGACGATTAGGGTCTGCAGTCGTAGGATCCAGGAGGAAAAAGAAGGTCTCCTTATTGGTTCATGGGAAACGGATATTTTCGCCGTCTATGACGACACTTGGAAAATAGTGGTGCCGAGGCACTTTGGTCACGGGACTACATTCTAGCAAAAGGGGTTGTCGCTTGGCGTCTAGTGTGGGTAAAGGTGCGGTACGTCGGTCGGGCTATTCGCGCCTCACTGGCTGGGGTAGTACCCATTAGTCCTTGTTTGAAGGTTATGGCGGGATATTCTGGATTTGGTATGGGAAGGGTGCTACCGTAGCGGGCACGGGGTTTTTGGATAGCAGGGTTTTTATCGGCTTCTTGTTGTTTGAAAACTTTTCAAACATACAAGATTTAATGGGCTTAACCTTAAGCTCTTCTTAAGTTGTACAATAGACTTGCTTAACTAAGGTTGGGAAAAACCTTTACTGAGGAGGTGAGGGGGCGTTCTTGACGAGCGTGGTAGCTACCCGTTATTTTCTGGTGGGCAAATGGAGAATTGGTACAAAAGGTTTGGTGACGTCAGGTCGTCATTCGGTCATAATGATGGAAAATCTGGGGGTCAGACCGTGGCTCGGTCAAGCTTATACCTATGGGGGTTATATTTCTGAGCAACGAGTACGTAGGTTATGGAAATAGAGGCCAACAGGTCCTTGTCTACCATTGCCTTCTTCCTTAAAGGTCCGTTAGGCCAAAATGGAAAATAGTAGTAGAATTTTCCTCACTTGGGCAGTTTACAGCGAAGGCGAGTAAGGCATCAGAGGTGCTGTCTCGAGTGCCTGAGGTTAACAAGCTATGCTATCCCCCTTAAAGTTTAGGAAAATGTATGGCTAGGAGGATTCGCGAAATTGAAAATGGGCGAGTTTGGTAGTTCCGGGTTTATCTACACCTTGTTCTACTGGGAACAAGGCATAATGTCCAACTGGGTAATAGGCTGTAGCGGTATCCGGCGCAGGGACAGCCTTTACCAAAGGAGGTTTTTGTAAGTCCATTGATCTCTATTCGAAATTTTCGGAGGCATGGGAAAATGGTCGTGACTGCTCTGGGTTTATATTTTTATACTGGGGTTATAGTAGGAAAATGATTGTTTCACGCCATGTATGGCAATACTTTTTCTTTTAAGTGGAAAGAAGCATGCATGAATGCGATGATATCATGATGTATGAATGATGCAATGGATGTATGAATTGATACACTGCTCATAAAATCGTTTTTGTATTGCCTTCATGCCATAGAAACAATAGGTGTGTATATATACGCATATATTGGGAGGTTTATCAAAGATATAAGTCAGGTCTCCAAATTATAGTCGTGAGACCTGCAAAGGCTTCATATTTATCCACGGTGTATGAGGCCAGGGTTTACTATCTCCCTTAAAATAAAAGGGCTTTTGTTTAGGGAGAATTTTGGAAAATGGAAGTTAAAGTCGCTAGGGTGGATTCTGGTACAACTATATGCCAATCCGTCAAGGACAGGGCTTGGCGGTCAATTTGGAAAGTTTGCAAGATTAATTGGCATCCTGACAATGTCTCCTCGGGCTGAAAAAACTTCGGCGATTTTTAGATGGTTGGGTTGCACAAAAGGGAATGGTTTGGTCAAGTGCCGGAGTGCTGGAAAATGCGGGCTTGTTGTCTCTATTGGTCTACTGGGGCTAGTTTTCCCAAGGTATAAAATTTGGGTAAAAATATCATGGTGGTAGGGAAGTAAGTTTGTGAACTATCTTAGGAAAATTAGAATTTTATCAGCTATGGTTCTGTCTGGACAAATTGAACAACCTATGGTATACCAGGTTTCAGATTTCTGTTCTCCTGGACTATATAAATTTTTAGGGCATGTTGAAGGGGTCAAAAATTCTAACAAAATTCGTGGGGCTTCCTGGGCATGTCTGGGAACTACTGGTAGAAGATACATATTTTGGCAGGTAAAGTTTGGGCTATGGGAAAAGATAAAGGCAGCTGTCTGCAACTTTCTGGGCTAACAAACCGCTCTATTTCACTATAATGAAGGGGTCTAAAACTGTAACCAAAATTCGTGGAACATACTGGACATGTTTAGGTGCTACTGTAAAGAGATGAAGGTTTTATCATGTATGGTTTGGTCTACACAAAAGATAAAGGCGGCTGCCTGCAGTTGTTCAGAACACGGTTGGGCTAACTAATCAACCTATTTCCATATGATAAAGGGGTCTAAAAATTATAAAAAATTTCATGAAGTCTACTTAGTTAGTCCACATGCTTCCCGTAAAAATTCTCAGGTTTACCATCTATAGTTTAGCCTACGCGAATTTTTCAAACAGACTGACTCAGAATTTTCAGAATTCAAACATCCGACACAATAAATCTTGTTTTAGGTTAGCTAAATTTACCATATTTTAAATATATTATATTAGAGTGGTCCAGAAACTATATGATTTTTTGGTGGTCCATCTAAGCAAACAAAGGTTTTAGCACCACAAATTTTTAGTCTACATCGAGCTACATACTCTAGGTTTGCTCGGCGAAATTTTTGAATAGGGGAGAATGACAAGTTCAAAAACCATCCCAAATCATTTTTTTAAAGAGATAACATGAGGAGATGGAATCCTTATAAGGTATAACAAATTTTAAATTTTATCAACCCATTTTCAAAACCCTTTTACTAGAGGCTTTTCTAACCCGATATTTTACAGATCCGGACTAGCACAAAGGTATAGTTTGCAAAGGGGTTTAAAACTTTTCAAAAGCTCTTTGGTACTGGTTTGGTGTGATAATCATGTGTTTTCAAACTCCTTTTTCTAGAAACACAAATTTTCAAAAGGCATCGGTCCTATAGAGGTAAGAGTTTAAAATTGAAATAGAGGCATAGAGAAGATTAATCTCTAGAGAGGGATGAGGCATAAGATAGAATCTGGTTTTCGCAAATAGTTTGTAGCTGAGAGTGAAACCCTCAAAATAATTTTTCTCAATCAATTCTAACCGACCAACTTAAGGGGCTCCTATAGTTAGTAACCTGGCTCTGATACCATGCCTGTCGGAGACGCCCGGACCTTCCGTTCTATTTGCAATATGAGTTGAAATGGTTCAGCTCATATCACAAGTAAAACAAGACACCCGAGGTCCCGAGAGAGGGATAAGTGAGGCATCTTTGGGCCTTTAGCCTGCCAGTCAACTTCAGCCTGAGACGTGCCCGTCAAACCACTCGAAGGTGGCGACCAGATGTGTTACACGTTCAGGAGACTTGACAAATTTGGCTAAAGATCTACGACGCCTCAAATTTTCCTAACTCCTACTCATGTGAATCTAGCTCCCAGGATGTGTGCTAGATTCACACTTTCATCACAAGCATGAATATACATAGCGAATACACTTAAATTGAACAAGACTTAAAGGACTACAACACTTAGATAATTACATATGCCGACCGGCTAAATAAATATATAATCAGAGTATAGCAAATAGCAATGGCTTACTACCCATTCCACAAGCACACCGACTAGGGGTTTACCCCGTTAAGCTCAATCGTAAAAGAAGCAGTCGATTACCTGCATTCTCTCAGAAGCTAAGTCTACGACCTGCATCAAAACGGTGCATATCAAGGTGCAGCTGGGATTTGGGGCAAACCAAAGCATGCAAGCGTGCACTTGAGTACCCACGAGACTCACCAAGTGGATTGCCAAGGAAGAACAGTTCCGACGAGGTGGGGGTGATGGAGGATCCCGGCGACGGCGCCGAAAATCCATGGGGTGAATGGCGACAGCTTCAGCCAATCCTCGTTCTGCCGAGAAAAGATGCGGTATGGCTCAAGGGTGCTTCGAGGATGCTGTGAGTGCGAGGAATCGGATGCTAACTCACCGGGTCAGCCGGAATTGCAGATGGCGCTCGACGACCAGAGTTAGAGGAAGAAGCGGCCGATCTCCTCGCTCGATGCGTCATTGGCCGTGGTCTTTGGGGCGTTTTGAAGAGGTCATAGAGGCGGTGTTGTTGGCGCGCGGTGTTGGCCGGGCTTGGTCAGAGTTGGTCTCCTACTCTGATGGAGAAGCCGCGTTCTCGATGATTGGCTGCACGGTTTGAGAAGGCGTCAAAGGAGGAAATGTTCGGCATGGAGAGGGGATTATGGGACGGGAAAGAGATATCGATGAGCTCGGCTTGACGTCGGCTTCCATGGCTTCCTTCCCGGCGGCCGGTAATGGAGGAAAGAGTGTCTAGGACGATGTGGAGCTCTACCTCTCGGTTTCTTTGGCTTGGTTGTGAAAATGAGTTGGGGCGACGCAAATAGGGGTGGTCAAAGGCGAGTTTAGCGCCGGACACGTCGTGGCCACGCGTCGAGCACTCCAGCAGCTCGATCTCCGGTGCTCTCTCCCTCTGTTTTTGTGTTTCCCGGTCGGCTGGCTTGTTCCAAGCAGTGGAGAGCACTTTGCACTGAGTGGGCTTTAGCCTGAGTGGCTGCCATCTGGGGCCAGGGTGAAGAGGGCAAGGCTGTGTTGAGGGAGATGGGTACAGGAGAGAGTATACATTGGGTTTTAGGTTAATTTCGAATTATGTTTTCCTCCCAACTTTGTAACCCTATAGTTTAACCTGTGGTCATGGTAAATTCATGAGATTTTTACTGGGGGTAGCTAACCAGCCCTAGGTTCCATTTTCTTTAGTTCCACTTGAAAACATTAAATGGTTTGCTCCCAAAAGTTAATCAAAGATAGGGTATTTGGGAATTCATTTGAATTTTTAGTGGGCCAGGACGAGGAGAAAAATTATAGAAAAATTATATTTGTTCATGGTTTTTATCCTAGTATTTGAATAAACTATTTCCCATATACACTTATGTGCACCTAAATGCCCTTTTTGGTAAGTTATCATTTTAGCTGATTAAAACTATTAATTAGCCTATTATGAGGCTGTTTTATGTAATTTGTTTGGGGCATCAAACCCAGTTGTTAAATTGCACAAAAATTAGGTTAAGTTTTACATAATGCTTAGCACCTACATGGATTTTTCTATGAATTTATATTATTTTGTTTGACCTAGAAAATTAGGGTATCACTCCTACGTATAGTTGCTCCCGCTCTTTGGTTTCACCTAAAATGGTCGTAGGGAATGATTTGAATTCTACCTTGGGCTGAGATATTGACCTTTGACTTAAATTTTAGGTTCACGTGCTAGCATCCAAAATTTACTATAGGCTCTCTTGGTAAATTATCTCGTTTAGGCTTTGCCTATATGGCCTACAATGAGATGCGTTTTCGAAATCCGAATATACGTAAATGACCTAAGTCAAAGTGGCTTTATGTTAGTATGCTTGCTCCCGCATGAGCTTGCACTCTCGCCCTAGGTTATAAATGAAAAAGTTTTTAATTCGTTCCAAATTTTTGCTTACCATACATAAGTCCAGGTTAGTCCCACCTAGGCTAGTAAAAGAAAATTTTTGGTTCGCAAAATTGAGAAAACTTTACTTTATTTTATCTGGTCAAAATTTTGTCGACCCTAGAATTTGGGTATGTGACAGATTTATTCCTTACTTCCCGGACCGGGTTCTTTTCTAACACTTCGATAATACAGGACACCGCCCGCCCTCCCCAGACCGCCGAGATTGTGCAGGAGCTAGAGAGGAAACTAGCCGAGACGTCTCGTCGTGAGTTCGTCACTTCTCAAATTCTTTCCTTCTCGGGAATCATCAGCTGACCGGCTTTGTCATGCAGGTGCTGACGAGGCCTGCACGATGGTGAGGCACTTCGGTCAGAGCGGGATGAAGTTTGAGAGCTTCTAAGGCTCTCGGACACTGCTCGAGTGGCACCCGAGGAAACGAATGAAGGGTTACGCGGTGGCTACGCTAGCCGAAAACAAAAACTTTTAACCGCGCAAACCAGGAACACTTGCAAGTAAGGGCCGATAGATCGTTACCGATTGGAGTAGAGTGCAGCGGAATAGCCAATCGTGGCAATCCGATCCGAACAAGTGTAGCCGATGACACCCGATTCCCTGGGGACAGCCGATTCACCAATCAGCCGATTCGCGAGATGCCGTAGCCGATCCGAGTCGTCCGACCGTGTTCTCGCGCCTCGCTCCGATGCGCTCGACCGCGGCCGATTCACCCATAGCCGATGAACAGCGTGCAACGTAGCAGCGCCTCTACCGGTATCCACACGTCCGGGGACAGAACGTCGAACACACGTGTGCTAGCACGCGATGCAAGGCTAGGGTTTGGCTTGAAAGTGGGGAGGGTTTCCGTGGAGATTGATCTCGGCGACTTCTTTTGCACGCGATGCAACTGACGTGTCGCAGCTCTCCACCCCTCCCTCCTTTATATAGAGTTGGCCGACAAGGACTAGTGGCCGATTAGGACTCTATTTTGAATCGGATCTCATCCGTATCTCATAGAGTTGGCCGCCCACACGTCGTAAGCCCATAGGACTCTATCCGATCGGATCCCTATCCGATCGAGCCGTATCCAAGTCCAACTCGAATGCCTCGTTCTTATCCCCTTAAGCGTGTGACCTGTAGGTTCGGTATACTCGGTTTCGGCTATAGTCTAACTTAGCCGACCGTCGGCTCGAGTCCAACTCGGTGGACCTCGTCAACGCGGCGCCTAGCAGCACATATTGACACCATAGTATACAAGAATATAATATCGGCTCTGAACCTGTAATGCGTACACAAATCCCTTTGCCTCACGATACCGGTAAGCTATAGGCAAGATGTGTGCCATCCCTTCAATAGCTTAACCATTCACTCGAACCGTATTGGATTATCGATCCGTTGATTGACTCCTCAATCAACTTAGCATGGCCATGCATTTCCATAATCCATTACCTCGAGGGGCCCAGAGATATCTCTCCAAAGGAGGGGCAAATTCCATCTTGATCACTCACATCCCACTCCATGTTTCATAGCAAACCCGAAAACTACCTTTATAACTACCCAATTACGGAATAGCGTTTGGTAGTCCCAAAGTAGGCTACTACACATGTTGGAATCCATGGTGATCTCAGGTCTAAGGACTTTGTACCAACACTACCTGAGACCAACTAATGGCACATTAATTCCTGTAGTGTCTCATTGTGGGTCTATCCAACAATGTGTTCTCTAACACATAAGTACATATTTATTGATTTGGTATCTCCATACCCATGATCTATGAGACATGATCATCAATCAATAAACATGCCGATCTTAGAATCATATTTGTTCCAACAATATGACATATGACCAGGGATCGTTTAGAAATAGATTCATACATAAAGAGTCTCATAAATAAGTCACGTACTTATTGGTCAATACAAGATGTCTATTTCATGGAACTGAATAACACTTTATTCATTTATACATAAACAGTGACGTGATATCCAACATCTCCATGTTGCCTCTAGGGCATATCACTAACAATCTCCCACTTGCACTAGAGTCAATCATGTAAGTATCTAATACCCATTGCTCTTGTGTGCGCCATGCTTCTCTTGAGGGAGGTTTTGTCGGCGGATAGGCTATGTTGAGATCCGTGTGCACTTTGCATATCTTGACATCACCTCTCGTCCACAATCTCGCGGATGAGATGATATCGCCGAAGTATGTGTTTGGACTTCCGATGTGACCTCGGCTCCTTGGCTTGCGCAATGGCTCCACTATTATCACAATAGAGAGACATTGGACCGATCGTACTAGTCATCACACCAAGCTCGAAACGAATTTCTTGATCCAAACGGCCTCCTTTGCGGCTTCCGAAGCAGCAATGTACTCGGCCTCCGTTGTAGAATCAGCAACGGTATCCCGCTTGGAACTCTTCCAGTGATTGCGCCTCCGTTCGGGCGGAACACGAACCCATTGCGATCTATAATCATCCTTGTCTGTTTGGAAGCTAGCATCGGTGTAACCACTTACAACGAGCTCTTCTTCACCTCCATAGACTAGGAACATATCCTTAGTTCTTCTCAAGTACTTAAGGATATTCTTTACTGGCATCCAGTGACCATCACCTGGATCGATCGTATCTGCTCGTAGCACTCAAAGCGTATGAGACATCTGGGCGTGTACAAAGCATGGCATAAATGATGGATCCAATTGCCGAAGCATATGGAACCATACCCATCTTATTCCGCTCATCATGTGTCCGAGGACACCGATTCTTGCTAAGATTAATGCCATGTGACATGGGCAAGAAACCTTTCTTGGAATCATGCATGTTGAACCTTTTCAACACCTTGTCAATGTATGTACTTTGGCTTAATCCAATTAGCCTCTTGGATCTATCTCTATAGATCCGAATGCCCAATATGTATGCTGCCTCCCCTAAGTCTTTCATGGAAAAACTATTTTTCAATGAGGACTTGACGGATTCTAGCATAGGGATATGATTTCCAATCAACAATATGTCATCCACATATAAGATTAGAAATACAATTGCGCTCCCACTTGACCTTTTGTAAACACAAGCCTCTTCTTCGTTTTTGATGAAACCAAACCCTTTGATTACTTCATCAAAACGAATATTCCAACTCCGAGATGCTTGCTTCAATCCATAAATGGATTTCGTAGCTTGCATATCTTTCCGGTGATTCGGATCGACAAAACCCCGAGGTTGTATCATGTATACATCCTCGCTTAGGTTTCCATTTAGGAAAGCCGTTTTGACATCCATCTCGCCATATCTCATAATCGAAATATGCAGCAATCGCTAGGATAATCCGAATAGATTTAAGCATTGCGACGGGCGAGAAGGTTTCATCATAATCAACTCCTTGAATCTGTTTAAAACCTTTCGCCACCAATCGCGCCTTATAGATGTGAACATTTCCATCCGTATCGGCCTTTTCTTAAAAACCCATTTACACTCAATGGTTTTGACACCATCAGTGGATCAACCAAGTTCCAAACTTGATTGTCGTACATGGATTCTATTTCGGATTTCATGGCTCCAAGCCACTTGTTGGAATCGGGTCCCACCATCGCTTCCTCATAGGTCTTAGGCTCATCGTTGTCTAACAACAATATATCATGTTGTTCCGCACTTTGTGTACTGTCAGTGCACGACGTGATCTTTCGGACCTCAGTGGGCCGGTGTGGGTCTACAACCGGTGGCGCAACACTTTGCTCCTCCTGTTGTGGTTCCGTGGTCGCTGAAACGTTTCTCGGTGTTTCTTGAACTTCTTCAAGATGCACCCTGCTCCCACTAACCCTTCTTGAAAGAAACTCTTTCTCCAAGAAGACACCGTGTCGGGCGACAAACACTTTGCCTTGTTCCCGATTATAAAAGTAATATCCCTTGGTTTCCTTAGGATATCCCACAAAGAAGCACTTGTCGATTTGGGTGTGAACTTATCGGACGTAAACGTTTTACATAAGCCTCACATCCCCAAATTTTGAGAAAAGACAAACTAGGGGTTGCCCGTCCATATCTCATATGGTGTCTTCTCAACTCGACTTAGATGGAACTCTATTTAGTGTGAGCGCAGCTGTTTCAAGAGCATAACCCCAGAAGGATAACGGAAGATCACTTTGGCTCATCATCGACCGCACCATGTCCAACAAGGTGTGATTTCTCCGTTCGGACACCCCATTCCATTGTGGAGTTCCTGGCGGAGTCAACTGTGGAACAATTCCACAATCTTTCGATGATTACCAAACTCTTGGCTCAAGTATTCCCCTCCACGATCCGATCGTAGAAACTTGATTGTTTTCCCTAAATGATTCTGTACTTCATTCTGAAATTCTTTGAACTTTTCAAAGGATTCGGACTTATGCCTCATTAAGTAGATATAACCATATCTACTAAAGTCATCGGTAAAGGTAATGAAGTACTGATAACCACCTCTGGCCGTTGAGCTCATTGGTCCACATACATCAGTATGTACGAGTGCCAATAAGTCACTTGCTCTCTCACTATGTCCCGTGAAAGGTGCCTTTGTCATCTTACCAAGTAAACAAGACTCACATGTCTCAAATGATTCAAAATCAAAAGAGTGAAGCAATCCATCCTCATGGAGCTTCTCCATGCGTTTCTTATTTATATGGCCTAAGCGACAATGCCGGATAAACGTGGGGTTTATATCATTAGAGAGTTGCCTTTCGTATTAATGTTATAGATGGGAGACGCTTCAAGATTCAAAACGTATAATCCATTCACCAATGGAGCATGAAAATAGAACATATCTCTAAGATATATTGAACAACCATTGTCCATTAATCTAAAATCATATCCTTCCGCTTGCAAACATGAAGCGGAAATAACGTTTTGACATAGTGTTGGAACACAATAATAATTATTTAATTCCAAAACTAATCCCGAAGGTAGATGAAGTGGTATCGTGCCGACAAAGAACGTAGCAATGCTTGCTCCATTGCCGACGCGCAGTTCACCTCGCCCTTGTCAAGCCTCTACTTCTTCTCATTCCCCGCAACGACTTGCAAATATGAGCTACTGATCCGGTATCAAATACCCAAGAGTCGAGGGTGAAGTAGCAAGATTAATGTCTATAACATTAATACCTGAGCGAAGTCGTACTTTGCTTCTTTTGAGATCCTCCATGTACTTCTTGCGGTTCCTCTTCCAGGGTGGCTGTCTCCTTGCAATAGAAGCAAACGACATCGATGCCGCCGACCCTTCTTGCCCTTCTTTGAATTGGAGGCACTCGCGATCTCATCGGGAGTTAACTTCCTCTTGGTGCAAAGTTTCTTGACAGTGGTTTGCGCTTAGCCTTACGCATCATCATCACATGATGACCATTCTTCTGGATACTCTCCTCACTGTCTTTAGCATCCCATGCAACTCACCAAGGTTCTATCCATATTGTTCATGTGATAATTCAATATGAATGGCTCGAAGCTCGGAGGGAGCGACCGGAGAATCACATCGTAGCCAACTCTTGGCTAAGGGGAAAACCTAGTTTTTTCGACTCGATATAGCCAATCATCTTTATCACATGCGATCGACGGGATTCCCCTCAACAAGCTCGCACGCAAACAAGGACTTTGAGGTGTTGAACCTCTCGGCCCGAGCTTGGTTCTCAAACATGCCACGCAGTCCCCGAATAATAGTGTGAGCATCGCGCTGCTCTCATATTGCTTCAAGCTCGGGGACATTGTAGCAAGCATGAGACAGGTTATATCTAGGGCATCATTAGTGTGCTTCTCGTAAGCCCTCCGTGCGGTTGCGGTGGCGTTATTAGGCAAATCCTCGGGATAGGGTACTTCAAGAACGTACTCCTTACGCTCTTGCTTGAGAACAATTCTCAAGTTGCGATACCAATCCATAAAGTTTGTTCCATTTAATTTTTCCTTTTCGAGAATAGATCGCAAATTAAAAGCACTTGGGTGTAGTATTAGCCGTCATTTATTCTACAAATGTAAAAGCAAAGTTTAGCACAATGTTTATGCCATGTCTATTGTTAAACAATTTAACATTAGACTCCCATTACGTATTTTCCACCTTCCGTCTAGGTTACGTATTGGGTCAAGATCCACATGTTAGTTAATTTTCTAGTGAGCTTTGGCATCACTGCTAGAAAATTAGTAACATCGGTAAGCAACTCCTTGCTAATCACATCTCTATGTGACTCTTGTTGTTGGTGTGGCATCTCCATGCCCCGGCGCCAACCTATGCCCCAAGGCCCAAAACTGTTTTGATAGCCTTGTTAAGTAAACCAAATGCTCCTGCATGTATATGTCTGACATATACCCCCTCGTGTTATGATAGAGAATGGCACTCTGCTTTGGCAGACCCACCATTGACGAGCATAACGGTGATGGGTGCAACATTTGGAAGGGCATCATTACTACTTAATTTTGCGAGGGATGCTATCCTATCAAACAAACATATCACATATGAAAGCAAGTAGAATAGCATGAAATAGTATGGCCCCCTTCACATGGTGATCTCTATCTCCATGCCGGTGTAGAGGATCTCCATCTTCATCACCGTTCTTCCGAGTGCCGAATGCTTGATATCTTCAAACTAAGCTACTACTATAGAAGCTCTAATTGAAGATTACATCAACTCGCAGGTCGTGAAAGAATATTACAAGCATTGCACGTATGAAAGAATATTACATGCATCACATGCATCTCATACATACAATAGGGTCATACCATCTCAAAGCATTCTCTGCAAAAACAAGTTAGGCGTAGAAACGTTTTCTACCTGTCGCAGAGAAACGGCATCGAGACGACCTATAAGGGGGTACGCACACTATCACGGGAGATGGTTTGCGCAGGCGCGAGGCAGCAACAAGATCGGACTACGAGATAGCTTCGGCATAATCACATTATACCGTTCCGATACACTATCAAGGAACGCTATCTCAAAGCCGACTCAAACCGAGTTATATGGAAATTGCTTCGACGTAATCACATTACGCCGTTCCGATACACTATCAAGGAACACAATTACCATTAACTCTCCTCAACAGATCCCGTAAAACCGATTGATCTAATCAACCCGTGTACAAAACTTGTTCCAGATCCAATCTAAAACCCAAACTAAGCAAGATTAGCTCGATACCACCGAAGGGTTACGCGGAGGCTACGCTAGCCGAAAACAAAAAACTTTTACCGCGCAAACCAGAGCACTTGCAAGTAAGGGCCGATAGATCGTTACCGATTGGAGTGTAGTGCATGCGGAATAGCCAATCGTGGGCAATCCGATCTGGGAACTGTGTAGCCGATTCCGCAAGCCGACACCGATACCCGGGGAGCACCGATTCGCCAATCGCCCGATTCGCAGATGTCGTAGCCGATCCGAGTCCGTCCGACGTGTTCTCACACCTCGCTCCGATGCGCTCGACCGCAGCCGATCCGGGTTGATCAACAGCCGCGCAACATAGCAGCGCCTCTACCGGTATCCACACGTCCGGGACGAACGCCGAACACCCTTGTGCTAGCACGCGTTGCAAGGCTAGGGTTTGGCTCGAAAGTGGGGAAGGTTTCCGTGGAGATTGATCTCGTTGACTTCTGTTGCGGATTCGGTTCAATGCCGTACAATTGACCTGCCTCAGCTCTCCACCCCTCCCTCCTTTATATAGAGTTGGCCGACTAGGACTAGTGGCCGATCAGGACTCTATTTTGAATCGGATCTCATCCGTATCTCATAGAGTTGGCCGCCCACACGTCGTAAGCCCATAGGACTCTATCCGATCGGATCCCTATCCGATCAAGCCGTATCTGAGTCCAACTCGAATATCTATTCTATCCCCTTAAGCGTGCGACCCTGTAGGTTCAGGTATACTCGGTTTCGGCTATAGTCTAACTTAGCCGATCGTCGGCTCGAGTCCAACTCACCGACCCACAACACGGCGCCTAGCAAGCACATATTGACACCATAGTATACAAGAATAATATCGACTCGAACCTGTAATGTGTACACAAATCCTTTTGCCTCACGATACCGCTTAAGCTATAGGCAAGATATGTGCCATCCCTTCAATAGCTTAACCATTCACTCGAACCGTATTGGATTATCTGTCCGTTGATTGACTCCTCAATCAACTTAGCATGGCCATGCATTTCCATAATCCATTACCTCGAGGGCCGAGATATCTCTCCAAAGGAGGGGCAAATTCCATCTTGATCACTCACATCCCACTCCATGTTTCATAGCAAACCCGAAAACTACCTTTATAACTACCCGCACGGAATAACGTTTGGTAGTCCCAAAGTAGGCTACTACACATGTTGGAATCCATGGTGATCTCAGGTCTAAGGACTTTGTACCAACACTACCTGAGACCAACTAATGACACATTAATTCCTGTAGTGTCTCATGGTGGGTCTATCCAACAATGTGTTCTCCAACACATATGTCCATGTTTATTGATTTAGTATCTCCATACCCATGATCTATGAGACATGATCATCAATCAATAAACATGTCGATCTTAGAATCATATTTGTTCCAACAATATGACATATGAGCAGGGATCGTTTAGAAATAGATTCATACATAAAGAGTCTCATAAATAAGTCACGTACTTATTGATCAATACAAGATGTCTATTTTCATGGAACTGAATAACACTTTATTCATTTATACATAAACAGTGACGTGATATCCAACATCTCCATGTTGCCTCTAGGGCATATCACTAACAACGAAAGCCGAGGTGGAGGTGTGGTTGGCAAAGGCGGAGGCGACCCAGGCTAAGGTGGAGAAAAGACAGGCCGACTCCGAGGTGGTTAGGGTCGCCATGGAGAAGGAGCTTCTGGCCACCGAGGCGTCGATGGACGACATGGTGAAGAAGCTGAAAGAGGTTGAGGCCGCCAAGGACTCCGTGGAAGGTAAGCGTTTATTCCAACAGCTCTCTCCGTGCCTCCAGTCTTCTTGACTATGTTGATCAAGCTCCCTTTCCTTTACTCGCACAGAGCGCCTGATGACCTTCCACCGACATATCGGGCATATCAAGGAGCGCTTGGAGGCGGTCGAGGCTCGGTCGGCTCGGATCCAAGAAGGTGCCTGTGCACTCTGGATAATGCCGACAATGAGCTCCCGCCAATCGAGGAGTCCGACGCTGCATTCATGGAATGCCTGCAGGACAGGCCCCGGCGCCTCGAGACGCTTGTGAGGGACGCGGCGAAGCTCGCCGTGTTACACACTCTCGGCGTCATGAGCAGGCTCTACCCTCAGGTACAGGTTGCGGATGTTGCCGAGGGCTGGCCCACCAGCGTGAAGCCAAAAGACATGGATGACATCTACGTCGAGGTCACGCTGACCGCCGAGAAAATAGTTAGCAAGATAGACCTTTGACGTGCTTTTCTAAATAAACCTGTCATGGACAAAATTTCATTAGGAAGGGCTGAAGCCCAAGAACTTCCTTTTGTTGTAATATAATTTGAATTCTTAGGCGGAACGCGAGAGAGAGAGAGAGAGAGCAGAACAGTTTAGAAAACCGCGAAAAAAGCTTAAGTTCACCCATTCGCACCGTTCCCGACTATCGTTATTTGGACCGTGATCTTAGCCCGCAGCTTCCAGGAGAAATCTCTGACCAGACACCGATAGGTTTTAAATCGAGCCTTGGCGTAGTAGTTGTTTACTTAGCGACACAAGCGAATCAGAAGGTCTCGGAAGACCAAACCCCCCGAGTAATTCGACATTGCGTTTGACCATCATGTATCGGGTCCCGACCATAGCGGACCCCGGGAGGGGATTCCCATGCTCTGACTGGAGGGCGAGAGGTCGGACCACAACATCGGGTTAGGATGCGTCGACTAGGCACTCGGGAGAGCCGCCAAACCATCAAGTAACACAAACGCATCCGATAAACTTCCTTCCTAGGAACCCAGACCATAAAGGGTCGGGGCCATGAAGCTCAGAGCTGGTCATGAGTACAGCGCAAAAGTTATCAGGTCATTCGAATGTTACTCGACACATGGGAGAGAGCGCCAAGCCCCCGGGCAGCTAGTGTGTACTCAATGGACCACCTACCGAGGAACCTCGACCATAGCGGGTCGGGACCGCATAGCTCAGGGCTGGCCATAAGCGTAACGCGGAAGTTGTTGTATTCGTAGGCTGCTCGGCGATAGGGCAAAAAGCAACAAATGACAAACGAAAAGGTATCGAAGCTGCTTTATAAAAAGAAATGAGTGCGGAGTACGTATCTGTTTGAGGATCGAACCCGCGAGAGCTGATGTCACGTGCCTACGTGCTTCAGAGCACCAAAAGCCTGGCAAAGGAAAGCGTCGTAGTTGAAGCCGCTGGTACGGCACATCAAGCTCCCGAGAACCAAGATCGTCGTAGCAAGCGACACAAGACCGATGCATAAGGGATTCACTACCAAATCGCCAGGAACGAAGAAGAAATGCGTCCCCTACCCGGCGTGCCAATCGTCGAAGGGTAGGTCGACAGTCCTCCAAGGGGGGTGCCCAAGGACGTAAGTGAGTGTGGTCGGGAAGACGTTTCTTCTCAGGATCTGATGGTCGACTCGAGTCACTAAGACGAGCTAAGAAAACAAGAGACACAAGATTTATAATGGTTCAGCCCTCCCGAAGGATAATGGGCCTACGTCCAGTGTTCTTTGTTGGGGTGGTTGATGAACAAAGAGTACAAGTATGGGTTCTTGGGGCTTAGAACAAGCTGGCCAAAAACTAGCTATGAACTGAGCAATGTCTGTCTGTGTGTGTCTTTTGTGTCCTGTCATGTCCTCCTTTTTATAGTCAGGGGGGCAGTTACATGGGACTCGAAGCCAAGAAAGCTAATACTAAAGATCTAAAAGGTAAGTATAAACAATATCTGAAAAAGTACATGGGATGCTCTCTGGGTCTTGCGTGTCGTGGGTGTCTTGTGCCTTATCTTGCCTTGGGATCTCTTCTCTATAGATATCACTTGTACTGTGCTGTCGGATGATGTCATTCCTTGCCAGGTTGTCCCCTCCTCGCTTCCTTGCATACCAAGTCTTGTCCCAAGGAGGCCGGAGGTCAGGTCGAGATGTCAAGGTCGAGAAGGAGTGCCGAGGTCAGACTGGGGGAGGTCAGGACGGCCGACCCCAAATGAAGGTCGGGCTCCCGACCACGTCCCGAGGATTCGCACTCCGACTTCAACTTAACTTCAACTCTGATCTAGGTACTACCTGAGATGACACCCCCTCTCTCTCCCCCTCCCCTCGCGCGCGCACTCACACACACACACACACACACACACACACACACATATATATATATATATAGATGGGCTACGTGTGGCGCGCCATGCATCCTCCGTGTGGCGTGGCGAATCTCTAATTTGAAAACTCAAATTAAAAATCAACCGTTCAAATTGTTCTACATATTAATATGGCCTTGTATACCAAATTTTATATTTTTTGAATTTTTTACTATTTTATCGATAGGTCAAAAATGCAATAAAATAGATACTCCAGAATCGTTGGATTATTGTATTTTTGACCTATTTGATAAAATAGTAAAAAATTCAAAAAAATATAAAATTTGATATACAAGGCGATATTAATATGTAGAAGAATTTGAACGGTTCAATTTGAGTTTTCAAATTGAGATTCGGCCACGTCACACGGATGGCTGCGGCACAAGATGTTCATATATATATATATTGTGTGTATTGTGCACCGGAGTACTACTACTTGTGTTTGTTAGGTGGAGTAGTTTTGAGCCCGCATTCTGGATTGAGGTAGATTTGAAGAGAAAGATTAATATCTTGTACAATTCAAATCGTTACAAATAAAAAATTTAAAAAAACAAATCCGATAACATACACTTTGTATTACCTATTGTTTCACAAACAATGTACGTATGATCAAATTTAGTCAATAAGAAGAGAGATAAAATAATGGTTTCTTCGAGAAATACTAGTTGGATTTTAAAAAAAACAGGAATAGAAAGAAAACCATTTATGTTGTTAGCAACTTAAAAGAGTCAATACCGAAACAAACTAGTTTGAAAATATTTTAAAATCAATTTTAAATTAAATTAAAAGATTTAAATTTTGGTTTTGGGTTAGACTCATAAAGAAAACAGATAAATTCAAAATTTTTTACTTTGACTTTGGCAACCGATGAAGATCTAAAGTAAAAATGTAAAAGTAGAAGAAGAGGAAGGAAGGTGGAGACATAAAGAGATGAGGAGGAGGAGAGAGAGGAAGTGCACAACAGGCAGGCAGTTAGCTGTCGCTCGCCCATCCTCCACTCGGATGATCGGATCCCCACGTAGGAGTCGTACTACTACTACTGCCGCTGCCAGTCCACCATACTAATTCCGTTTCGTCCCTGCTTCTTGTCCCCATTCGCAATCTCTCCCTCTCTCTCTCTAATTCTACTAACTGCCACATCACTGGAAACAACCAACACCAAACAAAAATCCACATCCACGGAAGACTACCACACAAAGCGCAACAGTACCACGAACTAAAAACGACCATACACAAGTTTGGCGAGAATTCAAAGATGCATCTCCATCTCATCTCATGGACAACACAACAGCAGTTGTGGACGATCTCTTCTCGTTCTTAAATTTCACTGATTCATGCATGATCAACTCTCTTCTCATCTTTTTTTTTGCCTCTTATAAGTATATACAAAAAGAACTTTGAACTAGCTAGCTAAGCTAGTGGGTCGTGCTGCTGCTGCTGATTGTGGCACAGCAACACACACTGCTTATTTTGGTTTCTATTAGTACCTCCAGACAGGCAGACACAGCTTTCATCTCTTCTCTCTGGAGAACTCTAGTAGTGACAACTTAACTTGGATTGGAGGAGAGCTTGAGGAGCGGCTTCGCTTGTTCAGTATCACTGTTATCAACCGTTCAAACAAGTATTTTTCTCTCACAAAGAAACCGCCATGGCTATTATCACCGCTTATAACCAGCCGAACACCTCAAAATTGAAGAGAAAAATAAAAACTAGACCAGAAATTATTGAGGAATAAGAAGGCTATATAGAAAAGAAGGATCCAAAAGCGAGAGAGGAGGGTAGCTGCTCTTGTTGTTCGTCGTCTCTTCACTTGCCGCGCCGGCGCCTGCGCCTCTGCGTCTTGCTCTGCTTTCTTGTACTGCATCGATCTGAGCTTCATCCATCATTCACTCATTCCGTCTGCTGCTGCTGATTACTGATTGGTTGCTTGCTACTCGATCTTGGCCATGCCCATGACGCGGCTGGCGGCGCGCACGCCGTCGGCCGGCGACCGGAGATCAACGCCGCCGGAGCCGGACATGTAGTTCCGGACCTCGATCCGGATCATCTCCTGCATCATGGCCAGAAACTCCGCGCTGAACGGCGCCGAGGGGCGCGGCGGCGGTGGTGGTGGCCGGGGCTGCAGCTGGAACGGCATCGGAGGCGGCTCTTGCCGTACACAAGATGGCGGTGGCGGCGGCATCTGAGACGGTGGTGTAGTCGGAGGCGGCTGCAACGGTAGTGCGGCCTCCGACGGGGTGGACGGATCGGGCTGTGGCTGATCCAGGCCGGGAAGGGAGAGGGAGAGGGAGAGCGAGGTCGCCGGAGGAGGAGGAACGACGACCCCGCCGGCCCTTGCTACAGGGCGGTAGACGTGCTGAGGGATGTGGTGGTGGTGAGGCGGCGAGGAGGGCATGTGAGAGGGGAGGCTGTGGTGGCTGGAGTCGCTGAGGTCGGAGCCGGAGGGGCTCCCGGGGGCACAGGCGGCGGCAGAGAGCGCCGGGTGGCCGTCGCTGCTGGTCCGCTTGAGCGGGCGGCGCAGGAGCAGGTCGTCGGCGTCGGCGTCGTCGTCGTCGGGCGGAGCGACGAGTGAGGATTGGTACTTGCGCTTGAGGGTGGAGTTCCAGTGGTTCTTGATGGCGTTGTCGGTGCGGCCGGCGAGGAGCCTGGCGATGGTGGCCCACTTGTTGCCGAAGCGGGCGTGGGCGCGGAGGATGGTGTCGTCCTCCTCGGGGGTGAAGGGGCGGTGCTCCACCTGCGGCGACAGCTGGTTGCACCACCGGAGGCGGCACGACTTGCCGGACCTCCCCGGGATGGACTTGCTGATGAGCGACCAGTTGCGCGCCCCGTGCCTCGCCACCAGCCGCTGCAGCGCCTCGTCCTCCTCCGGGCTCCATGGCCCCTTGATCCGGTCCACGTCGCCTCCTCCTCTTCGGCAACACGACGCCATCATCCCTCTTCCTTTTTTGTCTTGTCTCTGCTCTCTACTCTCTACAAGTGGAGTGAAATCAATGGATGGATGGATGGATGGAGGCGGAGCAAGTCAGGGGAGCGGAGTGGAACGAGGGCTATATAAAGGAAGACGACCACCGGAGGAGGAGGTGGTGGTTTGTTTCTCTTTCAGTTAGTACTAGTACTGGTACTCTAGTAGTATAACTTCGGAGTGGGGTGGGTTGGTTTGAGTTGGCTACAGCTGGCGAGTGGGACACGCGGCGCGCGATGCAGCTCTTCACGTTGCCTTTTCGCCAAATGACCAGGATGCCCTCCGCCCGCCGCTCTCCTGCTGCTGCTTGCTGGGGTGTGTGCTGGTTTGGTTGGGCCCGTCTCGAGTCTCAAGTCTCAACTCCACTCGTGGAAGAGAGAAAGTAGCCCACGGCGTTGGGTTTCAGTTTTTGCTCCGCTCCGCCTCAGCCGCTGGTAAGCCAGCCGGTAGGGAACCGAACCGACCGCTCAACAATCAACCTGCAGCTGGGGTCTCGCTTTTCTCGCTTTCTACGAATTCAGCTCTACAAGTATATGCTTGCAAAAATATTTTTTATCTTACAGAATATATCTTTTTGTTATTAATATAATTCATGTTCAATATCGAGCTTCCAAACAAAATATCGATGCATGGTTGACTACATTCGAAATAAATTAATAAGCCAATCCATGGTTGCTATGTAATTATCCTATTTAAAAAACACATTATGCTTCATAAAAAGTATAAATCACAAAAAATATCGTCACAACAATTCATGTTTAACCCATATCATAATCCCTTATAACTCAATCAATTAGACGTATCAATAATCACTTCTTCCTCCACCGTAAAAACGTAAACGGTTCAAAAAGATATAGTCTATGAAAACATTATTGTTTTTAAGTTTTTATAAATTTAAATTATCAAAACTGACTGTAACTTGTCATGATAATTTGAACGATATTTATATTTACGACATCATATATACTTACAATATAATATAATTAGAATATAGTGTATTTAAAGTATTTATATTTTTTAATAGTGGTCAAAAAAAAATTTTGTTTCCTTAAGTTTTCCTAATTCTCCCACACCTAACCCATTCGAGCCCCCTTGAATGGGTCAAAATTGACGAATTTCGATCACGTCTTGATCATATATCATCTCTGTTCGGCTCTACGGGAAACTCTAGGAATTGTGATAATCCGACGAAATAATCCAAGCTAGCCTTTGTTATTAGACAAAGAAAGAAAAAAAACTAAGGGAGAGTACGTATATGTATGTATATATATCGTGATAGATCGAGCGTTCCCAAGCTAGGCAAGGGCAGCTACTGGCCACCTTCCGGTTGTTTCCTAGTCACCACTGCTTTGCTGCTGCCGCTGCGTATGCTCTCCTCCATTTCGTGCTTGCGTTTCTTCCCTTAGTTGTTACGCGTTGTTCGTTGGAGAAGTGTCTACATATATATACATATGAACGTCTACCCATCCATTCATGCGTCAATCTTTATTTTTTTTCTTCTCTCCTGCATCGTGTCCGCGTGTGTGTCACTGTGTGTGTGCATAATAATCCGTATATATATATGATATTATATATGATAATTTGCTCCATCGATCGCCAACCGATGTATCGATCGAGACGGCACAACACCGTTCGATCGTTTTCTCTTCTCTTCTTCACTTTTGTTGATAGCTAGCTTGCACTTTCAAATTGATCCATTGGTAGCTCGTGTGTCTCGCTCTGCCGCTTCCGTTGGAGTGTTTCAAATATTTTGAGTGTTTAACTAACGCATCATTTGGTGCCGTCGTCATCTGATCTCTTACATTCTGCCTACCCATGTTAGTTTAAAGGTAGCCAAACCCCCCCCCCCCTCAACCACACACACATGTATATGTGATAGGTGTATGTATATATATATATATGCATATATATATATATATGATAGAATATATTAATTCGTCAACTTTTATTTAAGAGCAGCCAAGTCTCTTTGTAATTTAAAAGAGAAAATAAGTGCTCTGATATCACTTATTTTTCTCTTTCAAATTACAAAAGATTTGGCTGATATTACTATTTCTAATGTTGAAAAACTATTCTTAGTGCTGAATTCACTATTCCTAGTGTTGTTTTTACTATTTATAGCGCTGAATTACTATTCATTCGAAAATTTATCTTTAAAATTTTTTGATCTTTGTAGGGTGGCGAAACTTAAACAGCCGGCGCTTGATTCAGAAGGTTAAAATTTCTACTCGGTACTCGCCATATGCCTCACCTAGTTGTCTTTTTAGAAGCAACTTAAAATATATATCCCTAGTCACAAATGATCTAGCTAAGAATTTATCATCTCCCCAAGCAGTTCTACCCAAAGGGAACACTTCTCTACGGATACAGGGTTCTCTAGATACCAATGCAAGATACAGGCTAAAAATGAGAACGACCAAAAAGGTTTCTCCTATAGGGTCCCTAGCATAATCGCTTGACTAGAACAAACAGATAGAAATACTTATTAAAAATTACTTCATATTAAATAGGTAATCTTACATACAGTTTTCCCTTTCGAGAACCCCGTAGAGAATACAAACAAGTTCTTCTTGCCTTACACTGATTATATTACACTCCTTACTCAACTATGCTGGCAAGGTGGATTCTAAAATACTACTATGAGACTGGTGGGTTGCTTGAAAGCTGTAGGTGAGAAGCTGCTTCTTGCGGTGTGTCCTTCTTAGCTGGGCAGGCTCCTCCTTTTATAGGAGCTGAAGAAGGAAGCTCTGAAGTGCTCCATGCTTATCTTCTCAATATTGTAGATTCACGAGTTGGCTTGCACCATGGAGTAGTGCTTCCTTTTGGTTCATTTTTCCTTTATTTGTCGGAGGTGGAGACACCTTTGCACCTGTGCCCCTCCTCTTTAGCCAAATGTTATATTCTCTATAGTGAAATGTCTCTTCACCGAAAGTATTTTTGGATTGATTCAAAATTATTATTATTAGGGTTGGGCTTACCCCACTAGAAAAATTGATAATTATTATCAAATTTATATATTTAGCATTTTAACTATATTGCTCATTGGTCTAGCTGCCCATGACCATCCATATCCATGGTATCAACATCTGAAAAGAAACATCAAAATTTTCATCATATGCTTTTTTCATTTCTTCAAATTTGTTATTCATTTCTTGTTTTAATTCCTTAAGTAGTTTTGCTTTTAATTCCTTTTTTAAATGAGGCGATGCTTCTTAAAAATTTTCAATTATTTTCCAATCAATGTATTCTCCATGTAAGGGACCCACTCCCTTAGTTAAGTATTCTTTATATGTAGGTTTTCTAGATGATACTTCGCTCTTAATATTTACATAATATGGGGTTTCTGAGGCTTTCTTATTTTCTATTTTTTTGTATTTTGTATATATTCTTTTGCGGCTGGCTTCAAATAGTAATTTATTCCTAATATTTTTCTAGCTTGGCTTAATGTTTCCTTTATATCTATACATTTTTTCCATGATAAACCTCCCATTATTTCACATCTATTTTTTGAGCTACTATCTCTTCAAAAGATATATAAACTCCATGGAGTTTTCCATCAAATACAGGCTTTTGTTGTATTATTTCATTGCTTTTCGAGGTTGGTATTAGCTCATTTATTAGGTGAAAATATTTAGCAAGACTATTTAATATTGACAGCATGTAACCTTTTTCTTCTCTCTTATTATTATATTGATACTAGAAATTATCTAATATGCATTCTTGAACTTCATCTAATATTATATGGGTTTTTGGTTTAAATTTGTAAGTATTCGGTGGAAATAATTTAAGTTTGTTGTCTTCTCCAAATGTGAAGAATTCAATTCTATTGTAGTTCATGGATTTCTTCATTCCCAACAAAGGTACACGAGATAACAGGTCTGGTAAATGATTATTTCTTCCCTTAATATGTTCGAATATAACTTTGTATCCATTTCCAGTAATGATATCTTCAAATAGGATCCACCTCCTAGTAGAACTTTTCTTGCTATTAAGTTGATTATAATATCTGCATATTGCTACGCAATCCGTTCTAACCGTAAATTCTTTGAACCCTAGATGTAACCTAAGGGCATTTATCGCATGATTATTGCTAGGATTTTTCGATCTGTGTTATTCACTGTTTTTAGTTTATAGCTCCCAGAGGCATACCTATATATTTTTTCTTCTGATTTAGGTGAATATTTAGTAGGTCTCTGTTTTAATACAGCACCCCAACCTTGTTGCGATGCGTCTGTTTCAATAATGAAATAATTTTCTTCTAAAGGCAAATCTAGAGGCTTTAGTTCCTTCACCTTTTCTTTTATTAGCCTTACTAATTTAATGTCTTTAGAATTAAAATATCTCTGACCATTTTTCTTAATTTAGCATATAAAGGTCCTACTAGTTTTGTTAGATTATTAATGTGATTTCTAGCATAATTTACAATTTCCAAGAATTGTTGTAATTGAGTTTTATCATTCATAGCATCAGGAAATTGTAAAATTTTCTTAGCAATATGCTCTTGCAAATGTATTTTGGCTTCTCCTATTTCATGGCCACGGAAGTTAATTTTCTCCTTGCATATTTCCATTTTATTTTTGGATACAATTAACCTATTTTGTTCTACCTTTCTAAAAAATATCTCTAAATGTGCGATATGTTGTTTATAAGTTTTTGAGAAGACTAGCAAATCATCTATGTACACTATTATAAATTCTTAATTTTCATTAAAAATATTTTGCTTTTTTCTTTGAAATATGGCAGGTGTGTTTTACAGACCTAGTGGCATTACAAGCCATTCATAATGTCCCCTGAGGACATGTGAATGCATTCCATTCTATGGACTCTTGTGCCATCTTTACTTGCTAGAATCCTGCTTTTAGGTCAAATTTCGAGAAATATCTGCTATCTTGTATTCTATTCATCCATTCTTGTTTATTAGGGATGTTATAAGCATCTTCAATTGTATTATCATTTAACCTTTTATAATTTATGACCATTCTGAATTTTCCTCTAACTTCTTCGGCATGATTTCTTACTATAAATGCAACTGATCTGTGGGGGGGCCTCCTACTTTTCCTTATTACTCCTAATTTTAACAACTCTTCTATATGCATTTTAAATTCTTTTATATCTGTTGGGGTTGCCTCTATTGGACATGTTTGATTATATAGTCAGGATTTATTATATTGATTTTACAAACAATTGAATTTTTCTCCCAATATTTCATCGGGATTTCTCCTATTATTTGGATGTCTTCTAATCTTTGAACAATTCTTTCTATATCTTTTTTAGATTTAATATCTCTATGCCAATTTGGTGAAAAATATTATAATTCTATGCATTCTATATTAGAACTTGCAATGTAATATTCATCGATATTTTCACTAAGCTCATAATCTATACATATTTCCTTAGGTTCAAATTTGAGCATTTTAAGGTTGTCGAGGTTGGTGGAAGTGGAGGATGTCCCACCACGCTTCTGTACCTCTGAAATATAAGAAAAATTGTCTTGATATGATATAAATGTAATTCCTTGCTCATGTATTACTGTGGTTTGTAATGATTGTTGAAGAAACCTTAAGCCAATTATCATGTCATCATTTATCATTGATAAATCGATTATTGTAATCTCATCTATTATGTATTTAGTTCCATTAATGTATACTTCAATATTATTGTAGACCCCCGTTTTTCTAACAGGAATCATTCATGTACGTAATACCATTTTCCTTGATCGAGTAGTTTGGTATCCACGATTACATTACTGAATCATCAAGTGTGCACGATACATCAATCGTCTTACGCGAAATATTAGAATGTAGCACCCGAAGGCATTGTCTAGAACATAGGACCAAACTGTCCGGAATACAAGCAAAAGCAGAATGCAGATAAGGCAGCGAAGATAAGGCAGCGACACGCCATTGCCACAGGCAACGACCGGAGTCTAAGACCTACTGAGCGCCATCTTCTTCCATACCCTCCTGGTAGTATGCGTACGGATCTTCAAGGTCTTCATCGCCCACACTGAATGTTTGTGCGTATAGCAAGGGTGAGTACCAACCGTACTCAGCAAGCCACCACAGCAAAGATACATAAGATAGGGGATAACCAAGGAATGGCTGCGGTTCTTTTGCATAAAGCCAGCTTTGCAATTCTTTTCACAAGCCTAAGACCTAAGACTGATCAAGTTTTAATTCCACAGTTCAGTTAATCAGTAACGGTTTTGTCCACCATCCATTGTGATCCCAAGGATAGCTTCCCGTCACCAGATCGTCATGATTTTTCTGGGATCTACCCCTTCTCGTCTTCCAGAAGTTGATCCACCAGCACATAAAAATCATCATGCATGCCCATCCCATCATTTTAAAATTTAGAGTCTAGCCAAGCAAAAAACTTGTCCCGCCGTTCCATATCCGCGAGCAGGGCTATTTGAATAGATTATTTTACTTATACTGTAGTGGATGTACACTTTACCCATACTTCGTGACTTGCCCAACACATGAGCCGAAGTCCCAACACATGAGACGTGTCATGGCAAAGCCTTTCAATAACCTCACTTTGCTAGTACCCGCTCTATGAACTTGAGCTCTCATGCACTCTAGCGGTACATAGTTTCTAGTAGTGAGAGGAGTTCTGGCGCTCACGGGGAGGGAAAAACTCACTCGTTCTTTAAGTTATATTTAAATCAAATTTCAAGTTGATGTTCCACCTATAGGCTTCCCGCCTATTCTTCACACACAAATGAACCACTATGCAGTGGTACCGCCTCCGCTAGGCTATTTACTTCGCTAGGTCTATACCCATTCAAGAAGTACGGTTGTACTAGCTCGTTTCATGTTTATCTCATGGCTCGGTCCTTAATTGACCAGGGGCGACACTTGCCTTTTCCGAAATCCACCCAAACCATCCAGCCGCCCCAGTCTAAAACATTTGTTTGTTTTAGTTTTTCATCGAATAATCATTTCATCATTGTCATGGCAATGTGACGCTCATGTCTCCACATGCCATACATCAACCACCTTCCCTAAGGTAGTTGCCCAAGCATATAGCATTTGATAAATATGATTATGCATGAATCTAAAATAGCATGGGCTAAGCATTGTCGAAGAATGACTTCAAACGCACAATACTATAGGGTACAAAGAATAAACGAGTATTCAATATCAACGCAGGGCATATAACAAGTATGGGAGTTCATATGTGTATAGCATGCATATTTGATTTTAAACAAACATAAGTTCGCAAATGGGTTCAACATGTTCAAAGGTAGTGATGACTTGCCTTGCTCGCAACCTTGTTGACCTGGGTCTTCAACGCACTCATGTGCTCCCTCAGACTCTGTAATAACGTGCGGTCAAATCGATTGAATTCGATTAGAATTCAAACAAAATCACTACTTAAAAAAATACCAAATAAAACTGTAAAAGCGACTCCTAAAATTAGTCTACGATTTTAGGTGAATTTAGGTTTGAGTTTCGATAGAATCCGAGTTAAAACGAGCAAGTTATAATAATTTAAAGTTTTGCGATTTACCGATTTACTTTATTATGAGGTGGCAAAATTTTGAGTTAGTTTATTTCAATTTAGAAAAAGAAATATTGATCGAAAATTTTGAAAATATTATATCGGAAAAAAATGAAAAATCCAAACTTTATCCAAATTTATCGGATCGACAAACCCTAGGATTAAAATAATTGAATCCGGAAATAACTAACCCTAGAGCTTGACGCTATAAAAAATAATTTGGAATTTAAATTTGACAAAAATTCATATGATAAATCTTAAAATCCTAATGTTAAATAAATCAAATTCATGCGATAATTAAATTCTTAATATTATACTTAATATTTAGCCCATAATTATCCCTTAAAATTTTATTTCAGAAAAAATATATTTTTCTCCTAAATTTCCTAAATATTTTTCCCAACATATTTTCCTATTTTATTTCTCATTTTTTTCTTTTCTTCTCTTTTCTTTCTTCTTCTCCTGTTCTTCTTCCTCCTTCTGTCTTTTCTCTGTTCACTCTCTCCCTCACTCTCACTCTTTCTTTTTCTCTGCCTCTAGCCGAGGCGGCGCACAAGGGCGGCGGTGACGGCGAGGGAAAAGGGGGAAGGGGCTTACCCGGACGGCAAGGCGATATGGGCGCGGCGGCGTCGACGGCGGCGCGGGCGCGGCGAGGGGAAATAGCGGCGCTTGGAGGAAAATGGAGGGGAGGGGCGTGGTGAGGAAAGGGAGAGGGTCGCGGCCTCCCTTTTATAGCTGCCGGCGCAGGGGGAAAAGGGCGGGGAGGGAAGAAGCGACACGGTGGCGCGTGCGGCGCGCGCGCAAGCGCACGGGGAGGGGGCATGCGCGTCCGCGTGGCGCTAGGGCGGTGCGGGCGCGCGGGACGGAGGGCCGGCGCAGCGGGGGTGGCACGCGCGGCGCGCGGCGCGGGCTCGTGTGTGCGAGAGGGGCGGTACAGCGTCGAACACGTGGTGGCCAATGAACAGTCCTCTTTCCCATTTTCCCGTTTTTCTCTTTTTTTCTTTTGTTTCTTTTGCATCACACTAATAAAAAATAAATATATATATATAACTTGGTCCCAATTATAAATATAAATTTTTATTTTAAACTTTTAAATTTTGCCCCACTTTTATTTATTATTTTATTTATTATATATATTTATAACTTCCTTTCTTTTAGGGTTTTTAGATCTTATCGCTTTTCAAACTTTAAATAAATATGCTTTTATTTAAAACTCGGCAATGAAAACTCGCAAATAAGAAGCCAGTAAAATACGACAAGATGTAATAATTCAAAAGTTTTTGTAAGCTCCAAATTTTAAATTTTGATTTTTAAGTCTCCGATTTATAGGGTGTTACAATTATATGCTAACTGGTTGTGGATTTTGTTTATTCTGACATGTCTCTTAAAACTTCGCCTTATTATCATCAATTGTATAAACTATCTCTCGGACATTTTATGAAATACTTATCATTAATAATATTTTTTGTACACCCAGTTTCTACTAGTGCTAATATCTTATAAGATATTTTGGGCGACAACTTTACTTTAACATGGATTCTTATCCCCAATTTTTTTGAGAGATAACTTTACTATATATTTACTTCCAAATTTTGTTATAGCATCTTTTAGTTTAATTATTTTTGAAGTATTATTGTCTTTTAGTGTTATCAATTGCTCTTTAAATTTAGTATTTTGTATGTCCTCTTTTTCTGGTGATGCTTTAATTTCAAAGTTGGTTTTTAAGTTTTCTAGCTCTACTTCTAGTTTATTTAGTCTTTTTTCTAAAACTCGTAGTCTACTAGATAATATCCTTTCATCTAACTCCTTTCTCCATTTCTGCTTATTTGCTTTTATATATTCAACACAAGCTTGTTTTAGGCATATACTGCATGTTACCCTATTGTCTTGGCTTGGGTAATATATGCAAAAAGCACATTTAATAATATAGTCGCCTTTTTCTCTAATCCAATCATGTTCACAATTTAATTGATTTATCATTTCAACCCTTAATCTTGCTAATTTGTCAATTAAATCTAACTCCTCATCGGTTGATTCATACTATTCATTAACGTTTTCAATATCGTATGTTTCTATGATAGAATATATTGATTCGTCATATTTTATTTCATCATATTGTATTTTAGAATCCACCTTGTCAGCATAGTTGAGCAAGGAGTGTAATATAATGAGTGTAAGGTAAGAAGAACTTGTTTGTATTCTCTTTGGGGTTCCCGAAAGGGAAAACCGTATGTAAGCTTACCTGTTTAATATGAAGTAATTTTTAATAAGTATCCCTGCCTGTTTGTTCTAATCAAGCATTTATGCTAGGGACCCTATAGGAGAAACCTCTTCGGTCGTTCTCGTTTTTATCCTGCATCTTGCATTGGCATCTGAAGAACCCTATATCCGTAGAGAAGTGTTCCCTTTGGTTATATATATATATATATATGGGGTTCGAGTGAATTCATATTATCTCTCTTCTCTTACCAAAGTTTTACGATGAACCGCTTTGACACATATATTTTTTTCATTTCGAATGCCATTTTCTTTTACTTTGGATCTTTTTTCCTCAACACCACTGCTATCTCTTGTTAGACAGAGCACATCAACACAGTGGTGGAGACAAGAGAAGCTTGACCGGTGTATATATCACACTACTGAAGAACTTATCTTTGATCAATAGTCTCGGTTCCAATAGGAACCAAGAATAAAAAATATTTTTAGTCCCGATTAAAAAGTGCAACAGCTCAGGTTGGTGTTACCAACCGGAACTAAAGATTCGATTCACTTTTTGTCAGACTGTGTCAGAAAGCCAAGGATATTTAGTCTCGGTTGGTAACACCAATCGGGACTAAAGATCTTAACTTTAGTCCTAGTTGGTGTTACCAACCGGCATTAAAGATCTAAATGATCTTTAGTTCCTGATGGTAACACCAACTCGAAGTAAAGTTAAGGTGCCTTTTATACTTCTTCTTCATCCTCTAGCTCGAGCCATTGCTACAAAGGTTTTCAAGAGGAAGGGAGGTGCTGCCAAATTTTTTTATGAAATTGTTTTGGTGATAATATACAAATCGGAGGGATCTCAAAGGTTAGAAACTTCATCCTCTAATGATGTATGCTTTGCATATTATATTTTGTAGGTATATTTTTATACATTTTTATCTCTAGAAAGGTACATGGAAAATGATGAGAGAGAAAATTTGTGTCTGCTTCAACTATTGTCTCTGAGTGCCTATATGTTACTTTTAAAATTAGCAACTCAATCCTCTAATGATGTATGCTTAGCATATTACATAATTTTTAGGTATATTTATATACATTTTTATGTCTAAAATGTTTGTGGAAAATGATGAGATAGGTGAAGTTTGTTTAGGGAAAATTATGTTACTTTTTAAAATTAGAAGCTTGTGGATAAAAATGTTATAAAATAGATGACAAAGGAAAAATATAGAAAATTTGATAAAAGATTAGAAAACTAAGGTAATTTAAAAATTGATAAAATAGTTACAAATAATTACACTACATTAAAAATATACTTTAAAAGCTTTTAAAAATAATTCTAAATTTTATTAAGTACAATACTTTAAGTATGTGGGATTATTATATAATTATTGTATGATTATTTATATATAATTATTGTATGATTATTTGTATATAATTATTATATTATTATTTGAATAGTTTGATTTTCGTGGATTTTTACGATTTTTATGTATTTAATATAGATGAATCGATAATGGATGTACACCATGGACCGACGGTCGATAGAGTTTATTCAAGGCGAGCATTATTTTTTGAGTGTGGCCAATGCTAACAAGTATAAGGGCTTTATACGTTGTCAATGCAAAACATGCAAAAAACCATAAGGAGTATTCTACGTCAAGAACTATTCATGCCCACTTGTTTCAGTCGGGATTCATGCCTAACTACAATTGTTGGACATCACACGGAGAGGTAGGGGTTGCAATGAAAGAAGATGAAGAAGAATATGACAACATTCCGGACTATGGTCAATACGGTGGATTTGAAGAAAATACAACAGACGAGGCGGACGGGGATGTTGAAGATAACGACGGTACCGATGATCTTGGTCAGATGTTGCACGACGCAAAGGAGGCTGGCGAAGGTGAAAAGGAGATGCAGAAATTAGAGCGTATGTTAGCGGACCACAAAACATCCTTGTATCCAGGTTGCGAACATGGGCATAAAAAGTTGAGTATCACGCTAGAATTCTTGCAATGGAAGGCCAAAAATAGTGCTAGTGACAAGGCATTTGGCAAGTTGTTAAAATTCATGAAGTACATTCTTCTGAAGGGAAACGAATTGTTAGAATCAACGTACGAAGCTAAGAAGTTAGTTTGCCCTCTAGGACTAGAAGTATAGAAGATACATACATATCCAAACGATTATATCCTCTATCACGGCGAGGAGTACGAGAACCTAGAATCATGTCCGATTTGTAAAGCACTACGATACAAAATTAGACGAGATGATCTAGTCGAAGTTGACGGACAGCCTTCGAAGAATTGAGTTCATACTAAGGTGATGGTGTATTCTCCTATAATACTATGGCTCAAGTGTTTGTACAGGAACAAAGAGCATGCTAGAATGATGCGCTGGCACGCAAAAGAATGCCAAAAAGACGGGACGTTGAGACACCTCGCCGATGGGTCGCAGTGGCGAAACATCGACAAAACATTTAAAGACTTCGAAGATGATGCACAAAACATAAGGTTCGATTTAAGTATGGATGGCATGAATCCATTTGGAGAGATGAGCAGTGGCCACAGCATTTGGCCTGTTACGATGTGTATCTATAACCTTCCCTCTTGGGTATGCATGAATCAGAAGTACATCACGATGCCAATTATTCTTCAAGGCCCAAAGCAACTTGATAACGATATTGATGTGTACCTAAGACCATTGGTCGAAGATCTAAAACTGTTGTGGAAGAAAGAAGGTGTGCCCATGTGGGATGAGGACAAATAGGAGCAATTTAACCTACGAGTGTTGTTGTTCGTAACCATTAACGATTGGCCTGCACTTAGCAACCTATCTAGACAGTCAAACAAGGGGTACAAGGCTTGCACCCACTGTATGGATGAAATTGAAAGTATGTATTTGAAACATTATAAGAAGGTTGTGTACATGGGCCATCGTTGTTTTCTTGTTGCAAGCCACCCTGTTCGGAAGAAAGGCAAACATTTTGATCAGAAGGTAGACCACCGTACTAAGCCGAAACATCGTAATGGAAAAAGTCGTGTTTGCCATGGTGAAAGACCTAAAAGTAGTATTTAGAAAGGGACCTGGCAGCCAACCTATAACATGTGAAGATGGTCATGCGGCGATTTGGAAAAAGAAGTCTATTTTTTAGGAGCTACCCTATTGGAAAGTCTTGGACATCCGCCACGCAATCGACATAATGCACCTCACTAAGAACCTTTGCGTCAACCTGCTGGGCTTCCTAGGTGTATATGGAAAGTCAAAAGATAGACTTGAAGCACATAATGATCTCAAGCATATGGAACAACACAATGGCCTTCACTCGGAACCAAAGGAAAAAGGAAGCCATTACTTGATTCCAACCATCTACACTCTGAGCAAGGCAGAGAAGGAAAGCATGTTTGAATGCCTGGAGAGCATCAAGGTACCGTCTAGATACTCCTCGAATATGAAGGGAATAATAAGCACGAAGGAGAAGAAGTTCACAAACCTAAAGTCCCATGACTGCCAGGTGCTGATGACACAGTTGCTTCCTGTTATAATTTGGAGTATCCTTCCTGATAATGTATGGGCAACAATAACAAAGCTATGTGCTTTCTTGAACACAATTTCACAGAAGATCATCGATCCAAAAAGATTGGAAGTCTTTCAAAATGATGTGGTGCAATGTCTTGTCAGCTTTGAGATGATCTTTCCACCTTTCTTCTTGAATATCATGTCGCATTTTCTATATCACCTTGTCAAAGAGATCTGTATCCTCGGTCCTGTGTACCTACACAACATGTTCCCTTTTGAGAGGTACATGGGCGTTCTAAAGAAGTACGTTCGTAACCGTTCTCGTCCGGAGGCCAGCATCGCCAAGGGGTATGGAACAGAGGAGGTCATTGAGTTATGCGTAGACTTTATTGAAGGCCTTCGTCCAATCGGGGTGCCCAAATCAAGCCATGAAGGGAGACTACGGGGAAACAAAACTCTTTGAAGGAAAGCAATAATGACCGTAGACAATGAATTATTCCGTAAAGCACATTTCACGGTCTTGCAACAATCTTCGTTGGTGGCTCCTTATATCGAGGAGCACTTGGCGATTGTTCGCTCCAAAAACATCAATAAGACCACTGCCTAGATTACACGCCATCATATTGATACTTTCCTTGCTTGGCTACGACAACATCTCATGGGCAACGGGACGATTGACCAATAACTAGCCTTCTTGACGAGGGACCACCTTGCTCGATGACGACATTCCAAGCATATGAAATTAATGGGTATACATTTTACACATGAGCCAAGACAGAAAGAGCACAAACCAGAACAGTGTTGTTGATACGACTAGCACATATTATGGTAGCATCGACAACATATGGGAACTTGACTATGGTGGAGGCGTAATGATTGATGAAAGTGGGATGACAACGGTTGACCTTAACAAGGTTGGATACTCAGAGGAACCCCTCATCTTTGCCAATCATGTAAGGCAAGTTTTCTATGTGAAGGACATGGCTAGCAAAGCAAAGAAAGGAAAAGGGTCCGACAAGCCAAAACGCCACATGGTTCTCCCAGGCAAAAGGAAAATCTTCAGAGTCGAGGATAAGACTGACAAAGATTATGATCAGTTTGACGGGCAACCTCCGTTCGCAGTGACGGTTGACCAGAGCATCCTCCTATCAAATGAGGACACCCCTTACTCATGCAACGATCATAGCGAAGGAACATTAGTGAGGAGAAAGTACATGAGGGCAACTATCACGCACCGAATTATGTTAAATGTACTAGCCTAGCTAGGATGTTATATGGGGATGTAAATTATTTTAAATTTATTGAGTATCCATATGTTAAGTAGTCCTGGTTGTTGCCACCAACCGACGGACCTTGTCCATGCCGATGCAGCAGGAGCCGCATGCGGCGTGTCTGTTCTTGCATTGCACATCACACGTACAAATTCTGTTCAAGCCTTCAAGAATGTATCTAGGTGCCGTAATAATCAACCAGTACAACTATAAGGAGCTAGGAGTACCATGTAAACTCGAGCTTCAAGAGGCAGGAAGCAAATGCCACACTCGAGCGAGTCGTCGTCGATGGAGTAGGTCACCTTGGTCGTCTCGTCGGCATCCGTACCGCATCCCGCTGCTCATCGTGAAGAGGACCCGACGCCTTCTTTGCCGACCTCGGTCTCGCCCTTTTGCCGTTTTTATTCATCGCTCTCTGTAAGTGTAACACATATATAAGGACTGACGAAGATTATGATCAGTTTGACAGGCAACCTCCGTTTGCCGTGATAGTTGACCCGAGCATCCTCCGATCAAATGAGGACACCCCTTACTCACGCAACGATCAGAGGGAAGGAACATTAGTGAGGAGAAAGTACGTGAGGGCAACCATCACGTCCTAAATTATGTTAAATGTATTGGCCTAGCTAGTTGTTGTATGGACGATGTAAATTATTTTCAATTTATTGAATATCCATCTGTTAATTAGTCCCGGTTGTTGCCACCAACCGACGGGCCCTGTCCATCCCGACGTAGCAGGAGCCGCACACAGCATGTCTCTTCTTGCACTGCACATCACATGTACAAATTTTGTTCAAGCCTTCAAGAATGTATCTTGGTGCCATAATAATCAACCAGTACAACTATAAGCAACTATAACAATTTTAAATGGCTTGTATGTTAATTATATAGAATATTATAATTTAAAACAATATTAAATTTGACGTATGTTAAAATTATATATGATTATTAAAATTTATGATTTTATTGAAGATTAATGCATTACTTAATAATGTTTTGAACCAACTTAATGAAATTAATTTGGCCCGGTATAATGGATATTTTAATGTTTAGTCCGATTGTTAACCATAGCCAGGACAAAAAATAATTGGAAATAGCAGAAAATTATCTTTAGTCCCGGTTGGTGGGTACAACCAGGACTAATGATTTCCACCTACCAGGGTACGACGGTATGTTTATTCTCGGTTGGTTGCAACAACCGGGACTAAATAGCCGTTTCTTCGATATTGTTCTTGCATCGAGCAGAGTGTTGTCGTAAACCGTCTTCGCCGTCGTCGCCGTCATCTCACAACCGCCACCGCCATCGTCTCGCGCCGTCATCTTGTCGCATTCCCTAAGGTAACCGATTCATCTTTGTTGACCTACTACACCGTTCCGTCTTCTCGCCGTCGCCGTCCTCGTCATCGCCGCCGCACACCGCACCCGTCGTCGCCGCCGCACACCGCACCCGTCGTCGCCGCCGCCACCGCACGCCACCGCGGTGCACTCGTCGCCGCCGTCCTCGATTGATTCAAATTAACTATGTTTTTGATATATATGTATGTGAGATATATATATATATATATATATATATATATATATGTGTGTGTGTGTGTTAGTGATATGTCCTAGAGGCAACATGGAGATGTTGGATATCACGTCAATGTTTATGTATTTATGAATAAAGTGTTATTCAGGTTCCATCAAATAGACATCTTGTATTGATCAATAAGTACGTGAATTATTTATGAGACTCTTTATGCATGAATCTATTTCTAAATAATCCCGATCATATGTCATATTGTTGGAACAAATATGATTCTAAGATCGGCATGTTTAATGATTGATGATCATGTCTCATAGATCATGGGTATGGAGATACCAAATCAATAAACATGGACATATGTGTTAGAGAACACATTGTTGGATAGACCCACCATGAGACACTACAGAATCAATGTGCCATTAGTTGGTCTCGGTAGTGTTGGTACAAAGTCCTTAGACCTGAGATCACCATGGATTCCAACATGTGTAGTAGCCTACTTTGGGACTACCAAACGCTATTCCGTAAGTGGGTAGTTATAAAGGTAGTTTTCGGGTTTGCTATGAAACATGGAGTGGGATGTGAGTGATCAAGATGGAATTTGCCCCTCCTTTGGAGAGATATCTCTCGGGCCCCTAGAGGTAATGGATTATGGAAATGCATGGCCATGCTAAGTTGATTGAGGAGTCAATCAACGGACGGATAATCCAATACGGTTCGAGTGAATGGTTAAGCTATTGAAGGGATGGCGCACATCTTGCCTATAGCTTAACCGGTATCGTGAGGCAAAGGGATTTGTGTACACATTACAGGTTCGAGTCGATATTATTCTTGTATACTATGGTGTCAATATGTGCTGCTAGGCGCCGCGTTGACGGTCGGCTGAGTTGGACTCGAGCCGACGATCGGCTAAGTTAGACTATAGCCGAAACCGAGTATACCGAACCTACGGGTCGCACGCTTAAGGGGATAGAATAGATATTCGAGTTCGACTCGGATACGGCTCGATCGGATAGGGATCCGATCGGATAGAGTCCTATGGGCTTACGACGTGTGGGCGGCCAACTCTATGAGATACGGATGAGATCCGATTCAAAATAGAGTCCTGATCGGCCACTAGTCCCGATTGGCCAACTCTATATAAAGGAGGGAGGGGTGGAGAGCGAGGCGGGTCAATTGTACGGCATTGAACCGAATCGCTGCTACGTAGATACGGTAGAGGCGCTGCTACGTTGCGCGCTGTTGATCAACTTCGGATCGGCTGCGGTCGAGCGCATCGAGCGAGGTGTGAGAACACGGTCGGACGACTCGGATCGGCTACGACATCTGCGAATCGGCTGATTGGCGAATCGGCTGTCCCCGGGTATCAGTGTCGGCTTGCGGGAATCGGCTACACGGTTCCGGATCGGATTGCCCGATTGGCTATTCCGCTGCACTACACTCCAATCGGTAACGATCTATCGGCCCTTACTTGCAAGTGCTCCTGGTTTGCGCGGTAAAAGTTTTTTGTTTTCGGCTAGCGTAGCCTCCGCGTAACCCTTCAGTGGTATCGAGCTAATCTTGCTAAGTTTGGGTTTTAGATTGGATCTGAACAAGTTTTGTACACGGGTTGATTAGATCAATCGGTTTTACGGGATCTGTTGAGGAGAGTTAATGGTAATTGTGTTCCTTGATAGTGTATCGGAACGGCGTAATGTGATTACGTCGAAGCAATTTCCATATAACTCGGTTTGAGTCGGCTTTGAGATAGCGTTCCTTGATAGTGTATCGGAACGGTATAATGTGATTATGCCGAAGCTATCTCGTAGTCCGATCTTGTTTGCTGCCTCGCGCCTGCGCAAACCATCTCCCGTGATAGTGTGCGTACCCCCTTATAGGTCGTCTCGATGCCGTTTCTCTGCGATAGATAGAAAACGTTTCTACGCCTAACTTGTTTTTGCAGAGAATGCTTTGAGATGGTATGACCCTATTGTATGTATGAGATGCATGTGATGCATGTAATATTCTTTCATACGTGCAATGCTTGTAATATTCTTTCACGACCTGCGAGTTGATGTAATCTTCAATTAGAGCTTCTATAGTAGTAGCTTAGTTTGAAGATATCAAGCATTCGGCACTCGGAAGAACGGTGATGAAGATGGAGATCCTCTACACCGGCATGGAGATAGAGATCACCATGTGAAGGGGGCCATACTATTTAATGCTATTCTACTTGCTTTCATATGTGATATGTTTGTTTGATAGAATAGCATCCCTTGCAAAATTAAGTAGTAATGATGCCCTTTCAAATGTTGCACCCGTCACTGTTATGCTCGTCAATGGTGGGTCTGCAAAGCAGAGTGCCATTCTCTATCATAACACGAGGGGTATATGTCGGACATATACGGCAGGAGCATTTGGTTTACTTAACAAGGCTATCAAAACAGTTTTGGGTCTTGGGGCATAGGTTGGGCTGGGGCATGGAGATGCCACACCAACAACAAGAGTCACATAGAGATGTGATTAGCAAGGAGTTGCTTACCGATGTTATTAATCGCTGCAGTGATGCCAAAGCTCACTAGAAAATTAATTAACATGTGGATCTTGACCCGATACGTAACCTAGAGGAAGGTGGAAAATACGCAATCGGAGTGTAATGTTAAATTGTTTAACAATAGACATAGCATAAACATTGTGCTAAACTTTGTTTTTTCTGTTGTAGAATAAATGGCGGCTAATACTACACTCGCACCTTTAATTTGCGATCTATTCTCGAAAAGGAAAAATTAAATGGAACAAACTTTATGGATTGGTATCGCAACTTGAGAATTGTTCTCAAGCAAGAGCGTAAGGAGTACGTTCTTGAAGTACCCTATCCCGAGGATTTGCCAAATAATGCCACCGCAACCGCACGGAGGGCTTATGAGAAGCACACTAATGATGCCCTAGACATAAGTCGTCTCATGCTTGCTACAATGTCCCCGAGCTTCGAAGCAATATGAGAGCAGTGCTCACACTATTATTCGGGACTGCGTGGCATGTTTGAGAACCAAGCTCGGGCCGAGAGGTTCAACACCTCAAAGTCCTTGTTTGCGTGCGAGCTTGTTGAGGGGAATCCCGTCGATCCGCATGTGATAAAAATGATTGGCTACATTGAGAGTCCGGAAAAACTAGGTTTTCCCCTTAGCCAAGAGTTGGCTACGATGTGATTCTCCGCCGCTCCCTCCGAGCTTCGAGCCATTCATATTGAATTATCACATGAACAATATGGATAGAACCTTGGCTGAATTGCATGGGATGCTAAAGACAGTGAGGAGAGTATCCGAAGAATGGTCATCATGTGATGATGATGCGAAGGCTAAGCGCAAACCACCGTCAAGAAACTTTGCACCAAGAGGAAGTTAACTCCCGATGAGATCGCGAGTGCCTCCAATGCAAAGAAGGGCAAGAAGGGGTCGGCATCGATGCCGTTTGCTTCTACTGCAAGGAGACAAGCCACTAGAAAAGGAACTGCAAGAAGTACATGGAGGATCTCAAAAAGAAGCAAAGTACGACTTCGCTTCGGTATTAATGTTATAGACATTAATCTTGCTACTTCACGTCTGACTCTTGGGTATTTGATACCGGATCGTAGCTCATATTTGCAAATCGTTGCGGGAATGAGAAGAAGTAGAGGATTGAGAAGGGGCGAGGTGAACCTGCGCGTCGGCAATGGAGCAAGCGTTGCTACAGTTGCTGTCGGCACAGTACCACTTCATCTACCTTCAGGATTAGTTTTGGAATTGAATAATTGTTATTGTGTTCCAACACTATGTCAAAACGTTATTTCCGCTTCATGTTTGCAAGCGGAAGGATATGATTTTAGATCAATGGACAATGGTTGTTCAATATATCTTAGAGATATGTTCTATTTTCATGCTCCATTGGTGAATGGATTATACGTTTTGAATCTTGAAGCGTCTCCCATCTATAACATTAATACAGAAAGGCAACTCTCTAATGATATAAACCCCACGTTTATCTGGCATTGTCGCTTAGGCCATATAAATAAGAAACGCATGGAGAAGCTCCATAAGGATGGATTGCTTCACTCTTTTGATTTTGAATCATTTGAGACATGTGAGTCTTGTTTACTTGGTAAGATGACAAAGGCACCTTTCACGGGACACAGTGAAAGAGCAAGTGACTTGTTGGCACTCATACATACTGATGTATGTGGACCAATGAGCTCAACGGCCAGAGGTGGTTATCAGTACTTCATTACCTTTACCGATGACTTTAGTAGATATGGTTATATCTACTTAATGAGGCATAAGTCCGAATCCTTTGAAAAGTTCAAAGAATTCCAGAATGAAGTACAGAATCATTTAGGGAAAACAATCAAGTTTCTACGATCAGATCGTGGAGGGGAATACTTGAGCCAAGAGTTTGGTAATCATCTGAAAGATTGTGGAATTGTTCCACAGTTGACTCCGCCAGGAACTCCACAATGGAATGGGGTGTCCGAACGGAGAAATCGCACCTTGTTGGACATGGTGCGGTCGATGATGAGCCAAAGTGATCTTCCGTTATCCTTCTGGGGATATGCTCTTGAAACAGCTACGCTCACACTAAATAGAGTTCCATCTAAGTCAGTTGAAAAGACACCATATGAGATATGGACAGGGCAACCCCCTAGTTTGTCTTTTCTCAAAATTTGGGGATGTGAGGCTTATGTAAAACGTTTACAGTCTGACAAGCTCACACCCAAATCTGACAAGTGCTTCTTTGTGGGATATCCTAAGGAAACTAAGGGATATTACTTTTATAATCGGGAACAAGGCAAAGTGTTTGTCGCCCGACACCGTGTCTTCTTGGAGAAAGAGTTTCTTTCAAGAAGGGTTAGTGGGAGCAGGGTGCATCTTGAAGAAGTTCAAGAAACACCGAAAACGTTTGCGACCACATAATCACAATAAGAGGAGCAAAGTGTTGCGCCACCGTTGTAGATACACCAGCCCCACGGAGTCGAAAAATCACGTCGTGCACCGACAGTACACAAGTGCGGAACAACGTGATATATTGTTGTTGGACAACGATGAACCTAAGACCTATGAGGAAGCGATGGTGGGACCCGATTCCAACAAGTGGCTTGGAGCCCCGAAATCCGAAATAGAATCCATGTACGACAATCAAGTTTGGAACTTGGTTGATCCACCCGATGGTGTCAAAACCATTGAGTGTAAATGGGTTTTTAAGAAAAGGCCGATATGGATGGAAATGTTCACATCTATAAGGCGCGATTGGTGGCCAAAGTTTTTAAACAGATTCAAGGAGTTGATTATGATGAAACCTTCTCGCCCGTCGCTATGCTTAAATCTATTCGGATTATCCTAGCGATTGCTACATATTTCGATTATGAGATATGACAGATGAATGTCAAAACGGCTTTCCTAAATGGAAACCTAAGCGAGGATGTATACATGATACAACCTCGGGGTTTTGTCGATCCGAATCGCCGGAAAGATATGCAAGCTACGAAATCCATTTATGGATTGAAGCAAGCATCTCGGAATTGGAATATTCGTTTTGATGAAGTAATCAAAGGGTTTGGTTTCATCAAAAATGAAGAAGAGGCCTGTGTTTATAAAAGGTCGTGGGAGCGCAATTGTATTTCTAATCTTATATGTGGATGACATATTGTTGATTGGAAATGATATCCCTATGCTAGAATCACAAGTCTTCATTGAAAAATAGTTTTTCCATAAAAGACTTAGGGAGGCAACATACATATTGGGCATTCGGATCTATAGAGATAGATCCAAGAGGCTAATTGGATTAAGCCAAAGTACATACATTGACAAGGTGTTGAAAAGGTTCAACATGCATGATTCCAAGAAAGGTTTCTTGCCCATGTCACATGGCATTAATCTTAGCAAGAATCGGTGTCCTCGGACACATGATGAGCGGAATAAGATGGGTATGGTTCCATATGCTTCGGCAATTGGATCCATCATGTATGCCATGCTTTGTACACGCCGCATGTCTCGTACGCTTTAAGTGCTACGAGCAGATACGCGATCCAGTGAAGGTCACTGGATCGTCGTAAAGAATATCCTTAAGTACTTGAGAAGAACTAAGGATATGTTCCTAGTCTATGGAGGTGAAGAAGAGCTCGTTGTAAGTGGTTACACCGATGCTAGCTTCCAAACAGAGACAAGGATGATTATAGATCGCAATCTGGGTTCGTGTTTTGCCCGAACGGAGGTGCTCCAGCTTGAAGAGTTCCAAGCGGGATACCGTTGCTGATTCTACAACGGAGGCCAAGTACATTGCTACTTCGAAAGCGCAAAGGAGGCTGTTTGGATCAAGAAATTCGTTTCGAGCCTGGTGTGATGACTAGTACGACTGGTCCAATGTCTCTCTATTGTGATAATAGTGGAGCCATTGCGCAAGCCAATGAGCCGAGGTCACATCGAAGTCCAAACACATACTTCGCGATATCATCTCATCCGCGAGATAGTGGACAGAGGTGATGTCAAGATATGCAAAGTGCACACGGATCTCAACATAGCCGATCCGCCGACAAAACCTCTCCCTCGCCGAAGCATGAGGCGCACACAAGAGCAATGGGTATTAGATACTTACATGATTAACTCTAGTGCAAGTGGGAGATTGTTAGTGATATGCCCTAGAGGCAACACGGAGATGTTGGATATCACGTCAATGTTTATGTATTTATGAATAAAGTGTTATTCAGTTCCATGAAATAGACATCTTGTATTGATCAATAAGTACGTGACTTATTTATGAGACTCTTTATGCATGAGTCTATTTCTAAATGATCCTCGATCATATGTCATATTGTTGGAACAAATATGATTCTAAGATCGGCATGTTTATTGATTGATGATCATGTCTCATAGATCATGGGTATGAAGATACCAAATCAATAAACATGGACATATGTGTTAGAGAACACATTGTTGGATAGACCCACCATGAGACACTACAGAATCAATGTGCCATTAGTTGGTCTCGGTAGTGTTGGTACAAAGTCCTTAGACCCGAGATCACCATGGATTCCAACATGTGTAGTAGCCTACTTTGGGACTACCAAACGCTATTCCGTAAGTGGGTAGTTATAAAGGTAGTTTTCGGGTTTGCTATGAAACATGGAGTGGGATGTGAGTGATCAAGATGGAATTTGCCCCTCCTTTGGAGAGATATCTCTGGGCCCCTCGAGGTAATGGATTATGGAAATGCATGGCCATGCTAAGTTGATTGAGGAGTCAATCAACAGACAGATAATCCAATACGGTTCGAGTGAATGGTTAAGCTATTGAAGGGATGGCACACATCTTGCCTATAGCTTAACTGGTATCGTGAGGCAAAGGGATTTGTGTACACATTACAGGTTCAGAGCCGATATTATTCTTGTATACTATGGTGTCAATATGTGCTGCTAGGCGCCACTGTTGACGGGTCGGCTGAGTTGGACTCGAGCCGACGATCGGCTAAGTTAGACTATAGCCGAAACCGAGTATACCTGAACCTACAGGGTCGCACGCTTAAGGGGATAGAATAGATATTCGAGTTGGACTCGGATACGGCTCGATCGGATAGGGATCCGATCGGATAGAATCCTATGGGCTTACGACGTGTGGGCGGCCAACTCTATGAGATACGGATGAGATCCGATTCAAAATAGAGTCCCGATCGGCCACTAGTCCCGTCGGCCAACTCTATATAAAGGGAGGGAGGGGTGGAGAGCTGAGGCAGGTCAATTGTACGGCATTGAACCGAATCCGCAACAGAAGTCGCCGAGATCAATCTCCACGGAAACCCTCCCCACTTTCGAGCCAAACCCTAGCCTTGCATCGCGTGCTAGTACACGGGTGTTTGGCGTTCGTCCCCGACGTGTGGATACCGGTAGAGGCGCCGCTACGTTGCGCGCCGTTGATCGGCTTCGGATCGGCTGCGGTCGAGCGCATCGGAGCGAGGTGCGAGAACACACGGACGACTCGGATCGGCTACGGCATCTCGCGAATCGGCTGATTGGCGAATCGGGTGTCCCCGGTATCGGCTGTCGGCTTGCGGGAATCGGCTACACGCCCATCGGATTGCCCCGATTGGCTATTCCGCCGCACTACACTCCAATCGGTAACGATCTATCGGCCCTTACTTGCAAGTGTTCCCGGTTTGCGCGGTAAAGTGTTTTGTTTTCGGCTAGCGTAGCCTCCGCGTAACCCTTCAGAGTGTGTGTGTGTGTGCATGAAACCTAATTTTGCTCTATTAATTTGAATGTGTGGATGTTGTGTTAATTTTGCCTGTGAAACAAAATTGGTTGTGTGGCCTGTGAAATTCCCAGTATAATTGACTGTAATGGCCTTTTGGGATGTATACGTATGTGTATGTATTTGATATTTTGGCTGTTGACTTTGAATTATTGGGTAGAAATTGGGATATTGGGACTATTATGCTATGAATTATGCATCTCAAATTGGGATTGGGACTGTGATATATTTGATATTTTGGCTATTGACTGTGAATATATGCATGTTTTGCTCTATTTTAAAAAACATAAATAAACAAATCTAAATTTTATTATCTCATAAATTTGAGTTAAAAAAAGAAAAAATGACTCTAATTCGTTTTTATGCCTACGAATCACTCGACATTTTTACAAATTTTACGAACAGAAGCTCTTATTTTCATATTTCCGTATTCCTTTCTTAAACTATGAATGTACTCTTTTGTAAAAAATAAGTCTCTTTGTTTGAATTTTAGAACTTTGAATTTATTACCCTAGAGAAATAAGAAAAACCTAACCCTTTGAATCTTTGGTATCCTTCAAATCTTCGGTATCCTTCGAGTCTTCGGTACACTTCGAATCATTATGGGGAAGTCTATAAATTAGACGCCCCTTGCTTGAATCATAATGACATTCTTCAATTTTGACCCTATCCCCCATCAGTATTCGTATAGATCTAGACTAGATCTTTCCTGAAATATAGCCCAGGATGATGGTGTCATTCTCTAGGCGAACACCGAACATTCCATTGGGTAGGGCTTCCATAACTAAACACTCGAAAGTAATTTTTGCTTCTCTCGGGGTTTTTTCCCAATTCTGTTTAGTCGACCTTCTTGATCTGTCATTATACCTCGAGAAGTAGAAAGAATAGCAATTCCCATTCTGCCCAAAACCTTAGGAATTCCTTGATAGTTGGCATAAATTATAGGTTCCTTGCTCATAAGATTCTAATTCTAGGTTCCTCCTAATTTTTCTATAACACAATCTACTAATTTTTTATTTGATTTATAATACTTCAGGAGCTAATGAAACTATTTTAGTAAAATCCAATTCTCTGAATTCCTTGACGATTGCGTCAAAAACGCGAGTTCCCTTTGGATTTCATTTTTGATCAATGATAACCGCTGCATTGTCATCATAGCGTATTATCATACCATCTTCACATTTCAACTCTTTACATGTACATACAATTACAGCTCGAATTACTTTGAATCATTCTAGAGGCATTTGGGGCACTGCGTCTTTGATTACATCTAATAACTAAATAATTTTTTTCCTTTCCAGAATTACATGATCCAGTTGCTGACAACCGCCGTTGCTCAAGCTTATGGGGTCCCAAGTTGTCCAAGCAAAACTAACAAATGGCAGATCGGTCGAACGAACAGATCATCTTCGACGAGATCACAGAGGGGAGCAGCCCGTACTGGGTAGTTTAGGAGGAGAACGATGATCGAAACCAGTACCTTATCGAGGAGAGAAACGATGAGGGGAATGAGGGCACCCTAGCCGTTGGAGAGAAGAGGGCATGTGGACAACACGGTGTCACCAAGAAAATTGAGGGTCGACATATTATAACCGAAGTGGCACAGGACGGTCGACCATGTGCCCCAGCCTGGGCACACGGACAACACAGTGTCACTAAGAAAACTGAGCGTTGACATATTATAACCGAAGTGGCACAGGACGGTCGACCATGTGTCCCAGCCGATGCCACAAGAAAGTTTGTCGCACACAGCAGATGGGTAGTGAGGGATCACGTGCCCATCAGCACGGTGAACTGGCGCCAAACAATGACAGGCAGGGATGAGTAAAGCTATCACGCAGACATGGAGAAAGAGATGTTATGGTCCACAATGGTCGAGACCTTCACAATCCCTGAGACAGAACATGCCAAGGTGAAGGAATGGACACTTAAAAAAATGGCCGAACTGTTCAGGAACTTTAAGAAGGAATTACACAAGAAGTACATCCTGAAGGGCCAGACACCGGATTTTGACAAATTCCCAAAGCCGAGAGATCAGTGGGATGCTTTTGTCGAATACAAGATAGGAGAGCAAGCGCAACACTGATTGAGAAGAACAAGTCCAACGTCGCTAAAAAATAGTACCATCACAGGCTAGGGTCAGGCGGCTATCAAAAGGCAGTGCCAAGATGGGAGCAAATGGAAGCCAATAGGATAGCCAGAGATATCGTTCCGGCCATAGTTGACTAGCCGGAATGATCGAAGCATTGGTACTATGCTCATGGCAGATTGTTCAATCCTGTCGATGGCTCCCTGATCTTCAGCAATGCGATCCAAGAAGGCGTCAAAAGATTGAGTGATGCAGTGGCGGCCTCTGCCTCGGGCTCATTCCAGGCCGACAAAGAGAAGGACGAGCTTACGCTTGCACTCCAAAACCCTGAGCATCCAGGACGAACATAAGGAAAAAGTGTCGTTCCTTGGAAAAATTGATTCCAAGTGGACCTCCAAACCTAAAGGAGTATCGACTCGCGGTCTACGATATGGAGCACCGACTCATGGCCTATGATCAGATGATCCAAGCCTACGATCAGAAATTCAATTCAAGACAAGAGAGCACTAATTGAGATCACTAGGATGCTGTTGTCCAATACAAGAGTACAGCAAGCACAAGCGCTAATTGAGAAAAATAAATCCAATGCCGCTAAAAATCCAATGCGGCTATAAGAAGGCATTGTCGAGATTGGAGCAAATGGAAGCCGACCTGATAGCAAGAGATATCGTTCTGGCCACAGCTGACTAGCCGGAACGATCAAAGCATTGTTAGTTAGCTCATAGTGGATGGCTCAATCCTAGAGATGGCTCCCTAATATTCCACGATGCGATTCGCGAAGCCACCAACCGATTGAAGGACACAGTGGAGGCCTTTGCCTCAGGATCATTCTAGCCTGACAGAGAGAAGGACGAGGTTACACTCGCACTGCAGAACCCTGAGCATCCAGGGCGAACGTGAGGAAAAGGCGTCGTTCCCCGAAAATATGGATTCCAAGAGGACCTCCAAATGTACAGGAGTCGCATGAAGATCAAGCGAGTTATAGAGGCGAAGCTAAAAGATATGGAGCACTAACTTGTGGCCTACGAGCACATGATCCAAGACGAGGTGTCCAGACAAGTACAACAATGGATGGCCGAACTGCGGAGCCATCAAAGCCAAGCAGAAGTACCACCCGTCATGGTGAGCCCCTCAGGCGAGCACAACAGCTGCACATCTACAGGACAATTACCCGAACAGGCCGTTGAAGCGAAAGACGTACCCCCATGCCCCGTGAGATCATGCGACGGACACCTTGTGAGTTGCATATTCCTTTCAAGAACTTGTCAATCAAGGTATGCTTGTAGTTTTATGATATATGACTTGTATATTGCGAAAGCATGTCATAGGTTGACTACTAATTAATAACCTCTTTTCTCATGAAGGTGGCGTTGGGCATGTGTTGATGCCAAATCCGTACCACCGACGTGGATCTCACGCGCTACACACGCGGCCTGAGAGATCTGCTTAGCTCCAGTGCAGGTCCTAAAATCGATGAAGCGCGGGCGTGTGAGTCAGTTTGATCCTGCCACGGACAAGATATACAAAGCAACAAAGCATAAAAGCATATCAATTGACAGGCCGATAACCAAAATAGCCAATTGGCGCGATTCCAGCTGATGCTGATGTTAGCCGATAACCAAGACAGCCGATCGGCCGATAGGCCGATGGCGCAATTCCAGGCGATATCGATGGTTAAAGCATATATCAGCTAGTAATCTGATGTCATTAGATCAAAATAATTAGAAACCTTTGCTGCAATCAGCTAAAACCAACTTTGTATATAATCCTTTTAAGCCGAAGCAACGTCTAGATAACTCATCGGCTAAAATCCCGATGAAACAATGATTGATGCCCACTGACTTAAATAAATCTAACTTGCAACCGTAACCTCATAGGTCAGACCTAATCGATACAGCATAAGGTTGTAATTACCTGATAGATTTAAACCAGCCGTATGACACCGATCGAAGTGGTCATGTGTTAAATTTAACCAATACAGCAAAACTATCAGAGAAAAATTTAACATATCAGATAAGATCGGCTAACCCTCCGACGAAACATTAGCATAAACCTATCGGCTTAACAAGACTTAGATTATCAATAACAATCTAGTAGGTCGGACCTAACCGATGCAACACGAGATTGTATATGATAATCTAATACTCAATGAGCCAATAGATCTGTCTAATGTGATGGATATAACAAATATATCTAAAGCGACATTATGTTTAAAGAAACATCAACTTGATAAGAATATTGGACCTAACCGAGAAAGTCCTAAATAAGCCTATGTGACTATAAACTGTAATGAAGCTAAAGATAGAGATGATATACGAGATAGACAACACTTGCGTCGGCCCGATTAGAATATCGGACTCAACCGAGGAAGTCCTAGCCACGCCAACGCAAACGAGATGATGGAACTCGTCGAAATAATACCTAGAAGACTAGGGTGGCGATGCGCTGAATTGTATTGATCGTGAGATAATTTACATGAACCTCGGGCTTACATATTTATACCCGTAGGCTAACAAAGATCCTAACAGATTGCAATCCAAACTTTTCTAAAGATAAAAGGAAATAAATCGAGACCTTATTGGACATTAACACACTTTCCTAAAGATAAAATAGAAAGCTAACAAACTCTTCCTAATTAATATATATAAGTTGCATCCTTCCTGAACTCGGTTTCTTTTGGATAAGACCTTCCCAAACCAAATTTAATAAGAATCCAACTGTCGAAGATATTGATAACAGAAAACCCCCATCGGCTGATACAAAACTCTAAGCCGATACTAGCTTTGAGCCGATGGGGACTCTGGGGCTTACCAAATTCTGGCGTTAACAGCATGACCATACAAGTTGAACAAGATGGGACATATCACAGCATGCCCGTTCCACCTAGGTATTCTAAGGTCGAAATTGAACAGATGGAACGAGGCTTTGAAGATCTTGAACTGGATATCCCTGGAGGAGACAGGGAGACGACACTAGGAGAAACAACAAACATAATCATACTATGGTGCAAGCCATTCATCGTGTTTCCCGGGAGAGAAGCTGCTTCCGTTCCTCCGTCTCCTCCACGTGGACCGCCTCCTTTGCGTGGACCGTCTCCTCCGCCTCCTCCGTCACCTCCACGAGCACAAGAATAAGAAAGCCATCGTTTGCCAGTGGCTGCTGAAAACGGCCAAGGAGGAGAAATACGATTTTGACATCACTAAAGCCGACAGGACCTTCGAGTTGTTGCTAAAGGAGAAAAAAATTCAACTATCGGCCAATCACGTGATCCCATCGGCTGATGAACGCAAGAAGAAGAAGTACTGTAAGTGGTACAACTCCACCTCCCATAGCACTAATGACTGTAAGGTTTTCAGGCAGCAGATCCAGTCGGCCATCGAGGCGGGGAAGCTAAAGGTTGTCGAGTCACCTCGACCGATGAAAGTTGATGGTAACCCCTTCCCGGTCAACATGGTCCAAGCTGGCCCCAGGCGAGCTGATCGGCAGAACAGAATGACGTACGGCTTAGCTGAAACACTCAAAGGGGTCAAGGCTGAGAAGAGGCCGACCGGAGATCAATTCGCACCAGTGAACATGGTGCATTCAACTGGCCGATCGGTTGATTGGCGACCAAGGCGCATGGACCCCACGCCCCGTTTTTGACAACGCTTTCACGAAGAGGAGTCCCGGCGCGGCAAGCCTTACGTCGGGAACCGAGGTCGGGGACTCCAATTTGTCCGGAACCACAGCGGTTGCGACCCGCACGGCGCTGCGAGTTTTTTCGATTCTGCTGGGAATCGGGGATGAAGCTGCCAACGATCGACAACTGCCCGGTCTGCAGCGAGTACCGTGAGGACGAATACAGGGACCCACCAATGCAAAGTTCCACCCAATTCGTCCCTAGGGCCATGCAACACAATCAGAGGCGGCTGCCAGCACATGATTGGCTCGGGCCGATCCACTAGGACTTCTTCGAGGATGAAGATGAAGACGAATATGACGAAGAAGTGGCCGACGACTAGCAATCGGCCAACCCCCAATGGTGCCCTTCGAACCTCTTCACCAAAACGCAAAAGAGAAGCATCCAGTGGCTCAAGAGCGAGGGGCATGATGAAGAGGTACGACGGATAATCCAACAACAACGGCGGCAGGGAACAAAGCGATGGCGCGCCAAAAAACAAGCGGCCCCAGCCGACAGAAGCCTAGCTAATGAAAGCCCAGCCGACGAAAGCCCAGCCGACCAAGCTAGGAGGGCGGCAAAAGGAAAGGGAAAAGCTACTGCATTGGTTAACATGATTTTTATATTGCCAGCCGAATTCGGCGTCACAGAGGCTGATGCAGATAGTACTGAAGACGCCTTGGCAGGACTAGCACTGTCCCCGGAGCAAGCAGTTTTTGAAAAACAGAGGGGACCGAAAACCACTGTATGTCAAAGGATTTTTCAATGGGAAGCCGATGTAAAAGATGCTAGTCGAAGGAGGGGCTACAGTGAACTTGATGCCCTATGCCACCTTCAGGAAACTGGGCAAAGGAGCCAAAGATCTGATCAAGACAAACATGGTTCTCAAGGACTTCGGCGGCAATCCATCAGAAGCCAAAGGCGTGCTAAACGTTGAGCTAACCGTCGGCAGCAAAACCATGCCCACGACATTTTTTGTCATCGACGAGAAGGGATCTTACAGCCTACTGCTTTGGAGGGACTGGATTCACGCAAATTGCTACGTCCCTTCCACCATGCATCAAAGTCTGATCCAATGGCAAGGAGACAAGATTGAGATCGTGCCAGCCGACAGGTGAGTGAACGTCGCTAATGCTGATTTTCCACTTTGGGAAATCGACAATATTGATTGCCACTTTGAAGCCGATTTTCTAAAGGTGTCCGATTCTGCCATACAACCCATTGGAAACGAAAGCCTCAATTACTACTTTGAAGGCGTCGTGGAGGGCTCGAGCGTCTACAGCGAGGACACTGTGGACGCCAACGAAGGCAAACTTGGGCAAGGTTTCATGTTGGCCGACGAGTTAGAAGAAATTGATATAGGTCTAGGAGATAGGCCTAGGCCGACATATATTAGCAAAAATTTATCTTCTTGTTTTAGATCCAAGCTTGTTGACTTATTAAAAGAATATAAAGATTGTTTTGCTTGGGAGTATTTCGAGATGCTTGGTCTTAGCCCATCTGTTGTTGTGCATCGGCTGCCCATAAAGCCGGGATATCGGCCGTGCAAACAGCCTCCCAGGAGGTTTAAAGCCGATATGCATGATGCGATTAAAGCCGAAATCACTTGGCTATACGATGCTGGATTTATTCGGCCTTGCCGTTATGCAGAGTGGGTTTCAAACATAGTTCCAGTAATGAAGAAAAATGGCAAACTTAGGGTATGCATCAATTTCAGGGACCTAAACAAAGCTACCCCTAAGGACGAATACCCAATGCCCATAGCCGATTTGCTCGTGGATGCTGCTTCCGGCCAGAAAATCATAAGCTTTATGGATGGGAATGCAGGCTACAATCAGATTTTCATGGCCGAAGAGGATATTCACAAGACTGCTTTCAGATGTCCAGGAGCAATCGGCTTATATGAATGGGTTGTCATGACATTTGGCTTGAAGAATGCCGGAGCAACTTATCAAAGGGCCATGAATTATATTTTTCATGATATGATTGGCTCTCTAGTGAAGATCTACATTGATGACGTTGTCGTCAAATCTAGGGAGATAGAAGACCACATAGCCGGTCTAAGACAGGTCTTGGAAAGGACGAGGAAGTATGGCCTAAAAATGAACCTGCTAAAGTGTGCGTTCGACGTGTCAGCCGGGCAATTTTTAGGGTTTCTTGTTCATGAGAGAAGAATAGAGGTTACACCAAGGAGCATCAATGCTATTAAGACAATTCAGCCTCCGAGGGATAAGAAGCAACTACAGTCTTTGATCGGCAAAATCAATTTCATCAAATGATTCATCGCCAATCTTTCAGAAAAGATGGAGCCATTCACGGCTTTGCTTCGGCTGAAAGCCGATCAAGCATTCATTTGGGGGGTAGAGCAGCAAAAAGTGTTGGACAACATCAAGGATTACTTGAGCTCGCCTCCGGTTTTGATTTCTCCACGGAAAGGGATACCGTTCAAGCTATATTTGTTAGCCGACGACAAGTCCATCGGCTCAGTTCTGATTCAGGAGGTTGAAGGAAAGGAAAAGGCCATCTTTTACCTCAACCGACGGCTGTTGGACGCAGAAACAAGGTATTCACCGGTGGAGAAGTTATGTCTTTGCCTGTATTTTTCATGCACTAAGTTGAGGCATTACTTGTTATCTCATGAATGCACCGTGGTATGCAAAGCCGATGTAGTAAAGTACATGCTGTCGGCTTCGGTGTTGAAAGGGCGAGTTGGGAAATGGATTTTTGTCTTAACAGAATTTGATCTAAGACACCAGGCGCCTAGGGCAGTTAAATGATAGGCCATCGCCGATTTCATAGTGGAACATAGAGATGATTCAATCGGTTCAGTGGAGATCATGCCTTGGACTTTGACATTTGATGGCTCGGTTTGCACAAACGGATGTGGTATCGGCTTGGTTATCATATCCCCAAGGGGGACAAGCTTCGAATTTGCCTTTTCAATCAACCCCCATGTCGCAAACAACTAGGCCGAATACGAAGCAGTGCTCACGGGACTGCATCTTCTCTAGGAAGTCGAAGCCGACGCCATCGAAATCATGGGAGATTCACTATTGGTCATCAGCCAGTTGTCAGGAGAATATGAGTGCAAAAATGATACGCTGATGGTCTATTATCAAAGATGCCGAGAATTAATGGACAGCTTTCGACTCGTTAGATTGAAGCATATCCCCAGAGAGCAGAACACAGAAGCAAATGATTTAGCTCAAGGGGCATCAGGCTACAGGCCGATGACAAAAGGTATTGGGGCAGAAATTGCCACCATCACAGCCGATGACTAGAGGTTCGAGGTCTACAACTATCTACAAAATCCCTCCCAATCGGCTTCAAGGAAATTGCACTACAAGGCTTTGAGATATGTTTGCTCGACGAAGATTTATACTATCGGGCGATTGATGGTGTGCTGCTTAAGTGTCTTAGCGCCGATCAAGCCAAGGTGGCTATCGGAGAAGTGCATGAAGGAATATGTGGCACGCACCAATCGGCTCAAAAGATGAAGTGGCTACTTCGAAGAGCAGGGTATTTTTCGCCAACGATGCTAGAGGATTGTTTCAAATATTACAAGGGTTGCCAGGATTGTGAGAAATTTGGAGCTATACAGAGGGCACCAGCATCGGCTATGAATCCAATTATCAAGCCTTGGTCGTTCAGAGGTTGGGGAATCGACATGATCGGCCAGATCAATCCACCCTCGTGCAAGGGACACAAGTTCATTTTGGTGGCAACAGATTATTTTACCAAGTGGGTGGAAGCAATTCCTTTAAAGAGAGTTGATTCGAGGGATGCGATCGAGTTTTTTAAGGAGCACATCGTCTACCGATTTGACATCCCTCAAACAATAACAACAGATCAGGGATCTATCTTCATATCGGACGAGTTTGTTCAGTTTGCCGATGGCATGGGAATCAAGTTACTTAACTCTTCATCGTATTATGCTCAGGCTAACGGACAGGCAGATGCCTTAAAAAAGTGTCTAATCAAGCTGATAAAGAGGAAGATCGCTGAATATCCAAAGCAATGACAAAGCCGATTAGCCGAATCACTCTGGGCCTATCAGATGGCTTGCCACGAATCTATCCAAGTCCCTCCATATAAACTGGTCTATGGGCATGAAGTAGTCCTGCCATGGAAAAATATCATCGGCTCAAGAAGGATTCAGTTACAAGATCAGCTTGCAGCCGATGATTACTACAACCTGATGGTAGATGAATCAGAACATCTAGTTTTGTCACGGATGAGGGCCTTGGAAAAAGTAACAAGAGATAAGGAACGAGTAGCCCGTCACTATAACAAGAAAGTTGTGCCTAAATCTTTTGAAGAGGGCGAACTCGTTTGGAAATTGATATTGCCGATTGGATCAAGGGATAATAAATTCGGCAAGTTGTCACCAAATTGGGAGGGGCCTTTCAAGATCCACAAATGCGTCTCCAAGGGAGCCTATATACTAGAAGGACTGGATGGAGAGGTGTTTGGAAGGGCTCTGAACGGCAAGTATCTGAAAAAGTATTACCCAAGTGTGTGGATCAATTCATGATTTGGCGGTCGTTGTGCTAATTCGTGTTAGCCGATGCGTCGTGATGCACGCATCGCCTTTAGGATGTTGTTGCGCCAAGTTTTTCCCCTGATTTTCTACAATCGGCTCAGTCTGGCTGACGCGATAAAGTTTTTGACTTGCTAATTTTTTTCACGCTGAAGACACGATCAACAAAATTAGGGGGGCATATACATACACAACAGATATCAAGAGGACAGATAAGATGTTTATTTTAAAAATTTTTGATGCTTTCGAGGCCATGACAAGTACAGAGGTAATGCGATTCGCAAGCATGCATTAAGTAAAGATCAAGTGAGGCAAGCCGATTACGAAACATAGTTCAAATTAGTCACAAGATGTGGTGAGAGCCGATTACAAAAACAGTTAAATTACAAGATTTACAAGTTTTGCCTTGGCCAACTGTTACAATCGGCTCAGCGCCCAAGGAATTCAGCAATAGCCGAGATCGCTTTACGATGGATCTGATCGATGTCTTCGATTGCCTTAACATTGGCTGCATTGGTCCGGGCCACTGGCTTCACTACCTTTGTCAGATCCGTCAGATAGGATACGACCGCCTTGATGTTTGATCATTCATCTTCTATCTCCTTCGGTAGGCCGGCCACGTATTCTTTTTGGACCGCGATCTCGGTCTCAATCTAGACGAGTTCAGCTACCAGTTTGTCCCGGCGCGTGCAAAGTCGATCGAGTTTGGCAATCGACTCTGTCTTCAACGCATCAAACCTGGCCTTCTTCGCGTTGATCTCTTCTTGGTTAGATTTGATGGCCGCCGCTACTGATTTGTTCTCTCGACGATCGGCTATGCGCTGCTTTGCCCGCTTGTATTTGTGCCGATGCGCTTCACGGAAGGTTGCTGGCGTGATTGTATCGGCCAAGTCGTCTGGAAGCCTAGCTTGAATCTCTCCGAACCGATTACGGACGAAACCGCAATCGGCTACCAGCGCGTCCAATGAGGTCTCCAGCCGATTAGTGATGTCGGCTAGCGTGGTCCTCAGGTCTTCATCAAGCGGCACCAGGGCCCTGTCAGCGGCCTCATCCAGGTCAACGAACTCTGACAAGTCGAAGCCTAGGGGATCCGCTACGCTCTGCCAGGCAAACAACAGTTATAGCATGGATAGAAATCATGGAGCCGATTGCGGAGAAGACAGTTATAATACTTACTTGGACTGCTGGAGCCGATGTAGCTTTTTCTTTGGCATTCCTGTCACCTGCAGCCGATGGAGTGTGTTCACTTGATACCTGGGTGGCAGGTGTTGGGGCGCGAGGCGGCTGGAAAAAGCACAAGGTTAAAGATCGGCTGATAAGAGAAAGTGTGTGGAGTCGAAATACTTACTGAATGGAGAGGAGTCATTTTCTTCTTGGTGGGTAGTTTCTTCCTCTGCCGATGTAAAGAATATAGTAAGACAAGTATGAATAAAGAAGTCAGGAGACCAAAAGTATTGAAAGTCGCTTACCGGCGTCGGACGGACGGGGCGTTTTGGTGGACTTGGCGTTTTCTGCACGGAGGCCTCGTCGGCTGACGGAGTTCGAGCGTATTTGTCGGAGGAGCTGGAGTCGGCTGCAGCCTCGTCAATGGCGTCCTGAACTTCTTCACCATGGACCTCATCGTCAAGCACTGTGTCGACTTATGGGTCGATGGGGGATAGGTCATCGACCGGGCTTGGTTTCTGCTTCTTGGCAGGCTTCTTCTTCGCCGCAACCGGTGCAGTGACAGCCGACGGCTTGTCCTATTTTTGCCGACGGATAGGTTCACGGGTTTGGCCATGGAGTAGGGTTGACACCTTCGGCGCGTTGAAGCCGATAATGGATGGCGCCAACCCACAGCCGTTTGGCAGCACGCCAAGGCCATAATAGATGGCCGCTCCTGTTCGACTGGCCCGGGGAGGAGAAGCATCATTCGTCTGTAGGAACAAAGGCGTAAGTAACGAGACATGCACATCATAGCCGATAAAGGAGAAAAGACTGGAAAAGAATTGCTTACCGATGGAATCATGTCAGGGTCGACGGTGATGAGATACATGGAAGCCGATTGGTGGAATATGTGTGATTTCCATTCTGCCCACCATTGGTGAAGGCATTTGTCCTTGTGACCGCTAGCTCGATGACCCCGAAGCTACTAAGAGGAGCGCTTGGGAGGGTTAACAGCCAAAGCATCATGATTTTGCTGTCAATAATGTCTCTAGCTTGGATCTTGTCTAAGTAGTATAGCCAATCGTCAATTGACCTAGCCCAAGTTGTCTTGCAGCTGCCATCGGATGGTAGAACTCATAGCTCTTCGTTATGTTTCTTCCTTGGTGGATGCCGACTGGCAGGTTGCAAGGAGAGATGGCAGTGGTGAAGATCTCTCTCAGCTTATCAAACTTTGGGGAATTGATCTCATCCAGCCGAAGATCGTCTGGCCGCTCAAATTTGTTGAACTTATCATAAGCAAACCAAATGGTAGAGTCGACTGGGAACCCATTGTAGAAGTTGCTGAACCAGTTTTTGAAGTATTCGGCTAACAACTTCGAACCCGAATAAGAAGAAGCAGCTTCTCCATACGACATACAACGCCGGGTAGTTATCTCCTCGTCATCACGGTACTTCGGCTTGGCTAGGGGGAAATCGGCCTCAAGCAGGCTTGGCCGATGGGCAACTTTATAGGTGTACAGGTTGAGCAACAGCTGAAGCAGCCACTAGGGCCCTTCGGTGTTGATAGATTGTTTCTCCTTTTTCTTAAAGTTCCTACGATGCTAGTTTTTAAAAGGCATATACACTCAGATAATGCAGCAAGAGTTCCCCACTACCAAGCCACCTTCATCGGCACATTGCTCAGCATTTGGTACAAGTAGCCGAGCAGGTATTTCCCCTTTCCTCCACTAATGCTTCGGCTACATGTTGCCAGTTGGTGGTCGGCCCACAACTTGATCCGCAGAAAACAAATTTCTCCAACCACATCATCAAGAAAGCCGCATGTTCCCTGTTGGAGACCAGGCCGTCCCTCATGTTCATTGATATGATTCCACTCCAGCCGCCGATGTTCTTGGTCTTGAAATTGTGGTGGCACTTGATATTCAGATCAGAGGGGGCAACAGCCGATGTTATGTCCAGGGCGGTTAGCATGACTATGTCCATGAGAGTTGGTGTCATCGGCCCTTGCCTAAAGAGGAACGTGTTCAGCATGTCCGACAAAAAGTAATTAGCAGCTGATAGCAGTGGTTCATCCTTTGAAATGTCGGCTAAAGTCAGAGCTAAGCATTGGCCGATTCCTATTTCGTCCTAGGTGGCTTGCTTGCTAGCCAACATCCTTGCATACCAAGATGGCCAAGATTTGTCTGTTGAGGGCCACGATTGGAAGGTCCCTATCCAGTAAGCTAAGTCCGGGGTAGAAAACCTAAAAGGGATCCGATTGGTTTCAGCATTGATGAACTCAGTGGGGTCTAGGCTACCAATCGGCCCTAACAGCAGATGGTCAGGATGAAGAAGGCTAGGGATTGCAATTTGGTGGGATAGGTGCTACAAATCGCAAAAAGGAATAATGGTATCAAAAATGGGAGAAAAAGCCAGATTGTGCAAAGTAAAGGGCTTGAGCCAACGAGAACATACCTCGGGGTACTCCGCGGAGGATGCATCGGAAGGAGCGTGTGAGGATGCCATCGGTGCAGGGAGATCAACGCTTTGGGGGTGCGCGCCGGTGAGATCTGGGAGCGGTTCCGACGAAGTCGCCAAGGAAGAGCAGAAGTTTTTTTTGGCTAGGGCTTGAGAGCGGAAAGTGACAGCGTGGCTTGTTTCGGCGTCGGGCGGGCAATATTTAAAGAGTTTTTCAAAGGCCGAAACGGAATAGGACAAAAGTCACGCGGGAATTTGAAAAGCGGCAAATCTGCGATATTATCTTATCACGGACTTGGGGGGGCATGTGTTAATGGCCAAATTTGGTAACCAAATCGCCGAGTTCAAGGCTGAGATTGAAGCAGAATCGGAGTGGGAAGTGATCTGCGGAGAAACAGAGGCCACATCCGCTATGACTAAATTGGCTGGGAGACCAGTCAGCTAAGGCTGAATCGGACAGGGACAACCGATAGCCGATTCCGATTCAGAGAAGAAGATGGAACCGTTTCCGATAAAGTAGCTTGAAGATAAAAGGAAGGTTCGGTTCTCAAATGTTCGTTAAGATATTGCCATCTATGGATAGAGTCCTATAACAACAATTGTATCTGTAAAGTAGGGATTTGTTTAGATGTTCCTTTTGTAATATGACATGGGGCTGTGTCTTGAGATATTGTCGTACTGTAAATAGTAGATAAGGTAGAAATCGTGTTCTACACGGACTTTGTTACTCCTGGGTATAAATAAGACCCGAGGGCTCTTTGTAAAAAACACACACATCAATACAAACTCGGCGTATCACCAAACTTTTTTTAGACGAGTTCTTGATCTCGTTTCGGGCTGCATCGATCTCGATCTCCAAGCAAGGTATTTACTTGTCATTAGTGGTTTGTATCGTCGAAATTAGTTTTGATGTTATGAACTGCACAAATTATCATATACGACATATAATCTAGATCAATATCTAGATCTATCTCACCGTCGGCTGGTTTCTCTCGGGAGACAGTAGGCGATAGAGCTAGATCTAGATGTTGAACCCGGTTATATGTTGTATCCACCGTCTTGAGGAGTTTACATCAGTTTTTATAGATCTAATACTTCTTTTTGTACTTAATGCTGCATCATATTGATCTATTAAGTCACTTTTAGAACTATTAAGATCTATTCGACTAGATGTTTATTTTTAGAGACAGTGTCGGGGTTTCAGCCGGCCTTATCTGTTTTAATTATCTTTATAGTTATATTCACTATTATATATATTAAAATTGCCTTCTATATCAATATCTTAATCTATCCAAGTACCCTAAGCCGATGTCAATCCGTCATGCTATGCTGACAGCCGATTGATCTAAGTTTAGCGCATTTAGATCAGATTAATATATTTTTATAAAATGTAACGGAGTATTAGCCGATTCACATTAGATCTGTAGTATCGGCTAAGTTATCAACGTAGATAATTACTACCCTAACACGCTTTTAACCTAAGTGATTTATACTGTCTCGGCATAGCCGATCTATCCCAATCACTTAGTTTAAGTGCGCTTTGGGATAGTAATTATATATAAATTGATGCCTTCAGCCGATCCTGTAGACTCTAATTTTAACTTAATGCCTATTTCTTGTTTCTTGTTGGTTACAAGATCAAACCAACTGACATGCCTTAATCACCGAAGGTAGCCAAGAATGGACCTGCACTGGAGTTAAGCAGATCCCCCAGGCCAGCGCATGGGAAAAATTTCTCGTCAACAGATAGACAGGTAATGCCATCTTACTTGCTATTGCTACTATGCGGTTCTCGGGTAATTACTCACTAGCTTGCAACTGTACGTAGGGCATGGTCATGGTTCCGTGTATTGGTCCATGGGACTTGGAAAGAAAAAATCGTTGTGAGGACGAAATTTCCAGTGAGTACATGCTCCAAAATTATATTTAATCATTAATTTGTTATGAAATAGAAATGTATATTAAATATCTTGTTGTTTCTCCTTTAGTGTGCAAAACAAAAGCAGGGGACGAAGTTGTGCGGCTACTACGTCTGTGACTATATTCACCGCCTAGTTAACCACGTCACATGTCCCAAGGATCTGGATGTACGTATAACAATCAGTCAAACATTATGTCTCGATTTCTTATTGATTTCATATACTTATTTCTCATTTTTTCAAATGACAGATTATTTGTATACGGGACAAACTCTCCACGATGATTTCATAAAGACTGCTTAAGAAGGATTGATGAGATTTATCAATAAGTTGATTATTGATCCCACGGGAGAGTTCTACTATGATGGACGTTCTACTGACAGTCAACCCACATATAGGAGGTTACAAATTAAGTAGGAATATTGTAATATATGTATATATTTATAGTTGTGTGTACATATTTTTGTAAAATATGCATATATTTACTTAAGTGTATGTATATGTTTGTAAAATATGTATTTACATATATATATATATATATGTGCATATTTCATATATATATATATATATTACATGTATATACATATTACATATATATGTTACACATATAAATATATATATGTATTTACACATATATATTCATACTATATAAACAAGCAATAAGCAGTAGGAGCAAAATTAAAAAAACATAGATCGAGACTAAAGATGACGGTGCCAGCCACGTGGTCTCACAATCTTTAGTCTCGATTTGTGTTACCAGTCGGGACTACGATCTTTAGTCTCGGTTATTTCAACCGGGACTAAAGATAAATATCTTTAGTTCCGCTTTGGCTATCTCGGTTTGCAACCTGAGACTAAAGGGGGTTGCAAACCGGGACTATATAGGGTTTTTCTAGCCGTGATAGCACCTGAGAGACGGAATTTGATGACAGAATTAAAAGGAGGTCCTCAAAAAACATAAGTAAAAAAATTATGTTAAACTGGTCCAAAGTAAAACTTTTGCAAAAGGAGAGCCCAAACTGAAATTCACTGAAATTTGTATTATTTGAGTGGTAGACAGGATACCTATAAGGCCCCCATCGTTTCCTTCATACAACATCAGTCGTTGTCAAAATCAAAAATTTTAACTCAATTTTGAAGTTTTTTCATCGAAGTTTATTTTTCAGCATTTATATTTAAGTCGCTAAGAACGTATATATAAAAGTTTTATCTAAAAATTATTATTATTTAGTTAATATGCTGAATGTCTTATTATTCGCATTTAATCATGGGTTCTTAGTTATAATTTTCTATTGATTTGAACTATTCAAATTACAATAAATTCATCCACCTGCGGCTTGTCCAAGAGCAAAGAGCGCAAGCACACTGCTATAAAAACCAGCACCAATAATAACACTGTTGCCAAGAACACAAAAACGAAATAGAAAATCTAAATATAATAACAGTATCCATTCACGACAATTCACATGATAGATGATGTATCTTATTTTTTTATTAATTAACTAGCGTACTAATTAAGTTCCTGTAAGAGTGGTGTACTGGAGTGGTGTTTATACCTTATACATGTGTTAATCGATGTCATCTGTACGCGGCCCCGACAGGCCCAGCGGTTGTGAAATAATCAAAAGTTTATTTTGATGGACATACGTCGGAAGACAACCCCGCTGACAACTACATATATATGGTATAATTAAACTAGTAGAATATGAGTATATCGTTTATGGAGATGACATGGACGTTTACACGGCACCAACCCTGAAAATATATTGTTTTGTTGGTTAAACAAAGAACATAAACGGAAGTTAGCTAGTTAATTAATTAGGCTTATTATCAGCCACGGGAGGGCGACAAGCGTACGCGTTTTTGATATGCCGTTTTGGTGGTAGCTAGTTAGTCATCGGTCGGTCACATATCAATCCACAACGGCGCCCCTCATCAAGTCTCAAAATACAGAGTACAACATTACTTGCTTCTTTTGTCGTTCAGTTCCTTAATTCCTCTTCATGGACCATGCCACACGACCACTGGGTACTAGCATCAACGGAACGGAATCGATTAGTGACTACTGCAGAATCCATCTGTCAAAATTTCAGAATCGATTAGTGACACTATTGCAAACTGGTCTTTGATCTATCTGCCAAAATTTATAATATTTTTGGTTCTTGAGACTGCAAAATATTATTAGTCCTGGTTAAAAAGTGCAATGGCTCTTTATAATCTTTAGTCCCGGTTGGTAACACCACAAACCGGGACTAAAGATCTTTAGTCTCGGTTCACTTTTTGTCAGACTAAAGATCTTAATTTTAGTCTCGATGGGTGTTATCAACCGGGACTAAAGATCTAAATGACCCTTAGTCTCTGCGAGTAACACCAACCGGAACTAAAGTGAAACTTTTTATATTTCTTCTTCTTTCTCCAGGCCAAGCCATTGCTATAAAGGTTTGCAGGAGGAAGGGAGGTGCTGCCAAAATTTTTTATGAAATTATTTTTGTGATAATATACAAATCCGAGGAATCTAAAAGGTTAGTGTCGACGTGGTGTCGAGCAGTCCTCAAAGAGGGGTGCTCGAGGAGGCGAGAGAGTGATCGGGACGTCTACTAAGGGGTCTGATGGTCGATTTAGAAAAGGATGAGCTAAGGTTTTTTTAGACAGGTTCAGCCCTCCCGTAGGATAACAACCCTATTCCTGTGTGTGTGATAAGATGATGAAAGATTAGGGGTTTGAGTACAGGTGTGAAAGAGTGTTCTCGGTTCTCTCCCCGCGCTCGGACGATCTGCCATCCCTTTTATAGTCCAAGGAGGATAACTACAGGGGGCTTGGGGTACAAGAAAGCAAGTCGTAAAGCAAAAAGCAAATACAGGCTAAAGCTGAAAAGTAAAAAGGAACAGTCTCGGGATTTGCTCGTCGTAGACGTCTTGCACACAGTCTTGCTAGGTGACGTCATATTTTGTTGGCTTGTCCCCCTCTTGTCTTATCAGCAAGCCTTGCCAAGGAACCCTCCTTCCCGAAGAGGCAAGCCTGCCCTTTTTGGGTCGGAGCCGTGCACAGAGGTCGGGCTATGGGGCAGAGCTCGGGCCAGTCGTCCTCACCCGAGGTCTGGCTTCCGACACCAGCCCGAGGACTCCTGGTTCGACCTCTCTGACCCCTTTCCCTCAGCGTGGGCTACCCTGGGGAGCATCCCGCACAGTTAGCAACTTCATCCTCTAATGATGTATGCTTAGCATATTGCATTTCTATATACATGTCTTTATATTTTTATCTCTATAAATGTTTTGGAAAATGATGAGAGAGAAAATTTGTACTTTTAAAATTAGCAACTCCATTCTCTAATGTTGTATGCTTAGGATATTACATTTGTATGTATATTTTTATAAATTTTTATCTCTAAAATGGTTTGTGGAAAATGATGAGACAGAAAATTTGTTTAGGAAAATTATGTTACTTTTGAAAATTGGAAGCTTGTGGATAAAAATGTTATAAAATAGATGAAAAAGGAATAATATAGAAAATTTGATAAAAGATTAGAAAACTAAGATAATTTAAAAATCGTTAAAATAGTTAGAAATAAGAACACTACATTAAAAATATATTTAGAACTTAAACAAGCTTTTAAAAATAATTCTAAATTTTATTAAGTACAAAACATTAATATGTGGGATTATTATATAATTATTGTATGATTATTTATATATAATTATTGTAATATTATTTAAATAGTTTGACTTTTATGGATTTTTTATGATTTTTGTGTATTTCACGTAGATGGATCGACAGTGGATGTACAATGCAGACCGACGGTCGACAGAGTTGATTCAAAGCATGCATTTTGTTGACTGTGACCAATGCTAACAAGTATAAGGGCTTTATACATTGTCCATGCAAAACGTGCAAAAAAATAGGAGTATTCTACATCAAGAACTATTATTGCCCACTTGTTTCAGTCGGGATTCATTCTTAACTATAATTGTTGGACATCACATGGAGAGGTAGGGGTTGCAATGGAAGAAGATGAAGAAGAATACGACAACATTCCGGACTGTGGTCAATACGGTGGATTTGAAGAAAATCCAACAGGTGAGTTGGACGGGGATGTTGAAGATAACGACGGTGCCAATGGTCTTGGTCAGATGTTGCGTGACACAAAGGAGGACTGCAAAGGTGTAAGGAGATGCAGAAATTAGAGTGTATGTTAGCGGACCACAAAACGTCCTTCTACCCAGGTTGCGAACAGGGGCACAAAAAGTTGGGTACTACGCTGAAATTCTTGTAATGGAAGACCAATAATGGTGCTAGTGGCAAGGCATTTGGCGAGTTCTTAAAACTTTTGAAGAACATTCTTCTGGAGGGAAACAAATTGCTGGAATCAACGTACGAAGCTAAGAAGTTAGTTTGTCCTCTAGGACTAGAAGTACAGAAGATACACGTATGTCCGAACGATTGTATTCTCTATCGTGGTGAGGAGCACAAGAATGTGGAAGCATGTCCGACTTGTAAAGCACTACGATACAAGATTAGACGAGATGATCCATGCAAAGTTGACGGACAACCTTCGAAGAATAGAGTTCCTACTAAGGTGATGTCATATTTTCCTATAATACCATGGCTCAAGCGTTTGTACAGGAACAAAGAGCATGCTAGAATGATGCGCTGGCACGCAAAAGAACGCCAAAAAGACGGGACGCTAGGACACCCCGCAGATGGCTCGTAGTGGCAAAACATTGACAGAACATTTAAAGACTTCGGAGAGGATGCACGAAACATATGGTTCGATTTAAGTATGGATGGCATGAATCCATTTGGAGAGATGATTAGCGGCCAGGGCACTTTGCCTGTTATGATGTGTATCTATAACCTCCCCCCTTGGCTATGCATGAAGCAGAAGTACATCATGATGCCGATTATTATTCAGGGCCCAAAGCAACCTGGTAACGACATTGATGTGTACCTAAGACCATTGGTCAAAGATCTAAAACTGCTATGGAAGAAAGAAGGTGTCCCTGTGTGGGAAGGACAAACAGGAGCAATTTATCCTACGAGCGTTGTTGTTTCTAACCATCAATGATTGGCATACACTTAGCAACCTATCCGGACAGTCAAACAAGGGATACAAGGCTTGCACCCACTGTATGGATGAAACTGAAAGTACGTATCTGAAACATTGTAAGAAGGTTGTGTAGATGGGCCATCATCGCTTTCTTGTTGCAAGCCACCCTGTTCGAAAGAAAGGCAAACATTTTGAACAAAAGGTAGATCATCGTACTAAGCCAAAACATCGTAATGGAAAAAGCCATGTTTGCCATGGTGAAGAACCTGAAAGTAGTATTTGTAAAGCGACCTGGCAGCCAACCTATAACTTGTGAAGATGGTCATGCGACGATGTGGAAAATGAAGTCTATTTTTTGAGAGCTACCCTATTGGAAAGTCTTGGACATCTGCCACGCAATCGACGTGATGCACCTCACTAAGAACCTTTGCGTCAACTTGCTAGGCTTCCTAGGTGTATATGGAAAGTCAAAAGATACACTTGAAGCACGTAATGATCTCAAGCATATGGTACAATGCAACGACCTTCACCCGAAACCAAAGGAGAAAGGAACCCATTACTTGAGTCCAGCGAGCTACACTCTGAGGAAGGCAGAGAAGGAAAGCATGTTTGAATGCCTAGAGATTATCCAGGTACTGTATGGATACTCCTCGAATATAAAGGGAATAATAAGCACAAAAGAGAAGAAGTTCACAAACCTAAAGTCCCATGACTGCCACGTGATGATGACAGAACTGCTTTCTATTAAAATTCGGGGTGTCCTTCCTGATAATGTCCGGGCAACAATAACAAAGCTATGTGCTTTCTTAAAAGTAATTTCGTAGAAGATCATCAATCTAGACCGGTTAGAAGCCTTTCAAAATGATGTGATGTAATGTCTTGTCAGGTTTGAGATGATCTTTCCACATTCCTTCTTCAATATCATGACGCATCTTCTATATCACCTTGTCAAAAAGATCCATATCATCGGTCTTATATACCTACACAACATGTTCCCTTTCGAGAGGTACATGGGCATTCTAAAGAAGTATATCCGTAATCGCTCTCATCCGAAGGCTAGCATCACCAAGGTGTATGGAACAGAGGACGTCATTGAGTTCTGCGTAGACTTTATTGAAGAGCTTCGTCTAATCGGGGTGCCTGAATCAAGCCATGAAGGGAGACTACAGGGAAATGGGACTCTTTTAAGGAAAGCAATAATGACCGTAGACAATGAATTATCCCGTAAAGCACATTTCATGGTTTTGCAACAATTTTCGTTTGTTGGCTCCTTACATCGAGGAGCACTTGACGATTGTTCGCTCCAAAAACATTGGTAAGACCGATGCCTTAATTACACGCCATCCCATTGATACTTTTCCTGCTTGGCTACGACAACATCTCATGGGCAATGGGACGATTGACCAACAACTAGCCTTCTTGGCGAGGGGACCATCTTGCTCGATCACGACATTATAAGCATATGAAATCAATGGGTATACATTTTACACACGAGTCCAAGGCAGAAAGAGCACAAACCAGAACAGTTTTGATTGCATCGATGCCATGAGATACGATGAACAACTAGCACGTATTATGGTAGCATCGATGACATATGGAAACTTGAGTATGGACCTTTGAAGGTCCCTCTATTTCGGTGCCAGTGGGTTAGGCTGACTGGTGGAGGCGTAATGATTGATGAAAGTGGGATAACAATGATTAACCTTAACAAGGTTGGATACTCAGAGGAACCCTTCGTCTTTGCCAATGATGTAAGGCAAGTTTTCTATGTGAAGGACATGGCTAGCAAAGCAAAGAAGGGAAAAGGGTCCGATGAGCCAAAGCGCCACGTAGTTCTCCCAGGCAAAAGGAAAATCATCGGAGTCGAGGATAAGACTGACAAAGATTACGATCAGTTTAATGAGAAACCTCCATTCGTAGTGACGGTTGACCCGAGCATCCTCCTATCCAATGAGGACACCCCTTACTCACGCAACGATCATAGAAAAGGAACATTAGTGAGGAGAAAGTACGTGAGGGCAACAATCACACACTAAATTATGTTAAATGTACTGGCCTAGCAAGGTTGTTATATGGACGATGTAAATTATTTTGAATTTATTGAATATCCATATGTTAATTAGTCCCGGTTGTTGCCACCAACCAACGGGCCCTGTCCATGCCGACGCAGCAGAAGCCGCACGCGGCGTGCCCGTTCTTGGACTGCACATCACATGTACAAATTCTGCTCAAGCCTTGAAGAATGTATCTGGGTGCAATAATAATCAACCAGTACAACTATAAGCAGCTAGGAGTACCACGTAAACTGTTAGTGGTATGCCCTAGAGATAACATGGATATGTTGGATATAATGGTCAATGTTTATGTATCAATGAATAAATTGTTATTCAGTTTCATGAAATAGATAACTTATATTGATCAATAAGTATGTGACTTATTTATGAGACTCTTTATGCATGAATCTATTTCTAAATGATTCCTGATCATATATCATATCAATGGAACATATATGATTCTAAGATCAACATGTTTATTGATTGATGATCATATCTCATGGATCATGGTATGGAGATACCAAATAAATAAACGTGAACATGTGTTGGAGAACACATTGTTGCATAGACCCACCTTGAGACACTACAGGGAATTAATGTGTCATTAGTTGGTATCAAGTAGTGTTGGTGCAAAGTCCTTTGACCTGAGATCATCATAGATTCCAACATGTGTAAAGGCTCACTTAGGGACTACCAAACGCTATTCCATAACTGGTTAGTTATAAAAGTAGTTTTCGGGTTTGCTACAAAACATGTAGTGAGATGTGAATGATCAAGATGGAATTTGCCCCTCTTATGGGAGAGATATCTCTGGGCCCCTCGAAGTAATGGATTATGGAAGTGCATGGCCATATCGAGTTGATTGAGGAGTCAATCAACATATAGATAATCCAATACGAGATCGAGTGAATGATTAAACTATTGATATGATGTGGGGTCTCCTCCCGAGAGGTCAATCCCACAACATCACATAACCTCCCAGGAGTTCGGTTATGCGTGAAATAGTATAGATACAGAAACTTCGTTCATTATTACAAATTAATAACATACAAGTATAAGTTATACAAGACAAAAAGACATGACACTTCCACAGGGATTGTCCGAGTGTAGAGTCGACCTAGAGTTTGTGTTCTTCCTTGGCTTCGGGACTTCCTAAAGTTATTATATGCAAGAGTGAGTACCAATGATACTCAGCAAGCCAAACTAAACTTAAACCTAGCCTTAATATGATCCTAGGTTCTACCCCTTCCTATACTTATATATGAATGATCAAATTTTAAAACGACATTTTAAAAAAGTTGCACATGCCATTATACTGTATTCACCCATAAACATAACTCCATTGACCGGGTGTACGGCGTATTTGAATACAATAAACTCTGTGGCGTTTGCCCAGATTTCCCCGAGGATTAATCTTAGTTAGCTAGACCAAAGGGTAATATAGCATTTATATAGTTCTAACCTTTTCTGATGTGTGAACGAGACCGGTGGGCTATCTTAATAGGGGCACCAATTCTAACCAGTATAATTGATGTCTTCACCCCTATTTAATAGCTATTCGTACACACATGCCCCGGCTTGGTGAAACCTGCGGTGCTATCTTAACAGACGGTACCGATCTGGTTAGTATCGGCGTTGTTATCTGCTGTTTACATAGCTGTCCACCAATGAGACTTCAACAACACTACAAATCTCCCATGCATAGAATCGCATGAATAAAACTGCTAAGTCCCCAGGAGATCAGAGAGATATATATTAATGCCATGCTGGTATAACCGGTCCATCAGATGGGCGAAACTATGTCTTTATTCTGGCACAAGAGTTTTTATATTTTCTGGCATACAGCCAAAACCATTCTCATATCACATGAGAAGATAGGACTTATATTTGTATATCCCATAAAATAATAGATCATTTTTCATTTTACCACATGAAACAGCTTCCTATGTTCACAAATGAAATACTAGTACATGTGATAATGTTTTTTCTGTCAGATTGATAATTTTATGCCTAGTCCAAGTTATTAAGGTGTTTTCTAAGGAGAAGGAGAATATATCTAATCTTATGAAATAATAAACCTCTCCTTTTTCTACACATAATATGATAAAATGCTTCTAATGCATGAAATATTAATCTATATGAACTAAAGGACTTACTTAAAATATTATCATGCATAACCTAAAGAATATTTAAGTCTACTTAAAATGATAGTTTATAACTATCTAATCCATCCCGCAAAATATTTCGATCTAAATACATTATTTAAAACATGATCATTTATTATTTTTAAACTAGATGATCAAGAAAAGTTTGACTTGCCTTCACGACTAGTGGACTAAAATTCTTTTTCTCCTTGAATAGTAGCGAGGACATTTATGTCGACGATATGGTCGAGCTTAGTTTCTTTTGCGAATTTGACGTCGTGATCTATCGATATTCGATAAAATAAATCAAACAATTAAGTCAAAGAGACAACAAATAGATATAGAAATTCAAAAGGAGTTTAAAAGGTGATTTTTGAAGTTTTTAAAGGAAAAGTTATTGGTTAGATCCTAAAACATAAATTTTTGGGCTTGAGTAAAATAAAGAAAATAATAAGAGTATTTAAAATATTTTAAAGGAGAAATTGGGTAGTTTTGGAGTTTTAGAGTAGGAGGATTATTTGCTAGATTTTAAAGTTTAAATTTGGGTTTGAATACAAATAAAAAGAGTTGTAACAAATATGTTTTAAGAAGAAAAATGATTTTGAGGAAAAAAATAGAAGGGATTTAAAGTTATAAAATTTTGGACTTCAAAGGGGTCAAACGATTTTTCTAGAGTTATTTATCAAGTCCTAAGATTTAAAATTTGGATTTATTCTAAAACAAAATGATTTATAAAATTAGAAGTTTAAAAACTATCTCTAAAAAGGAACATAGACAAATTTGATGGAAATAAAAGAAATTTGAGTTTGAAAAGTTTGAAAGGGTTTATTGGTCAACTAGGGAAGGATCTAATTTTAGAAAAGTTATTTCTAAATTTCCTAATTTTCTTTTTCTTTTCTTTTCTTTATTTCCTTTGTTCTTTTATTTCTTCTAAAAATAAAAATAAGAAAAAAAAGTGTGTGATGCTGGACCTCTCAATTCCCAACTCAACTCAATAATCACTGCGCCCTCTTTCTTTCTCTCTTTCTTCTTTGATTTCTTCTATTTTCTTCTCTCATATTTCTCTCTCCTCTCTGTTTCTCTTCCTCAGCTCTTTCCTACCCAAGCCGGCGCCGGAGAAGAGGATGGTGTGCACGGAGGTGGAGGGTTGGAGCTTCAAGATTAAGAGGTTTATTCCCATCTAGGGACTATGGGAACTCCATTTTTGAGGTTGGCCTGGTCAGGGAGGCCTTGGTACAGGCTAGCGGCAGCGAGGTGGTCATGGCGGCGGCGACGCTCGTCGCCGTGTCTCTCTGATACTGGCCCGGCCGAAGGAAGATACTAAAAAGTATCTACGGGTCACAATAAAACTAACTACGGTGTTGGTTTGGTCAGAGATGGATTACATCGGCTTAGCGATGTGTATGCGCCGGCGGCTGAATAGAGCCACCTTGGCGAAGCTCGCCGTCATCGGGTTTCGATGATCAATTGGGCTTAGCAGGCTAGGGAAATGAATGCTTGCAGTGTATAGGATATTTTCATACCTTAAATTTGAGGAGAAATTGATCGGAGTCATCGGATTTTGGGGATTTCTTCCGGCGGCCAACTAGGGTTCTTCGGGTTCCTCTCTTGGATTCTCTTTAAAATTCTCACAATATAGAGTGCAATCACTAGGGAAACCTTAGGGGAAATAGGGAGGAGATGATAATGATCAAGTTTTGTATACAATTCTTTGCCTGGTTTGGTCTATATATAGAGTTTTGAAGTCGGTTTGTGTTCGAGATAGACTTCCGGCCACGGCGGTTCATAGCTTAGTCGGTTTGCCGGAGATTAGGTTGATGTTGTGGCTTGTCCAATTATGTGTTGACACGTGAGAGAGGGTAAGGCGGTGTCGTGGAGTCGGTTTGTGGCGCCGGTGGGCGAGGCCGGCGCCCATAGTGCAGCTAGGATGCTGCTGCGGCCGTGGTTGGGCTAACACGGGGAGGGAGAAGGAAGAAGAAAGAGGGAAAAAGAAAAAGGAGAAAAAGAAAAGGGAAAAAAGAAAGAAAAAGAAAAAGAAAATTGGAGAAAGGAAAAATAGGAGAAAAGTAAAATTTAGGGAAAAATTTTAGAAAAGACTAGCAAAATGCCCGTTCGTTGCAACGGGACGAAGCGAGGGAGGGAAGCGGGCGAGGGCGAAGGTCTAGGCGACGGGCAAGAGCTCCGAGCGGCGATGGGAGGGAGGGCGTAGGCGTGGCGCAGATGGGGACGGAAGAGAGGGACGCAGGAGGTCTTTTTTTTCATCCAAGCCCTCCTTTTCTTTTCAGCATTGGGACTGCGGGCTAATTTTATAAACACTCAAGGGGTTTTATGAAAAATAACCTCCTTTTCTTCTTTAGCTGGTTTTTCTAAAATAGCAAGGCAGACTGCAGGTTAATTTCAGAAAACCTCAAGTGGTTTTCGCAAAATAGCCAGACGAAACAAAATTTGGATGGAAACACTACTTGCTTTATAGATAGTTATAGATAGCAAAATGCCGTGCGTTGCAACGGGAGTACGACGCATGGAGGGAAGCAGGCAGAGGGCGAAGGTCTAGGCGACGGGCAGGAGCTCTGAGCAGCGATGGGAGGGAGGGCGTAGGCGCGGTGCGGATGGGGACGGAAGAGAGGGATGCAGGAGGTCTTTTTTTTCATCCAAGCCCTCCCTATCTTTTTAGCATTGGGACTACGGGTTAATTTTATAAACACTCAAGGGGTTTTATGAAAAATATTCTCTTTTTCTTCTTTAGCTGGTTTTTTTAAAATAGCGAGGCAGACTGCAGGTTAATTTTGAAAAAACTCAAGGGGTTTTCTGTAAAATAGCCCGGCAAAACAAAATTTGGATGGAAACACTAATTGCTTTCTAGATAGTTATAGATTTGATTTGGAATTTAAAATCTATTAAGCAATTTTTGGAATTTTCTCAAATTAAAAGTCAAATTGAGAATTTTCCAATATAGAAAATAAGATTTTGAATAATGTTTGATTTTTAAAATTAGGATTTAAGAAATTTTTGAAATGATTTAATTTAGAGTTTAAAATTAATTAATTTCAGTTTTTAGAATTTTTCTCAATTTAAAAGTCAAATTGGGGGTTTTTCAAAAATAGAAATTAAGAGTTTAATTAATGTTTGATTTTTAAATTAAAATTAGAGAAAGTTTAAAAATATTTTAATTTAGAGTTTGAAACTTAATTTAAATTTAATTTTTGGAAATTTCTTTGAATTAAAACTTAGCAAGAATAAGGGCAAGAATTTTATAAATTTGGGGTTTTAATAATAAAATGGAATGAATAAATAAAGAATGCAAATAAATTTTTGGGAATTTTTAATACTTTAAAATAAGACACATAATAAACTTTGTTCGCAAAATATTTTCTATGTTAATTTACAGGTTTTTAAAAGTATGAATTTTTGAGGTTGTCACAGATCTATCCCCCTTAAAAGAATCTCGTCCCCGAGATTCGACCGAGTCTCAAATAATTGTGGAAACTTCTTTGGTTGTTTGTCCTAAACACTTCATAAATCGAAGGACAAGAAATACTGGGAACGTTTCTGAGGTCGGCTGGAACGGTCGCGAGGTCGGCAAGACTTTTCCAAGGTCGGCTAGCAACATATTGACTGTTTCCGCTGCACTGCACGTCAATAGGTAATGATCTATGGACCCTTACTTGCAAGCTTTCCTGGATTGCACGGTAGAAAAATTTTTGTTTTATGCTATCATGGCCACCGCATTATCTTTCGGTGGTCTCAGAGCTAGACTTGCATAGTTTGGGTTTTAGATTGGATCTGGAACAAGTTGAGCCCACGAGTTGATTACATCAATCAGTTTGAGGGTAAGGTAGAGGAGAGTAGATGGAAATTGCGTCCTTGAGATAGTCTCGCATCGATACAATATGATTATGTCAAAGCGGTTTCCATAGCACTCGGTATGAGTATGAGTCGAATTTGGGATGGCGTTCCTTGAGAGTGTCTCGGATCGGTACAATGTATAGGATCGAATACCCAAGAACCAAACTTTTAGCGGAAATAAAAGTTACCCTTGAATTTCGATGTAGATCGGTCTGACCGCGTCGGTCTGGCCACCTAAATACCTCCGGTCTGACCGATAGTGTAGATCTGGTTTGACCGCCGAATGTCAATGAATCGCTGAAGTTGCCTTCTGCCAAGCGCCAGTCTGACCGCCGTACTACTGCCAGTGTGACCGGTGAGATGTCGCCGGTCTAACCGCCGGTGTTCCTTCGGTTGGACTGCCACACCCGGGAAAACACAAATTAAAGAACTCTCAAAGTAGATTAAAAATATATTACTTCTCTCTGTGTTTACAAAGTGCAACAACAACACTCCTCATAAAATTTCAACAAAAGTTGAAACCCTAACTTTCTTGCAACTCAACTCTCTCTAAAACTCATACCGGGAGGCCACACCCTCCCTCTATTTATACATGAGGAAGGCAGCCTAAAACTACGAATCCAACTCATACAAGAAGTTCTAATATAACTGTGCATCCCATACGCACACAATATCTCCATCGTATGCCATATGGAATCTTCACCAACCACGTACATCAATCTTTAGCCTAAGTATCCCGCATAATATCTGACCGTCCGGACATCACCTTATCTCCAAGTTGACTCCCAATCCATCACCGACAATAATCTCCCGAGGCATAACGATTATCTACATGTGAATCAAACAAAGAAACCATATCCGAGCATATGCTATTTTCAACTTGACTCATTATTAGCACACAACAGTATTACATACGCATAGTATCCATCTAGAAGCCATAAACACGAAATAAACACGGATATCCAATGAAACAACCCAAAACCAAAACGGACACAGAGTCGGCCGGTCAGACCTTAGGCTGACCGGTCTGACCGCACGGAGACCTCCAGTCTGACCGGCAGCACAAGCCCGGTCTGATCGGACCACTCTTCACCATCTGAAAATTCCAATCATCTCCAAAATCACTTCGCCAATAATTTCCAAGTATCAAAACCAATAAGCACAGATGCCAATTGTTCATCACGATAGAAGAATCAAACACACTTTGATTTTATAATCTCCCCTTGATGAACACATTGGCAAACTATCAAAAATGTTTTGTTTTGGTGTGTGGAAAATTAAAAACAAAAATGATAAAAAACATCGGAGTGCTCAAAAATTCAAGGAAAGTTTCTCCCCATTTTAAAAAGAAAGAATATCGCTTTAACCTGAAAAACTTGCACTTTTTTAAACTCTTCTCCCCTTTTGACAATGATTTCATCAAGCATAAGAATTATGTACATTAATATTTAAGAGATTAGCATCAAACTTGTAGCAAGTCATGTAACGTGTTGCAATAATAAGAAGATAAACCCATCAATTATATAGCAAATATGCATTAGAGTATAAGCATGAACCAAAGATTTTATAATTAAAATCAATAATGCAATGGAAATTGATGAATTCAAACGATTTATAATGCAACATCTTTAAAAGCACATAGGTTGAAAAACAAACCCAAACATATATACCTATTGAAACTATTACTCTTTCTCAAATTAACTTTTCACACAAAAGAATCAAGAGAATTTTTTCATATTTATTTAAGCCTAGTTTTGCTCATATTTTTCTCTCAATTATTCCGGGTATGTCCTTATCGTCAAGACTGTTTCCAAGGATTCGACACCCATTATTTTTGCTCACATCAAATACGCCCTTGTCATCAATACTGTTTCCAAGGATTCAGTATTGTTTTTTCCTCTCATAGATAATGTTTTATTCTCTTGCACAATGAGCAATTTTAAAGCAATTTGAGGAATAACAATTCAACACAACATATATATATATATAAGCATTTACAATCCAAACTATGCACTAGTATCAACATTGCATATTTCATTAATTCAAGTATGAAATTAAAGTGTCATGCATCATATCACTTAAATGTAAAAACTAAGCCTCATGAAAAGACTATAATACATACAAGCTATGCTAGTGACAAATAAACCTTCATAGTATTGCTAGCATGCACAAGAAAATACTATAAGTATCAACAAAGCTATCTTTTGCAATTTACTTCATTCAAATATTGCTTGATAAAACTAAGAGCACAAAACTTCCCCTCAAACCATGCCAAAAGGATGAATAATTCCCAACTCTCGATGAAGGAAAGCAAAGCGAGATGAATCCAATGGTTTAGTGAAAACATCCGCAAGTTGCAACTTAGTATCCAAAAATTTCAATTCAACATCTCCCTTCTCAACATGATCCCTCAAAAAGTCAAAGCGAATATCAATGTGCTTTGTACATGAGTGTTGTACAAGATTCTTAGAAATGATAATAGCAGTTGTATTGTCACAATAAAGATGAACCTTCTCAAAAGGAAGCCCATAATCTTTCAAAGTTGAAATAAGCGAAAGAATCTAACAACAACTAGCAGCAGCAACATATTTTGATTCAGCAGTTGATTGAGCTACACTAGATTGTTTCCTAGAAGACCATGCAATTAATGATGTACTGAGAAAAGTACATGTTCCACTAGTACTTTTCCTATCAATTCTACAACTAGCAAAATCAGCATCGGAATAACCACTTAAGCATATTGAAGATGAAGTAGAATACCAAATTTTAAACTAAGTGTATGATTCAAATACCTCATTATTCACTTAACCGCTTAACGATGTGAAGCACGAGGAAAAGCTTGAAAGCGTGTGCACAAAGACACAACAAATTTTATGTCTGGCCTAGAAGCAGTTAGATACAACAATGCTCCAATCATACTTCTATATTCCTTTTGATTCACAGCTTCACCATCTTTATCAGAATCCAACATAGCAGTAGAACCAATTGGCGTAGAAATTGGCTTGCAATTCTCCATCTTGAAACATCTCAAAAGATCCTTGGTATACTTCGTTTGATGCACAAACGTACCTTGAGGTGTTTGCTTAATTTGCAATCCCAAAAAAGTACGACAACTCATCCATCATGCTCATCTCAAATTCCCTACTCATAGTCTTAGCAAACTCTACAACCAAAGCATGAGTTGAACAACCAAAGATGATATCATCCAATAGATCTGAACAAAAAGTTGATTTTCACCATGCTTACGAACAAAAAGTGTTTTGTCAATCTTTCCCAATTGAAAGCCTTTTGCAAGCAAAAAGTTCTTAAGCCTATCATACCATGCTCTAGGTGCTTGTTTCAAACCATACAAAGCTTTAGACAATTTAAAAACATGGTTGGGAAAATTAGAATTTTCAAAACCCGGTGGTTGTTTAACATAAACTTTCTCCTGTACATAGCCATTTAGAAAAGCACTTTTAACATCCATTTGATACAATTTAAAACCTTTTGAAGCAACAAAAGCTAACAAAAGTCTAATTGCCTCAATCCTAGCAACATGATCAAAAGTTTCATCAATATCCAAACCCTCCACCTGAGTAAAACCTAGAGCAACAAGTCTAGCTTTATTCCTAACAATTAAACCAACCTCATTTTGTTTATTTTTGAAAGCCCACTTGGTTCCAATAATGTTATGTCCATAAGGTGGTTCAACTAAAGTCCAAACTTTGTTTCTCTCAAAATTTTCAAGTTCTTCATGCATGGCGTTAATCCACAATTCATCAGTTAGTGCATGAGTAACATCTTTGGGTTCAAAAGAAGCAATAACTGCAGAATTTGCGCATACATCACGAGTAATTACCTTTGACCTTGTAGTCTGCTCACCCATATTACCAATTATTTGTTCCGGTGGATGTCGTCATTGAATGTGCAAAGGAGCAACAACTTCTGAAGTTGATTCATATTCTGTACCCTCACTGGTTGTAGCTTCTGAAGAACCATCTTGATCAGCATTGATAGAACCCGAGGTGGATGGCCCTGCCGGTCGACTTGTGCCTCTGTTGGTCGACCGTGCCTCTGCCGGTCGACCATGCTTCTGCACCGGTCGGCCGACGGTTGTCGGGTGGTCGGCCGATGTTGTCGGGCGGTCTGACCAGCCAGGTCGACCTCGTCATTGTCGTCGTCACTTTTGTCCTCCAAAATACGACCATCCTTCACCTGATCCTGTGACATTGTACTTGTAAGTTATGGTCTAGTACCTAGACTAGCCTCATCAAAAGTGACTTCACAAGTCTCAACAATTTTGTTAGTTTCCAAAACAAGTACGTGATAGCCACGAGAGTGTGCGGGGTAACCAAGAAACATTCCATCAGTAGAACATGCCTCAAACTTATTCAAATTTCTTGATTTCAAGACAAAGCACTTGCAACCAAAAACACGCAAATGTGAAACTTTGGGTTGATGTCCAAATCGAAGCTCATAAGAAGTTTTTCCAAGTTTTGATCTCAAGAAAACATGATGGGAAACATAACATGCAGTGTTAATAGCTTTGGCCCAAAATTTCCTAGGAGTGTGATATTCATCAAGCATTGTTTCTAGCCATTTCAACAAAAGAATGATTTTTCCTTTCAACAACACCGTTATGTTGTGGAACATGAGGAGAAGAAAATTGATGTTCGAGACCTTTTTCAATGCAAAATTGTTCCAAAGAAGCATTCTTAAAATCACCTCCATTATCACTTCTAATTCTTTTCAAAGAACCGGGAAGTTCACAATTCAATCTAAGATACAAACTCCGAAAGTGTCCAAAAACCTCATCCTTAGTTGCGATGAAGAAAACCCAAGAATATCGAGAAAAATCATCAACTACAACCAACACATACCACTTTCCTCCAATGGATTGCACTCTAGCTGGTCCAACAGTGTCCATATGTAAGAGCTATCCTGGTGCATCCGTCATCACATAAATAACAGGAGCATGTGAAGAAGCACCATCTTTGCATGACGACACGGTGCACAAACCAAATCAAGATCTTTCTTAAGTTTAGGCAAAACACGAACAAGATCCAAACCACTTAACCTAGTGAGATAATCAAAACCAACATGTCCAAGTCTGCGATGCCAAAACATCAAATCTTTGTTGAATTTCACAACCAAACATGTTACAACAGGTGAAACAGGATTTCCAAAATCAGCTTTAAACACTTCCATAGTGAAAAATATTCAACACAAAATCACCACAAGAATCAGATACTTTACTTTCAATTTTCTTAAAGTGAACTGTCGAAACTTGGTTTCGGCAATATAATTTCTGGGGTCGCAGTCAAGATCGCCAAGCACAATGGGTAAGAAGAAGAAGAGGATTTAGACAGGTTCAGGCCCTCTCGTGAGGTAATACCCTACTCCTGTTTCGGTGGATTCGATCCGCTGAGTGTCTTTATTGATCTCGTGTGTCTAAAGCTCTTGCTTATGAAATCGTATGATTCAGATCTAGCATAGGATATCCCTTAAGGGACGCCCCTTACCCCCCTTATATAGTCTTGGGAGGAGGGCTTACAAATCGGAAACCCTATCTTACTCTAAGTTGGTTTCCTCAATCTTACCAAATAGTGACTATAGGCCGATTGCCTTATCTCTATTGGCAATCGTAACACCCAAGTCAAGTTCGGCTTACAGATATGACAAGCGCAATCTATCCCTACCTCCAGTCGGATAAGCTTGCCATGTAGATACCCGATTGCCACAATCTCCACAGTAGCCCCCGAGTCCTTTTCAGTCGACGAGACAACTCAGCTTCAGACCAAAGCAGCACTCAGCCAAAAAATCTCTTTGACCGAGTGCTTTTGGCGCCGAGTGATTCCATCATCTCTGCCTGAATCTTCCCGAGTGGCTCTAAAGACTGTGAACGGCTGGGAAAATATATAAAAATTTCTCAAAAATAAATATTTAGGTGCATCTCATGATGCACCTAATTAGGTGTAGCCCCCGACTATGTGGTTAGTCAAAAATACGCTAAGCATATAGTCAAGAACTATAAAAGATCATTCACATGTAAATGCCTAGCTCATGCTAAAGCATTCATAGAAATCTCATTACTCGGCAAGTTCATACTTATCTGAGTGAATTTGCCCGAGTCATCTCAGAAGAAATAATTCAATCAACCCATATGGGTGGAAAACACTCGGTAAGCTCATGCTTATCCGAGTGGATTTGCCCGAGTAATCCCGGAACAAACATTTCAATCATCCCTCATGGGAAAACAAGTTCTTTCAATCACATGAAAAATATGACCAAATTATTAAATAGCTTATGCCATAATACTGGTCTCAATCTATAAAGATCTTCACCAAGGTGGAAAAATAAACAGCATTGGTAAAGTTACCTGACCAAATGCCAAAAAACCAAACAGCTCTTGTCATCAAGGTAGCTATAAAAACTTAGCTGTCGGTCACCTTCCAAGTTGCATCGTGCTAGCTTCTCATGAAGTCAAGCAAACCGCGGTATGGAAGGATTTTTAAAGGTATAGGGCACTCGGACACGCGCATATTGCCAGAGCAAATCTGCTTAAGCACATCCGCTTAAGTCCCTAAGGACACGCATCGGACCACACCTTAGCTGGGCCGTAGATTTTCTTATGGGCTCGGCCCAAATACCAGAAAACCTAACGCAACCCTCAAATCTTTCTATAAAGATGCGAGGTCGTCCCCGCCTCTTCATCTTCCAAAAGATTCCCCTTTTCGCAGCACTGTTCACCAGTTCATCGCGGAGAACCCTAGACTCGCGCGCTCCCAAATCCATCCATCTAGGAACTCGTTTTCTGCAACATCCAGCCTCCGCAGCCAAAATCTCCCACGTTCCCTTGTCAAAAATCCGACCTTTTACAGCCAGATCCACTTCCCATCAACACCACTCTCATGGCGGAGGAAAAGAAGATTCCTTTCGACCAATGGGCCGCTTCGGATGTGAGGGAATCCACCCTCAAGGAGATGGTGAAGCACGGCGTGCTTCCGCCAAAGGAACTCGTGGGATGGCGCCCGGCGGCGGGGGAGGACTTCCCGACCCCAAACACCGGTGAGCTCGTCGTTTTCACTTCCTTTTTCTATTGCGGGTTCAGCCTTCCCACCTCCGAGTTCTTCCGGGGGCTTCTGGATTACTATGGGCTTCATCTCTACCATCTAAACCCCAACTCAATGCTTCACATAGCTCTCTTCATTCATGTATGTGAAGCCTTCCTTGGCATTCTCCCCCACTTCCAACTCTTCCGGCGGATGTTCTATCTCAAGCCGCATCCGAACAAAGACCACCCTTGCGTCGTTGGCGGGGCAGGTTTCCAGCTCCGCATATCTCTCCGCAAAGATTACTTCTCTCTCCCTCTAAAGTCCTCCAACAAAGGATGGCATGCGGGCTGGTTCTACATTAATAATCTCGAACCCAGCCTGCCAGCCTTCGTCGGTCTTCCCCCTGTCCCCAGGCCATCGTGGAGCACTGTTCCAGTAGCTCAAGATTGGGATGAGGCCAACGAGCTGCTTGCGAAGATCCTGGCGATGAAGCAAAGGGGTCTTCGCGGGGAACAAATCACTCGGCACTTCATCAGGTGCCGACTGGCTCCGATCAAGGAACAGTCGAAGCCGGCCTTCGAGTATGAAGGCGGGACGGACCCCAATCGGGAAGATCCAGATCCACTCAAGTACGAGATCCTGAAGATTCGGATGTACAAACTCTTCTCGTCTGGGATTGCAGTTGAGCGGGCCCTCATTCTGCCAGTCCTTCCCTTCAGTATCCACCGACCTCCTCCTCCGGTAAGCCAACTGGTTGCTTCATAGTATCTTTCAATCTTGACATCTTGTCTATTGACATTGTACTTTCTTTCTTCTGCAGGAAAACGCCTCTATCACCTCCAAGCCATACAAGGTGTCTCATGAGGACGCGCCGCATCGCCCCGCCAAGCCGGCGGGATCAAGATCAAGGCGACCCGGTCGGGAAGCGGCGGCGCGGAGTGAAGACTCGAACAAACGGGCGAGCAAGAGGAGGCTGATTATAGAGGACTCGGATGACGACGTCCCGGCTCCTCCCACCGAGACCCCACCTTTGAGACGATCGCCACGGACGGCGCCGAAGATCCGCCGGTCATCCAGGTATGCTCTGAAACCGAAGTCTGAGCTCTTTTGTTGAAAACTTCTCTTTATCTTTACCCTTGCTGTATTCGCTTTCAGAGGAGGCCCCAGGACATAGATCCTGCCGGAGGGGGTGAAGGACCGACTCCAGCCGCTACTCCCGAGGTGCCAAGGCCAGCAGAGCCAAAGCCCCGGAGCCCTCAACCAAGCGCGAATGCTCCGGGGAAACAACCTTCGCCTCCGAAGAAGGATGCCCCGAGGAAGGAGCCCCCGGCCGCCAGTCGGGATACCTCGACTGGAAACCAGTCAGCGGCCGGGAAACCTGAGGCCGCGGCTCAAGCGCCCGACCGGGGCCGGCGCGAGCCGAAGAAGGAGGCCAGCGGGCCGCTCCACCTAAGCAAGCGGCGCCGAAACCGGTGAGATTTGCTTCGAGTAATCCTTCACTCTTTCAATTTGAACCTTTCATGTCTTCATTTGTCCTTCTTGCTCGCCAACCGCAGTGGAAGAGATCCCCAGGCTACAGTCCTCTGAATCCTGGGTTCCCCCCATTCGGATCGAATGGCGGGACTCGGAAGGCGAGAGGCAGGGCATCATCCTAGACAGGCAAGCCGAGAGAGATGAAAGGGATGCCCTTGTCGAGAGCCTGAACGAGGCGACCCGGCTGCTCAACGTAAGCCTTCGTCTTTCTCTTAAATTACATCATCATTGTCTTTCAATCGGTCACTCTTCTGCCATTATGCGCAGAAGGAATATTGCCGCTCTATGGCAAAATCTGAGGTGCTGGAGAAGTTGGTTCCCCACCTGAACTCCTTAGAGGACATTCAGCGACAGCTGAAGGCCACTCGGGAGGAGGCCGCATCAAGGGAGGCGGCTTTAAGGAGGGAGATCGCAGAACTCCGGGAGGCGAATCTCGACCTCCGAGGATCAATCGGTAGTAAGCCCGCCTCTCCAAGTTTCTTCATGATTCTTATGTTGATTTCGGTTGTTGACGATCTTCTTTTGTTGTAGAAAATTCTTCGGAGGTCCATTCGCTTCAAGTCCAGCTAGAAGCGGTCAGCCTCGACAAGGCCGAGATGGAGGCCGAGTTTGAAGGTAATCTTCTTTGGAGTGAAAACTTCTTGTCTGCTTTATTTCCGAGTGCTTTGAATGATCCGGGACTTTTGGCGCTTACAAGGTAAAAACCCGAGCCCAATACGACGTCTTGCTTGGGCGGATCAAACGAAGCGACGAGATGCGGGAATAAGTCGCCAACGCCGCCATGCCGATCTTGCTGTCCTTGTTCGATCAAGGAGTTGGGGCCAGTTCGCTGGAGCCGATCGAAATATTCGACAAGCTGCGGCTGGCTCCCGACCGATACCTGGCCAATATCACCGAAGCAGCCAGCATGGGGGCTGGTCTGGCTCTTGCACAGACCAAGTCCCTTTACCCCCGAGTGGATATCCACTCGGTCGGAGAAGGCTTTGCTGATGGAACGACGGACGAGCAGGCCTTGGACATGCTAAGTGAGGTGCAGGAGGCGGCGAAGAAAATATCCCTTGATGTAGTAAACAACTTCAAGATTTGATTTGTCTTTCTGACTTCGTCTTGTAAATGTCGCATATCTGTAACATTCTAATGTAGAACTTGTGATATTTTAGTTTATTTATGTTAATACCTTGATCCGAGCTTTTGCGTGAAATTTCTTAAGTAGTTTTCGTCTGGCTGTCATCAAGCCTAGGCTCGATTAGGTCATCGGAAAACTCTCAGTCCTTAGACACTGAGCTCGAGTCGAAGGACATTAAACAATGATAAACCAAATTATGCACAAAAGTTGATGAGGAAAACTTGAGCTTTATTGACATGTGTACAACCCCCGACTGCTAACTCAAGAAGTCATCTTGCTTGAGGTTGGCAGTCAAGGAAAACATGAAGCCTTAGCCGAATTAGGCATAAAATCGTCGAAGATGCTCGATGTTCCAGGAGTTTTCCACCATAGACCCGTCTTCACGCTTTAGCCGGTATGCACCGGGCCGAGTCACTTCAGCGATTATGTAAGGTCCTTCCCATAAGGGAGATAACTTGTGTCGGTCTTTGGTGGTCGGATCTTGCGCAGGACCGGGTCGCCAACAATGAAAGCTCGTGCTCGCACGTTGCGACGTGGTATCTTCGAGCCCTTGAAGGTATTTGGCCGACGTATGAGGGCGCCTCGCGGGCCTCTTCCAATCGGGTGAGGTCATCCACTCGGTCAGGGTCGTAGCGTTCATCATTGAAGCTGTGGACCCGGAGGGACTCATACTCCATCTCGTTTGGCAACATGGCTACTGCGCCATAGACCAAAAAGAAAGGAGTTTGGCCGGTAGCCCGACTGGGTGTGGTTCGCAGCGACCATAAAACCGAGGGAAGTTCTTGGACCCACTTGCCAGCATAAGGGTTTAGGCGGTCCAAAACGCGGGCCTTGATGCCTTGAAGGACCATGCCATTGGCTCGCTCGACTTGTCCGTTGCTTTTGGGGTGAGCTACTGATGCGTAGCAGATCTTGATTCTGAAGTCTTCGCAGAATTCCTTGAAGATGCCTCCCGTGAATTGAGTCCCGTTGTCAGTTATGATTCTGTTTGGGATGCCGAAGCGGTGCACGATGTTGAGGAAAAAGTCTCGTGCCTTGTCAGCAGTAATTGTGGCGACCGGCTTGGCTTCAATCCACTTGGAGAACTTGTCGATTGCGACGAAGAGGTGTGTGAATCCTCCTGGAGCTTTTTTGAAAGGGCCAACCATGTCCACCCCATACCGTGAACGGCCGGGAAAGTGGGATTGTTTGAAGCTCTGGGCGGGACATGGCTTTGTCGGGCGAAAACGCGCCTTCGCGAGGTTCGTACGACTTTATCCGCGTCGGAGACCGCGAGTAAGCGAAGAAACCTTGTCGTAAGCCTTGCCGACTAGTGTGCGTCTTGCCGCGTGGCTTCCGCATATGCCCGAGTGGATGTCTTGGAGTAACTGCTTCCCTTCTTCCGGTGTGATGCACCTCATTAGAATTCGGAGGGGCTTCTCTTATATAGATCGGAGTCAACCATGACGTATGCTTGGCAACGACGCCGGACGCGTTCGCTTCATCCCGGTCGTCAGCGCTCTTCTTGGGTTAAGAATTTGATGAGCGGCGTCCTCCGGTCGGTATCGGTCATGGCGACTTCGTTCGTGGTTTGCTCGGTGAGAGTTGTCTTTGTCGTGATGGTTGGTTCGTAGAGATGTTCGACAAAGACGTCGTTGGGGCAGCTTCGCGCTTAGATCCGAATTGTGCCGGCTCATCGGCGGCTTCGTTGTTATGTCTCAGGACATGAGAGAGTTCGAGTCCATCAAACTTGTCTTCAAGCTTGCGGACCTCTTGTCGGTAGGCCTCCATAGTGTCGTTTAGGCAAGACCAGTCTTTCATCACTTGATTGACGACCAGCTGGGAGTCGCCTTTCACAATAAGCCGTCGAATCCCGAGTGAGACTGCTAGGCCCAGCCCATGTAGAAGAGCTTCGTACTCGGCAACGTTGTGTGAGGCAGAGAAGTGGAGGTGGAGGACATATCTTAGCCTTTCCCCGGTCGGGGAAATCAGCACAACTCCTGCTCCCAAGCCGGTGATCCTCTTGGATCCGTCGAAGTGCATGGTCCAGTGTTGGAGGTCTTCTCGAGGCATGTTCTCTTGCTGTTCAGTCCACTCGGCCAGGAAGTCCGCCAAGGCTTGTGACTTTATGGACGTTCTTGCCTTAAAAGTCAAGTCCAGCGGCATCAGCTCTAGGGCCCACTTGGCGATGCGTCCGGTTGCCTCGCGGTTGTGGATGACGTCGCCGAGTGGGAAAGAGGTGACGACGGTGACCGAGTGACCCTGAAAATAGTGTGCTAATTTCCTCGTGGTTATTAGAACACCGTAGAGCAGCTTTTGTACCTGAGGGTAGCGAATTTTGGCTCCTACCAATACTTCGCTAACAAAGTAGATTGGCCTTTGAATCTTCTGAGTCCGTCCTTCCTCTTCGCGTTCGACCACAAGGACCGTGCTGACCACTTGGTGAGTGGCTGAGACGTACAGCAGCAGAGGTTCCTGGGGCTGAGGCGAGGCCAGGACGGGTGGCGTGGTAAGGAACTCTTTGAAATCTTCAAAGGCTTGTTTGGCTTCCGCAGTCCACTGGAAGTCGTCTGTCTTCTTTAGAAGTTTGAAGAAGGGCATGCCTCGTTCGCCGAGTCGGGATATGAAACGGCTTAGTGCCGCCATGCAGCCCGTGAGCTTCTGGACGTCTTTCTGGTTACTCGGGGGTTTCATGCTTAAGATGGCGTTGATCTTCTCTGGATTTGCTTCAATGCCGCGATGTGACACCATGAAGCCGAGCAGTTTGCCTGACGGAACACCGAAGGTGCACTTCTCCGGGTTTAGCTTCATTCTGAAGGCCCGGATGTTTGCAAAGGTTTCTTCTAAGTCGGCGATCAGGTCTTCTTTCTGCTTGGTCTTGATGACAACATCGTCGACATAAGCTTCAACGTTCTTGCCGATCTGCATCTGGAAACATCTTTGGATCATGCGTTGGTATGTGGCTCCGGCGTTCTTCAGGCCAAAAGGCATGGTGATGTAGCAGTAGGCGCCGAACGGCGTGATGAACGATGTCTTCAAGCAGTCGGATTCTTTTAAGCTGATCTGATGATAGCCCGAGTAACAGTCCAGGAAGCTCAGGAGTTGGCAGCCGGCTGTCGAGTCGACGACTTGGTCGATACGAGGTAGCCCGAATGGATCTTTGGGGCAGGCTTTGTTGAGGTCAGTATAGTCAACGCACATGCGCCATTGCCCCGTCTTCTTGCGGACCAGGACTAGGTTGGCTAACCAGTTGGGATGGAGGACTTCTTTAATGAAGCCGGCAGCCAAGAGCTTTGCGAGTTCTTCTTTGATAGCGTCTTTTCGATCCTGAGCGAATCTGCGTAATCGTTGTTTTATCGGTTTGGCGTCATCTTTGACGTCCAAAGAGTGCTCGATCACCTCCCTAGGAATTCCAGGCATATCGGATGGTTTCCAAGCAAAAACATCTTTATTATTTTGAAGGAAGGAGACGAGCGCGCTTTCCTATTTTGGATCTAGGTCGGCGCCGATTACAGCAGTTTTCGAAGGATCAGACGGATCAAGGGAGATCTTCTTGGTCTTGGCGTCGCCGGATCCTGATTTGGCTATCTTCTTCGCGGGGACTTCGCCCTCTGCCGAAGTCGATGCAGCCAATCGGACTTCTTGTTGGCCACGTAATCTCTCGCGAGATTGGGCCATGTCGCAGCTCTCCTTATCGCAGGTGAAGGCTTGCTTCACGTCGCTGCGAAGAGTGATGACGCCGTTGGGACCCGGCATCTTCATGCAAAGGTAGGTGTAGTGAGGGATCGCCATGAACTTGGCAAGCGCAGCCTTCCGATGATGGCGTGATATGCTTTTTCGAAGTCGGCCACCTCAAAGGTGACGTTCTCCGTTCGGAAGTTCTCTCGGGCTCCGAAGGTGACTGGGAGGGAGATATGCCCGAGTGGTGTTGAAGACAGCCCTGGGATAACTCCGTGGAAGGGGGCTGAGCTTGCTTTCAGTTCGGCCCTCGGGATCTGCATCTCATCCATGGTCTTGGCAAATAGGATGTTGAGGGCGCTGCCCCCATCGATGAGGACGCGCTTAAGCCTGATGTTGCAGACCACGGGGTCCAGGACGAGTGGATAGCGCCCCGGATGAACCACTCGGTCAGGATGATCCGAGCGGTCAAACGTGATGGCTACTTCCGACCATCGCAGATATTGAGGGACTTCGGGTTGAGCCGCATTGACCTCCCGGTCAGTTAGCTTTTATTTCCTCTTGGACTCATAAGCTAGCGGACCTCCGAAGATGTGGTTGAGCTCCCCCACTGGGTCTTGAAAAGGTTCGGCATTTTCAGCCGCGTTGTTCTTTTTGGCGCCGACGGGCCAGCCTCGTCGGTCGGCTTCTTCTTGCTGCGCCGCGTCTTGTTGTGGCCTGTAGATAAAGCAGTCCTTCGCCGCGAGCTTATGATTCGGATGGTGGGTGCACTGGGCGTTCATGATTGCGTCGTAGGCGGCGACTCGGGGACGGCGTTGAGTATTGGAGGTTGCGGCGACTAGGTCCTCAGATCGGCGCTTGCGATCTTTCTGGGCCTGGTTACCGTTGTTGCCGCCATCCATCTTAGGATTGTGGCTTCCTCCGGCTTGCTTGTCTTCCCTTCTATCGGGCCGGTCTTGATGGGCGGCCTTAATGGCGTCATTGGATTTGGCATACGAGTTCGCCGTCTCGAACATTTGCTTCACCGTCTTCGGTGGTTTGCGCCCGAACTTCCCGATGAGCAGCTCATCACGGACTCCCTTCTGGAAGGCGGCGATGATGATGTCGTCGGTGATATTCGGGATCTTGTTGCGTTTCTCGGAGAAACGACGAATATAATCCTTCAGGGGCTCGTCCGGCTTCTGGATGACGTTGTAAAGGTCAAAGTGTGTGCCGGGCCTCTCGAAGGTACCTTGGAAGTTGGCGATGAAGTGATCCCTCAGCTCGCTCCACGAGCCGATTGAGCCTCTTGGCAGGCTCGTGAGCCAATTTCTGGCTGAGTTTGCGAGGGCCACGGGCAGGTAATTGGCCATAGCTTTGTTGTCGCCACTGCGGCTCGGATGGCAAGGGTGTATACGGTTAGCCAAGACTCGGGGTCGGTCTTGCCATCGTACCTTTCAATCCTGTGGGCTTAAAGCCATTCGGCCAATGCACTAGGCGGAGTTCCCGAGTGAAGGCTGGTACTCTGTCGTCGCCGTTATCGGGTGATCCCCTCCGATCTTCCCGAGTGCGTCGGTCGCGCTCTGGTAGCGGCGATCGAGGACCTCCGCAGATCACTCGGCGGGGTCTTCGGTTGGCTGGTTGGAAAGCCGGAACGTTGCGGCGGACTCGGTGGTGGACGGGTGGACGTCCGTGTCGTTTGTCGCGGAGTCGGCCGTCGCTCTTGGTACTTCAGCGTGGACTCGCGAGGTGGGCCTCTTTGCCTGGTTGTTGACCGAGCCGGCTCGGGCCTCCTATAGTCTCCTGACTTTAGAGGTGGAAGCCGGCTCTTGTCCGGCGTTTCGGCCACAGACTCAGTCGGCCTTCGTGCCGAAGTGGTGGGATGGCCGTTAGCCGTCGCAGCGACGATGGTCTTGATCTTGTCAAGTATAGGAGTCACGTTGGCGGGAGCCGTCTCCATGACGGTGTCCAAGAGCGTGAGTGCAGCAACGGCATTCTGTTGTGGCGTCTGGAAAATGTTGGTGTTGCGAACCCGCGTTTGGAGTATGGCCTCCTGGGCGGATCGTCCGGCCGCACATAGATCCTGCTTCCTTTTGTCGGCCTCGTCCTTGCGTTGTTTCTCCTCCTCGGTTGTCTTTCGCTCGAGCTCCACCCTGGCTCTCTCTTCTTCGCCAAGCCTTCTGGCCATGGCTGAGTCGGACTCGTCTGGCTCGGCCATGAGGACGTCGAAGCACTTCGGCTCACAATCCATGTGGCAGTCGGAGTTGTCAGCTTTGTCAGAAGGGATGCCGTAGAGGTTGTCGAAGCCGGCGGAGCTGAGGTATCCATTGAGCTCTGAAGAAGAGCAGGAGCCGAATGATGGGAGGATGACGGCAACCTCCCTTGATCCTGGGTAACTCGGATCTGGATCGTTCCAGTCCGAGTCTGAGCTTGGGGGTGCGGGCTCCTCCGAGTGGGTCGCCGCCGACTCGGGGGAGAGAAGTTTGCTGAAAGCCTCGGCGACGTTTGGTAACCCGAACGGCACTGAGAGGTCTTCATCTGAGTAGATCGCTTCCGTCGGGGAGGCGAGAAGATTGGCGCAGATTTCGGCGGTATTCGGTAATCCGAATGGTGCCGAGTGAAGTCCGTCGTCGGAGAAAGTAGATCGCGCCTTGGTCTTCAAGACGTCGTTGTAGATCTCAGCGCTATTGGGGAGCCCGAACGGCACCGGGTGGGTCTTTCCTTCCGACTGGTTTGAGTCCGAGTCGAAGGAGGAGTCGTTGAAGAAGTTGGCGGTGAAGTCGCCGAATCCTGAAGAGGATCCCATCATGCTTGTCGGCGAGATTGTTGAAGAAGTCTCGACGCGCGGTCCCCTACCTGGCGCGCCAACTGTCGAAACTTGGTTTCAGCAATATAATTTCTGGGGTCGCAGTCAAGATCGCCAAGCACAATGGGTAAGAAGAAGAAGAGGATTTAGACAGGTTCAGGCCCTCTCGTGAGGTAATACCCTACTCCTGTTTCGGTGGATTCGATCCGCCGAGTGTCTTTATTGATCTCGCGTGTCTAAAGCTCTTGCTTATGAAATCGTATGATTCAGATCTAGCATGGGATATCCCTTAAGGGACGCCCCTTACCCCCCTTATATAGTCTTGGTAGGAGGGCTTACAAATCGGAAACCCTATCTTACTCTAAGTTGGTTTCCTCAATCTTACCAAACCGTGACTATAGGCCGATTGCCTTATCTCTATTGGCAATCGTAACACCCAAGCCAAGTTCGGCTTACAGATATGACAAGCGCAATCTATCCCTACCTCCAGTCGGATAAGCTTGCCATGTAGATACCCGATTGCCACAATCTCCACATGAACCTCAAAATTCTCATCAACAATTTGTGAAACCGAAAGCAAATTATACTTTAAATCCTCAACCAAAGCTACTTCTTTCAATTCAAACTCGTCACTTACCTTGACAGATCCTGTAGCAAGAACGACACTAGTAGAAGCATCACCAAAGATAATCGATTCAATCTTGGATGCCATCTTGAGGGAGGAGAACCAATTTTTATCACCATTCATGTGCCGCGAACAACCGGAATCCACGATCCACACGTTCTCCTTCCTCGCCACCAAAGCCTACACACAAGACGACATCGAAGCCTCAGTACTAGGGTTAGATAAAAGAAATTTAGGAATCCAGTACTGAGACACATGACCAGTAGATCCAATAGGCATATATCCACGCGCAAAAAGAATTTTAGAATTTTCAAAAAATTCCTCCGAGGCCGGTCGACCTCGCTGTACCGCCGGTCGACACGGCCGGCCGCGGGGCTGTGCGGCCGTCGACCGCGGTACTCACTGCAGTCTGACCGATCTTCCTGTGGGAAAACCATATTTTTGCCACTTTGATTTTGCAAAAGCAATTTCTATTCCTTTTTTCTCTTTACGTGCTAATAAAAAAAAAACCAACAAGATGACCATCTTTACCACAAAAGGAACAAGTAGACTTTTCCCTAGGAGTTGATGGTTTTGAAATATTAGTTTTAGTTTCTTTTAGTGTAGAAGAAAGAGATGGCATAATTCAAGCAGATTTGAAAACTGTTTTCACAACATTAGGTTTTGTCAAAATTTCACCATGTTCAGTCATATTCAAAATATTGGTTGATTTTTGTTTCTATAATCATGAACATAAAAACCTATACCCCTATTGTAGCTAGTCACTTTAGATTGATCAAAAATCATGTTAAGTTGTTTTTTGCCATCAGAAAATCTTTGCAAGAACTTTTCAAATAAGAAACCTCTTTTTCCAAATTTGCACAATTTTCACAATCTACCATGACACCTTTGTTTTTATGACATTTGAGGCAAGAAAGCACTTCATCAGATTTTACAATATCCTCCATGTACTCAACACGATGCAAAGCATATTTCAAACTCTTCTTGTTTAGTGTGCATGTTCAGAAATTCAAAACATCATGTTGTTTTAACCTCTTAGCACTAATCATGTTAAACATCAAACTAGCATAGAAAGCATCTTGATATCTTTTCAACAACTTTTTAGTAAACAACTCATCCAAAGTGCGTGTGTTCATAGCAAATCCAAAAGCAAGAGAAGATTTTAATTTCAAATCATGTGATACATTGATATCGCTAATTTTTGAAATTTCATGCATCAAAACCTTATAATTTTTGCAACCATCATCATTAGGAATAAGATATTTTAATTTAGCAATTTCAGCATTTAGAGATTCAATTATAAATTGTTGTTTTTTATACATCTTCTCACACTTCTTATTTTTTGTACTTAAAACAAGAATAGCTTCCTCAAGAGAACTTACCTCATTGTCCTTATACTCAGAATCCGATTCACCACGTGCCATGAGACAAATGCCGGAGATGTTTTTGTCCTTCTCCTTATCTTCATCGCTATCAAAATCTATGTTGCTTAATGGCTCAAAAGCGGCATAAACTTTACTCAGCACCTTCCTCACCACCTCCTTAGATTTCTTCATTTTGGGCTTCTCGTCCTTGGTCTTCTGTCCACCTTTGTCTTCCTTCTTGCCTTTCCCAAGCTTAGGACAGTGTGAACAAATGTGATTTAGTGCACCACATTCAAAGCAACGAGTTGGTCTACCTCTTTTCATGTACCTATTATTCATAGCTCGAGAAATCTTGTTAGCATCCAAAGCCAAATCCTCCTCCTCGAACTGTTCGAGTTGCTCATCGGACATGGCACTAATCAAAGCAAGAGTGGTAGGAGTTGATGAAGAAGCACCAACATCCGAAGTGGTTGAAGAGGAAACCAAAGCACTAGACTTGGATCAACTTTTTGAGAAAGAATATTCATCTCATGAGTTTTGACTTTTGTGTAAAGTGAATCCAAAGTCAAAGTAGACATATCAATAGACTCTTGAATAGAACGAACTTTCATCTCCCAAATAGACATATCAAGACCATTCAAAAAATGGCGAGAAACCTCAGATCCTGGATAATTTTTATCATAAGTAGAATCAACAGATCTAAGATCACTCAAAATTTTGTTAAATCTACCAAGATAATCATCGAAAGCTTCCCCTGGTTTCATCTCAAATTTTATGTACTCCTTTTTGAAAAGATCTCGACGAAGTTGCTTAATGTTATTAGTTCCTTGATGAAAGTTTCTCAAAGCATTCCAAATCTCATTGGTGGTATGAAGATGTGACAGACAATCAAAATCCGAACGAGAAATCCCATTCAACAAAATATTATGAGCTTTGAAATTGTTATTAAACTCAGTTTTCAAAGCTTCAGTATTAATACTTTCAGGAATCTCATAAGGAAGAGCAACCTTTTGCCAAACATCATAATTTTGAGCCATAATATAAGATTGCATCTTACTACACCAATAAGAAAAATCTGAACCATCGAAAACATGTGGCTCAGTTGAAAGCTTGTTAGACATGGCCTAAAACTCTAGATCGGTAAAAATCCAAAGAAGAAAATGAGGCTCTGATACCAGTTGCAGGATCTACCCAAATCTAAGCCAACCAAAGGAGGGTGAATGGTTGGTATACCCAAAAACCAAACTTTTAGCGAAAATAAAAGTTACCCTTGAATTTTCATGTAGATCGGTCTGACTAAAGTTGTTGCGTCGGTCTGACTGCCTGAATACGTCCGGTCTGACCGGTAGTGTAGATCCGGTCTGACCGCCGGATGTCTCTACATCGCTGAAGTTTCCTTCCACCAAGCGCCGGTCTGATCGCCGTACTTCTGTCGGTCTGACCGGTGAGATGTCGCCAGTCTAACCACAGGTGTTCCTTCGGTTGGACCGCCGCACCGGAGAAAACACAAATCGAAGAACTCTCAAAGTAGATTGAAAATATATTACTTGTCTCTGTGTTTACAAAGTGCAACAACATCACTCCTCATAAAATTTCAACAGAACTCAAAACCCTAACTTTCTCGCAGCTGAACTCTCTATAAAACTCATACCGGGAGGCCACACCCTCCCTCTATTTATACATGAGGTAGGAAGCCTAAAGCCACGAATCCAACTCACACAAGATGTTCTAATCCACTAGGAAACCTTCCCGGACAAGAAACGAATATTACAAACTCCAATCGTAACAATTTTGGAGTCCATCCAAAATATAACTCAGCATCCCATATGCACAAAATATCTCCATCGTATGCCATATGGAATCTTCACCAACCACGTGCATCAATCTTTAGCCTAAGTATCCCGCAGATATCTGATCGTCCGGACGTCACCTTATCTCCAAGTTGACTCCCAATCCATCACCAACAATACTCTCTCAAGGCATAACGATTACCTACACATGAATCAAACAAAGAAACCAAATCCAAATGCAAGCTATCTCCAACTTGACACATTGTTAGCACACAACAGTATTACATATGCATAGTATCCATCTAGAAGCCATAAACATGAAATAAACATGGATATCCAATGAAACAACCGAAAACCGAAACCGACACAGAGTCGGCCGGTCAGACCTCAGGCTGACCGGTCTGACCGCACGGAGACCTCCGGTCTGACCGGCAACACAAGCTCGGTCTTACCGGACCTCTGTTCACCATCTAAAAATTCCAATCATCTCCAAAATCACTTCGCCAATAATCTCCAAGTATCAAAACCAATAATCATAGATGCCAATTGTTCATCACCATAGAAGAATCAAACACACTTTGATTTTATACAATGTGATTGTGTCGAAGCTATATAGTAATCCGATCATAATTGTTGCCTTGCACCTATGCAAACCATGTCCCTTGATAGTGTATCCGGACGACATAATATGATTATGTCGATATGGTTTCCATAAGTGATTTTGTAGATTGGATCAATGAAATTCGTGTGGTGTTCCGGGCGCTGCCCGGGACCACCATGTGCGTACCCCCTTTTTGTCGTCTCGATATCGTATCTCTGTGATAGGTAGAAAGCGTTCTATGTCTTACATGTTTTTGCAGAGAATGCTATGAGATGGTATGGCCCAATTGTATGTATGAGATGCATGTGATGCGTGTAATATTCTTTCATACATGCAATCTGTGTAATATTCTTATGTCTGAGAACGGTGATGAAGATGGAGATCCCGTACACCGACATGGAGATGGAGATAACCATGTGAAAGGGCCATACTATTTTATTATTAATTTGTTATTCTACATGCTTTCATATATGAGATATGTTTGTTTGATAGGATAGTATCCCTCATAAAATTAAGTAGCAATGATGCCCTTCCAAATGTTGCACCTATCACCATTGTGATCGTTAATTGGTGGGTCTGCCAAATCAGAGTGCCATTGTCTATCATAACACGATGGGGTATATGTCAGACATAAACATCCAAGAGCATTTGGTTTACTTGACAAGGCTATCAAAACAGTTTTGGGCCTTGGGGCGTAGGTTGGGGCCAGGGCATGGTGATGTCACCCAACAAACAAGAGTCACATAGAGATGTAATTAGCAATGTGTTGCTTACCCATGTTACTAATATTCTAGCAGTGATACCAAAGCACACTAAAAATTAATTAACATGTGGATCATGACCCAATACGTAACCTAAAGGGAAGGTTATGAAATGTAGTGGAAGTCTTTTGTTTAATTGTTTAATAAAAGACAAAGCATAAACATTATGCTAAACTTTTCATGTATTTTTGGTTGTAGATTATGGCAGCTAATACTGCACCTAGTTCTTTTAATTTACGGTCTATACTTGAGAAAGAAAAGTTGAATGGAACAAACTTGATGGATTGGTATCGAAACTTGAGAATTGTTCTCAAGCAAAAGCGAAAGGAGTACGTTATTGAAGGTCCTTATCCTGATGATTTGCTTGATAATGCTAATGCGGCTGCACGGCGGGCATGGGAGAAGCACAATAATGATTCCCTTCATATAAGCTGTCTCATGCTGGCCACAATGTCCTCGAAGCTTCAGAAGTAATACGAGAGCAGAGATGCTCATAGTATTATTGAGGGTCTACATGGCATATTTGAGAAACAAGCTAGGGCTGAGAGGTTCAACACCTCAAAGTCCTTGTTTGCGTCCAGGCTTGTAGAAGGGAATCCCGTCAGTCCGCATGTGATAAAGATGATTGACAACATTGAGTCTTGAAAAACTAGATTTTCCTCTTAGCCAAGAGTTGGCTACATTGTGATTCTCCAGTCGCTTCCTCCGAGCTTTGAGCCATTCATATTAAATTATCACATGAACAACATGGATAAAACCTTGGCAGAATTGCATCGGATGCTAAAGACTGCTGAGGAGAGTATCCAGAAAAATGGTTCACATCATGTGATGATGATGCAGAAAGCTAAGGGCAAACCTCCTGTCAAGAAACTTTGCACAAAAAGGGAGTTAACTCCTGATGAGATCACGAGTACTTCCAAAGCAAAGAAAGGCAAGAAGGGATCGGAGGCATCAGATGTCGTTTGCTTCTATTGCAAGGAGACATGTCACTGGAAAAGGAATTGCCAGAAGTACAAGGAGGATCTCAAAAAGAACCAAAGTACGACTTCTGCTTTAGGTATTAATGTTATAGAAATCAATCTTGCTACTTCATCTACTGACTCTTGGGTATTTGATACTGGATTAGTAGCTCATATTTGCAAGTCGTTGCAGGGAATGAGAAAAAATAGAAGTTTGAGAAGGGGCAAGGTGAACCTGCGCATCGACAATGGAGCAAGGGTTGCTATGTTGCTATCGGCACTATGCCACTTCATTTATCTTCAGGATTAGTTTTGGAACTAAATAATTGTTATTGTGTTCCAACTCTATGTAAAAATGTTATTTTCGCTTCATGCTTGCAAGTAGAAGGATATGATTTTAGATCAGTGGACAATGGTTGTTAAATTTATCTTAGATATATGTTCTATTTTCATACTCCATTGGTGAATGGATTATACGTTTTGGCTCTTGAAGCGTCTCCCATCTGTAACATCAATACAGAGAGGCAACTCCCAAATGATATCAACCCCACATTTATTTGGCATTGTCGCCGAGGCTACATAAATGAGAAACGCATGGAGAAGCTCCATAAAGATGGTCTGATTCACTCTTTTGATTTGAATTCATATGAGACATGTGAGTCTCTTTTACTTGGAAAAATGACAAAGGCACCTTTCACAGGTCATAGTGAGAGAGCAAGTGACTTGTTGGAACTCGTACATACTGATGTATGTGGACCAATGAGCTCAACGGCCAGAGATGGTTTTCAGTACTTCATTACCTTTACCGATCACTTTAGCAGATATGGCTATATCTACTTAATGAGGCATAAGTCCGAATCTTTTGAAAAGTTCAAAGAATTTCAGAATGAAGTACAAAATTATTTAGGGAAAAAAATTAAGTTTCTGTGTTCAGATCATGATGGTGAATACTTAAGCCAAGAATTTGATAATCATCTAAAAGATTGTGGAATAGTTCCACAGTTGACTCCGCTAGGAACTCCTCAATAGAATGGGGTGTCCGAACGGAGAAATCGCACCTTGTTGGACATGGTGCGGTCCATGATGAGTCAATGTGATCTTCCACGATCCCTCTGGGGAGATGCTCTTGAAACAGTTGCATTCACACTAAATAGAGTTCCATCTAAGTCATTGGAAAGGACTTCATATGAGATATGGACAGGGCAGCACCCTAAATTGTCTTTTCTCCAAACTTGGGGATGTGAAGCTTATGTAAAGCGTTTACAATCCAACAACCTTACACCCAAATCTGATAAGTGCTTGTTTGTGGGGTATCCTAAGGAAACAAAAGAATATTATTTTTGTAATCGGGAACAAGGCAAAGTGTTTTCTTGGAGAAAGAGTTTCTTGCAAGAAAGGTTAGTGGGAGCAGGGTGCATCTTTAAGAAGTTCAAGAAACACCAGAAAGTGCTTCAGCTACCACAGTACCACAAAAGGAGGAACAAGGTGTTGTGCCACCTGTTGTAGATACACCAGCCCCATGGAGGTCCGAAAGATCACGTCGTGCGCCTGAAAGGTAAGTAGGTGTGGAACAAGGTGATATATATTGTTAGACAACGATGAACCTAAGACCTATGCGGAAGCGATGCTGGGACCAGATTCCAACAAATGGCTTGGAGCCATGAAATCCAAAATAGAATCCATGTATGACAATCAAGTTTGGAACTTGGTTGATCCACCTGATGGTGTCAAAACCATTGAGTGCAAATGGGTTTTTAGAAAAAGGCCGACATGGATGGAAATGTTCACATCTATAAGGCGCGATTGGTGGCGAAAGGTTTTAAACAAATTCAAGGAGTTGATTATGATGAAACCTTCTCGTCCGTTACAATGCTAAAGTCTATTCGGATTATCCTAGCGATTCCTGCATATTTTGATTATGAGATATGGCAAATGGATGTCAAAATGGCTTTCCTAAATGGAAACCTAACCGAGGATGTGTATATGATACAGCCAGAGGGTTTTGTCGATCCACAATCGATCCACAATATGCAAGCTACAGAAATCCATTTATGGATTGAAGCAAGCATCTCGAAGTTGGAATATTCATTTTGATGAGGTAATCAAAGGGTTTGGTTTCATCAAAAATGAAGAAGAGGCCTCTGTTTACAAGAAGGTCAGTGGGAGCGCAATTGTGTTTCTAATCTTATATGTGGATGACATATTGTTGATTGTTAATGATATCCCTATGCTTAAATCCATCAAGTCTTCATTAAAAATAGTTTTTCCATGAAGGACTTAGGGGAGGCAACATATATATTGCGCATTCGGATCTATAGAGATAGATCCAAGAGGCTAATTGGATTATGCCAAAGTACATACATTGACAAAGTGTTGAAGAGGTTCAACATGCATGATTCCAAGAAAGGTTTCTTGCCAATGTCACATGACATTAATCTTGCAAGAATCAGTGTCCTAGGACACCTGATGAGCCGAGTAACATGAATATGGTTCCATATGCTTCGGCAATTGGATCCATCATGTATGCTATGCTTTGTACACGTCCAGATGTCTCGTACGCTTTGAGTGCTACGAGCAGGTACCAGTCAGATCCAGGTGAAGGTCACTGGATAGCTGTAAAGAATATCCTTAAGTACTTGAGAAGAACTAAGGATAAGTTCCTAGTCTATGGAGGTGAAGAAGAGCTCGTTGTAAGTGGTTACACCGATGCTAGCTTCCAAACAGACAAACATGACTATAAATCGCAATCTGGGTTCATATTCTGTCTGAATAGAGGCGCAGTCAGCTGGAAGAGTTCCAAGCAGGACACTGTTGCTGATTCTACAATGAAAGTTGAGTACATCGTTGCTTCTGAAGCTGCAAAGGAGGTTGTTTGGATCAAGAAATTTTTTTCTGAGCTGGGTGTGATGACTAGTACGGCTGGTCCAATGTCCCTCTATTCTGATAATAGTGGCGCCATTGCGCTGGCTAAGGAGCCTAGGTCGCATCATAAATCCAAATACATACTTTGGCATACCATCTCATCCGTGAGATAGTGGATAGAGGTGATGTAAAGATATGCAAAGCGCACACGGATCTAAATATTTCCGATCCGTTGACAAAACGTATCCCTCGGCCGAAACATGAGGCACACACCAGAGCAATGGGTATTAGATACTTACCTGATTGACTCTAGTGCAAGTGGGAGACTGTTAGTGATATGCCCTAGAGACAACATGGAGAGTTGGATATCATGGTCAATGTTTATGTATCAATGAGTAAAGTGTTATTCAGTTTCATGAAATAGATAACTTATATTGATCAATAAGTATGTGACTTATTTATGAGACTCTTTATGTATGAATCTATTTCTAAATGATCCATGATCATATATCATATCAGTGGAACAAATATAATTCTAAGCTCAGCATGTTTATTGATTGATGATAATATCTCATAGATCATGGTATGGAGATACCAAATAAATAAACGTGAACATGTGTTGGGGAACACATTGTTGCATAGACCCACCTTGAGACTATAGGGAATTAATGTGCCATTAGTTGGTCTCAAGTAGTGTTGGTGCAAAGTCCTTTGACCTGAGATCATCATGGATTCTAACATGTGTAATGGCTTAGTTAGGGACTACCAAACGCTATTCTGTAACTGGGTAGTTATAAAAGTAATTTTTGGGTTTGCTATGAAACATGTAGTTGGATGTGAATGATCAAGATGGAATTTGCCCCTTCTCTGGGAGATATATCTCTGGGCCCCTCGAAGTAATGGATTATGGAAGTGCATGGCCATGTCGAGTTGATTGAGGAGTCAATCAACAAATAGATAATTCAAAACGAGATCGAGTGAATGATTAAGCTATTGATAGGATGACACGAGTCTTGCCTATAGCTTAATTGATATCGTGAGGCAAAGGGATTTGTGCACACATTACAGGTTCAGCCGATATGATCCTCTTGTATACTTTGGTGTCAATGCGTTCTGCTAGGGTCCACTGTTGATGGGTCGGTCGAGTTGGACTCGGGTCGGAACCATTTATACCTGAGCCTACAGGGTCGTACACTTAACGGAAAAGAACATGCATTCGAGTTTGATTTGGAAACGGCTCAATTGGATAGAGATCCAACCGGACATAGTGTTCCGATGGGCCTTTAGGTCTAGTTGGTAACCATATATAAGGAGGCGAGGGATCTAGGGTTCGGTGTGCGCAACATACAGATGGGCAAACCTTCTCCATGGAAACCCTCCCATGTCCAAGCCAAAACCCTAGCAGTGCATCACGTGCTAGAACACGAGTTTTCGAAGTTCTCTCCCTAGATGTGTGGATACTAGTAGAGACATCGCTACATTACGGTGTTCTTCGGCGACATTGAATCTCGTCGAGATCCAATTAGCCGAATTCAATTCGGCGATTTGGGTCGGGTTCGGAAGGTCGAAGGGCCGGGAGAAACGGCTCGGTGCCATTGGCATCAGCAGTCAGACCCGAAGTCATCGGCATCGACGGATTCTAACGCTATAAGGCGATAGGGCGGCACGCGTGGAGTTTGACAGGGTCGGGCGAGACGAACAGGAATCACCGTCGGGGTCAGACGAGACGCGCTGGGGTCGGCGGGTCGAGCGATTCGGTTCGGGGTCGACTGGAACGTTCCATGTTCGGTAGGAACGTTTCCGGAGTTGGCTGGAACAATCGCGAGGTCGGCAAGGCTTTTCCAAGGCCGGCTAGCAACAAATTGACTATTTCCACTGCACTGCACGTCAATAGATAACGATCTATGGACCCTTACTTGCAAGCTTTCGTAGATTGCACGGTAAAAAAATATTGTTTTATGCTATCGTAGCCTCCGTGTTATCCTTCATAAACTCGAGCTTCAAAAGGCAAGAAGCAAATGCCACACTTGAGCTAGTCGTTGTCGATGGAGTAGGTCACCTTGGTCGTCTCGTCGGCGTCCGCACCGCATCCCGCTGCTCATCCGTGAAGAGGACCCAACGCCTTCTTGCCGACCACGGTCTCGCCCTTTTGCTGTTTTTATTCATTGCTCTTTGTAAGTGTGACACATATATAAAGAGTGACGAAGATTACGATCAGTTTGATGGGCAACCTCCGTTCGCAGTGACAGTTGACCCGAGCATCCTCCTATCAAATGAGGATACCCCTTACTCACGCAACGATCATAGCGAAGGAACATTAGTGAGGAGAAAGTACATGAGGGCAACCATCACGCACTAAATTATGTTAAATGTATTGGCCTAGCTAGGTTGTTGTATGGACGATGTAAATTATTTTGAATTTATTGAATATCCATCTGTTAATTAGTCCTGTTTGTTGCCACCAACTGACGGGCCCTGTCCATGCCGCGGAGCAGGAGCCGCACGCGGCGTGTCCGTTCTTGCACTACACATCACACGTACAAATTCTGTTCAAGCCTTCAAGAATGTATCTGGGTGCCATAATAATCAACCAGTACAACTATGAACAACTATAATAATTTTAAATGGGTCATATATTAAATATATAGGAATATTACAATTTAAAACAATTTCAAATCTGATGTATGTTAATTATATATGATTATTAAAATTTATTAACATCATTAAACTATTTTAAATGTTTTCTCATTAAAATTGTTGATTTTTTTAAAGTTTAACACATTAGTTATTATTGTTTTGAATCTATATTTAATGAAATTAATTTGGCTCGGTTTAATGGATTATTTAATGTTTAGTCTCAGATGGTAACCTTAACCGGGACAAAAGAATATTTGGAAATAGCGGGATAATATGTTTTGTCCTGGTTGAAGTAAACAACCCGGACTAAAGATTGTATCTTTAGTCCCGGTTGAGGCCACCAACCGAGACTAAGATATCTTTAGTCCCGGTTGTTTGGTTCCAACTGGGACTAAAGATATCTTTAGTCCCGGTTGAAATCAACAACCAGGACTAAAGATCTTAGGATCTATATATAGCAAAGGGCGCACCGTGATCCAAACACTTAGTCGTTTCTTCGATCTTCATCTTGGCCGAGCAGAGTTATGCCCTAAACCACCGCCGATGCAATCTTCTTGCGCTGCCACTGTCGTCTCATGCCGTCATTTTGTCGTCGCCGCATTCCCTAAGGTAAGACAGATCTCCTCCACCATTAGCTCTGAAGGGTTAAGCGGAGGCTACGCTAGCCGAAAACAAAAACTTTTAACCGCGCAAATCAGGAACACTTGCAAGTAAGGGCCGATATATCGTTATCGATTGGAGTGTGCAACGGAAACAGCCAATCAGGGCTATCCGATCTAGAACTGTGCTGGACGATGACAGCCGATTCCTGGGGACAGCCGATTCACCAATCAGCCGATTCGCCGATGTAGCCGATTCGCCGAGTCGTCTGACCGCGTTCTCGCGCCTCGCTCCGATGCACTCGACCACAGCCGATTCCACCACAGCCGATTCATAGCCGATCAACAGCGCGCAACGTAGCAGCGCCTCTACCGGTATCCACACGTCCGGGGACAGAACGCCGAACACCCGTGTGCTAGCACGCGATGCAAGGCTAGGGTTTGGCTCGAAAGTGGGAAGGGTTTCCGTTGAGATTGATCTCGGCGACTTCTGTTACGGATTCGGTTTAAAGCAATCCAACTGATGTGTCGCAGCTCTCCACCCCTCGCCCCTTTATATAGAGTTGGCCGACTGGGACTAGTGGCCGATCAGGACTCTATTTCAAATCGGATCCTATCCGAGTCTCATAGAGTCGGCCGCCCATACGTCGTAAGACCATAGGACTCTATCCGATCGGATCCCTATCCAATCGAGCCGTATCCAAGTCCAACTCGAATATCTATTCTATCCCCTTAAGCGTGCGACCCTGTAGGTTCAGGTATACTCGGTTTCGGCTATAGTCTAACTTAGCCGATCGTCGGCTCGAGTCCAACTCAGCCGACCTGTCAATAGCGGTGCCTAGCAGCACATATTGACACCATAGTATACAAGAATATAATATCGGCTCTGAACCTGTAATGTGTACACAAATCCCTTTGCCTCACGATACCAATTAAGCTATAGGCAAGATGTGTGCCATCCCTTCAATAGCTTAACCATTCACTCGAACCGTATTGGATTATCTGTCTGTTGATTGACTCCTCAATCAACTTAGCATGGCCTGCATTTCATAATCCATTACCTCGAGGGGCCCAGAGATATCTCTTCAAAGGAGGGGCAAATTCCATCTTGATTACTCACATCCCACTCCATGTTTCATAGCAAACCCGAAAACTACCTTTATAACTACCCAGTTACGAAATAGCGTTTGGTAGTCCCAAAGTAGGCTACTACACATGTTGGAATCCATGGTGATCTCAGGTCTAAGGACTTTGTACCAACACTACTCGAGACCAACTAATGGCACATTAATTCTGTAGTGTCTCATGGTGGGTCTATCCAACAATGTGTTCTCTAACACATGATGTGTCCATGTTTATTGATTTGGTATCTCCATACCCATGATCTATGAGACATGATCATCAATCAATAAACATGCCGATCTTAGAATCATATTAGTTCCAATAATATGATATATGATCAGGGATCATTTAGAAATAGATTCATACATATAGAGTCTCATAAATAAGTCACGTACTTATTGATCAATACAAGATGTCTATTTCATGGAACTGAGTAACACTTTATTCATAAATACATAAACATTGACATGATATCCAACATCTCCATGTTGCCTCTAGGGCATATCACTAACAAGCTCTTCTCGTCGTCGCCGTCCTCGTCGTCGCTGCCGTACACCGCACCCGTCGTCACCGCTCGTCGCTGCATCGCTCGCCGCCGCACACTGTGAATTGATTTGTTATATGTGTGCATGAACCCAAATTTTTGTGGATGATTTGTGAAATTATTATATCCTGAAATTAATGTTTCAGTTTGTTTGTAAAAAAATTCAGATGTATGTAGTTAAGTTTATTGGAGATGATTTGTGAATTGATTTGTTATATATTGGTTGTACATTGACTGTATATACTTATATGAATTGATTTGTGAATTGATTTTTCATATATTTGGGATTGAATTTGTGAAATGATCATCGTACATTGACTTTTATGACCAAACGACTTTTACGACCGAACGACTAAACCACCGACTTTTATGGCCGATCGAACGCTAGAACAAAATTTCAAAAAAACCTTGTCTTGACTCCTATCCATTGGAAGTTGTTAACGGCTAAATTTGGTAACCAAATCCCTAAGTCCTAGCTGAAGTTGAAGCAGAATCGGATCGGCTGGTCTGACGGAGAAACAGAGGCTGGGTCGGCTGAGATGCGATCGGCTACGAAGCCAGTCGGCTAAGGTTGAATCGGACAATAACAGCCGATAGCCGATTCCAAGTTCAGAGAAGTTGAAGCCGTTTCTGATGCAGATATTTGGAGATAAAATAGAATATTATGTTTCCAGATTATGCATTAAGAGATATTGTTATCTAGGGATAAAGTCCCATAATGGCGAATGTATGTAAATTAGAGATTTGTTTAGGGACAACCCTATTGTAAAGGCGGCAAAGGATTGCTTCCCGTGCTTTTGTCGTATAGATACAGTAGTTAGTTGTAACCGTGTGTAGCGCGATCTTTGTTGTACTTGGGTATAAATAGGACCTGAGACCCCTGTAAACAAGAATTCTCACAATCAATACAACCTTCAGCACATCGCCTCCTTTTTCTTCAGACGAACAACTAATCTGGCTTCGGGCTGCATCGTTTCTATCCCCATGTTTAGGTAAATATTTGTCATTAGTGGTGTATCTCATCGAATTTAGTGCTTCCATCGCTATGACACTCTAAATTCGATGATTTATGCTGCGCTAGTTATCATATATCGCATATAACGTCGAACAACGTTTAGATCTATCTCGACATCAGCTCGTTTCTGTCAAGAATCGACAGCCGATAGAGCTAGATCTAAAGGTTGGCCTGGATTATATGCGATATCCACCATCTCGAGGTATTTACATCAGCTACAGTAAATCAGATTGTTCTTTTTATACTTAATGCTACATCAGTATTGACCTGTTAAGTCGTTTTTAGAGCTTTTATGATCTATTCGGCTAGATGTATATATATTAGAGACAGTGCTGGGGTTTCAGCCAGCCTTATCTGTTTTAGTATTCTTTCGATATTTGCTATCAAGTTTGCTATCGATCTTGCTCTAGTTAAATGCCCTAAGCCAGAATCAGTTTGTCAGCTATAGCTGACAGCCGACTGATCTAGGTTTAGCGCATTTAGCTCAGATCAATATCTTTTCATAAAATAAATCGGAGTATTAGCCGATTCACGGTTGGACTTACGACATCGGCTAAATTGTTAAAGCATATATTTATTATCCCATTGTATATTTAGACTAAATGGCTAATACTGTCTCGGCACAGCCGATTTATTCTAGTCACTTAGTTTAAATACACTTCGGGATAGCATATATATGTAAGTTGACTCTTGCAGCCAATCCAGTAGGATCTAACTTAACACTTAACACATATATCTCTATTTTTCTTGTTGGTTAACAGATCAAACCAACTGGCACGCCTTGTACAGCATAGGTAGCCGAGAAGGACCTGCACTGGAGTTAAGCAGATCTCCCAGGCCAGCACGTGAGAGAAATTTCTCATCAACACGCTTCTTGGCACACCCGGTGGGACAATCTCTGTCAACTCGGCTAGGACGCATCGACGCAGCTGACAAGATGGTCGACTCCAAGAGCCCCAGTGTTTCTCAGGACAACATCGTGTCTGTGAAGATGGAGCAATTATCGGCTGAACAACAATCCGATTACAAAAAGATGGTGGAAGAGCTCCAGGCCAACTACCTATAGTCTTTCACCCAGACGAGATCCAGGGCTGTAAATCAAAAGTACAAGTTCAGCATGGACGAGCTCAAGGCATCCTCCTCTAGTGGATCAAAGGGCAAATAGAAGGTGGAGGGGCCGATTCAGGAACAAGACAATTCGGCCCTGCATACTTTGCAAGACCAAATTGATTCGGCCGTCCACCACGCGCTGGTCAACCAAAGTAGCATCCTTATCAACACCCTTAATAACATGATTGCTACTGTGGTCGACGCCAAGATAGCAGACCAACTGCAGCGGGGGCCGACTTACTTCACAGACGACCAGTTTCCTAGTTACAGGACGTTGGCCACCCAGAATCGGCTGATTCCATCGCCAGCACAACCAGGGCCACCAGGAGGGGTCCTCAACCAGCCGAATCTATCTGGATCAGCTGCGAGACCAGTGATCACCATGCTAAACCGACAACAACCGCTGCCCCAGGATCAGATCGCCAACATATTTAACGACAATCGGCAGTTAGAACCGGTTGCCCAGATTGGCCAGGACAGACAGTACAACGCTGGTGGCCGACAGCTGTTCCCGGGTCCACCAACGCCACCATCGGCAAATCGGCCGCCTCCCGCTGATCATCCACTCTACTACCAGTATCAAGGAGGCCGTCAAGATCATCACTACAGGCCCCAGATGCCACCACCACTGTATCGGCAAGCACCCGCGTCATATGATCAATATGAGCTGATACAGCAGGACAACCGGACTTGGGCCGATCTGATTGCAGACGTCATGCGCGATCAATTCAGCCTCAAACCGAAAGACTCAGGGAACATGTATCGATATCCTTATCCGGAGCATTTTGAGCGAATTCCATTGCCCAACCGGTACAAAGTCCTAGACTTCTCGAAGTACTCAGGGCAAGACAATGTGTCAACCTATGAGCATGTCAGCCGATTCTTGGCGCAGTGCGGCCAAGCATCGGCTACAGATGCCTTGAGAGTCCGGTTGTTCCCTCTGTCTCTTTCGGGATCGGCTTTCACCTGGTTCCCTTCTTTGCCTTACAACTCAATTCAGAGCTAGGCCGATCTCGAAAAATAATTTCATATGTATTTCTACTCCGGCAACCATGAAATGAAGTTGTCGGACCTTACCAGTATCAGGCAGAAGCACAACGAGTCGGTTCAAGAATACATTCAATGCTTCAGAGAGATGAGGAACCGATGCTACAGCTTGGTGCTGTCGGACGCCCAGCTAGCTGATTTGACCTTCCATGGCCTGATCGTGCCAATCCATGAACGCTTCTCCGCACAGGACTTCGGCAGCCTGGCGCATCTAGCACAGAAGGTGACGGCCCATGAACAAAGATTTCAGGACAGCAGGAAGGCCGTCAAAAACATAACTCAAGTCGTCGTGGAGTCAGACTCTGATTCCAACGACGATGACGCAGAGGTGGCAGCAGCCAAATGGGCCAAGAACAAAAAGACCATCGTCTGCCAGTGGCTGCTGAAGACAACCAAAGAGGAAAAATGACTTTGACATCACCAAGGCCGATAGGATTTTTGACTTATTGCTCAAGGAGAAATAGATCCAGCTTCCTGAGAACCATGTGATCCCATCGGCCGAAGAACTAAAGAAGAAAAAGTACTGCAAGTGGCACAACTCTACATCTCATGCCACCAACGACAGCAAAGTCTTCAGGCAGCAGACCTAGTCGGCAATAGAGGCCGGGAAACTCAAGTTTGCCGATTCTGCTCGGCCGATGAAGGTAGATGGCAACCCCTTCCCAATAAACATGGTTCAAACCGGCCCTAGGCAAGCTGATCGGTAGCACAAAATGACGTACAGCTTAGCCAAAACATTGAAAGGGGTCAAAGCAGAAGATGAGCCGACTGGAAGCCAAGCCGCGCCAATCAACATGGTGCGCCCCATTGCCCGATCGGCTGATCGACGGCCGATTAACATGAAGAGCCGACACCGCCCCCAACAGCAATCTTGGCGGGAAGAAGGCTCAGTTTGAAGAGTTTTATTGGCAAGAGCCGAAACAAGAAGCCGCCGTGACGACGGGAATCACAGCGGTGCCGATCCCCATTGGCATTGTGAATTTTTCAGCACTGCTGGGAAAACGGGATGAGACTGCCGACGCTAGAAAATTGCCCGGTTTGCGGTGAGTACCCCGAGGACGAACACGAGGCGGGCGATCACCGGTCCAACTCGGTTCGTCCCAAGGCCCGTTCAGCTCAACCGGCACCGACAGTCCGTTCACGATCGGCTAGGGCCGATCATCAAGACTTCTTCCAAAAAAATGAGAACAATGACTACTACGACGAAGAAGAGGCCGATGATGAAGAATCGGCCAACCCCCAGTGGTGCCCTTCTGACCTCTTCACCAAAACACCGAAACAAAGAATTCAAAGGCTAAAGCGTGAAGGAAGGGAAGAAGAAGTTCGGCAGATGATCGAAGAACAACGTCGTCAGCTGGGTAGAATCAAAAGGCGATGGATCCCCAAAGAGAAAACCGCCACAGCCGACGAGGACAAGACAAGGAGAGTTCAGCCGATCAAGCCAGGAGGGCAGCCAAAGGGAAAGGCAAAGTTTCTGCATCGGTCAACGTGGTATTCATATTGCCAGCCGAATTCGGTGCTCCTGAAGCCGATACAGACAATATTGAAGATGCCTTGGTCAAGCTAGCACTGTCCCTGGATCAAGCGATTTTCGATAAGCCAAAGGGGATCGAAAATTGGCATCTCAAGCCGCTATATGTGAAAGGTTTCGTCAACAGCAAGCCAATGTCAAAAATGCTAGTATATGGAGGAGCCGCAGTAAACCTGATGCCCTATGCAACATTCAGAAAATTAGGAAAGGGAGCCGAAGACCTGATCAAAACTAACATGGTATTAAAGGACTTCGAGCTGACCGTCGGCAACAAGACCGTGCCCACAACCTTTTTTGTCAGCGACGGGAAGGGGTCTTATAGCCTACTGCTCGGGAGGGATTGGATACATGCCAACTGTTGTGTCCCTTCCACTATGCATCAGTGTCTACTTCAATGGGACGACAACAAAATAGAAATTGTACCAGCCGACAGGTCAGTAAGCGTCGCCAATGCCGATTTGCCACTTTGGGAAATCGATGGCATTGATTGTTTGTCTAGAAAAATCTGGCAAGCCTATTTTCTAAAAGTGTCCGATTCTGCCATACAGCCAATTGGAGACGATGGGCCACAGCTGCTGCTCTGAACAAGACGTCGTGGAGGGCTCGAGCGTCTATGATACGGACACCGCAGACGAAAACGATGGCAAATTAGGGCAGGGTTTTACGTCGGCCGACAAATTAGAAGAAATAGACATAGGCTCTGAAGACAGGCCTAGGCCGACGTATATTAGCAGAAATTTATCTTCTCATTGTAGATCCCAGCTGATTGACTTATTAAAAGAATATAAAGATTGTTTTGCTTGGGAGTACTTCGAGATGACTGGCCTTAGCCGACCCATTGTTGTTCATCAGCTGCCAATCAAGGCGGGCTATCGGCCGTTCAAACAACATCTCAGGAGGTTCAAAGCCAATATGTATGATGCGATCAAAGCCAAAATAACTCGGCTATACGATGATGGATTCATTCGGCCGTGCCGATACGCCGAGTAGGTAGGTCTCAAACATTGTCCCAGTATTAAAAAAGAATGGCAAACTTAGGGTATGCATCGATTTCAGAGACTTGAATAAGGCTACCCCCAAAGATGAATACCCAATGCCCATAGCCGATTTGCTCGTAGACGCTGCGTCAAGCCACAAAATCATCAGCTTTATGGATGGCAATGCAGGCTACAATCAAATTTTCATGGCCGAAGAGGACATTCACAAAACTGCCTTTCGATGTCCTCGGGCAATCGGCTTGTATGAATGGGTCGTCATGACGTTTGGGCCAAAAAGTGCTGGGGCAACATATCAACGGGCCATGAATTATATTTTCCATGACATGATCGGCTCTCTGGTGGAGATCTACATCGACGATGTCGTTGTCAAGTCCAGGGAGATAGACGACCATATAGCCGATTTGAGGCAGGTTTTGGAGCAGACAAGAAAATATGGCCTGAAGATGAATCCGTTGAAGTGCGCGTTCGGCGTATCAGCCGGGCAATTTCTAGGGTTTCTTGTTCATGAAAGAGGAATTGAGGTTACCCCCAGAAGCATCAATGCTATCAAGACGATACAACGTCCGAAGGACAAGAAGTAGCTTCAGTCCTTGATTTGAAAAATCAACATCATCGGGCGGTTCATAGCCAATCTTTCAGAAAAAATGGAGCCGTTCACACCGTTGCTTCGGCTCAAAGCCAATCAAGCATTCACATGGGGGGCAGAGCAGGAGAAGGCCTTAGACAATATCAAGGATTATGTAAGCTCCCCTCCAGTTTTAATGCCTCCACAAAAAGAGATACCATTCAAGCTGTACCTATCAGCCGATGATAAGTCAATCGGCTTGGGTTTAATCCAAGAGGTTGAGGGCAAGGAAAAGGCTATCTTCTATCTCAGCCGACGGCTACTAGACGCAGAAGCAAGGTATTCACCAGTGGAGAAGCTATGCCTATGCCTATATTTTTCGTGTACCAAGTTAAGGCATTATCTGTTATCCAACGAGTGCACAATAATCAGTAAAGTCGATGTAGTTAAGTACATGCTATCGGCTCCAATTTTGAAAGGAAGAATTGGGAAGTGGATTTTTGCTCTAACAGAGTTTGATTTGAGGTATCAGGCACCCAGGGCAGTCAAAGGACAAGCTATAGCCGATTTTATCGTGGAGCACAGGAATGACTCAATCGGCTCAGTAGAAATCATGCCTTGGACATTGACATTTGATGGCTCGGTTTGCACCAATGGTTGCGGCATCGGCTTGGTCATTATTTCGCCTAGGGGGGCAAGTTCTGAATTTGCTTTCGCTATTAACCCCAATGCACAAACAACCAAGCCGAATACGAAGCCGTACTTAAAGGATTGCATCTACTCAAAGAAGTTGAAGCCGACGCCATCGAAATAATGGGAGATTCACTGTTGGTCATCAGCCAGTTGTCAGGAGAGTACGAATGCAAAAATGATGCGCTGATGATCTACTATCAACAATGTCGGGAATTGATGGAAGGTTTTTGGTTAGTCACGTTGAAGCATATCCCGAGAGAACAGAATATTGAGGCCAATGATTTAGCTCAAGGGGCATCCGGCTACAGGCCGATGATAAAAGATATTGAAATCAAAGTTGCTGCCATTACAGCCGATGATTGGAGGTTTGAAGTCTACAACTATCTCAAGAACCCCTCTCAATCGACTACAAGGAAACTACGATACAAGGCACTAAGATATGTTTTGCTCGATGAAGATCTGTATTATCGGACGATTGATTGTGTGCTACTTAAGTGTTTGGGAAGCGATCAAGCCAAAGTGGCTATCGGAGAGGTGCATGAAGGGATTTGTGGCACACATCAATCGGCTCATAAGATGAAGTGGCTACTTAGGCGAGTAGGATATTTCTGGCCGACAATGCTGGACGACTGTTTCAAGTATTACAAGGGTTGCCAGGATTGTCAGAAATTTGGCGCCATACAACGAGCACCAGCATCGGCTATAAATCCAATCATCAAGCCTTGGCCGTTAAGAGGATGGGGCATTGACATGATCGGCCAGATCAATCCACCCTCAAGCAAAGGGCATAACTTTATTGTGGTGGCAACAGACTATTTTACAAAATGGGTGGAAGCAGTCCCCTTAAAGAAAGTTGACACTAAAGACGCAATCGAGTTTATTAAAGAACATATTATCTACCGATTTGGCGTCCCACAAACAATTACAACAGACCAGAGATCTATATTCATATCAGACGAATTTGTTTAGTTTGCCGACGACATGGGGATCAAGCTACTTAATTCTTTGCTGTACTACACACAGGCCAACGGGCAAGCCAAAGCTTCAAATAAAAGTTTGATTAAATTGATTAAAAGAAAGATCTCGAGTACCCCAAGCAATGGCACGGCCGATTAGCCGAATCACTTTGTTGGCATATCGGATGGCATGCCATGGATCAATTCAAGTTCCTCAATACAAGCTAGTCTACGGGCATGAGGCAGTGCTACCATGGGAAAGCGTCATCGGCTCGAGGCGCATTCAACTACAGGATCAACTCACAGCCGATGATTTTTATCACTTGATGGTGGACGAATCAGAAGACAGTTTTATCCAGGATGAGGGCCATGGACAGAGTTACAAGGGATAAAGAACGAGTAGCCAGACATTATAATAAAAAACTTGTGCCTAAATTTTTTGAAGAGGGCGAACTCGTTTGGAAATTGATACTGCCGATTGGATCCAGAGACAATAAATTCGGCAAGTGGTCACCAAATCAGGAAGGGCCTTTCAAGATCCTCAGATGCGTCTCTAAAGGAGCTTATATGCTAGAAGGTTTAGATGGAGAAGTGTTTGGAAGGGATCTTAATGGAAAATTCTTGAAAAAATACTACCCAAGCGTATGGATCAACTCATGATTCAATTGTTTGCTTAGCCGATTCGTGCTAGCCGATGTCCTGTTTCAATCAGGCATCGCCTTTAGGCCATTTTTTGGCATGTTTTTCCCTAATTTTCGACAATTGTCTGTGGATTTCCGATCGCAACGGCGCAATTGAGTTCATAATTTTGTCAACATCGAAGACATCAACAAAATTAGGAGGGCATATACACACACAAGATTAGAGCCGATTACAGAAAGGTGGACGTCAAAAAATTTCGGGCTTCGTAATCAGCATTATTATAGGAATCAAATGTTTTTTGAGCGTCGTTGTCGGCAGTCATCATAATCGGCAGTCAATAAGAGTTTTTGAAGCATTTTCGAGATCGTCCTGGCATCAGGTTGAGTATAAGATCTAAGCCGGTTATGAGAAGACAAGATGTGCAGACTTAAGAATTTTGTGAGTAATTGGGATCGGCGGCTATGGTATAAGCGTTGAGACCGATGATCGCGACATGATTTCAGAATCGACAAAGATAATCCAACACGTAAGGCCGAAGCTGATTTCGGTACAAACGACATTTTGGAGTCAACGGTTAAATTAAAGACAATATATAAGGCCAAAGCCGATTTCATTCACAAGTACGATTTCAAAATTAAGTCATCTCGAGCATTTGTAGGCCGAAGCCAATTATAGAGGTTTCGAGCTGTCGATTACACAGAGCTAAAGCCGATTACAAGATAATTTAGTTTAAGTATGTCTATTACATCGGATATTGAGCCAAGAACGTGTCTATAGCGGATATCGCCGCGGCCTTGATTGCATTTACTTTGTCGATTACAACTTGGTCTTTAGCATCGGAGCGGGGAGCACTTTAGCCGATTGGTGAAGTTCCTTCAGGTACTTGATCGTGGCTGTCAAATTGCCCTTTTGGTCTTCGGTGGTTTTGGGCAAGTCAGCCATAGCTTTCTCCTCGGTGGCGATCTCAGCATGGTAATCCTCGAGCTGCTTTATCAGATCGGCCTCTTTCCCCTTCAGATTGGCGATCCGAACCTGGAAAGTGCTCGGGCCAGCTTCTAGCTCGTTCAATTTTGCCTTCTCGGCCTTCACAGTCTTAACAGTGTCTCGGATCTTGGCGGTTATGTCGGCTTGGACCAGCCTTTCAACCATACGCTGCATGGCGCGTCGAAGCCTTGATCGGTGTATATCAATGCAAACTGCGACCGAGATTTTGGCGGCTAAATCGTTCGAAAGCTGGCTCTCGATTTCAAAGAATCGGCTTCTGGTCGATTCACATTCCTCTACAAGCCTGTCGATGTTGATGTCCAGGCGACGCCGAATATCTTGAAGCCTTTCCTTGACCTCGTCGTCTGGGGCCTTGTCAGGACTGGTTGCTTCTCCTTCCTCTTCACCAAGGAATTCCTTAATGTCGAAAGAGAGCAACTCAGCCTGAGACTGCACAAAGGGAACAGTGAGATTAGATCAATTGGTCGATTGCCCAAGATATTGCAAGAAAGAGGGCAAGAGTGAACTTACCTTCGCCACAGGCATTGGGTCGGCTTCTGCTTCAGCTTCGCCTGGCTCTGGGACGCCTCCAGTTCCTTGGTCACCCACGGTCGATGCTGTACGCTCGCTCGACGCTTGGGGGGCAGCCGATGGAGACCAAGGAGGCTGCAAAGGAACAGGATAGGTATTAGCAGTCAAGTTGGCTGAAGTTCGTAGATGGAAACGCAAGCCGAAGGAGGTGGTTACTGGTGAGGCGTGACGTGGAATGCGGCGAGCCAATTTCTTAACCTGGAAAAGACACATTCGGCTGAGTACAGAGTAATATCATATTAAAGCCAAGCTCGATAAGGTGAAGACTTACCAGTCGTTTCTTCGTGGGAGGAGTTGGAGCCGGCGGATTATCGGGCTGGAGGGCCGACGGATCGGTGGCTCAAACTGCCAGATTTGGCCACGCCCGACGGCCACCGACATCACTTCGTCGGCCATGGCGTCCTCAAGGTATTGCTTGATGCTCGATCCACTGAAGGGAGGCGCCGACAGCGCGATCGGCGTTTCTTCTTTTTGAGAGCGAGCGCAATGGTTTTGCGGGGGAGGGGCGCATCTCTTTTCTTCGGGCTATCGGCTCGTGCGTTTGCCCATGTAGTAAGGACACTAACTTCGACGCGTCCCAGCCGATCGCCGACAGAGCGAGGCCACCTCCATCCAGTAGGACGCCTAGGCGACACTCGATGGGAATCCCAGAGTTGCTCACCGTCGGCCGTTCTATTTTAGTTTCCAGCGAATGAAAGAAGACAAGTTTTAGTTTCCAGCGAGAAGAAGAATGATTTGAAGTTCAAAACTCACCGAAGGGATTTCTTCGGGCAGCAGCCAGTCGACGTAGTGAGAAGACCGTTGATGGAAGATGTGCTGTTTGATCTCGGTTCACCAACGGCCGTAGGCCGCGCTCTTCTTGTACGCCAGCACCATTTCACCGATACTGCCGAGAGGGGGGGCGTCTACGTTCAGCAGCCGGTGCATGATAAGGGCTCTATCCACGACCCCCCTGGTCTCGATCTTATCGGCATAATAACAGCCGATGGGCAGTTGCCCAAACCCAAGATGCCTGGCAGCCGACACGGGGTAGTAAAACTCATAGCTCTTGGCCACCGATTGGCCTTGATGAATCCCCGTCGGCAGAATGCAAGGGGTGAGAGCGGTAGTGAATAGCTCTCTGCACTTGGGGTTGTCGGCTGAGTTGATCTCCTCCAAGTTGAAGTCGATCGGCAGCTCGAACAACGCTCGGTCCCGGTAGAAGTACCAAGTGCGGTTGTCGTGGGAGAGCCCGTCGTACAGAGAGATGAACCACTCAGCCAGCAGGTCAGCCGATTGCCTTGAACCCACGTGCGTGGCTGCCGCTTCTCCATAACTCATGCATCTGGTGGTGGTGATCTCGTTGCCGTCATCATCTTCGATCGGCTCCAAGCGGGGGAAACGGGCTTCGGTCAGGGGTAGCCGACCGGCTATCTTCTGGGTCATCAACACGAGCCAGATTTGAAGGAACCACCAGGGGCCGCCAGTGTTGACAGAAGCGTTGGCGGCTATCTTCGTGACAGCCTGATGGAGAGTCTGGTATAGATAGCCGAGAAGATATTTGCCCACAGCAAGCTTCCTTCCTTCGGCTAGGGATTCGGCTACAACCTGCTAGTTGGCAGTTGGCCCACAGCTTGAGCCGCAGAACACGAACTTTTCCAGCCACATCATGAGGAATGCGGCGTGTTCCCTATGGCCGACTGATCGATCCTTCATGTTCTGGGCGATGTAGCCACTCCATCCACCAATGGCCTTTGTTTTGAACTGATGTTGGCCCTTTCTGCTCAGGTCTCCAGGATTAGCCAATGTCAAAATGTCCAGCCCGGTTGTCATAACTACATCGCTAAGGTTATAGTCATGGGGCCTTGCTGAAACATAAAGGCATTGAAAGTGTCGTTCCAAAAGTGAGTTGCGGCCGACATGAGGGGCTCATCTTTTTCCATACTGGCCGTGGACAGAGTTAAGCACTGGGCTATCCCTGATTCCTCCCACTGGGCTTGTTTAGCCATTTGCACTCTCTTGTACCATTCGATCCAGGGATTATCCGTGGTCGACCATGACTTAAAAGTGCTCGCCCAGTGGTTTAAGGATGTTTTCTCATATTGTAAGGCATCCTATCAGTTTTGGCTATTATGATGTCAGTTGGATCAGCATTGCCGATAGGGCCGAGGAAATATCTTTTTTCTTGAGTGAGACTAGGAATTGCTATCTGTCGATGCGTGTGCTCGACACGCGGGAATCCGAGGGACCCCCCTTTTGGTTCGGCACAGGGGAGCGGTGAATCAGGGTTCGAACTCGCGGTGAAGTAGAGTGAAGATGGGGAGATGGAGGAAAATCGCAATCACAAGAGACACATAGCAATTTATACAGGTTCGGGCCGTCAGGGAGACGTAATACCCTACTCCTATTTTTGTGTTATGTGGTGGATGAACTACAAGGATTGGTTGTTCTTCCCTGAGGAAGCTGGAGCTGATGACTTAGGTGGAGTGCTTGAAGCCCAAGGCTGAAGACCCCAAACAGGTAGGTCCCTAGAGCCAATTTCCATAACCTCTTCTATGATGGACTTGGGCCTCCTTTTATAGTGCAAGGGGACACCACAGTAGTCCTAGCTTTCTCTACTCCGCTCCACGTGATGGAGCGGTTCTTGCCCTGTCTTGTCGGTTAAGCTACCCCTATTCCTGTTCGTGTTGCCGCGTCATGGGAGTTGGTGGAGAAGAACGGGCGACGTGGCCGTCATGCTGCTGACACGAGGATGGGCCAACCTACCTACCCCAGTGGAGCCTACCGGTCAGTGGCCCTCCGCCTGGAGAGGAGTCGACGCGACACCCCCAACACTCGTGTTCTCTCTCCCACGCGGCCGCCCAGCGCATTTAATGCGACTGGACGGGGCGTGGAGGGAAGCGTGCGTGGGATGACCGAGCGGCCATACTGCGGTGACCGTCAAAGACTTTACACCCCCTTTCCCTCGAGACGGGCAAAAAGGGTGATGATGAGCGGCTGACAGACGCGCCTCACATCGCAATAAATGCGACGGGTCAGGCGTCTGGCCTCTCCCAAGGCGTTAAATGCGGTGGTTGGCGGTTGGCAGTTGATCTCCCTCCTCTCTTGAGGAGGTGCGGGGTGATGGACGGGGGGTCCGGGTGACCCCGAACCCCACCAATTGGGAAAGTGGCGGCCTTCGGGCAGCCCCGGGCCCAGTCCCCTTTGGGATGGCCATGTGGCCGCCCGTGGCACGGACCCACTTGAGCCGTCCAGGTCACATCTTTCGGGTGCCCTGGAGAGCGAAGGCGTCTTCCTTCTTCAAACATCGCGTTCTCGATATACCCCCGGGCCCATATCACCGACAGTAGCCCCTGGTGTTGACCGGGACCGAAGTCGGGTTCAGGCGCGGTTAACGCCATATTCCTGAGTGTGTGGGCCCGGGTACTGGATGTGCTATTGCGCAGCAAGAGATAGGCGCGTGATAACTGACGTCGCGCTTGACTAAGCCTTTCCAGACGGGGGGCGTGTTACTTGGGCCATGCACATGGGGGCCTATTAAACCGCCTAGCTCTCTCCGTCCCGTGTAGTGCGCCTGGCGGGCACAAAACCCCAGGTGGCGCGAAACCCCAGTGGCGCGAGAACCAAAGAGACACGAAAAACGAAAGGGCGTGGAGCCAAGGAGGCGCGTCGCGTGGTAGTGGGGCGAAATTAATGCCGTAGAATTCGAGGGGGCTGCGGTTGCCTATAAAAATGGATCCGCGAGAGGGGGGATCAGTTTCTACGCTTTCCACAGCCATCGCCTCTCAGCCTTCCAGCGCCTTTGCCCTTTCGTCTCCTTCCTCTTCGCCACCAACTTTCCTCTTCGCATTCCGGTGCCTGCCTTGAAGATGGCTCGCGACTCACCCCTGGAGCCCGAGAGCATGCTCCCCAAGTCCCTGGTCCGCACTGCGGAGGCACGAAGCTTGTTCAACAAGTACCTGCCGCGCAGCACACGCAGCGGCGGTGACATTCCGGAGGAGCGGCCACCCACGAAGATGGTGTTCTTCGCCTCCTTTGCCATGGTCGGGCTGGTGCCGCCCTTCTCTCAATTCTTCCACGATGTGCTGGAGTTCTACGACCTTCAGCTGCACCACCTCACCCCCAACGCCGTCTTCTATCTCGCCATCTTCGCCTACACCTGCGAGATGTTCGTGGGGGTGATGCCCTCACTGCATCTCTTCTAGCAGTTCTTCCACGTATGCAGGGCGGGCTCCTCCGGCGCGGTCGGATACGTGGCGATCCCGCCGCGCAACGACAGGACCGACGGCACTGCCTTCATCGACATCCACCCTTGCTCCAGGTAGGAGAACTGGAGGGCCTACTGGTTCTACACCAGCTTGGGCGACCACCCCCGTCTTTCCCTTCCGACGGGAATCCCGGTGAACCAGAGGAACTAGGGGGCATGGCCGCGAGCCGGGAGGGAGCTGGACAGAGTGCTGGAGCGGATCAGCCACCTCCGGAGGGAGGACCTATCCAGACACACCGTCTTCTGAGACTTCCAGACACGGTGCATCTCGTCGCTGCAGGAGAGGCCGCGCCCCGCCCACATGTACACCTGCTTTAACGACCGCATGCGCACCCATGTTGGCGCTGCCTTCGACTGGAACGAGAACGACCTCGCGATCCTGGTCCGCCGCACCCTCGGCGTCACGGCGATGGATCTGACGCAGCTCCCTCCGAGACTGGTGCCGTTGTGCCACGATTCGGCGCGCCCGGAGATCCTTCATGCCCTGCGGGTGGTGGGCGATGGCGTGGGTTCCTCGTCAGCAGCGCCAAGCGCCGCCCCGGGGGGTGGGGATGACAACTACGACGATGCTGACGATCGGGTGCCGATCGGGCGATCAGGCCGCGGGGCCGGGCAGAGCACGGGGAAACAGACCGAGGGGAAGAGGAAGAGGGCGAGCACGACCCCGCGCCTCCCCCATCACCACCACGCAGCGGTGGCGCAGAGCGCACTGCTCCCCCCGCAGGTCTAGAGGCTCGCAGGCAGCGCGCCCAACCCAGGGGCCACTCTGTCGAGGGCCAGAACGGCCACAGCGACGACGACGACGGTGAGGGCTGGGAGCGCACCCACGGTGAGTGCGCCGTCGGCGGAGGCCGGCCGCGGTGCCCCAGCGGCGACAGAGTCCGCGGGTCACAGCCCAGCGAGCCCCTCTGGCGGCCCCGAGAAGAAGAAGCGGGCCATCTCTTGGGTCTCCTGGAGCTTCAACGCCGCCCGCAGGTAATGCCTTGCAGACACATACATATCCTGTGAGCCTTGTGTTTTCATTTCGGGCTACTTGTGTTTTGATCCTTTATTGTGTTTATTTCTGCTCCCAGCCGCGAGCATCAGCATTTTTGCCCGAGGGTTATGCCCAAGGGCGGTTCTGCTTCTAGCTCAGCGGGGGAGGCGTAGGAGAGACCCGGGGTGGCAGAGCCCACCGGGTCCGGGTCACCTCCTGCGGGTTCGGGCTTGGGTCCGGTGCGACTGGAGGAGGGGGCCCACCCAGATGCCGGGGCACCGATCGCCCGCGAGGAACGAGCTGGGGGCCCTCCGCCGGTGACGGTTCGGGCGAGCGGGCCCGACGCGGAGGTGGAGGCGGCGGCGGGTAGCGGAGAGCAGCCCCAAGGGTCCCCACCGTCGCAACCATCGCCGCCACCACGACAGCAGTCGCCCACACCACGCTATTCAATGTCGTCGCCCCGCCGGCCAACACCAGCACTGTCGGCGCCAGCCCGCCGTGATCCTCCGACGCCGCGAGCAGCCTCACCGGAGGGCGAGGCAACGCCGGCGGGTGAAGCAGCAGCGGGCGGCTCCGGCCATGGAGCGCCTTCGCCTTCCCGTCCCGCGCAGGTGGTCGACCTCGGCTCGAGCTCCGACTCCGAATCCGGGTTCATGGTCGCCTTGGACACCGAGCCCCTTGTCCGATCGCAGGAGCGGGCGAGGATGATCGTGTCCCGGGTGCTGGAGGAGGCCAACGCGGTCTCCCTGGAGGTGCTTCGGTCCTAGGTTCAGGTCTTGGCCGCCAGGGAGGTAGCGGTGGCGCGGCGGGAGGCTGAGGTCGACAAAGGCCGCTGTGAGCTGGCGGCCACGGTGAGGGTGGAGGGCCTCGTCCAGAAGCGGGAGCTGGCGGACATCGAGCGGCGCCGGGGTGAACTCAACCAGGTGTTCAAGGACACCGTCGTTGAGGGGCACACCGTCGACTTCCGCGAGCAGATCGTCGCTGCCGCAGAGGAGAGGGTCCGCACCACCGCCGGGGGGTTCATCCGCGACCTCAACGAACGCGCCCAGGAGCTCGACCGGTGCGAGCGCGTCCTACGCGATGCCGAGGCTGCCGCTGCCAGCACCGACATCGAGCTCCAGGCCCGTGAGGATGGCCTAGCAGAGCGCGAGAAGGCTCACGGAGGCGGCACGGCAGGAGGTCCGGGACCGGGAGGACGCCGCCGCGCGGGAGGAGAACGTGGTGGCCCAGGAGAAGGCCATCGCCGAGCGCGAGGCCGCCGCTAAGGGGCGCGAGGTGGCAGTGCTAGAGGCCCAGGAGGAGGTCTCCCGGTGCCTGAAGGCCATCTGGGAGCGCGAGCAGTAGCTTGCGGCTACCTTGCGCCATCGACAGGAAGAGCTGTAGCGGTGGGAGCGGGACCCTGCCGCCCGGGAGCAGGCGGTTGGCGACGTGGAGGCGCGGGCGCGGGAGCTCCAGCCAGCTCCTCGCTCCAGCGGCGCCAGACTTGGAGAAGGCACGCTGCCGGATCGCGGAGCTGGAGCACGCCCTAGGTTTAGGGCTCCGGACCGTGGCCTCGTCCGTCGCGCGCCTTCGGGAGGCGGCCCAAGATGTGGGCGTCGTTTGCCCCCGCGCTACCGTCCCTACCTTGGGGGGCTTGGCCACCCAAATAGATGAGCTGGCCGAGTGGATCATGAGGGTGCCGGAGGAGTCGTCGTACGACTTGTCCCGCCATGTCGCGACGCTGATCCTGGCAAGCTACCAGGCCCGCGACCCCAGCTTCAACCCATACATCCCCACCGAGGACTTCCCCGAGGGCTCCGAGGAGGCTGCTCGGCGCCGTGTCAAGGATGTCGTCGACTCCATTATGATCGGCTTTGACGGCACTCCGACGGCATTCCTGCTCGCCTACCACAAGGACCCCCCGGACGAGGACGACACGGAGGACGCCCCCAGTGACCCGTCGGCCGGCTAGGACTCCCCCGCCTTTTGCTTCTATCTGTACTTATAAAAACATTTTAATATTGTTTATAATATCAATGCACTTGCCTTCTCATACTGGACTCATACTATAGCAGCCCATCGTGGCCGTCTCTGAGAACAATGATTCATAAATGTATGTATATATATTGGGAGCCCCCGGCCAACTTGGCGCACACAATGGCGGTTAGTTTTCCTGCAACGGCAGTCCACTCTTTAGTTAGTTGGCCATTCTAGGAATATGTGAAGGGTTACGCGGAGGCTACGCTAGCCGAAAAACAAAACTTTTCTACCGCGCAAACCAGGAACACTTGCAAGTAAGGGCCGATAGATCGTTACCGCTTGGAGTATGCAGCAGAAATAGCCAATCAGGACTATCCGATCTGGAACTGTGTTGGCCGATGACAGCCGATTCCCGCAAGCTGATAGCCGATTCCTTGGGACAGTCGATTCACCAATCAGCCGATTCGCCGATGCCGTAGCCGATCCGAGTCGTCGATCTGCCGCAGTCGCCTCGCTCCAATTGCAGCCGATTCGTAGCATATCACATTATGCCGTCCCGATACACTATCAAGGGAGATGGTTTGCGTAGGCGCGAGGCAGCAAACAACGTCGGACTACGAGATAGCTTTGGTATAATCACATTATACCGTTCCGATACACTATCAAGGAACACTATCTCGAACCCAACTCAAGCCGAGTTCTATGGAAACTGCTTCGACGTAATCACATTACGCCGTTCCGATACACTATCAAGGAACGCTATTACCATCAACTCTCCTCAACAGATCCCGTAAAACCAATTGATCTAATCAAACCGTCTGCAAAACTTGTTTCAAATCCAATCTAAAACCCGAACTAAGCAAGATTAGCTCTGATACCACTGAAGGGTTACGCGGAGGCTACACTAGCCAAAAAAAAATTTCTACCGTGCAAACCAGGAACACTTGCAAGTAAGGGCCGATACATCGTTACCGATTGGAGTATGCAGCGAAAATAGCCAATCAGAACTATCCGATCTGGAGCTGTGCTGGCCGATGACAGCCGATTCCCACAAGCCGACAGCCGATTCATGGGGACAGCCGATTTACCAATCAGCCGATTCGTCGATGCCGCAGCCGATCCGAGTCGTCGATCTGCCATAATCGCCTCGCTCCAATTGCAGCAGATTCATAGCCGATCAACAGCGCCGCAACGTAGCAGCGCCTCTACCGGTATCCACACGTCCAGGGACAGAACGCCGAACACCCGTGTGCTAGCACGCAATGCAAGGCTAGGGTTTGGCTCGAAAGTGGGGAGGGTTTCCGTGGAGATTGATCTTGCTGACTTCTGTTGCACCAAATCAGAATGATTCGGTTCAATTCGATATATGCCTCAACTCTCCACCCCTCACCCCTTTATATAGAGTTGTCGGTTGGGCCTACAGGCCCATCGGGACTCTATTTTGAATCGGATCCTATCCGAATCTCATAGAGTTGGCTGACCGGACTTCGTAAGCCCATAGGACTCTATCCGATCGGATCCCTATCCGATCGAGCCGTATTCGAGTCCAACTCGAATGCTTGTTCTTATCCCCTTAAGCGTGCGACCCTGTAGGTTCAGGTATACTCGGTTTCGGCTATAGTCTAACTTAGCCGATCGTCGGCTCGAGTCCAACTCAGCCGACCTGTCAATAGCGGCGCCTAGCAGCACATATTGACACCATAGTATACAAGAATGTAATATCTGCTCTGAACCTGTAATGTGTACACAAATCCTTTGCCTCACGATACCAATTAAGCTATAGGCAAGATGTGTGCCATCCCTTCAATAGCTTAACAATTCACTCGAACCGTACTGGATTATCCGTCCGTTGATTGACTCCTCAATCAACTTAGCATGGCCATGTTTTTCCATAATCCATTACCTCGAGGGCCCAAGATATCTCTCCAAAGGAGGGGTAAATTCCATCTTGCTCACTCACATCCCACTCCATGTTTCATAGCAAACCCGAAAACTACTTTTATAACTACCCGATTCTGTGAATAGCGTTTGGTAGTCCCAAAGTAGGCTACTACACATGTTTGAATCCATGATGATCTCAGGTCTAAGGACTTTGTACCAACACTACCTGAGACCAACTAATGGCACATTAATTCCTGTAGTGTCTCATGGTGGGTCTATCCAACAATGTGTTCTCCAACACATGTGTCCATGTTTATTGATTTGGTATCTCCATACCCATGATCTATGAGACATGATCATCAATCAATAAACATGCCGATCTTAGAATCATATTTGTTCCAACAATATGACATATGATCAGGGATCATTTAGAAATAGATTCATACATATAGAGTCTCATAAATAAGTCACGTACTTATTGATCAATACAAGATGTCTATTTCATGGAACTGAATAACACTTTATTCATAAATACATAAACATTGACCATGATATCCAACATCTCCATGTTGCCTCTAGGGAATATCACTAACAATCTCCCACTTGCACTAGAGTCAATCATATAAGTATCTAATACCCATTGCTCTTGTGTGCGCCTCATGTTTCGGCTGAGGGAGAGGTTTTATAAGCGGATCGGCTATGTTGAGATCCGTGTGCACTTTGCATATCTTGACATCACCTCTGTCCACTATCTCGCAGATGATATGATATCGCTGAAGTATGTGTTTGGACTTCTGATGTGATCTCGGCTCCTTGGCTTGCGCAATGGCTCCACTATTATCACAATAGAGAGACATTGGACCAGTCGTATTAGTCATCACACCAAGCTCAGAAACGAACTTCTTGATCCAAACAGCCTCCTTTGTAGCTTCCGAAGCAGCAATGTACTCGGCCTATATTGTAGAATCAGCAACAGTATCCTCCTTGGAACTCTTCTAGCTGACTGTGCCTCCGTTTAGGAAAGCCGTTTTGACATCCATCTGGCATATCTCATAATCGAAATATGCAACAATCGCTAGGATAATCCGAATAGATTTAAGCATTACGACGGGCGAGAAGGTTTCATCGTAATCAACTACTTGAATCTGTTTAAAACATTTCACCACCAATCGCTCCTTATAGATGTGAACATTTCCATCCATATCGGCCTTTTTCTTAAAAACCCATTTACACTCAATGGTTTTGACACCATCAGGTGGATCAACCAAGTTCCAAACTTGATTATCGTACATGGATTCTATTTCGGATTTCATGGCTCCAAGCCACTTGTTGGAATCGGGTCCCACCATCGCTTCCTCATAGGTCTTAGGCTCATCGTTGTCCAACAACCATATATCACGTTGTTCCGCACCCGTGTACCTGTCAGGCGCACGACGTGATCTTTCAGACCTTTGTGGGGCTGGTGTATCTACAACTGGTGGCGCAACACTTTGCTCTGTTGTGGTCCCGTGGTCGCGAAACATTTTCGGTGTTTCTTGAACTTCTTCAAGATGCACCCTGCTGCCACTAACCCTTCTTGAGAGAAACTCTTTCTCTAAGAAAACACCGTGTCGGGCGACAAACACTTTGCCTTGTTCCCGATTATATAAGTAATATCCCTTGGTTTCCTTAGGATATCCCACAAAGAAGCACTTGTCGATTTGGGTATGAGCTTGTTAGACTATAAACATTTTACATAAGCTTCGCATCCCCAAATTTTGAGAAAAGACATACTAGGGGTTGCCCTGTCCATATCCGATATGGTGTCTTCTCAACCGACTTAGATGGAACTCTATCTAGTGTGAGCGCAATTGTTTCAAGAGCATATCCCCGAAGGATAACGGAAGATCACTTTGGCTCATCATCGTTCGCACCATGTCCAACAAGGTGCGATTTCTCCTCGGACACTCCGTTCCATTGCGGAGTTCTGGCGGAGTCAACGTGGAACAATTCCACAATCTTTCGATGATTACCAAACTCTTGGCTCAAGTATTCCCTCCACGATCGATCGTAGAAACTTGATTGTTTTCCCTAAATGATTTTGTACTTCATTCTGGAATTCTTTGATCTTTTCAAAGGATTCGGACTTATGCCTCATTAAGTAGATATAGCCATATCTACTAAAGTCATCGTAAAGGTAATGAAGTACGATAACCACCTCGGCCATTGAGCTCATTGGTCCACATACATCGGTATGTACGAGTGCCAACAAGTCACTTGCTCTCTCACTGTGTCCCGTGAAAGGTGCCTTTTTCATCTTGCCAAGTAAACAAGACTCACATGTCTCAAATGATTAGAAATCAACGAGTGAAGCAATCCATCCTTATGGAGCTTCTCCATGCGGTTCTTATTTATATGGCCTAAGCGACAATGCCGGATAAACGTGGGGTTTATATCATTAGAGAGTTGCCTTTCGTATTAATGTTATAGATGGGAGACACTTCAAGATTCAAAACGTATAATCCATTCACCAATGGATCATGAAAATAGAACATATCTCGAGATATATTGAACAACCATTGTCCATTGATCTAAAATCATATCCTTCCGCTTGCAAACATGAAGTGAAAATAACGTTTTGACATAGAGTTGGAACACAATAACAATTATTTAATTCCAAAACTAATCCTGAAGGTAGATGAAGTGGAACAGTGCCGACAACAGTGTAGCAACGCTTGCTCCATTGCCGACGCGAGTTCACCTCGCCCCTTCTCAAGCCTCTACTTCTTCCCATTCCCTGCAATAATTTGCAAATATGAGCTACGATCCGGTATCAAATACCCAAGAGTCGTAAGTGAAGTAGCAAGATTAATTTCTATAACATTAATACCAGAAGCAGAAGTCGTACTTTGCTTCTTTTTGAGATCCTCCATGTACTTCTTGCAGTTCCTTTTCCAGTGGCATGTCTTCTTGCAATAGAAGCAAATGGCATCGATGCCACCGACCCCTTTTTGCCCTTCTTTGCATTAGAGGCACTCGCGATCTCATCGGGAGTTAACTTCCTCTTGGTGCAAACTTTCTTGACTGGTGGTTTGCGCTTAGCCTTCTGCATCATCATCACATGATGACCGTTTTGTAGATACTCTCCTCAGCCATCTTTAGCATCCCATGCAATTTAGCCAATGTCCTATCCATACTTGTCATGTGATAATTCAATATGAATGGCTCGAAGCTCGGAGGAGCGACGGAGAATCACGTCGTAGCCAACTCTTGGCTAAGAGGGAAACCTAGTTTCTCAAGACTCTCAATATAGCCAATCATCTTTATCACATGCGGACTGATGGGATTCCCCTCAACAAGCACGCAAACAAGGACTTCGAGGTGTTGAACCTCTCGGCCCGAGCTTGGTTCTCAAACATGCCACGCAGTCCCGAATAATAGTGTGAGCATCGCTGCTCTCATATTGCTTCGAAGCTCGGGGGACATTGTAGCAAGCATGAGACAGCTTATATCTAGGGCATCATTAGTGTGCTTCTCGTAAGCCCTTCGTGCGATTGCGGTAGCATTATTGTTAGGCAAATCATCCGGATAAGGTACTTCAAGAACGTACTCTTTACGCTCTTCCTTAAGAACAATTCTCAAGTTGCGATACCAATCCATAAAGTTTGTTCCGTTTAATTTCTCTTTCTCGAGAATAGATCGCAAATTGAAAGCACGGGCGTAGTATTAGTTGCCATTATTCTACAACAGAAAAAGCAAAGTTTAGCACAATGTTTGTGCTATGTCTATTGTTAAACAATTTAACATTAGACTCCCATTACGTATTTTACACCTTCCCTCTAGGTTACGTATTGGGTCAAGATCCACATGTTAATTAATTTCTAGTGAGCTTTGGCATCACTGCTAGAAGATTAATAACATTGGTAAGCAACTCCTTGCTAATCACATCTCTATGTTACTCTTGTTGTTGGTGTGGCATCTCCATGCCCGCGCCAACCTATGCCCCAAGGCCCAAAACTGTTTTGATAGCCTTGTTAAGTAAACCAAATGTTCCTGCATGTATATGTCCGACATATACCCCCTCGTGTTATGATAGAGAATGGCACTCTGCTTTGGCAGACCCACCATTGACGAGCATAACGGTGACGGGTGCAACATTTGGAAGGGCATCATTACTACTTAATTTTGCGAGGGATGCTATCCTATCAAACAAACATATCACATATATGAAAGCATGTAGAATAGCATATAATGAAATAGTATGGCCCCTTTCACATGGTGATCTCCATCTCCATGCCGGTGTAGAGGATCTCCATCTTCTTCACTGTTTTTCCGGGTGCCGAATGCTTGATTTCTTCAAACTAAGCTACTACTATAGAAGCTCTAATTGAAGATTACATCGACTCGCAGGTCGTGAAAGAATATTACAAGCATTGCACGTATGAAAGAATATTACATGGATTGCACATATGAAAGAATATTACATGCATCACATGCATCTCATACATACAATAGGGCCGTACCATCTCAAAGCATTCTCTGCAAAAACAAGTTAGGCGTAGAACGTTTTCTACCTATCGGAGAGACACGGCATCGAGACGACCTATAGGGGGGGCGCACATGGCGGTCCCGCTAGCCGGTTAGCGGGCGGGGGGTCGAGGGGGAAGCCGCACGAAATTCATAGATCCAATCTATGAAATCGCTTATGGAAACCATATCGACATAATCACATTATGCCGTCCCGATACACTATCAAGGGAGATGGTTTACGTAGGCGCGAGGCAGCAAACAAGGTCGGACTACGAGATAGCTTCGGTATAATCACATTATACCGTTCCGATACACTATCAAGGAACGCTATCTCGAACCCAACTCAAGCCGAGTTCTATGGAAACTGCTTCGACGTAATCACATTACGCCGTTCCGATACACTATCAAGGAACGCTATTACCATCAACTCTCCTCAACAGATCCCATAAAACCGATTGATCTAATCAACCCGTGTGCAAAACTTGTTCCAGATCCAATCTAAAACCCGAACTAAGCAAGATTAGCTCGATACCACTGAAGGGGTTACGCGGAGGCTACGCTAGCCAAAAAAAACTTTTCTACCGCGCAAACCAGGAACACTTGCAAGTAAGGGCCGATACATCGTTACCGATTGGAGCATGTAGCGAAAATAGCCAATCGGGACTATCCGATCTGGGAACGTGCTGGCCGATGATAGCCGATTCCCGCAAGCCGACAATAATTCACGGGACGCCGATTTACCAATCGCCGATTCGTCGATGCCGCAGCCGATCCGAGTCGTCGATCTGCCACAGTCGCCTCGCTCCAATTGCAGCCGATTCGTAGCCGATAACAGCGTCGCAATGTAGCAACGCCTCTACCGGTATCCACACGTCCGGGGACGAACGCCGAACACCCGTGTGCTAGCACGCAATGCAAGGCTAGGGTTTGGCTCGAAAGTGGGGAGGGTTTCCGTGGAGATTGATCTTGCCGACTTCATTGCGCCGATCGATTGATTCGGTTCAATTCGATATATGCCTCAACTCTCCACCCCTCACCCCTTTATATAGAGTTGCCGGTTGAGCCTAGAGGCCCATCGGGACTCTATTTTGAATCGGATCCTATCCGAATCTCATAGAGTTGGCCGCCCATACGTCGTAAGCCCATAGGACTCTATCCGATCGGATCCCTATCCGATCGAGCCGTATCCGAGTCCAACTCGAATGCTTGTTCTTATCCCCTTAAGTGTGCGACCCTGTAGGTTCAGGTATGCTCTGTTTCGGCTATAGTCTAACTTAGCCGATCGTCGGCTCGAGTCCAACTCACCGACTGTCAATAGCGCCTAGCAAGCACATATTGACACCATAATATACACGAATGTAATATCGGCTCGAACCTGTAATGTATACACAAATCCCTTTGCCTCACGATACCAATTAAGCTATAGGCAAGATGTGTGCCATCCCTTCAATAGCTTAACCATTCACTCGAACCATATTGGATTATCTGTCTGTTGATTGACTCCTCAATCAACTTAGCATGGCCATGCATTTCCATAATCCATTACCTCGAGGGGCCCAGAGATATCTCTCCAAAGGAGGGGCAAATTCCATCTTGATCACTCACATCCCACTCCGTGTTTCATAGCAAACCCGAAGACTACTTTTATAACTACCCGATCGAAATAGCGTTTGATAGTCCCAAAGTAGGCTACTACACATGTTGGAATCCATGGTGATCTCAGGTCTAAGGACTTTGTACCAACACTACCTGAGACCAACTAATGGCACATTAATTCTTGTAGTGTCTCATGGTGGGTCTATCCAACAATGTGTTCTCTAACACATGTGTCCATGTTTATTGCTTTGGTATCTCCATACCCATGATCTATGAGACATGATCATCAATCAATAAACATGCCGATCCTAGAGTCATATTTGTTCCAACAATATGACGTATGATCACACATCATTTAGAAATAGATTCATACATATAGTCTCATAAATAAGTCACGTACTTATTGATCAATACAAGATGTCTATTTCATGGAACTGAATAACACTTTACTCATAAATACATAAACATTGACCATGATATCCAACATCTCCATGTTGCCTCTAGGGCATATCACTAACAATATGTACGGTATGGTTTCCTGCCATGTTTCATCCCATGTAATTGAGAGCTGGTCTGGGTTCAGACAGCGTGCATTGGTCGGCGGCTGGTGCCTTTCTCGGGGCTCCGGGTAGAAGCGAGGGCATCAAGGGCCAGCGGGGGCAGCAGCAACGGGGGGGTCGGGACAGGCGTGACAATACGCACCCGAGCCCCCAGTCGTTGACTACCCCGGGGCACTTGTATGCAGCGTCGCTCTACCCTCAACACCCTTAGGGCTCTCAGGCTAGGGCGGGCAGGGCCAGAAGACCGCTGGAAGCGAGCATTCTCAATACATGTTCTGGCACACGGGGAGGGAATCATACTGCAAGCAGATATTTTGTAAGGGAAAATCATAAAGTGTTTAAACGGGCGAACTCATTGTTCATGCTATTGGAGGCAGTGAATGAACTTCCATATATGTTTCAGCACACCATGCGGCTTATGGGTAGAACTTGCGTAGGTGGGAAATGTTCCACGGGTTAGGCAGTGGAGTGCCGTCCTCTGTGGCTAGGCGAACTGCTCCCGGACATGGGGTGCCGATAACTTTGTATGGCCCCTCCCACATCGGGGATAACTTGCTCAGCCCCGCACGCATTTGCACGCGCCGCAGAACAAGATCGTCGATTTGCAGCGCTCGGGGGCTGACTTTGTATTGATGGTAGCGGCGGAGGCTCTACTGATAACGGGCCGCGCGAAGTGCTGCTCGGCGCCTTCTTTCTTCTAGGTAGTCCAGGTCGTCGCAACGCAGCTGTTCTTGATTGTGACATCCTAAAAATCGGAGAATCAAAATCGGAACGTAAAATCGGAACTTTCAAAAACCGTGGCCTATTGCTTCTTCTCGGGTTTGTCGCTTCTTATTTGCCGGCTCGGTTGCATAAATTGTTACGTGATCAATTCCCTTTTCGGAGTTTTTGGAGGTTTCGGAGTTGTCAAAACGGTGATGCGAAAGCCGCATCACGATTTTAAAAAGGAATCCGGGGAAAAGTGTGGATTTGTGAAAACGCATTTCGAGTAATATAAAATAAAAATTTTGGTTGGAGAAGATAAATTAAAACACAAAATAAATAATAAAATTCTCGGGAGGCGTACTCGAAATTTGGGAAATTTTTGAAAATAAAATGGGTGAATTATGAAAATTTGGAAAAAGAAATTTAAATAAATATGAAAAATAATTATGGAAAATAAAAGTCAAGAAAAAGTTTAAAATATAATGCTAAAAATTATTTTTGGGATATTAGGATTTATTTTGGAATTTTTAGAAGGAAAGAAAATAGAAAATGAGAAAAGAAAATGGAAAATCGGGAAAAAGTGAAAGTTCACTGTTCATTAGCCGCCAAGTGTTCGACGCCGTACCGGCCCGCGCGCCGCGCGCCACGCGCCGCGCCGCGCTCGCGCGCGACGGCCCTACACCCGCGCGTGCCACGCGCCGCGCGCCGCGCCGCCGCGCCGAGACCCGCGCCGCTCGCGCCGCCGCGCGCGCCGCCCCCGCCGCGCGCGCGCTGCGCCACGCGGCCCGCCGCCGCGCCGCTCGCACTCCGCAGCCGTGCGCCCGCACGCCCTGCCCGCGCCTTGCGCCATCGCGCCGCGCGCGCCGACCACCGCGCGGACCCCGCCCGCGCGCGCGCCGCGCCGCCGACCCGCGCGACCCCGCGCCCGCGCCGCGTCCCTTCCGCCACGTCGCAAGCGCCCGAGCCGGCCTGACCCCTTGCGCCGCCGCGTGGCATCCGAGCTTGCACCGCCCCCTTCTCTCCATTGCCTCTCCCGGCCGTGCCTATAAAAGGCCGGCGCCCCGCCCCTTTCCCGCACCGCCGCCGCCTCTCCCTCTTTTCCCCGAGCGCCAACGCCGTCGCGCCGTGCGCCAAAGTCAGCCGTGCCCCACCGTGCCTCCCGAGGGCCGCCATCGCCGTAAGCCCCGCGCCGCCCCTTTTCCCTTGTGCGCTAGCGCCGCCGCCGCCTGTTTTTGGCCGAGCCCCGGCCGAACACCTTTCGGCGATGAACAACAGCGCTAGAGAAAAGGAAAAAAAAAAAAAAAAAAAAAAAGAAAAATGGGGAAAAATTTGGAAAAATTTTGGAAATTTTGGAAAAATATTTTGGGAAGTCTTGAGTAAAATTTTGGGCAAAAATAAATTATTTTCTCGCATGTTTTCTCGGTGCAATGTTTGAAAAATCGGAATCGGGCGTTTCCGAAATTTCCATTCGCATCGTTTTTCAATCCGGATTCCGTTTAATTCTTTCCCGCCATCGAAATAGGTTTCGCTTTTGTACCCAAACCCTCAAATTTCGAACATGAATTTTCTTCGCTGATATTTTCAAACGTAATTTCCAAATTTATTACGATCGCCGACTTTGCGAAAACCCTAGGTCATCAACTCGATTCCAAAACCCGGATTTTTCCTCGCAACCCTTGTTCTAACTCGAGTAGAATTTTCGGCAAAACTCTTTGAAGTGGTTTTCATGGCTTTTGTGGTTCTTTTCGATCTCTCGGTGTTTAGTTGAATTCTAACTGAATTCAATTGATCTCTCGCACGTACGGGTAGCGTCGAAGAAACCGGCATCGACACCGCTGAAGATCCCACCCTCAAGTGTGCGAGCAAGGCAAGTCTTCACACCCTTTGAACATATTGATCCCCTTTGCGAAATGATGTTATTTTAAACTCTAAACATGCATGCTTTACCGGATTGCCTATACTTGTTATGCCATACCTTGCTATTGTTTACCTTTAGAATTACTCCTTGTAACTCGCGATGTGATACAAATAACCGAAGCATAACTTTGGTAAACGCCTTAGCCCCGCTAAACTTAGACCATGCATACTCATGACTTTATGAAAAAGCTTTGTGCTTGGGCAACTACCTTAGGGGAGGTAGTTGAGCTTCGGCATGTGGAGACATGAGCGCCACATGGCCCCGATGAACTAAGTTTGATGAAAATTGAAAGTACTATACAAATGTTTTAGACTCGGGGCGGCTGGATGATTTGGGTGGATTCCGGAAAAGGCAAGTGCCGACCCTGGTCAATTAAGGACCGAGCCATGAGATAGCCGGAAACGAGCCGCACAACCGTACTTCTCGAATGGGTATAGACCTAGCGACTAGATAGCCGAGCGGAGGCGTATCCTTGCATAGATGGTTCTCTATGATGTGGTTATGGGATGAGGATGAGGCTGCGGCCTTTGTTATGAATGGTGGGAATAAACTAATGTTAAGTAAACTTAAAGATCGGAAAGACTTCCCTTACCCGGTGCGCCGAACTCCTCTCACGCTAGAAAAGGACGGCTAGAGTGCATGAGGGCTAAAGTTCATGGAGCGGGTACGCCAAAGCAAGGTTATCGAAAGGCTTTGCCGTGACCGTCTCATGTGTTGAGGCGTAGGCTCATTTGTTGGGCTGTCGCGGAGTACGGGTAAAGTGTACATCCACCGCAAGTGTGAATGAATCAATCTATTCGAATAGCCGTGCTCATGCGGATATTGAGCATCGTGACAAGACTTTCGCTTGGCTAGATTTTAAACTTAAAACTGCTGGGATGGGTTTGCATGATGATTTTGTTCGGGTGGATCAACTTCTCGAGAATGCGAGAAGGGGTGGACTCCCGAAAAATCATGACGAACCGGAGACGGAAGCCATCCTTGGAATCACGATGGATGGTAGACGAACCGTCGCCGGATTAATGAACCATGAAATTAAAACTTGATTTTGGCTAGTCGGTAGGCTTGTGAAAAGAATTGAAAAAAGCGGCTTTACGCAAAAATAACCCTAGCCGTGTTCTTTGAATATCCCTATCATATGCATCAATTCGTGTTGACTTGCCGAGTACGGTTGGTACTCACCCTTGCTATACGCACAAACCTCCACCGATGGAAATGAAGAGCCGAAGACCCCTACGCGTACTACGCGGAGGGCGAAGGAACCGACGGCGCATATTAGACCTTAGTCCCTGGCCGTTGCTGTGGCAATGGACAAGCCGCGCCTCTTTCCGCCGCCTTATCTAAACTCGTTTTTATGTTGTATTCGGACCATAAGGTCCTGTGGAATGAACAATGCCTTCGGGCCTATTTATGTAATAATGGTATTGTAAGACTATTCGTGCATGTGCACTTGATTATCCAAGATCTGCATTCGTGGGTACCAACTACTTGATCCAGGGAATGGTACTATGAACACGAAAGATTCCCGACTCAAAATCGGGGTCCACAGAGCTGGTATCGAGCCATGCGACCGTAGGCTAAGACCAAATGGCGCCCTACCCCTAACTAGATGGCTAAAGGGAAATATCCCTACGGAGGAACAGTTTTAAACTATTATTTCCGAAAATGCAAATATATCTTTTCTACATCCGTATTTCTTTATACCAAATGATTATGATAGCTCCCTCTCGCTAACCCTAAATTGCCCGTAAAAGCGATGTCAAACCACGACGGAACCGGGAAGTCACTAACCCGCGAGACGAGGGGTTCGTGGTACAACTTCGCCTCTACTATGGTGCTTGAGATACCCGGAACCGTCCACTTATCACACCAAGAGACATGGCTCCGAGATGTATCCAGCTGGGGAGGCAGCCGTGTCCATAGAAGCCCGCATGGGGAGTGAGACATCCTACTGCTTCCACACTCGCTACCACCGGGACCTAGCAGAAGCAGCTATTCAGGATGCCGCTCGCGAGGCCTTCCTTCGCCTTAATGCGGAACACCGTGCCGAACTCACAATGACAGAGTTCGTGCATCACCCTTATCGCGAAGAGGGCAACCCGGTCTGCACCGTGGAGGCTACCCCCTGCTGCTACAACCCGATGGTCACGCGTTTATCGCGTTGGGCGGAGACAGCAGACGACTGTTACGAGGAGGCCCTGCTCGAGATCAACGATCAGCAGTCACGCCTCAATGATCTGGTCGCCAGCCACCAAGGCTGTGGAGACCAGATAAGCATGCTGCAGACACAGCTGCAGGCCAATGGTGCTCAGTATGAGCAACTCTCGGACCGCTACATGGCCCGAGGGGAGGCTCTAGTAGAGCTGGAAGAGCAGCTCAGGAAAAGCAAGCAGCAGATCAACCAGCTAGAGGAACAGCTGCACACTCATCCTGTCTACGCTGCAGGTACTTCCACTGAGCCTGTACCATCACATCCTGCCCCTGTGCCCGACCACTATTACCATATAACTCCAGCAAGCTTTGATACTTTTCAAGCTATGATGGAGCAAGCTTTCATGTTGAGCACGAGCCGCACCATACCCGGTCGACCCCACTGCCGCCACCCCGAGCTCCGTACCAGCACCCTCCGAGCCGGATCGGGAGAGGGTAACCCCATCCGATCCACACCGACACGGAGTCCGAGGCGGAGCCCATGGAGATCAAATGGGAGTCTAGCGACACCGACTCAATGGAGGAGGAAGTTCCCCCTCGTCGCTTGACTCACACGGGAGGCCCCTCACCCGCCGATCGCTCGCAAGAGTACGCGGCCACCGAGTCGAAAGATTCGGCGTGACTCGAGGCCGCCACCTCCGAGCCGTGGGGACTTCGGTTTGCTTCGCGCACCACCCGCTTCCGGCACTGGCTCTTGCGGATGGTTGGATGACTAGGCGGAAGGACTTTCCCGACCCGGCAGCACTTCCTATTTACCCTTAATTAGTTGATCTAGCTGAACGATATAATTATTATGGCTATCTCGGCATGGAGGACTGTGTGTATACAGTCCATGTACCCTTATGTAATATGATGAACCGGGCATCGCCTTGCGATGTCTTAATTCGTATGCTATTTATTGTTTCACCTTGCTCGTTGAGTGAAGATCATTCGAAGGAACTTGAAGAAAAATTTCCGTGAACCATAACCTAAACTAGATCGCTCTCTTAATTCATCTCTCTTCTTCGGATGGCACATCGTCGCAGAGCCGCGGCAACCAACGAAAACCCGCCGGAACCCAACCCCTCCACCGGCGGAGGTCATGGCTATGCGACCCGGCTACTCCAAGCGATCGCCAATAATCAAGGAGGTCGAGGAGGATCGAGTCGGGGGAATTCATGAGAGCTAAGCCGCCCACTTTTTCCACGGCCGAAGAACCTATGGACGCCGAAGATTGGCTAAGAGTGATAGAAAAGAAGCTAACCCTCGTCGAGTCCGAGAAGCCGATAGAGTGGTCTTCGCTACTAACCGGTTGGAGGGTCCCGCGAGTGACTCGGTGGGACACCTACAAGGAGACACGAGCCGAAGACGCCGGCGAGCCAACATGGGAGGAATTCACGGCTGCGTTCCGTGAGAATTTCGTGCCGCCTGCAGAATGAGGATGAAGAAGAACGAGTTCCGCAGACGCGCTCAAGGGAACACCTCGACGGAGTATCGAACAGTTTACCCAGCTTGCCCGTTACGCCACCGGCGACACGGCAAACGAAGAAGAAAAGATAGACAAATTCATTGAGGGACTAAATGACGAACCGAGGGGACCAATGATCGGGCGGGATCACACCGGTTTCCAAAGCCTCATCAACAAGGTCGTCCGACTTGAGCATGACCAAAAGGTGGTGGACAATAACCGCAAAAGGAGGCTCGCTATGGCTCGCCCATTTCGGGGAACGCCACAACGCCCCAAGGGAGCCACCCCGTCTGGATGGAAGCCAAACGTCCCGGCAGCGGACGTCCTCTCGCTTCCGACCATGTCAACCGGTCGCTACACCACGGCTTCGTACACCCACACCAACCCTAGCCGCTCCAGAAGAAGGAATGTGAGTCGTTTCAATGCGGAGAATTCGGGCATTACTCCAATAGCTGCCCAAAACCACGCAACACCCCTGCGCACCGGCGCCAATGCCACACCCATCCGAGGAACCCCACCCCGCGGCGGGACGAGGTCCTGCTCAGACCCCGCTACCCAACGAGGCCGCCACCGGGTTTCGACGTGGCCGGTGAATCATGTGCGGGCGAAGAAGCACAGGAGGACCAGAGCGTATTGATGGGTATGTTCTCTATCAACTCTACACCGCTTAAAGTTTTATTCGATTCGGAGCCTCGCATTCATTCATATCTTCCCAAGTAAGCAAACAACACCACCTACACCAAGTAGCACTTAAGAGGCCTATGTTGGTACACTCGCTTGGGAGACATAACCGTACCCCATGCCTCGCATTAACGTGCCCATACGGATTAGAGACGTGGTGTTTCTCTCAAACCTTATGGTGTTATCGCCCCAAACCATAGATGTCATACTCGGAATGGATTGGTTGACCAAAAATAATGGAATTATAGATCAATGAAGGGAAGTCACGGTATCCACCCCGTGGGGATCACCGATGAGCATAACTATGGATCAAAACCCAAGGCGTGTGAACAAGCTGCGGAGTGTTCACCATGCTACCTCTAGGTGGAATGCCGTAGTACAAGAATACCCGGATGTGTTTCCCGAGGAATTACCCGAATGCCCCCGGATCGCGACGTAGAGTTCATCATCGACTTAATGCCCGGTACTGCCCCCATATCCAAGAGGCCCTATCGAATGCCGCCAACGAGTTGGAGGAACTCAAGAAACAAATAAAGGAACTACAAGAGAAGGGATTCGTTCGCCCGCTCTTTCTCCCCGGGAGCTCCAAGACTCTTCGTCAAGAAGAAGGATGGGAGCATGAGAATGTGTGTGGACTACCGATCGCTGAACGAAGTCACTATCAAGAACAAGTACCGCGCCCGGATCGATGACCTATTCGATCAACTTAAGGGTGCGCAGGTGTTCTCCAAGATTGATCTACGGTGGATATCATCAATTGAGAATTAGAGCCGGAGATATTCCTAAGACGGCATTCTCTACACGATACGGCTTATACGAGTTCACAGTGATGTCCTTTGGATTGACCAATGCCCTGCGTACTTTATGAACCTAATGAACAAGGTGTTCATGGAGTACCTGGACAAATTCGTAGTGGTGTTCATCGACGATATACTTATCTACTCCAAGAACGATGAGGAACACGCGGAGCATCTACGACTAGTACTTGGAAAAGCTACGAGAGCACCAACGTATGCAAAGTTCAGCAAATGCGAGTTCGGCTCAAGGAAGTCGCTTTTCTTGGCCACGTGGTTTCAGCGGAGGAGTAGCAGAGACCCCGCCAAGGTCGAAGCCGTTATGGAATGGAAGGCACCCAAGTCGGTAACGGAAGTTCGGAGTTTCTTGGGCTTGGCCGGTTATTACCGACGGTTTATCGAAGGGTTTTCCACCGTAGCCCGACCTATGACTCAACTCCCGAAGAAGGAAAAGAAGTTTGAATGGAATGAAAAGTGCCAAAAAGCCTTCGACCAATTAAAAGAAAAGTTAACCACCGCTCCAATCTTGACCTTACCCGACAACCGGAAGGACTTCGTGATGTACTTGTGATGCATCCCGGCAAGGATTGGGAGGAGTGTTGATGCAGGATGGAAAGGTCGTAGCGTATGCCTCACGACGATTACGACCCCACGAAGAGAATTACCCCACACATGACTGGAATTAGCCGCAGGGTACACGCATTGAAGATCTGGAGACACTATCGATCGGAAACCACCGTGATGTGTATACCGATCACAAGAGCTTGAAATATTTCTTTACTCACTGATCTCAACCTACGACGAGGCGATGGTTGGAGTTGATCAAGGATTACGATCTAGGAATCCATTACCATCCCGGCAAGGCAAATGTAGTGGCCGATGCGCGAGCCGCAAAGCCCAATGCAACCACATGGAATTGGGAGGTGTGGCTAATGAGCTCCAGGAAGAAATGGCTCGGCTCAATCTGCACTGATTCCTCACGGAGAAGTGAACTCACGGAAATCCAGCCCCTACCGAGAACTCAAATAGAGGAAGCCCAAAGAGGGAATGAGGAAATCCAGGAAATTAAGGAACGTATGGCGCTGGACGCGCTCGGGAGTTTTCGTAGATGACAAGGGAATCTTGTGGTACAAGAAGAGAATCTGTGTGCACGAACGAGGCGGTTTGAGGGGATTGATCTTAAAGGAAGCCCACGAATCGGCATATTCGTTACATCCCGGAAGCACGAAAATGTACCAGGATTTAAAAGGAGAATACGGTGGCCTAATATGAAGAGGGATGTAGCCGAATACGTAGCCGTGTGCGATGTGTGCCAAAGGGTGAAAGCCGAACATCAACGCCCACGGCTTGCTGCAGCCACTCAAGATTCCGAATGGAAATGGGACGAGATAGGCATGGATTTCATAGTAGGATTACCCAAGACTGCGATCGGTTACGATTCCATTTGGGTAATAGTAGATCGGCTCACCAAGACTCGCGATTTATTCCCGTGAAAACCAACTACAACGGTGCCAAGCTAGCGGAATTATATATGAGTAGGATTGTGTGTCTCCACGGTGTACCAAAAGGATTATATCGGATCGTGGTACCCAATTTACATCTCATTTCTGGAGCAAGGTTCACGAAGCACTCGCGAGTCACCTTGCCTTTAGTACCGCTTACCACCCGCAGCGACGGCGGGCGAGAGGACAAATCAAGTGCTAGAAGACATGCCGAGAGCTCGTGCGTTGGATTTCACCAAGAATTGGGAGAAATGTTTGCCGTACGCCGAGTTCTCCTACAACAATAGCTACCAAGCCGTTTGAAGATGTCGCCAAACGAAGCTTTATTTGGTCGCCGATGTCGAACCCCACTAATGTGGTCGAAACCGGTGAACGAACCGTATTCGGGCCTGACATAATCAAGGAGGCGGAGGAAAAGGTTCGCCTGATCCGGGACCGACTACAAGCTGCTCAATCACGACAAAAGAGCTACGCGGACACCCGTCGAAGAGAATTGGAATTTAAAGAAGGTGACTACGTGTATCTAAAAGTCTCACCACTACGGGGAACTCAGAGATTCAAAGTCAAGGGGAAACTCGCACCACGATACGTGGGCCCATTCTTGATAAGCGCTAGGAGAGGAGAAGTGGCTTACCAATTGGAACTGCCCGAGAATCTCTCCGATGTCCACCCAGTATTCCACGTATCGCAGCTGAAGAAATGTTTGCGGGTACCAGAAGAGCAAGCTCCTTTAGAAGCCATCCATGTCCACAGTGATCTTACTTACCCGGAGCATCCAATCAAGATACTAGACGAGGCGGAAAAGAAGACACGGACCAAGTCATGGCGCATGTACAAGGTACAATGGAGCAATCACACGGAAGAAGAGGCTACCGGGAAAGCGAAGAGTTCCCGAGGACGAATACCCACACCTACTCAAGCAATCGGTAAGAAATCTCGGGACGAGATTTATTGTTAGGGGGTAGGTTTGTGACATCCTAAAAATCGGAGAATCAAAATCGGAACGTAAAAATCGGAACTTTCAAAAACCGTGGCCTATTGCTTCTTCTCGGGTTTGTCGCTTCTTATTTGCCAGCTCGGTTGCATAAATTGTTACGTGATCAATTCCCTTTTCGGAGTTTTGGAGGTTTCGGAGTTGTCAAAACGGTGATGCGAAAGCCGCATCACGATTTTAAAAAGGAATCCGGGAAAAGTGTGGATTTGTGAAAACGCATTTCGAGTAATATAAAATAAAAATTTTGGTTGGAGAAGATAAATTAAAACACAAAATAAATAATAAAATTCTCGGGAGGCGTACTCGAAATTTGGGAAATTTTTGAAAATAAAATGGGTGAATTATGAAAATTTGGAAAAAGAAATTTAAATAAATATGAAAAATAATTATGGAAAATAAAAGTCAAGAAAAAGTTTAAAATATAATGCTAAAAATTATTTTTGGGATATTAGGATTTATTTTGGAATTTTTAGAAGGAAAGAAAATAGAAAATGAGAAAAGAAAATGGAAAATCGGGAAAAAGTGAAAGTTCACTGTTCATTAGCCGCCAAGTGTTCGACGCCGTACGCGGCCGGCGCGCACGCCACGCGCCGCGCCGCGCTGCGCGCGCGCGGCGGCCCCTACACCGCGCGTGCCACGCGCGCGCGCGCGCGCCGCGCGCGCGACCCGCACGCTCAGCGCCGCGCCGCGCGCCGCCGCCGCCGCGCGCCGCGCGCTTGCGCCACGCGCCCGCCGCGCGCCCTCGCACTCCGCAGCCGTGCGCCCGCACTCGCCCGCGCGCGCCATCGCGCCATCGCGCGCGCGCCGCACCCGCGCGGACCCCGCCGCCGCGCGCCGTCGCGACCCGCCGCCGGACCCGCGCCCGCGCCGCGTCCCTTCCGCCACGTCGCAAGCGCCCGAGCCGGCCTCGACCCCTTGCGCCGCCGCGTGGCATCCGAGCTTGCACCGGCCCCCTTCTCTCCATTGCCTCTCCCGGCCGTGCCTATAAAAGGCCGGCGTCCCCGCCCCTTTCCCGCACCGCCGCCGCCTCTCCTCTTTTCCCGAGCGCCAACGCCGTCGCCGCCGTGCGCCAAAGTCAGCCGTGCCCCACCGTGCCTCCTGAGGGCCGCCATCGCCGGTAAGCCCCGCCGCCGCCCCCTTTTCCCTTGTGCGCTAGCGCCGCCGCCTCTGTTTTTGGCCGAGCCCCGGCGAACACCTTTCGGCGAGATGAACAGTGCGCTAGAGAAAAAGGAAAAAAAAAAAAGAAAAATGGGGAAAAATTTGGAAAAATTTTGGAAATTTTGGAAAAATATTTTGGGAAGTCTTGAGTAAAATTTTGGGCAAAAATAAATTATTTTCTCGCATGTTTTCTCGGTGCAATGTTTGAAAAATCGGAATCGGGCGTTTTCCGAAATTTCCATTCGCATCGTTTTTCAATCCGGATTCCGTTTAATTCTTTCCCGCCATCGAAATAGGTTTCGCTTTTGTACCCAAACCCTCAAATTTCGAACATGAATTTTCTTCGCTGATATTTTCAAACGTAATTTCCAAATTTATTACGATCGCCGACTTTGCGAAAACCCTAGGTCATCAACTCGATTCCAAAACCCGGATTTTCCTCGCAACCCTTGTTCTAACTCGAGTAGAATTTTCGGCAAAACTCTTTGAAGTGGTTTTCATGGCTTTTGTGGTTCTTTTCGATCTCTCGGTGTTTAGTTGAATTCTAACTGAATTCAATTGATCTCTCGCACGTACGGGTAGCGTCGAAGAAACCGGCATCGACACCGCGAAGATCCCACCCCTCAAGTGTGCGAGCAAGGCAAGTCTTCACACCCTTTGAACATATTGATCCCCTTTGCGAAATGATGTTATTTTAAACTCTAAACATGCATGCTTTACCGGATTGCCTATACTTGTTATGCCATACCTTGCTATTGTTTACCTTTAGAATTACTCCTTGTAACTCGCGATGTGATACAAATAACCGAAGCATAACTTCGGTAAACCGCTTAGCCCCGCTAAACTTAGACCATGCATACTCATGACTTTATGAAAAAGCTTTGTGCTTGGGCAACTACCTTAGGGAGGTAGTTGAGCTTCGGCATGTGGAGACATGAGCGCCACATGGCCCGATGAACTAAGTTTGATGAAAATTGAAAGTACTATACAAATGTTTTAGACTGGGCGCTGGATGATTTGGGTGGATTCCGGAAAAGGCAAGTGCCGACCCGGTCAATTAAGGACCGAGCCATGAGATAGCGGAAACGAGCCGCACAACCGTACTTCTCGAATGGGTATAGACCTAGCCGACTAGATAGCCGAGCGGAGGCGTATCCTTGCATAGATGGTTCTCTATGATGTGGTTATGGGATGAGGATGAGGCTGCGGCCTTTGTTATGAATGGTGGGAATAAACTAATGTTAATTAAACTTAAAGATCTGGAAAGACTTCCCTTACCCCGGGTGCGCCAGAACTCCTCTCACTGCTAGAAAAGGACGGCTAGAGTGCATGAGGGCTAAAGTTCATGGAGCGGGTACTGCCAAAGCAAGGTTATCGAAAGGCTTTGCCGTGACCGTCTCATGTGTTGAGGCGTAGGCTCATTTGTTGGGCTGTCGCGGAGTACGGGTAAAGTGTACATCCACTGCAGTGTGAATGAATCAATCTATTCGAATAGCCGTGCTCGCGGATATTGAGCATCGTGACAAGACTTTCGCTTGGCTAGATTTTAAACTTAAAACTGCTGGGATGGGTTTGCATGATGATTTTGTTCGGTGGATCAACTTCTCGAGAATGCGAGAAGGGGTGGACTCCCGAAAAATCATGACGAACCGGAGACGGAAGCCATCCTTGGAATCACGATGGATGGTAGACGAACCGTCGCCGGATTAATGAACCATGAAATTAAAACTTGATTTTGGCTAGTCGGTAGGCTTGTGAAAAGAATTGAAAAACTGGCTTTACGCAAAAATAACCCTAGCCGTGTTCTTTGAATATCCCTATCATATGCATCAATTCTGTGTTGACTTGCTGAGTACGGTTGGTACTCACCCTTGCTATACGCACAAACCTCCAGCTGATGGAAATGAAGAGCCAGAAGACCCCTACGCGTACTACGCGGAGGGCGAAGGAACTGACGGCGCATATTAGACCTTAGTCCCGGTCGTTGCCTGTGGCAATGGACAAGCCGCTGCCTCTTTCCGCTGCCTTATCTAAACTCTGTTTTTATGTTGTATTCGGACCATAAGGTCCTGTGGAATGAACAATGCCTTCGGGCCTATTTATGTAATAATGGTATTGTAAGACTATTCGTGCATGTGCACTTGATTATCCAGTACTGCATTCGTGGGTACCAACTACTTGATCCAGGGAATGGTACTATGAACACGAAAGATTCCCGACTCAAAATCGGGGGTCCACATTGATCTACTTCGGTGTATGATGTGGCTCAGGGCGATCCCAGGGTGAGCTTGGAAGGCAAGACCGCCTCAGCTCCATACACCAAAAAGAAAGGTGTTTCTCCAGTGGCACGGCTCGGTTTTGTCCGGTTGGCCCAAAGGACCGCAGGGAGCTCGTCAGTCCACGAGTCCCCATGCTTCTTGAGGACGTTGTAGGTCTTCGTCTTGAGGCCTTTCAATATTTCTGCGTTTGCACGCTCCGCTTGGCCGTTGCTTTGGGGGTGGGTGGGCGAGGCGAAGCAGAGCTTGATGCCCATATCATCGCAATACTCGCCAAATAGCTCACTCGTGAACTGGGTGCCGTTGTCGGTGATGAGCCTGTTGGGGACCCAGAACCTTGCCGTGATGCCTCTCATGAACCGCACAGAAGAATGCTTGTCGATGACGCTGACTGGATAGGCCTCGGGCCACTTGGTGAATTTGTCGATGGCGACATATAGAAATTTGTAGCCGCTACGTGCCTGCTTGAACGGGCCCAAGATGTCCAGCCCCAGGCCGCAAACGGCCATGAGAGCAGGATGGTTTGATGGGCCTGGGCTGGGAGGTGCGTCTGCTTGGCGTGGAATTGGCATGCCCGGCACCACCGCACGAGGTCTGCTACATCCTCTAGCGCGGTGGGCTAGTAAAAACCTTGGCGGAATGCCTTTCCTACCAAGGTTCGGGAGGGTGAGTGCGCTCCACATTCTCCCTCGTGGATCTCGTCTAGGAGCTCAAGACCTTGTTCCCGAGCGATGCATTTCATGAGCACTCCATTGGCACCGCGTCGGTAGAGTGTGCCTTCCACCAACATGTACCTTTTGGAGGTGCGGGCAATGCGCTCACTTTCTTCACGTTGCTCGGGCAATGACGCGTCTTTCAGATACGCCTGGATTTTCGAAATCCAGGCCACCTGGCGCGTGATGTCGGTCCTGGCAGGACCAGGTTGTGGTTTGCCCACCGGGTCTGGGACGTCGGGACCGGCCGACTCCTGCCCTCGGGGTGGTTCAGGGCACACCAACAGCTCAGTTAGTCTTTCTTCAAATGTGCCTGGTGGGGCTGGGGCTCGCGCGGACGCGATCCTAGATAGCTCGTCCGCCACGATATTGTCTCTTCTGGGAATATGGCGCAGCTCGAGGCCATCGAAATGGCGCTCCATACGCCGCACTTCCTTGACATATGCTTCCATCTGGGGGACAGTGCATTGGTACTCCTTGGGAACTTGGTTCACGACCAGTTGGGAGTCGCCGAGGACTAGCAGAAGGTGGATGCGCATGCTTGCCGCCGCTCGCAACCCCGCTAGGAGTCCTTCGTACTCGGCCATATTATTGGTCGCTCGGAAGTCAAGTTGAACGATGTACCGGAGTACGACGCCTGTCCGGGAAGTTAATGCAAATCCTGCCCCGACCCCCTGTAAGGTGAGTGAACCGTCAAAGTTCATCACCAATTGCATGGTCCCTTGGCCGCGATCATCCGCACTCTCGGGTTTATCCGGGGGTTGATCGTTGTTGGCCATTGGCGTCCATTCTGCCACGAAATCAGCCAAGGCCTGGCTCTTGATCGCGTGGCGAGCTTCAAAATGCACGTCGAACTCTGACAATTCGATAGCCCACTTGACTACCCGACCCGTGCCCTCTCGGTTATGCAAGATCTACCCGAGAGGGTAGGACGTGACTACCGTTACCCGATATGCCTGGAAGTAGTGGCGCAGCTTCCTGGAAGCCACGAGGATGGCGTAGAGCATTTTTTGGGCTTGTGGGTAACATGTCTTTGCGTCCTGTAGCGCCTCGCTGATAAAGTAGACTGGCCGCTGCACCTTGGTGCAAGCCTTAGCTACCTTACCAGGGGCAATAGGTTCGGGTGCATCGGGACGGGTTACCTCGGTGTCCGGGCTGTCGGGCCATCGCCTTCCCGGGGCCCTCGGGGTCGCTCGGGTGGAAGGGGCCTCGGGAGCCCCGGACTAGGGGCGAGTGGCTCCCGGGCTCGGGAGGCCAAAGGCCGCCTCCGGCTCTGGGTGCTTCCTCAGCCAACACCGTTCCAAGGTCAGCTGCCTCCAGGTGTGGTGAGGCTGGGGGCGTCTGAGAGATGGACTCGTCGTCGTGCTCCACAATCAACGCCGCACTGATCACTTGGGGAGTTGCCTCCAAGTATAAGAGGAGGGGTTCTCCTTCTTGAGGTGCCACCAACACGGGTGGCGAAGAGAGGTAACGCTTGAGCTCGCTCAAGGCTTTCTTTGCCTCGTCGGTCCAAGTGGAGGGGCCAGTTCGCTTTAGCAACTTAAATACAGGGAGCGCCCGCTCTCCCAGCCTTGATATGAAACTGCTCAGGGCAGCTACACAACCAGTGATTTTCTGCACGTCCCTGAGCTTCCTAGGGGGGCGCATCTCCTCTATCGCCTTTATTTTTGTAGGATTGGCCTCGATGCCTCGAGCAGAGACCAAAAACTCCAAGAGGTTGCCTGCCGGTACTCCGAACACGCATTTTTCTGGATTCAGCTTCATGCGGGAGGACCGGAGGTTATCAAATGTCTCGGCTAGGTCTGGGAGCAAGGTCCTTTGGTCCCGGGACTTGACCACGAGATCATCAACATATGCCTCAACATTACGCCCTATTTGGTCTTTCAACGTGATGCGGATACCACGTTGGAAAGTAGACATGACATTCTTTAAACCAAAGGGCATAGACATGTAGCAAAAGGTACCCATAGGGGTGATAAATGCAGTTTTCTCCTCATCCTCTACAGCCATGCGGAACTGATGATAACCAGAGTATGCATCTAGAAAACATAAAAGATTGCACCCCGCAGTGGAGTCGACTATCCGGTCTATTAGAGGCAGAGGACAAGGGTCTTTAGGACATGCCTTGTTGAGGTCGGTGTAGTCGATGCACATGCGCAGCTTGTGGTTGGCCTTCGGGACGACCACCGGGTTAGCCAACCATTCCGGATGCAGCACCTCCCGGATGAAGCCGGCCTCCTGGAGCCGTGTCACCTCTTCGCGGATGAACGCCTGTCGCTCCGGGGCCTGTCGCCTCACCTTTTGCCGGACCGGCCGTGCATCCGGCCGTACTGCAAGTCGGTGCTCGATCACCTCCCTAGGGACTCCGGGCATATCCGACGGCTTCCAAGCAAACACGTTTGCATTCGCCCGCAGGAAAGAGATGAGTGCGTCTTCCTATTTGGGGTCCAAGTTGCCGCCAATTCTGGCGGTCTTGGACGGGTGATCGCCCACCTGAATGGGCTTGATCACCACCTCGTCGGTAGAGGTGATGTGCTGTTTAGGGGCCCAAGAACGTGAGGCCTCCCCTTGAGGGCCTTCGGGTTCAACGCGGTCGGCCGCCGCAATATCATCCACGCGTGCCTCCGGGCAATCTAACGCGGTCTTGACATCGGCATGGATGGTGATGGGGCCTCCGGGGCCCGGCATCTAGAGCTGGTGGTAGGCGTAATGGGTAGTCGCCATGAACTTCACCAACGCCGGCCTCCCGAGCACGGCGTGGTAGGGCAAGTTAAGGTCTGCCACATCGAAGTCAATCCGTTCGGTGCGGAAATTGGCGGGGCACCCAAATGTGACCAGCAGCGCGATCTGCCCGAGGGGCCACACCTTCCCGGGCGTCACCCCAATGATGGGATAGGATGGCCCGAGCACCATCCCTGGGGCCCTGATCGCATCAAAGGCCTTCGGGGATAGTATGTTGAGGGCCGCACCCCTGTCAATCAAGACTCGGGCGACCTTGATGTTGCAAATGGTGGGGGAGGACACGAGGGCCAAGTGGCCACTACGTGCGATGCTCCCAGGATGATCTGCCTGGTCGAAGGTGATTGGCACCTCCGCCCAGCGCGACTTTCGGGCTGCCTCATGGGATGGCACAGCCGCGAGAAGCTCACGCCTCATAGTCTTGAGGCTCTGACGGGACACCTTGGCGCTTGCCCTCCATCGATGGTGGCGACGATGTGCTTGGGGTCCTGGTAGCCTAGATCATCATCTTCGTCTCCGACAGGGGCCGCACTCTTGGCCTCCTCTCTTCGGTTGTCCGAGCATTCCGCCGGGGCTATACCCTTGCGGCGGGCTTCCTTCTCCCTCTCCTTCCTCTCCTGCTCGTACTTTTGTACTCGCTCGGCCAAGTTCTTGACCGAGCGGCACTCGGAGAGGTCGTGGTGGGAGGTTTGGTGCACCATGCACCACTTGTCCCCGTCCTGGCCCTAGGGCGAGGGTCCCGGGAGCGCCTCCGGTTGCCCGCGGGCTTGCCCTTCCGCGAGGGCTTCTTGGCACCGTCGGCGGTGAGGACATGGCCTTCCTCACCACCGCGCGATGGCTTGCGCTTCCACCGCCACTCACGCCGTTCCTATTGGGACGTGGGGGGCGGGGGCAGCGTTGGTGGAGGCTGGGGCAGGATTCCTAGGATTCCATACCTGAACCTCTTCCTTGCGGGCCACCCGGTCAGCAAGCTCGAAGAGCTCAGTGGTGGTCCGGGGGGCCCTGGACTTGATCTTCTCCAGCATAACGTCGTGGCATACGCCACTCTGGAAGGCAAAGATCACTACATGGTCAGCGATGGACGGTATGGTGTTGCTTACCTGGGAAAAACAATGGATGTATTTGCGCAGCGACTCGTCCTCTCCTCGCCAAACCATGTGGAGGTCAGCCTCCACTCCCGGGCGCGGGTACGTGCTCTGGAAGTTAGAGGTGAACTGCCGGCACAAGTCATCCCACGAGGTGACCGACTGGGCCGGCAGGTTCATTAGCCAGGAACGGGCCTGGCCCTTGAGCGCCATGGGAAAGAAGTTGGCCATGACGAGCTCGTCACCTCCAGCAGCCTTGATGGCCGTTGTATAGATCTAGAGGAACTCGGTGGGGTTCACCGAGCCGTCATACTTCTCCGTTAGGGCCGGCCTAAGCTTGTTAGGCCAGCGCACATTGCGGAGGCTGGAGACGAACGCCCCGACGTGCCGCTGGTGGAGGGGGACGAGGGCCAGGGCCCCTTAGGTGCCGCAGAATATCCTGCTCGCGGCTGGGCCACCACAGCTGCTCGTCGTCCCTTGGGGGGTTCTCCCTGTGGCGGGGCCACCGAGGCCGTTCGCTGAGCGCTTGCGTCTCCTGACTAGGAAGCACAGTCCTAAGCCCGCCCCATGCGACGCTCATCGTGGCGCTGTTCGATACGAAGATGGGTGTCCCGCTCTGCATATAGCATATCCTGAGGCGCCTTTGGTTGGGCCACGGCCGGGAGGCTCTCTTCTGCCCTCGCGGCAGCTGCTGCCCTTCGGGCTCATCGTCGAGAGGACGAGCTGACCGCGGTGTGTGAACCACACGGTTGGTGACTTGAGGAAGTGAGGTCGGCGGCCAACTGACACTAGGCCGTGCCGACTAGCTTCGCCACGTCGTCAAACCAATGCTTGGTGTTGGATCCCTCGCCCGGTGTTACTGGGGGGTGGCTCAAGAGCGCCTCCGCCGCCTGGAGGGCGCCCTCAGGCGTGCCAAACTCCAGCCGGCGATGAACGTCGCTCCGACGCGGCTAGCAGGTACATCCGCTCGGGTGTAGCCCGGATCCCGTAGGTGCGTTGGCGATCCTGCGAGATGCTTGGCCTCCTCCACCCACAACCACTGTCTTAACGGGGGCAGAGGAGGTGGTGCGGCCCCGGCCGTCGCCGCTGCCATCGGAGGGAGTGAGGGGGACAAAGGTCCTCCCTCTTCCGAGCGGAGATGTCGGAAGTTAGGGCTGTGCCCGCCCGTGTCGACCTCCTCGGCCGCCTTGTTGGCCAAGTCACACTCGCGGGTAGCGAGTGAGCCTGACGCGGTCCGTACGACGTGGCCGTGGACCATGGCGAGGACGGAGGCAGGCGGTTTCGGCGGGAGGCGGAAGAAATATGGGAGTTTAAACCCAAATGCAGCGCGCTCCCCCTACCTGGCGCGCCAGCTGTCGATGCGTTTGCTCGACACGCGGGAATCCGAGGGACCCCCCTTTTGGTTCGGCACAGGGGAGCGGTGAATCAGGGTTCGAACTCACGGTGAAGTAGAGTGAAGATGGGGAGATGGAGGAAAATCTCAATCATAAGAGACAAGAGCAATTTATACAGGTTCGGGCCGTCAGGGAGACGTAATACCCTACTCCTGTTTTTGTGTTATGTGGTGGATGAACTACAAGGATTGATTGTTCTTCCCTGAGAAAGCTGGAGCTGATGACTGAGGTGGAGTGCTTGAAGCCCAAGGCAGAAGACCCCGAACAGGCAGGTCCCCAGAGCAAATTTCTACAACCTCTTCTACGATGGACTTGGGCCTCCTTTTATAGTGCAAGGGGACACCACAGTAGTCCTAGCTTTCTCTACTCCGCTCCACGTGATGGAGCGGATCTTGCCCTGTCTTGTCGGGGAAGCTACCCCTATTCCTGTTCCGGTTGCCGCGTCACGGGAGTTGGTGGAGAGGAACGGGCGTCGTGGCCGCCATGCTGCTGACGTGAGGATGGGCCAACGTACCTACCCCAGTGGGGCTTACCGGTCATTGGCCCTCCGCCTGCAGAGGAGTCGACGCGACACCCCCAGCACTCGTGCTCTCTCTCCCACGTGGCCGCCCAGCACATTTAATGCGACTGGACAGGGCGTGGAGGGAGGCGTGCGTGGGATGACCGAGCGGCCATATTGCGGTCGCCGTCAATGACTTTACAGCCCCTTTCCCTCGAGACGGGCAAAAAGGGTGATGATGAGCGGCTGATAGACGCACCTCACATCGCAATAAATGCGACGGGGCAGGCGTCTGGCCTCTCTCTAGGCGCTAAATGCGGTGGTTGGCGGTTGGCAGTTGATCTCGCTCCTCTCTCGGGGATGTGCGAGGTGATGGACGGGGGGTCCGAGTGACCCCGAAACCCGCCAATTGGGAAAGCGGCGGCCTCCGGGCAGCCCCCGAGCCCAGTCCCCTTTGGGATGGCCACGTGACCGCCCGTGGCCCAGACCCACTTGAGCCGTCCAGGTCACATCTTTGGGGTGCCCTGGAGAGTGAAGGCGTCTTCCTTCTTCAAACATCGCGTTCTCGATATACCCCCGGGCCCATATCATCGACACTATCTGATGGCACAGGTGCTACAGTCAAAAAAGGGGGAGGAAATTACAAATCAAGAACCCTAGAATGCAAATTAAGAAAAGGGAAGTAGAGAAAGAGGGATTTTGAGCCGATTGGGACGTACCTCGGGGAACTCAGCAACAGCGGCGGCAGATGTGGCGGTGGTGGAGGAAGCCATCAAGATCGCCAGAGTGGATTCGAGCTTTTGGCGCCGGAATCACCGAGATTCACCAAGCGCGCCGGTGAGTTGCTGGAGAGGAGAGAGAAAAAGGATTTGGTTGCGGAGCACTCGAGATGTGCAGAGTGAAGGCGTGGCTGTTTTAGTGGAGGGGAAGGACTATTTAAATGATATTTTGGGCAGCCGAAACGGTTTAGGTCAGGAAAGAGCGGGAATTCGAAAGGGCAACAAATCCGTAACATTTCATGTCACGGACTTGGAGGGCATGTGTTAATGGCTAAATTTGGTAACCAAATCCCTAAGTCCTAGGTGAAGTTGAAGCAGAATCGGATCGGCTGGTTTGGCGAAGAAACAGAGGCCGGGTCGGCTGAGATGCGATCGGCTGCGAAGCCAGTTGTTGATGAGAAATCTCTCTCACGCGCTGGCCTGGGAGATCTGCTTGACTCCAGTGCAGGTCCTTCTCGGCTGCCCTACGCTGTGCAGGGCGTGCCAGATGATTTGATCTGTCAATCAACAAGAAAAACAAGGGAATATGCGTTAAGCGTTAGGTTAGATCCCCACGAGATCGGCTGAGGGAATCCATGAACATATATATGCTATTCTAAACTATATTTAAATCAAGCGACTGGAATGGATCAGCTACACCAAGACAGCATCAGTCGCTTAACCCAAATACAGCAAAGAATAATACATATATGGGTCGATAACCTAGCCGATACTGCAAAGCTAACAAAGAATCGGCTAGTACTCCGATAAATCTTATAGAAAGATATCACTCTTGAAACATGCATAGTCCGGAAATCGGCCATCGGCTGTTGATAGTAGGTCGATTTTGGCTAGCGACGTCTGACAAGAATGCGATCTTAACATAAGAGGCAGTCCTAATATAAATCTAATAATAAATATATTAAAAGAAACATATCAGGACAGACAAAGCCGGCTGAAACACCGGCACAGTCTCTAAACAATATAAATCCATCCGAACAAATCATTGGCAGCTCTAAGAACGACTTAATAGTTCAAACATGATGCAGCATTAAGTATAAAAGAACAACCCGATCTGTTGTAGCCGATTTATATCTCTCGAGACGGTGGATACCGCCTATAAACCAGCCAACCTTTAGATCTAGCCCTATTGGCTGCAAGTTCTTGCTAGAACTGGCCAATGGCAGGATAGATCTAAACATTGATCTAATTTATATGTGCTATATGATAAATAGCGCAGTATAAACTCCTGATTCTAATGTGTCATTACGATGGAAGCACTAGAAACAAACGATTACACCACTAATGACAAGCATTTACCTAGATCTGAGGATCGAAACGATGCAGCCAGTAGCCAAACAAAGTGCTCGTCTGAAGAAAAGGTTGGCGATGCGCCGAAGATTTGATTGATTGTGTATATTATTTACAGGGGGTCTCGGGTCCTATTTATACCCAAGTTACAATTATCTATACAAGCCCTGAACTATATCTAAACTACTATTTAAAACACAACATTATCCCGGGAAGGACCCATGCCGTGTTACAACTAACAGTCTAAACAAACCCCTAAATTACAGATACAATTGTCGTTACAGGACTCTATCCATGAGTCACAATATCATTTAACGCGCAATTAACAATCGAATCTTCTATTTATCCTCAAAAAACGGTTTCATCTCTTCCAGACCTGAAATCGGCTATCGGCTGCCTCTGTCCGATTCATCCTTAGCCGATTAGCCTCGTAGCCGATCATTCCTTAGCCGATGCGACCCCTGTCTCCAGCCGATCCGACTCTGCTTTGTCTTTGCAGACTTGGAACTCAATTACCAAATTTCAGTGTTAATACATGCCCCCAAGTCCATGATACGAAGTGTTGCGGATTTGCTTGTCGTTTCAAACTACCGCTTCTTTCTTGACCTAAACTGCTTCGGCTTCTCCCCAAATGCTCTTTAAATACCCACTCGCCTCGGCCGAGATGCCTACGCCTTCAAAGCGCACTCAGCCTCCTTCGCAAACAAGCCTCTTGCCTTCTCTCTCTTCTTCAGCGATTCCAACGGCGCTCGTCGAACTCCGTCGCGTTCTTCAGACCAAATCCATCTTCACCCCGAGCACTCCGATGGCCTCCACCGTCGCTGCATCGAGCACCTCTGTTTCGCCGGCCACCGCCGCCACGCTAGCCGCAGCTGCTGTGCCATCCGCCGCCGCCGTTTCGGCCGCTGCCACAACCGAGTTCCCTGAGGTACTCCTTTCCGATTCATAATTTTACTTTGGAATCTGCTCCTTCAAACACATTGCATCAATATTACGTTCGGCCGTTTTTCAAGTAGCATTTTACTTCGCGTTCCTCTTCTCGATTAGTACCTTTTCCTCTTTGAACCGTAATATGCAACCGTTCTTGATTAGCGCCCCCTTTTTCTTTAACTGTAGCGCCTTCACACCAAGTGTTTATCCCCAACCTGACACAAGCGCAAAGATACTTTCTCGGACCCATCGGCAACACAGATCCAGCCGATATAATCATAGCTGAAACCAACCGGATCCCTTTCAATACCGCCAAGCCGTCCCTCGCCCACTGGAACGGAACATTCAAATCGTGGCCGACCACCGATGCAGCCTAGATTGAGTGGTACAAAAGGGTGCGATCAGCCAAGTATACCCAGTGGGAGGAGACCGGGATCGCCCAATGCCTGGAACTGTCCGTTGCCAGCATGGAAAAAGACAAACCGCTTATGTCGGCTGCAACATACTTCTGGAACGACAGCTTCAACGCTTTCATCTTCCAACAAGGGTCGATGACTATTACGTTGGCTGACGTGTACATGACAACTGGGCTAGACATCGAATCGTCGGCCAACCCCAGTACCTTGAGCCGAAAAGGGCAACATCAGTTCAAAACCAAGGCCATCGGCGGGTGGAGCGGCTTCATCGCCCAGAACATGAAGGACGGGACAGTCGGCCACAGGGAGCACGCTGCATTCCTAACGATGTGGCTCGAAAAGTTTGTGTTTTGTGGATCGAGCTGTGAGCTAACCGCCAACTGGCATATTGTGGCTGAAGTTCTAGCCGACGGGAGAAAACTCGCGCTGGGAAAGTACCTCCTCGGCTACTTGTATCAGATGTTGCACCAGGCCGCCGCGAAGATAGCCGCCAACACTCCAATCAGCACCGGCGGCCCTTGGTGGTTTCTTCAGATCTGGCTGGTGCTGGCGACCCAAAAGATAGCTGGTCGGCCCCTTCTGACAGAAGCTGAATACCCAAGGCTGGAGCCGATTGAAGACGACGACGGCAACCGATCACCACTAGGAGGTGCATGAGCTACGGAGAGGCAACCGCCCACATATGCTCAAAGCAATCGACCGAACTGCGAGCCGAATGGTTTATAGCCCTCTATGATGGGCTGTCTCACGAAAACCGTGCGTGGTATTTTTACCGGGACCGGAGGCTGTTCGAGTTGACGGCCGACATCAATTGGGAAGACGTCAACTCAGCCAACAACCCAAGATGTAGGGAGCTGTTCATTGCCACTCTATCACCCTGCATCTTGCCGTCCGGGATCCATCAGGGCCGATCAGTGCCCAAGAGTTATGAGTTCTACTACCCGGTATCGGCAACGAGGTAGTTCGGACTTGGGCACGCCCATCGGCTTCTTCTATGCCGACAAGATTGAAACGAGGGGAGTGGTCAGCCAAGACCCGATAATGGATCGGCCGCGAATATAGCCGACCCTCTCCTCGGCGACGTCGGCGTGATGACATTGACATTGAAGAAAAGCGCCGCCTACGACCGATGGTGGGCTGAAATCAAGCGCCACATCTTCCATCAGCGGTCGTCCCATTACGTCGACCTTCTCCTGCCCAAAGAGATCCCCTCGGTAAGCTTTAAATCCCAACTGATTTTCTTCTTCCCATCATCGGCTGATATAGCCGATTAACATTTGCCTCTTGGTCTGTAGGAGACGGAGACGGAGCGGGCGATGGTGAGCGATTCCGGTCGCCCCATCGAATACCGTTTAGGTGTTCTGGCCGAGGGCGGCCTTGCTCCGTCGGCCATCGGCTGGGGGGCGCTGAAGCTGGCATCGCTGCTGCGGGGACAGGTGCGTCAGCCGATCACACAGAAGAAAAAGGCTGCACCACCTCCACGGCCGTCGGCCACGCCTGCCCCCAATAGGCTGAAAAAACGAAACCGGCAGTGTCAGCCGATGGCCTCCCCCCTTGGATCCGGCCGTAGCGTAGTTCCTCGACACTGTCGCCAGCGAGGAAGTGCCGGTGGCTGTTGGAGCGGCGGTCGAACCCGGGATTTCGAGTCCTGAGTCGGTCAATGCTCCAGCCGACGTCCCGCCGATTCCAAGTCCCCCAGCAAAACATCGGCCGGTAAGCCTTCACTTCACCAGATTTGGCTTCATGATAATCCCTTGCATCTGATTGAACCATTCTTTTCAGGTCAAGAAATTGGCCGGCCGCACTTCACGCCCCGCGCCGTCGGTAATCACCTCTTGCCATTCGACTTGTAGTAACCAGCCGATTTGTCTGCTAACTCCTTCTTTTGCAGCCCCCACGGTCTCCATCGGCTGCCCCCCAGGCGTCCAGTGAGCATGCTGCCCCCCAGGCGTCCAGAGACCCCGACGGCCGCGGTCAACGATCCAGCCCAGCCGACTTCTCCGACCCCGGCGCCAACGGTAAGCCAACTAAATTTGATGATCGGTTTTGTCAGCTTAATATCTTCTTGATCATCTTCTTCTTTGCTGCAGAACATAGCCGACCTCTTCAACTTTGACTTGTCGGAGTTTGAGGAATCTGGCGACATCGGCGAGGAGGCGTTGATGATGCTGGCTGAGGACCTGAGGGCCACCCTAGTCGACATTGGCAATCGGCTAGAAGCCTCGCTGGACGCGCTGGTGGTCGACACCGGCTCGATACGCGCGCGGTTCAAAGATATCCAAGACCAGCTGTCGGAAGCCCAAGCCAAAGCCATTGTGCCGGCGACCTTCATGGAAGCCCATCAGTTCAAGTATGAGCGGGCACGGCAGCGGATAATTGATCGCCGCGAGAACCAAGCACGGTCGGCTACCATCCAGTCAACCAAGAGCGCCATCGAGATCCGGAAGGCCGCCTTCGACTGCCTGAAGACCGAGCCGACGGCCAAGCTTGAGCAGCTCCTCACACATCAAGATTAGCTGATGGCCGATCTTGTTCATGTCACGAACAAGATCGATGTCCACAAGGAGTACATGGCTGGCTTGTCGGCCGAGATCGAAGCTCAACGCCAGGGCATCAAGGCGGCCGTGGCACATCTTCGCAACCTGGTGAAGACCGTCCGGCCGGTGGCGGGGCTGAGGCCGACGACGTCAGGGCCACTAAAGAAATAGACCAGATCAGGCGGAAGGCGCTGTCGGCCATAGCCGATTTTTTGAAACAATGAGGTTGTAACCTTCTGATATTCTGAAATCGGCTAACGCCTCTTGTACTATACTTGTCACACTTTTGTGCTAGGATTGGACAATCGTTTTAGTTGTTCTTGAAATCGGCTTTGCATCATGCAATCTAATTTATCATCTTCTGCCACTGTGCTTGTAGATAAGACCGTCTGCTTGCAGATAAAGATCCGCTTTCGGCCGTGCGCGGTGTCTTGAATTGCTTATGTTGAAATCGGCTCCGGCCGTTCGTATCGTTTCGCGTTGCCGATTCCGAGACTACACCATGACCGTTAGTGTTAGCGCTTGAACATTAGTCTTATTGGCTTGAGGCCAATAATATCTGAGTGCACCGTCGATTTGGCTCCATAGTCTGACTCATCCGAATCTGTATTTCAAGAACCTGTGAGTTCTGAACAATAGGTATCCAGTCTTGAGTAGTCACCAACCATTCAACGATGGTTCTTTATGATGTGGTTTGTGTGATGAGGATGAGGCTGCGGCCTATGTTGTGGATGGTGGAATTAAATCGATATTAATTGAACTTAAAGATTGAAGAAGTTTTCCCTCACCCCGGGTGCGCTAGAACTCCTCTCACTGCTAGAAAATGACGGCTAGAGTGCATGAGGGCTTAAGTTCATGGAGCGGGTACTGCCAAAGTGAGGTTATCAAAAGGCTTTGCCGTGACCGTCTCATGTGTTGGGACGTAGGCTCATGTGTTGGGCTGTCGCGGAGTACGGGTAAAGTGTACATCCACTGCAGTGTGAATGAATCAATCTATTCGAATAGCCGTGCTCGCGGATATCGAGCATCGTGACAAGACTTTCGCTTGGCTAGACTTTAAACTTAAAACTGCTGGGATGGGTTTGCATGATGATTTCATTCGCTGGCGGATCAACTTGTTGAGATGCGAGAAGGGGTGGATTCCCGAAAACCATGACGTATCGTAGGCGGGAAGTCATCCTTGGAATCACGATGGATGGTAGACAACCGTCGCCGAATTAATAAACTATGAAACTAAAACTTGACTTGGCTAGTTGTTAGGCTTGTGAAAAGATTTGTGAAAATTGGCTTTATGCAAAAGAGCTCCAGCCATTCCTTGAATAACCCTATCAGATGCATCACTTCCGTGTTGGCTTGCCGAGTACGGTTGGTACTCACCCTTGCTATACGCACAAACCTTCGATGGTGGGAATGAAGAATCGGAGGATCCTTACGCCTACTACCGGGAGGGCGAAGATGTTGATGGCGCTTACTAGGTCTTAGCCCCGGTCGTTGCCTCGTGGCAACCGACATGCCGCCGCTCTATTCCGCCGCCGTATCTAATTTCGCTTTTGTGTTGTATCCGGACCATGAGGTCCTGTGTGGTGAACAATGCCTTCGGCCCTATCGTTGTAATAATTTCGTTGTAAGACTATTCGTGCATGTGCACCTGATTATTCAGTACTGTATTTCGTGGGTTCAACTACTCGATCCAGGGAAATGGTACTAAGAACACGAAAGATTCCCGTTCCAAAAACGGGGGTCTACATCCATCCTCACCATTTCTTTTCTCTAAGTACTCAAGATATAATCTACTCGCTGTTAGTGATATGCCCTAGAGGCAACATGGAGATGTTGGATATCACGTCAATGTTTATGTATTTATGAATAAAGTGTTATTCAGTTCCATGAAATAGACATCTTGTATTGATCAATAAGTACGTGACTTATTTATGAGACTCTATATCTATGAATCTATTTCTAAATGATCCCTGATCATATGTCATATTGTTGGAACAAATATGATTCTTAGATCGGCATGTTTATTGATTGATGATCATGTCTCATAGATCATGGGTATGGAGATACCAAATCAATAAACATGGACATATGTGTTAGAGAACACATTGTTGGATAGACCCACCATGAGACACTACAGGAATTAATGTGCCATTAGTTGGTCTCAGGTATTATTGGTACAAGGTCCTTAGACCTGAGATCACCATGGATTCCAACATGTGTAGTAGCCTACTTTGGGACTACCAAACGCTATTCTGTAACTGGGTAGTTATAAAGGTAGTTTTCGGGTTTGCTATGAAACATGGAGTGGGATGTGATTGATCAAGATGGAATTTGCCCCTCCTTTGGAGAGATATCTCTGGGCCCCTCGAGGTAATGGATTATGGAAATGCATGGCCATGTGTGGACCCCCGTTTTTGGAACGGGAATCTTTCGTGTTCTTAGTACCATTTCCCAGGATCGAGTAGTTGGTACCCACGAATACAATACTGAATAATCAGGTGCGCATGCACGAATAGTCTTACAACGACATTATTACAACAATAGGCCCGAAGGCAATGTTCAACACACAGGACCTCATGGTCCGAATACACCACAAAAGCAGAAATTAGATACGGCAGCGGAATAGAGGCAGCGGCATGTCAATTGCCACAGGCAACGACCGGAGCTAAGACCTAGTAAGCGCCATCAGTTCCTTCACCCTCCTGGTAGTAAGCGTAAGGATCCTCCAATTCTTCATTCTCACCATCTGAAGGTTTGTGCGTATAGCAAGGGTGAGTACCAACCGTACTCAGCAAGCCAACACGGAATTGATGCATATGATAGGGTTATTCAAGGAATGGCTGGAGCTCTGTTGCATAAAGCCAATTTTCACAAATCTTTTCACAGGCCTAACAACTAGCAAAGTCAAGTTTTAGTTCCATAGTTTATTAATTCGGCAACGGTTCTATTTACCATCCATCGTGATTCCAAGGATGGCTTCCCGCCTCCGATTCGTCATGGTTTTCTGGGGAATCCACCCCTTCTCGCATCTCGAGAAGTTGATCCACCAGCGAATGAAATCATCATGCAAACCCATCCCAGCAGTTTTAAGTTTAAAGTCTAGCCAAGCGAAAGTCTTGTCATGATGCTCGATATCCGCGAGCACGGCTATTCGAATAGATTGATTCACTCACACTCCAGAGGATGTACACTTTACCCGTACTCCGCGACAGCCCAACGAATGAGCCTACGTCCCAACACATGAGACGGTCACGACAAAGCCTTTCGATAACCTCACTTTGGCGTACTCGCTCCATGAACTTAAGCCCTCATGCACTCTAGCCGTCATTTTCTAGCAGTGAGAGGAGTTCGCGCACCGGGGTAAGGGAAAACTTCCTCAATCTTTAAGTTTAATTAATATCGATTTAATTCCACCATTCACAGCAAAGGCCGCAGCCTCATCCTCATCACATAAACCACATCATAAAGAACCATCTATGCAAGGATACTGCCTCCGCTCGGCTATCTAGTCAGCTAGGTCTATACCCATTCGAGAAGTACGGTTGTACTGGCTCGTTTCCTGGCTATCTCATGGCTCGGTCCTTAATTGAACAGGGTCGGCACTTGCCTTTTCCGGAATCCACCCAAATCATCCGGCCGCCCCAGTCCAAAACATTTGTATAGCATTTTCAATTTTCATCAAACTTAGTTCATCATTCTCATGGCCATGTGGCGCTCATGTCTCCACAGGCCGCATCTCAACTACCTTCCCTAAGGTAGTTGCCCAAGCACAAAGCTTCTTTGTAAAATCATGAGTATGCAGGGATCTAGTATAAGCGGGCTAAGCATTTTACCGAAGTTAGCCTCCAGTCATATCACATCGAAGGTTACAAAGAATAATTCTAATGGTGATCAACATCAAAGCAGGGTATATCAAGCATAGGTACTCATTTGTGTAAAGCATGCAACTTGTAATTTGAAATCAACATCATTTCACAAAGTAGGATCAATATGTTCAAAGAGTGTGATGACTTGCCTTGCTCGCACGCTTGTGGGGTGGTGTCTTCAACGGGGTCGATGCCGGTCTCTTCAGGTGCTACCCGTACGTGCGAAAAATCAATTGATTCTGGTTAGAATCCCAGATAACACCAAAAGGTCGAAACGATCCGAAAAAGTATCAGAAACAATTCCAAGCGCTAAGCCCAAATTCCTACTTAAGTTTGGACTACGATCGCCCCGGAAAACTCCAAGTTTAGACATCGGGTCGACGACTTAGGGTTTTCGCAAAACGACGATCGCGATCTGTTCGAGAAAACGGATTTGAAAATATCCACGGAGGGACTGGTGCTAGAGGTTTTGAAGGTCCGAGCTCAAAATGGAAACATGTTAAAATGGCGAGAAAGGTCTAAACGAAATTCGGATTCAAAAACGACGCAAAACGGAATTTCGGAAAAGTCCTGTTTGATTTCCAAATTTTTGCACCGAGAAAACATACAAAAATATACTTTAATTTTGCCCAAAATTTTACTCAAATCTTCCCAAAATATTTTTCCAAATTTCCTAAAATTTTTCCAAATTTTTCCTATTTTATTTTTTTTCTTTTTCTTTTTCCAGCGCTCTGCTCATTGTACTCTAGGTGTTCGACCGGCGCATCAAAACGAGGCGGCGCGGCTGGCGCGCAAGGAAGACAGGGCGGCGGCGGGGCTCACCGGCGACGGAGACGGCAAGGAGGTGGTGGCGGTACCCCCTGCGCGGCGGCGACGGCTTGCGGCGGAGGCGGCGCTCGGCGGCGATGGCGGCGCTTGCGGCGGAGGTGGCGCGCTCGGATTGGGGTGACGGCGCTTGGGAGAAGGAGGGGCTAAAGGCGGCGGTGTGAGGGGAAGTGGGGGTTTTGCCCCCTTTATAGCCGCGGCCGAGGCGGGAGAAGAGGAGGGCGGCGCAAATGGCTCGGCGGTCGCCATGCGGCGGCGCGGGAAGCCGGGCCGGGCGCGACGCTTGCGACGTGGCGCGGTGAGTGGGGCGGGGTGGGGTCCGGACGGGCGTGGGCGTGCGTGGGTGCGAGACGTGGGCGGGGTCCGCGCGGCGGCGGGCGCGTGGCGCGAGCGAGCGGGCGCGGCGGGCGGCGCGGGCAGCTGGGCTGCGCGGCGCGCGCGCGGCGTGGCGGCGCGCTGGGCGCGGCGGCGCGTGCGCGGCGCGCGTGGCGCGCGCGCGGCGCGGCGCGTACGGCCGGGCGACGCGGGCGGCGGCGGCGGCGGCCGGCATCGAGCACCTCATGCGCAATGAACAGAGGCACTTTCATATTTTTCCCGATTTTCAAATTTTAATTCCCTATTTCTATTTTCCTCTCTTCTAAAAATTCCAAAATAAATTCCTATGTTTCAAAAATAATTTATAATATAATATTTTCAACTTTTTCTCCACTTTTATTTTCCCACAATATTTTTCATATTTATTTATTTAAACCCCTTTTTCCTAATTTCATAATTCACCTCTTTATTTTTCAAAATTTCCGGATTTCGAGTACGACTCCCAAATAATTTATTATTTATTTTGTGTCCTAATTTATCCTCCCCCAACCACAATTACTATTCTGTTACTCCCAAATCGTATTTTCATAAATCCGTACTTCTCCGCTTTCTTTTTTAAAAATCCGTAATACGGACTTTCGTATTTTTCATTTCGACAAACTCCAAATCATCCAAAAACACCGAAGGGGAATTGATTACGGCTAAGTTTATGCAACTGAGCTGGCAAATAAGAAGCAACAAACCCGAGGAAGAAGCAACAAGTGAAGGTTTTTGAAAGTTCCGATTTTTACGTTCCGATTTTAGTTTCTTCGATTTTCAGGATGTTACAAACCTACCCCCTAACAATAAATCTCGTCCCCGAGATTTCTTACTGGTTGCTGAGTAGGTGAGGGTATTCCGTCTTCAGGAAATCCTCGCTCTCCCAGGTAGCCTCCTCTTCAATGTGGTTGCTCCATTGTACTTTGTACATGCGCCATGACTTGGTCCGTGTCTTCTTTTCTGCCTCGTCCAGTATCTTGATTGGATGCTCCGGGTAGGTAAGATCACTGTGGACATGGATGGTTTCCAAAGGAGCTTGCTCTTCTGGCACCCGCAGACATTTCTTCAACTGCGACACGTGGAATACTGGGTGAACATCGGAGAGGTTCTCGGGCAGCTCCAGCTGGTAGGCCACTTCACCTCTTCTAGCGTTTATGAAGAATGGGCGCACGTATCTTGGTGCGAGTTTCCCTTTGACCTTGAACCTCTGAGTTCCCCGTAGTGGTGAGACCTTTAGATACACATAGCACCTTCTTTAAATTCTAATTCTCTTCGTCGGGTATCCACGTAGCTCTTTTGTCGTGATTGGGCAGCTTGTAATCGGTCCCGGATCAGGCGAACCTTTTCCTCGGCCTCTTTGATTATGTCAGGCCCGAATACGGCTCGTTCACCGGTTTCTGACCACATCAATGGGGTTCGGCATCGGCGACCAAATAGGGCTTCGTTTGGTGACATCTTCAGACTGGCTTGGTAGCTATTGTTGTAGGAGAACTCGGCGTACGGTAAACATTTCTCCCAATCCTTCGTGAAATCCAACGCACAGGCTCTCAGCATATCTTCTAGTACTTGATTTGTCCTTTTAGTCTGCCCATCGGTCTGTGGGTGGTAAGCAGTACTGAAGGCAAGGTGACTTCCGAGTGCCTCGTGAACTTTGCTCCAAAAATGAGACGTGAATTGTGTACCACGATCCGATATAATCCTTTTTGGTACACCATGGAGACATACAATCCTACTCATGTATAGTTCCGCTAGCTTGGCACTATTGTAGTTAGTCTTTACGGGAATAAATCTGGCGGTCTTGGTGAGCCGATCTACTATTAGCCAGATGGAATCGTAACCAGTCGTAGTTTTGGGTAGTCCCACTATGAAATCCATGCCTATCTCGTCCCATTTCCATTCGGGAATCTTGAGCGGCTGCAGTAAGCCTACCGGTCGTTGATGCTCAACTTTTACCCTTTGGCATACATCGCACACGGCTACGTATTCGGCTACATCTCTCTTCATATTGGGCCACCAGTATTCTCCCTTCAAATCCTGGTACATTTTCGTGCTTCCTGGATGTAACGAATATGCTGATTCGTGTGCTTCTTTTAAGATCAACCCTCTCAAACCACCTTGTTCAGGCACGCAGATTCTTTTCTTGTATCACAGGATTACTTTGTCGTCTACCGAAAATTCCTTAGCGCGTCCAGCGGCCATGCATTCCTTGATTTCGTGGGTTTCCTTATTTCCCATTTGGGCTTCTTCTATTTGAGTCCTCAGAAGGGGTTGGATTTCCAGCGAGTTTGCTTCTCCGTATGGAATCAGGTGCAGATTAAGTCGAGCCATTTCTTCTTGGAGCTCACTGGCCATACCTTCCAATCCCATATGGTTGCATTGGGCTTTGCGGCTTAACGCATCGGCCACTACATTTGCCTTGCCGGGATGGTAATGGATTCCTAGATCGTAATCTTTGATCAACTCCATCCATCGTCTCTGTCGTAGGTTGAGATCGGGCTGAGTAAAGAAGTATTTTAAGCTCTTGTGATCAGTATACACATCACAGTGGTTCCCGATCAGGTAGTGTCTCCAGATCTTCAATGCGTGAACAACCGCAGCTAATTCCAGGTCGTGTGTGGGATAATTCTCCTCGTGGGGTCGTAACTGTCGCGAGGCATATGCTACGACCTTCCCATCCTGCATTAACACGCCTCCTAGTCCTTGCCGAGACACATCACAGTACATCATGAAATCCTTCCGGTTGTCAGGTAAAGTTAAGATTGGGGCGATGGTTAACATTTCTTTTAGTTGGTCAAAGGCTCCTTGACACTTCTCGTTCCATTCAAACTTCTTTTCCTTCTTCAGAAGTTGAGTCATAGGTCGGGCTACTGTGGAAAACCCTTCGATGAACCTTCGGTAATACCCGGCCAAGCCCAAGAAAGTCCGAACTTCCGTCACCGACTTGGGTGCCTTCCATTCCGTGATGCTTCGACCTTGGCGGGTCTCACGCTACTCCTCCGCTGAAACCACGTGGCCAACAAAAGCGACTTCCTTGAGCCAGAACTCGCATTTGCTAAATTTTGCATACAGCTGGTGCTCTCGTAGTTTCTCCAATACCAGCCGTAGATGCTCCGCATGCTCCTCGTCGTTCTTGGAGTAGATAAGTATATCGTCGATAAATACCACCATGAATTTGTCCAGGTATTCCAATAATACCTTGTTCATCGATTCATAAAATATGTCGGAGCATTGGTCAATCCAAAGGACATTACCGTGAACTCGTATAAGCCGTAACGTGTGGAGAACGCCGTTTTAGGAATATCTACAGCTCTAATCTTTAACGATGATATCCCGACGGAAGATCAATCTTTGAGAACACTTGCGCACCCTTAAGTTGATCGAATAGGTCATCGATTCGAGGTAGTGGATACTTGTTTTTGATAGTCACTTCATTCAACGATCGGTAGTCCACACACATCCGCATACTCCCATCCTTCTTCTTGACGGAGAGTACTGGGGCTCCCTAGGGAGAAGAATCTGGGGCGTACAAATCCTTTCTCTTGTAGTTCTCGGATTTGCTTCTTGAGTTCTTCTAACTCGTTGGCCAGCATTCGATAAGGTCTCTTGGATATGGGGCAGTACGTGCATTAGGTCGATGATAAACTCGTGTCGCGATCCGGGGCATTCCGGCAATTCCTCGGGGAATACGTCCGGGTATTCTTGCACTACTGGCATCCCGCTTAGAGGTAGTATGGTGAACACTCCCGCAGCTTGCTCGCATAGCTTCCGGTTTTGGTCCATAGTTATGCTCATTGGTGATCCCCATGGGGTGGATACCGTGACTTCCTTCGACTGCAGTCTATGATCCCATTATTCTTGGTCAACCAATCCATCCCGAGTATGACATCAATGGTTTGGGGTGATAGCACCATAAGGTTTGAAAGAAACACCACGTCCCTAATCCGTATGGGCACATTGATGCAAGCATGGGGTACGGTTATGTTTCCCCGTGAGTGTACCAACATAGGTCTCTTAAGTTCTACTTGGTGTAGGTGGTGTTGTTTACTTACTTGGGATGATATGAATGAATGCGAGGCTCCGAATAAAATAAGACTTTAACTGGGTAGAGTTGATAGAGAACATACCCATCGCACGCTCGATCCTCGTAAGCTTCTTCACCCACACATGATTCACCCGGCCACGTCGAAACCCTAGTGGCGCCTCGTTGGGTAGCGGGGTCTGACAGGCGCGTCCCGCAGCAGGGGGGGGTTCCTTGGACGGTCGTTGCATTGGCGCCGGTGCGCACATGAGTGTTGCGTGGTTTGGGGCAGCTGTTGGAGTAGTGCCCGAATTCTCCATAGTTGAAGCAGTTCACATTCCTTCTTCTGGAGCAGCTAGGGTTGGCGTCGGTGTATGGGCCGAGGTGTAGCTGGCTGTTGACATGGTCGGGTGCGGGGGAACGACCGGCTGCCGGAACGTTTGGCTTCCATCCAGACGGGGTGGCTCCCTTGGGACGTTGTGGCGCTCCCTGAAATGGGCGGGCCATAGGAAGCCTCCTTTTGCGGTTATTTTCTACCATCTTTTGGTCATGTTCAAGTCGTACGACCTTGTTGATGAGGCTTTGGAAGCTGGTGTGGTCTTGTCTGATCATCGGTCCTCTCAGCTCATCGTTTAGTCCCTCGATAAATTTATCCATCTTCTCTTCTTCGTCTACCAGGTCCCTTGTGGCGTAACGGGCAAGCTGGGTAAACTTGTTCAGGTACTCTTGTACTGAGGTGTTTCCTTGGCGCAGCCTGCGGAACTCATTTTTCTTCATCCTCATAACTGCAGCTGGTACGAAATTTTCACGGAACGCAACCGTGAATTCTTCCCATGTCGGTTCTCCGGCATCTTCAGCTCGCGTTTCCTTGTAGGTGTCCCACCAGTCACTTGCGGGACCCTCTAGCTGGCTAGTGGCGAAGATAACTCTATCTGCTACTCGAACTCGGACAAGAGTTAGCTTTTTCTCGATCACCCTCAACCAATCCTCAGCATCCATGGGTTCTTCGGCCGTGGAGAAGGCTGGTGGCTTAGCTCGCATGAATTCTCCTAAACTTGATCCTCCTCGACTTCCCGGTTGTTGGCAATTGCTTGGAGCAGCTAGGTTCAAAGCCATAACCTCCGCCAGAGTGGAGGGGTTGGGCTCCGTGGGTTCTCGTTGGTGGCTGCGGCTCTGCGGCGATGCGCCATCTGAAGAAGATAGATGAATTAAGAGATCGGACCTGTTAAGGTCATGGTCCCTAGGTGATTTTTCTTCAAGTTGTTTTTAAATGATCTTCAACCAACAAGCATGGTAAAATAATAAGCTCATTAATTAGGATACCACAAAGCGATACTTAGGTTCATCATATTACATCAAAGGGGTACACGGACTGTACATGCACAGTCCCTCATGCCATGATATAACAACTACATCGCCCTACTGCATTAACTATTAAGGGGGGAATAGAGTGTGGTCCTTGCTGCCGAACCGTCCAGAGCGAGATCAAGCTGGGGTGGTCCTCCCGCCTAATCGTCCAACCATCCGCAGGAGCCGGATGCAGGAAGGGGATGATCCTCTGCTGAAGCAAATAGGAGTCCCCATGGCTCGGAGGTGGTGGCCTCGGAGTCATGCCGAATCTTCTGCTCGGTGGCCGTGTACTCTTGCGAGCGGTCTTGCGGGTGAGGGGACCTCCGGTGTGAGTTAGGCGACGAGTGGGAGCTTCCTCCTCCATTGGATAGGTGTCGCTGGACTCCCATTTGATCTCCATAGGTTCCGCCTCGGACTCGAGTCGGTGTGGATCCGGATGGGGTTCTCCTCTCCCGATCCAGGCTCGGATGGCACCGCTACCGAGTTCGAGGTGGGTCCCATGGACGTGGCAGCAGTGGGGTCTATCGGGTAAGGCGCCGACTCGTGCTTAACATAAAGCTTGCTCCATCATGGCTTGAAAGGTATCCAAGCATGCTGGAGTCATAAGGTAGTAGTGGTCGAGCACGGGAGCGGGAGGTGTTGGTACAACCCCTGGAAGTACTGCGCGCATGGACGGGCGAGAGCACACTGCTCCTCTAGCTGGTCGACTTGTTGCTTGCTCCTCCCGAGCTGCTCCTCCAGCTCTACTGAGCTTCCCCACGGGCCATGTAGCGGTCCGAGAGCTGCTCATATTGGGCACCGTTGGCTGCGGCCTGAGTCTGCAAGCATGTTGATCTCGATCCCCACGCCCGGTGGCTCTCGACCGAGATCATTGAGGCGTTGCTGCTGGTCGTTGATCTCGAGCAAGGCTTCCTCGTAGCAGTCATCCGCCGTCTCTGCCCAGCGTGATAGACGGGTGACCATAGGGTTGTAGCAAAGGGGGTGGCTTCCACGGTGCAAACCGGTTGCCTTCCTTGCGATAGGGATGGTGCACGAACTCTCACCTGTAAGTTCCGCACGATGTATCGCTTTAAGGCGAAGAAATGCTTCGCGGGCCGCGTCTTGGATGGCGCTTCCGCTAAATCTCGGTGATAGCGGGTGTGAAAGCGAAAGGTGTTTCACTTCCCATGCGGGCTTCCACGGAGACTCGCCGCTTCCCATGCTAGATATCCTTCGGAGCCATGCCTCTTGATTCGGTAAGTGGGTGGTTCTGGATATCTTAAACACCCAAAGAATGACGAAGCCGTGCCACGAATCCCTCGTCTCGTGGGATGGTGATCTCCTGTGCTCCGTCATGGTTTGACATCTCGCTTTTGAAGGCAACTTGGGGTTAGAGGGAGAGAGCTATCATCAAAACCATTTGGTAAAGAAAAGGAAATACAGCTATAGAAAAGGTATATTTGTATTTTCAAATAATAGTTTGGAAATGGTCCTACGTAGGGATACTTCCCTTTAGCCAACTAGTCGGGGTAGGGCGCCATTTGGTCTTATCCTACGGTCGCATGGCTCTGATACCAGCTCTGTGGACCCCCGTTTTTGGAAGGGGAATCTTTTGTGTTCTTAGTACCATTTCCCTGGATCAAGTAGTTGGTACCCACGAATACAATACTGAATAATCAGGTGCGCTTGCACGAATAGTCTTACAACGACATTATTACAACAATAGGCCTGAAGGCAATGTTCAACACACAGGACCTCATGGTCCGAATACACCACAAAAGCAGAAATTAGATACGGCAGCGAAATAGAGGCAGCGGCATGTCAAATGCCACAGGCAACGACCGGAGCTAAGACCTAGTAAGCGCCATCAGTTCCTTCACCCTCCTGGTAGTAAGCGTAAGGATCCTCCAATTCTTCATTCTCACCATCTGAAGGTTTGTGCGTATAGCAAGGGTGAGTACCAACCGTACTCAGCAAGCCAACATGGAATTGATGCATATGATAGGGTTATTCAAGGAATGGCTGGAGCTCTGTTGCATAAAGCCAATTTTCACAAATCTTTTCACAGGCCTAACAACTAGCAAAGTCAAGTTTTAGTTCCATAGTTTATTAATTCGGCGACGGTTCTGTTTACCATCCATCGTGATTCCAAGGATGGCTTCCCGCCTCTGATTCGTCATGGTTTTCTTGGGAATCCACCCCTTCTCGCATCTCGAGAAGTTGATCCACCAGCGAATGAAATCATCATGCAAACCCATCCCAGCAGTTTTAAGTTTAAAGTCTAGCCAAGCGAAAGTCTTGTCACGATGCTCGATATCCGTGAGCATGGCTATTCAAATAGATTGATTCACTCACACTGCAGTGGATGTACACTTTACCCGTACTCCACGACAGCCCAACGAATGAGCCTACGTCCCAACACATGAGACGGTAACGGCAAGGCCTTTCGATAACCTCACTTTGGCGCACCGCTCCATGAACTTAAGCCCTCATGCACTCTAGCCGTCATTTTCTATCGGTGAGAGGAGTTCGCGCACCGGGTAAGAGAAAACTTCCTCAATATTTAAGTTTAATTAATGTCGATTTAATTCCACCATTCACAAAAAGGCCGCAGCCTCATCCTCATGACATAAACCACATCATAAAGAACCATCTATGCAAGGATACCCTCCGCTCGGCTATCCAGTCAGCTAGGTCTATACCCATTCGAGAAGTACGGTTGTAGTGGCTCGTTTCCGGCTATCTCATGGCTCGGTCCTTAATTGACCAGGGTCGGCACTTGCCTTTTCCGGAATCCACCCAAATCATCCGACCGCCCTAGTCCAAAACATTTGTATAGCATTTTCAATTTTCATCAAACTTAGTTCATCATTCTCATGGCCATGTGACGCTCATGTCTCCACAGCCGCATCTCAACTACCTTCCCTAAGGTAGTTGCCCAAGCACAAAGCTTCTTTGTAAAATCATGAGTATGCAGGGATCTAGTATAAGCAGGGCTAAGCATTTTTACCGAAGTTAGCCTCCAGTCATATCACATCAAAGGTTACAAAGAATAATTCTAATGGTGATCAACATCAAGGCAGGGTATATCAAGCATAGGTACTCATTTGTGTAAAGCATGCAACTTGTAATTTGAAATCAACATCATTTCGCAAAGTAGGATCAATATGTTCAAAGAGTGTGATGACTTGCCTTGCTCGCACGCTTGTGGGGTGGTGTCTTCAACGGGGTCGATGCCGGTCTCTTCAGGTGCTACCCGTACGTGCGAAAAATCAATTGATTCTGTTAGAATCCCAGATAACACCAAAAGGTCGAAACGATCCGAGAAAGTCTCAGAAACAATTCCAAGCGCTAAGCCCAAATTCCTACTTAAGTTTGTACTACGATCGCCCCGGAAAACTCCAAGTTTAGACATCGGGTCGACTACTTAGGGTTTTCGCAAAACGACGATCGCGATCCGTTCGAGAAAACGGATTTGAAAATATCCACGGAGGGACTGGTGCTAGAGGTTTTGAAGGTCCGAGCACAAAATGGAAACATGTTAAAATGGCAGAAAGGTCTAAACGAAATTCGGATTCAAAAACGACGCAAAACGGAATTTCGGAAAAATCCGGTTTGATTTCCAATTTTTCGCACCGAGAAAACATACAAAAATATACTTTAATTTTGCCCAAAATTTTACTCAAATCTTCCCAAAATATTTTTCCAAATTTTTCCTATTTTATTTTTCTTTTTCTTTTTCCAGCGCTACTTGTTCATTGTACTCTAGGTGTTCGACCGGGCGCATCAAAACGAGGCGGCGGCGTGCTTGGCGTGCAAGGAAGACAGGGGCGGCGGCGGGGCTCACCGGCCACGGAGACGGCAAGGAGGTGGTGGTGGTACCCCGGCGCCGCGGCAACGGCTTGCGGCGGAGCGGCGCTCGCGGCGATGGCGACGGCTTGCGGCGGAGGTGGCGCGCTCGGATTTGGGCGACGGCGCTCGGGAGAAGGAGGGCTAGGCGGCGGCGGTGTGAGGGGAAGTGGGGTTTTTGCCCCTTTTATAGCCGCGGCCGAGGCGGGAGAAGAGGGGGCTGGCGCAGCCACGGCTCGGCCGGTCGCCATGCGGCGGCGGGGAAGCCGGGCCCGGTGCGGCGCTTGCGACGTGGCGCGGTGAGCGGGGCGCGGGTGGGAGTCCGGACGGGCGCGGCGCGCGAGGGTGCGAGACGCGGGCGGGGTCCGCGCGCGGCGGGCGCGTGGCGCGAACGAGCGGCGCGGCGGGCCGGCGCGGGCAGCGGGCTTGGCGGCGGGCGCGGCGGCGCGGCGCGTGCGCGAGTGCGGGGCGCGCGCGCCGCGCGGCGCGGTCGGCCGAGCGACGCGCGGCGGCGCGCGCGCCGGGGCCGGTACGGCGTCGAGCACCTCATGCGCAATGAACAGTGCACTTTCATATTTTTCCCGATTTTCAAGTTTTAATTCCCTATTTCTATTTTCCTCTCTTCTAAAAATTCCAAAATAAATTCCTATGTTTCAAAAATAATTTATAATGTAATATTTTCAACTTTTTCTCCACTTTTATTTTCCCACAATATTTTTCATATTTATTTATTTAAACCCCTTTTTCCTAATTTCATAATTCACCTCTTTATTTTCCAAAATTTCTCGGATTTCGAGTACGACTCCCAAATAATTTATTATTTATTTTGTGTCCTAATTTATCCTCCCCAACCACAATTACTATTCTATTACTCCCGGATCGTATTTTCATAAATCCGTACTTCTCCGCTTTCTTTTTTAAAAATCCCTAATACGGACTTTCGCATTTTTCATTCCGACAAACTCCAAATCATCCAAAAACACCGAAGGGGAATTGATCACGGCTAAGTTTATGCAACTGAGCTGGCAAATAAGAAGAAACAAACCCGAGGAAGAAGCAACAAGCGAAGGTTTTTGAAAGTTCCGATTTTTACGTTCCGATTTCATTTTCTTCGATTTTCAGGATGTTACACCATGCTAAGTTGATTGAGGAGTCAATCAACAGACAGATAATCCAATACGGTTCGAGTGAATGGTTTAGCTATTGAAGGGATGGCACACATCTTGCCTATAGCTTAACTGGTATCGTGAGGCAAAGGGATTTGTGTACATATTACAGGTTCAGAGCCGATATTATTTTCTTGTATACTATGGTGTCAATATGTGATGCTAGGTGCCGTGTGTGATGGTCGGCCGAGTTGGACTCGAGCCGACGATCGGCTAAGTTAGACTATAGCCGAAACCGAGTATACCTGAACCTACGGTGGTCGCACGCTTAAGGGGATAAGAAGGCATTCGAGTTGGACTCGACACGGATCGATCGGATAGGGATCCGATCGGATAGAGTCCTATGGGCTTACGACGTATGGGCAGCCAACTCTATGAGATTCGGATAGGATCCGATTCAAAATAGAGTCTGATCGGCCACGAGTCCCGGTCGGCCAACTCTATATAAAGGGGTGAGGGGTGGAGAGCTGAGTAGTACATCAAGTCAATTGATTGCGCCGAAATCAATCGATCACACGCGGCTTTAGAAGTTGCCGAGATCAATCTCCACGGAAACCCTCCCCACTTTCGAGCCAAACCCTAGCCTTGCATCGCGTGCTAGCACACGGGTGTACGGCGTTTTGTCCCCGGACGTGTGGATACCGGTAGAGGCGCTGCTACGTTGTACGCTGTTGATCGGCTTCGGATCGGCTGCGGTCGAGCGCATCGGAGCAAGGCGCAAGAACGTGACCGGACGACTCCGCGAATCGGCTGATTGGCGAATCGGCTTTCGGCTTGCGGGAATCGGCTACACAGTTCCAGATCGGATAGCCCTGATTGGCTATTTCCGCTGCACACTCCAATCGGTAACGATCTATCGGCTCTTACTTGCAAGTGTTCCTGGTTTGCGCGGTTAAAAGTTTTTGTTTTCGGCTAGCATAGCCTCCGCGTAACCCTTCACTCGCAGCCGCTCCATCCCCTACGAGTGATTCTAGCGATCATCGACACCCCGTATGAACTGACGGCAAGCCAAGCCTAACAAGTGAGGATCAACTTGCAGCGCTTCAGGGAACAAGATGCTCGTCATCCGGCGGCCAGGCCTCCAATCAACCTCGGTAGTGTTCCGGCCGCTATTCCTTTGGCGTCTTCAACGCTCATGCATCTCAACAGGATGGTAGCAAGGGAAACACGGCTTGCCAATGAACTGTTAATCACAACCACCGATGTAACGGTCACTAGGCTAGAGTATTTGATCTTGGATGCTTTAGGGATAGAATCTCCAAAGGCCGTCAACCGGGCCCTGGCGGCCATCAGAGACTATCTAGGGGACATGTAATTGAAAACGGCTTCACGCCGATTATGAATAAAAATCGGCGACCGTCACAACGATTCAATCATCGACCCAAATGCTGGGTTAATATCTTCTATATTTACAATCGACTTTACAATCGGCTGGTGTACGTATATGCCCCCCAAGTTTTGTTGATAGCTTCGGTGTCGACAAAATTGTGAATTCGATCTGTTCACGCATCCTTGCCGTCCCTATCAGCCAATCGTGAGCCGATCGCAGAAAACTTAGCAAAAAAAGTTGCATAAAAATGCCTAAAGGTGATGCCTTATTAACGTAAGACAACGGCTGGCGTAAATCGGCTGAAGTAACCATAGCCGAATCATGAGTTGATCCATACGCTTGGGTAATATTTCTTTAAGTATTTTCCATTAAGAGCCCTTCCAAATACCTCTCCGTCCAGTCCTTTTAGCATGTAAGCTCCTCTAGAGACGCATTTATGGATCTTGAAAGGCCCTTCCCAATTTGGTGACCATTTGCCGCACTTGTTGTCTCTAGATCCGATCGGCAGTATAAGTTTCCAAACGAGCTCGCCTTCCTCGAAAGATTTAGGCACCACCTTTTTATTATAATTTCTGGCTACTCGTTCTTTATCTTTGGTGACTTTTTCCAAGGCCCTCATCCTGGATAAAACTAAATCTTCCGATTCGTCCACCATCAGGTGATAATAATCGTCGGCTGTGAGTTGATCCTGTAGCTGAATACGCCTTGAGCCGATGACACTTTCCCATGGCAAAGACCGCTTCATGTCCATAGACCAGTTTGTACGGAGGGACTTGAATTGACCGTGGCATGCCATCCGATACGCCCACAAAGGATTCTGGCTAATCGGCCGTGCCATTGTTTAGGGTACTCCGAGATCTTTCTTTTGATCAACTTGATCAAACTTTTGTTTGAGGCCTCCGCTTGCCCGTTGGCTTGTGCGTAGTACAACGAAGAATTAAGTAGCTTGATTCCCATGCCGTCGGCAAACTGAACGAATTCGTCCGATACAAAGATGGATCCCTGGTCTGTGGTTATTGTTTGTGGATAGCCCTGATTGGCTATTTCCGCTGCACACTCCAATCGGTAACGATCTATCGGCCCTTACTTGCAAGTGTTCCTGGTTTTGCGCGGTTAAAAGATTTTGTTTTCGTCTAGCGTAGCCTCCGCGTAACCCTTCAGTGGTATCAGAGCTAATCTTGCTTAGTTCGGGTTTTAGATTGGATCTGGAACAAGTTTTGCGCATGGGTTGATTAGATCAATCGGTTTTATGGGATTTGTTGAGGAGAGTTCATGCTAATTGCGTTCTTTGATAGTGTATCGGAACGGCGTAATATGATTACGTCGAAGCAATATCCATAGAACTCGGTTTGAGTCGGCTTTGAGATAGCGTTCCTTGATAGTGTATCGGAACGGTATAATGTGATTATGCCGAAGCTATCTCGTAGTCCGATCTTGTTAGCTGCCTCGCGCCTGCGCAAACCATCTCCCTTGATAGTGTATCGGAACGGCATAATATGATTATGCCGACATGGTTTCCGTAAGCGATTTCTCCGTAAGCGACCTCCGTGTGCGTACCCCCTTATAGGTCGTCTGGATGCCATTTCTCTGCGATAGGTAGAAAACGTTTCTACGCCTAACTTGTTTTTGCAGAGAATGCTTTGAGATGGTATGGCCCTATTGTATGTATGAGATGCATGTGATGCATGTAATATTCTTTCATATGTGCAATCCCTGTAATATTCTTTCATACGTGCAATGCTTGTAATATTCTTTCTCGACCTGCGAGTCGATGTAATCTTCAATTAAAGCTTCTATAGTAGTAGCTTAGTATGAAGAAATCAAGCATTTGGCACTTGGAAGAACGATGATGAAGATGGAGATCCTCTACACCGGCATGGAGATGGAGATCACCATGTGAAGGGGGCCATACTTTTTCATTATATGCTATTCTACCTGCTTTCATATATGTGATATGTTTGTTTGATAGGATAGCATCCTCGCAAAATTAAGTAGTAATGATGCCCTTCCAAATGTTGCACCGTCACCGTTATGCTCGTCAATGGTGGGTCCGCCAAAGCGAGTGCCATTCTCTATCATAACACGAGGGGGTATATGTCGACATATACATGCAGGAGCATTTGGTTTACTTAACAAGGCTATCAAAACAGTTTTGGGCCTTGGGGCATAGGTTGGCGCCGGGGCATGGAGATGCCACACCAACAACAAGAGTCACATAGAGATGTGATTAGCAAGGAGTTGCTTACCGATGTTACTAATTTTCTAGCAAAGTGATGCCAAAGCTCACTAGAAAATTAACTAACATGTGGATCTTGACCCAATACGTAACCTAGAGGGAAGGTGGAAAATACGTAATGGGAGTCTAATGTTAAATTGTTTAACAATAGACATAGCATAAACATTGTGCTAAACTTTGCTTTTTCTTTGTAGAATAAATGGCGGCTAATACTACACCCAGTACCTTTAATTTGCGATCTATTCTTGAAAAGGAAAAATTAAATGGAACAAACTTTATGGATTGGTATCGCAACTTGAGAATTGTTCTCGGCAAGACCGTAAGGAGTACGTTCTTGAAGTACCCTATCCCGAGGATTTGCCAAATAATGCCACTTAACAATGTACGGAGAGCTTACGAGAAGCACACTAATGATGCCCTAGATATAAGTTGTCTCATGCTTGCTACAATGTCCCCGAGCTTCGAAGCAATATGAGAGCAGCGATGCTCACACTATTATTCGGGGACTGCGTGGCATGTTTGAGAACCAAGCTCGGCCGAGAGGTTCAACACCTCAAAGTCCTTGTTTGCGTGCAGTGCTTGTTGAGGGAATCCCGTCATCCGCATGTGATAAAAATGATTGGCTACATTGAGAGTCGGAAAACTAGGTTTTCCCCTTAGCCAAGAGTTGGCTACCGATGTGATTCTTCGCCGCTCCCTCCGAGCTTCGAGCCATTCATATTGAATTATCACATGAACAATATGGATAGAACCTTGGCTGAATTGCATGGGATGCTAAAGACAGTGAGGAGAGTATCCGAAGAATGGTCATCATGTGATGATGATGCGAAGGCTAAGCGCAAACCACCGTCAAGAAACTTTGCACCAAGAGGAAGTTAACTCCCGATGAGATCGCGAGTGCCTCCAATGCAAAGAAGGGCAAGAAGGGTCGGCGGCATCGATGCCGTTTGCTTCTATTGCAAGGAGACAGCCACGAAAGAGGAACTGCAAAAAGTACATGGAGGATCTCAAAAAGAAGCAAAGTACGACATCCGCTTCGGTATTAATGTTATAGACATTAATCTTGCTACTTCACCTACTGACTCTTGGGTATTTGATACCGGATCGTAGCTCATATTTGCAAATCGTTGCGGGAATGAGAAGAAGTAGAGGCTTGAGAAGGGGCGAGGTGAACTGCGCGTCGGCAATGGAGCAAGCGTTGCTACGGTTGTGTCGACACGAGTACCACTTCATCTACCTTTAGGATTAGTTTTGGAATTAAATAATTATTATTGTGTTCCAACACTATGTCAAAACGTTATTTCCGCTTCATGTTCTCAAGCGGAAGGATATGATTTTAGATCAATGAACAATGGTTGTTCAATATATCTCGAGAGATATGTTCTATTTTCATGCTCCATTAGTGAATGGATTATACGTTTTGAATCTTGAAGCGTCTCCCATCTATAACATTAATACGAAAGGCAACTCTCTAATGATATAAACCCCACGTTTATCCGGCATTGTCGCTTAGGCCATATAAATAAGAAACGCATGGAGAAGCTCCATAAGGATGGCTTGCTTCACTCTTTTGATTTTGAATCATTTGAGACATGTGAGTCTTGTTTACTTGGTAAGATGACAAAGGCACCTTTCACGGGACAGAGTGAAAGAGCAAGTGACTTCTTGGCACTCGTACATACCGATGTATGTGGACCAATGAGCTCAACGGTCGAGGTGGTTATCGTACTTCATTACCTTTACCGATGACTTTAGTAGATATGGTTATATCTACTTAATGAGGCATAAGTCCGTATCCTTTGAAAAGTTCAAAGAATTCCGAATGAAGTAGAGAATCATTTAGGAAAAACAATCAAGTTTCTACGATCGATCGTGGAGGGAATACTTGAGCCAAGAGTTTGGTAATCATCGAAAGATTGTGAAATTGTTCCACGTTGACTCCGCCAGAACTCCACAATGGAACGGAGTGTCCGAACGGACAAATCGCACCTTGTTGGACATGGTGCGGTCGATGATGAGCCAAAGTGATCTTCCGTTATCCTTCGGGGATATGCTCTTGAAATAACTGCGCTCACACTAAATAGAGTTTCATCTAAGTCGGTTGAAAAGACACCATATGAGATATGGACAGGGCAACCCCTAGTTTGTCTTTTCTCAAAATTTGGGGATGCGAAGCTTATGTAAAACGTTTATCGACAAGCTCACACCTAAATCTAACAAGTGCTTCTTTGTGAGATATCCTAAGTAAACTAAGGGATATTACTTTTATAATCGGGAACAAGGCAAAGTGTTTGTCGCCCGACACGGTGTCTTCTTGGAGAAAGAGTTTCTTTCAAGAAGGGTTAGTGGGAGCAGGGTGCATCTTGAAGATGTTCAAGAAACACCGAAAACGTTTAAGCGACCACGAACCACAACAGGGAGGAGCAAAGTGTTGCGCCACCGCTTGTAGATACACCACCCCATGGAGGTCGAAAGATCACGTCGTGCACTGACAGTACACAGGAACAACGTGATATATTGTTGTTGGACAACGATGAACCTAAGACCTATGAGGAAGCCATGGTGGGACCCGATTCCAACAAGTGGCTTGGAGCCATGAAATCCGAAATAGAATCCATGTACGACAATCAAGTTTGGAACTTGATTGATCCACCCGATGGTGTCAAAACCATTGAGTGTAAATGGGTTTTTAAGAAAAGGCCGATATGGATGGAAATGTTCACATCTATAAGGCGCGATTGGTGGCGAAAGGTTTTAAACAGATTCAAGGAGTTGATTATGATGAAACCTTCTCGCCCGTCACAATGCTTAAATCTATTCGGATTATCCTAGCGATTGCTGCATATTTCGATTATGAGATATGGCGAGATGGATGTCAAAATGGCTTTCCTAAATGGAAACCTAAGCGAGGATGTATACATGATACAACCTCGGGGTTTTGTCGATCCGAGAATCGCTGGAAAGATATGCAAGCTACGAAATCCATTTATGGATTGAAGCAAGCATCTCGGAGTTGGAATATTCGTTGTGATGAAGTAATCAAAGGGTTTGGTTTCATCAAAAACGAAGAAGAGGCCTGTGTTTACAAAAAGGTCAGTGGGAGCGCAATTGTATTTCTAATCTTATATGTGGATGACATATTACTTATTGGAAATGATATCCCTATGCTAGAATCCGTCAAGTCTTCATTGAAAAATAGTTTTTCCATGAAAGACTTAGGGAGGCACATACATATTGGGCATTCGGATCTGTAGAGATAGATCCAAGAGGCTAATTGGATTAAGCCAAAGTACATACATTGACAAGGTGTTGAAAAGGTTCAACATGCATGATTCCAAGAAAGGTTTCTTGCCCATGTCACATGGCATTAATCTTAGCAAGAACCAGGTGTCCTCGGACACATGATGAGCGGAATAAGATGCGTATGGTTCCATATGCTTCGGCAATTGGATCCATCATGTATGCCATGCTTTGTACACGCCCGCATGTCTCGTACGCTTTGAGTGCTATGAGCGAGATACCGCGATCCAGTGAAGGTCACTGGATCGCCGTAAAGAATATCCTTAAGTACTAGAGAAGAACTAAGGATATGTTCCTAGTCTATGGAGGTGAAGAAGAGCTCGTTGTAAGTGGTTACACCGATGCTAGCTTCCAAACGAGACAAGGATGATTATATATCGCAATCGGGTTCGTGTTTTGCACGAACGGAGGCGTAGTCACGGAAGAGTTCCAAGCGGGATACCGTTGCTGATTCTACAACGGAGGCCGAGTACATTGCTGCTTCGGAAGCGCAAAGGAGGCTGTTTGGATCAAGAAATTCGTTTCGAGCTTGGTGTGATGACTAGTGCGACGGTCCATTGTCTCTCTATTGTGATAATAGTGGAGCCATTGCGCAAGCCAAGGAGCCAAGGTCACATCGAAGTCCAAACACATACTTCGGCGATATCATCTCATCCGCAAGATAGTGGACAGAGGTGATGTCAAGATATGCAAAGTGCACATGGATCTCAACATAGCTGATCCGTGACAAAACCTCTCCCTCGGCCGAAGCATGAGGCGCACACAAGAGCAATGGGTATTAGATACTTACATGATTGACTCTAGTGCAAGTGGGAGATTGTTAGTGATATGCCCTAGACGCAACATGGAGATGTTGGATATCACGTCAATGTTTATGTATTTATGAATAAAGTGTTATTCAGTTCCATGAAATAGACATCTTGTATTGATCAATAAGTACGTGACTTATTTATGAGACTCTATATGTATGAATCTAGTTCTAAATGTTCCCCGATCATATGTTATATTGTTGGAACAAATATGATTCTAGGATCGACATGTTTATTGATTGATGATCATGTCTCATAGATCATGGGTATGGAGATACCAAATCAATAAACATGGACATATGTGTTAGAGAACACATTGTTGGATAGACCCACCATGAGACACTACAGAATTAATGTGCCATTAGTTGGTCTCGAGGTAGTGTTGGTACAAAGTCCTTAGACTGAGATCACCATGGATTCCAACATGTGTAGTAGCCTACTTTGGGACTACCAAACGCTATTCGTAATGCGGGTAGTTATAAAGGTAGTTTTCGGGTTTGCTACGAAACATAGAGTGGGATGTGAGTGATCAAGATGGAATTTGCCCTCCTTTGGAGAGATATCTCTGGGCCCTCGAGGTAATGGATTATGGAAATGCATGGACATGCTAAGTTGATTGAGGAGTCAATCAACGATAGATAATCCAATACGGTTCGAGTGAATGGTTAAGCTATTGAAGGGATGGCACGCATCTTGCCTATAGCTTAACCGGTATCGTGAGGCAAAGGGATTTGTGTACACATTACAGGTTTAGAGCCGATATCATTTTCTTGTATACTATGGTGTCAATATGTGCTGCTAGGCGCCGATGTTGACAGGTCGGCTGAGTTGGACTCGAGCCGACGATCGGCTAAGTTAGACTATAGCCGAAACCGAGTATACCTGAACCTACATGGTCGCACGCTTAAGGGGATAAGAACAGGCATTCGAGTTGGACTCGAATACGGCTCGATCGGATAGGGATCCGATCGGATAGAGTCCTATGGGCTTACGACGTATGGGCAGCCAACTCTATGAGATTCGGATAGGATCCGATTCAAAATAGAGTCCTGATCGGCCACGAGTCCCGGTCGGCCAACTCTATATAAAGGGGTGAGGGTGGAGAGCTGAGTAGTACATCAAGTCAATTGATTGCGCCGAAATCAATCTGATCACACGCGGCTTTAGAAGTCGCCGAGATCAATCTCCACGGAAACCCTCCCCACATTCGAGCCAAACCCTAGCCTTGTATCGCGTGCTAGCACACGGGTGTACGGCGTTTTGTCCCCGGACGTGTGGATACCGGTAGAGGCGCTGCTACATTGCACGCTTGATCGGCTTCGGATCGGCTGCGGTCGGGCGCATCGGAGCAAGGCGCAAGAACGTGACCGGACGACTGCGCGAATCGGCGATTGGCGAATCGGCTGTCCCCGGGAATCGGTGTCGGCTTGCGGGAATCGGCTACACGCTTCCCGATCGGATAGCCCCGATTGGCTATTTCCGCTGCACACTCCAATCGGTAACGATCTATCGGCCCTTACTTGCAAGTGTTCCTGGTTTGCGCGGTTAAAAGTTTTTGTTTTCGGCTAGCGTAGCCTCCGCGTAACCCTTCACTCGCAGCCGCTCCATCCCCTACGAGTGATTCTAGCGATCATGGACACCCCGTATGAACTGACGGCTAGCCAAGCCTGACAAGTGAGGATCAACTGGCAGCGCTTCAGGGAACAAGATGCTCGTCATCCGGCGGCCAGGCCTCTAATCAACCTCGGTAGTGTTCCGGCCGCTATTCCTTTGTCATATTCAATGCTCATGCATCTCAACAGGATGGTAGCAAGGGAAACACGGCTTGCCAATGAACTGTTAATCACAACCACCGATGTAACGGTCACTAGGCTAGAGTATTTGATCTTGGATGCTTTAGAGATAGAATCTCCAGAGGCCGTCAACCGGGCCCTGGCGGCCATCAGAGACTATCTAGGGGACATGTAATTGAAAACGGCTTCACGCCGATTATGAATAAAAATCGGCGACCGTCACACCGATTCAATCATCGACCCAAATGCTGGGTTAATATCTTCTATATTTACAATCAGCTTTACAATCGGCTGGTGTACGTATATGCCCCCCAAGTTTTGTTGATAGCTTCGATGTTGACAAAATTGTGAATTCGATCTGTTCACGCATCCTTGCCATCCCTATCAGCCAATCGTGAGCCGATCGCAGAAAACTTAGCAAAAAAAGTTGCATAAAAATGCCTAAAGGCGATGCCTTATTAACGTAAGACAACGGCTGGCGTAAATCGGCTGAAGTAACCATAGCCGAATCATGAGTTGATCCATACGCTTGGGTAATATTTCTTTAAGTATTTTCCATTGAGAGCCCTTCCAAATACCTCTCCGTCCAGTCCTTTTAGCATGTAAGCTCCTTTAGAGACGCATTTATGGATCTTGAAAGGCCCTTCCCAATTTGGTGACCATTTGCCGAACTTGTTGTCTCTAGATCCGATCGGGAGTATAAGTTTCCAAACGAGCTCGTCTTCCTCGAAAGATTGAGGCACCACCTTTTTATTATAATTTCCGGATACTCGTTCTTTATCTCTGGTGACTTTTTCCAAGGCCCTCATCCTGGATAAAACTAAATCTTCCGATTCGTCCACTATCAGGTGATAATAATCGTCGGCTGTGAGTTGATCCTGTAGCTGAATACGCCTTGAGCCGACGACCCTTTCCCATGGCAGCACTGCTTCATGTCCATAGACCAGTTTGTACGGAGGGACTTGAATTGACCCGTGGCATGCCATTCGATACGCCCACAGTGATTCGGCTAATCGGCTGTGCCATTGTTTAGGGTACTCCGAGATCTTTCTTTTGATCAACTTGATCAAACTTTTGTTTGAGGCCTCCGCTTGCCCGTTGGCTTGAGCGTAGTACGGCGAAGAATTAAGTAGCTTGATCCCCATGCCGTCGGCAAACTGAACGAATTCGTCCGATACAAAGATGGATCCCTGGTCTGTGGTTATTGTTTGTGGAACGCCAAATCGGTAGATGATGTGTTCTTTGACAAACACGATTGCGTCCTTAGAATCCACTTTTCTGAGGGGAATCGCCTCCACCCACTTTGTGAAGTAATCCGTTGCCACCAGGATAAACTTATGTCCTTTGCTTGAGGGTGGATTGAGCAACACGTATCGTAATGCCTTGTATCGTAGTTTCCGTGTGGCCGATTGAGAGGGGTTTTTGAGATAGTTGTAAACTTCAAACCTCCAATCATCGGTCTTAATGGCGGCCACGTCTATGTCTACTTCTTTCAGCATCGGCCGATAGCCTGATGCCCCCTGACCCAAGTCATTGGCCTCTGTGTTTTGTTCTCTGGGGATATGCTTCAAGGTAACTAGCCGAAAACCATCCATTAATTCCCAGCATTGCCGATAATAGACCATCAGCACGTCATTTTTGCACTCATATTCTCCTGATAATTGGCTAATGACCAATAATGAATCCCCCATTATTTCGATGGCGTCGGCTTCGACTTCCTTGAGCAGGTGCAATCCTTTAAGGACGGCTTCGTATTCGGCTTGGTTGTTTGTAGCGTGGGGGTTGATGGCAAAAGCGAACTCGAAGCTTGCCCTCCTAGGCGAGATAATGACCAAGCCGATGCCACAGCCGTTGGTGCAAACCGAGCCATCGAACGTCAGAGTCCAAGGCATAATTTCCACTGAGCCGATTAAGTCGTTTCTGTGTTCCACGATGAAATCGGCTATGGCTTCTCCTTTGACTGCCCTTGGTGCCTGATACTTCAGATTGAACTCTGTTAGTGCGAAGATCCACTTCCCGAGTCTTCCTTTGAGCACTGGAGCCGATAGCATATACTTAACTACATCGACTTTGCAAATTACCATGCACTCGTTGGACAGTAGATAGTTCCTTAACTTTGTACATGAAAAATAGAGGCATAGGCATAACTTCTCCACGGGTGAATACCTTGCCTCCGCGTCTAGCAACCGTCGACTGAGGTAGAAAATGGCTTTTTCTTTGCCATCAACCTCTTCGTTTAGGACGGAGCCGATTGATTTGTCATTGGCTGATAAGTAAAGCTTGAACGGTATTCCCTTTTGTGGAGGCATTAGAACTGGAGGGTGAGCTTAGATAATCTTTTATGTTGTCTAACGCCTTTTGCTGCTCTGTGCCCCATGTGAATGTCTGATCGGCTTTCAGCCGAAGCAGTGGTGTGAACGGCTCCATCTTTTCTGAGAGATTGGCTATGAACCGTCTGATGAAGTTTATCTTGTCGATTAATGACTGGAGCTGCTTTTTGTCCTTTAGAGGTTGAATTGTCTTGATAGCGTTTACGCTTCTTGATGTAATTTCAATCCATCTTTCATGAATGAGAAATCCCAAGAATTGCCCGGCCGATACGCCGAACGCGCACTTGAGCGGATTCATCTTCAGACCATATTTCCTCGTCCGTTCTAACACTTGTCTTAGATCGGCAATGTGGCCTTCTATCTCCCTTGACTTGATAACTACGTCGTCAATGTAGATCTCTACCAGCGAGCCGATCATATCGTGAAAGATATAATTCATGGCCCGTTGATATGTTGCCCCAGCATTCTTCAAGCCGAACGTCATTACTACCCATTCCTACAGGCCGATTGCGCCAGGACACCGAAAAGCAGTCTTGTGGATGTCCTCGTCGGCCATGAATATTTGGTTATACCCTGCATTGACATCCATGAAACTAATAATTTTGTGGCCTGAAGCAACATCGACAAGCAGATCGGCTATCGACATTGGGTATTCGTCTTTAGGGGTTGCCTTGTTTAGGTCTATGAAATCGATGCACACCCTAAGTTTACCGTTTTTCTTCAACACCGAACGATGTTTGAGACCCACTCGGCGTATCGGCAAGGCCGAATGAATCCCGCGTCGTATAGCCGAGTGATTTTGGCTTTAATTGCATCGTACATATCGGCCTTGAACCTCCTGGGAGGCTGTTTGAACGGCCGATAGCCCGCCTTAATTGGTAGCTGATGGACCATTATTGATCGAATGAGACCGGGCATCTCGAAGTACTCCCAAGCAAAACAATCTTTATATTCTTTTAACAATTCAATAAGCTGGGATCTACAATGAGGAGACAGATTTTTGCTAATGTACGTCGGCCTCGGTTTATCACTAAAGCCGATGTCGATTTCCTCTAATTCATCGGCCGACGTAAAACCTTGCCCTAGCTTGCCATCGTCTTCATCCGCGGTGCCCACGCCGAGAACGCTCGAGCCCTCCACCATGTCTTGTTCAAAGTAGCAGCTGTGGCTCGTCATTTCCAATTGGCTGTATTGTGAAATTGGAAACATTCAAAAAATCGGCTTGCCAGATTTTCCCGGACAAACAATCGATGCCTTCGATTTCCCAAAGCGGAAAATCGGCATTGACGATACTAACTGACCTGTCGGCTGGCACGATATCGATCTTGTCGCCGTCCCATTGGATCAGGCTCTGATACATTGTAGAAGGGATGCAGCAGTTAGCGTGTATCCAGTCCCTTCTGAGCAGCAGGCTATAAGACCCCTTCCCGTCGATGACAAAGAATGTAGTGGACACAGTCTTGTTGCCGACGGTCAGTTCAACGTTGAGAACGCCCTTGGTTTCCGATGGGTTGCCACCGAAGTCCTTGAGCACCATGTTGGTTTTTATCAGATCTTCGGCTCCCTTGCCTAGCTTTCTGAATGTTGCGTAAGGCATGAGATTGACTGCAGCTCCCCCATCAACTAGCATTTTGGAAATCGGCTTGCCGTTGACGAATCCTTTAACGTACAACGGCTTTAAGTGCCGATTTTTGGTTCCTTCTGGTTTGTCGAAGACAGCCTGATCTGGTGAGATTGCTAGTTTCGCTAGGTCATCTTCCACGGCGTCTGCATCGGCTTCAGGAGCGCTGAACTCGGCCGGCAGCACAAATACCATGTTAACCGATGCAGAAATTTTGCCTTCCCTTTGGCTGCCCTCCTGGCTTGATCGGCTGGGCTTTCCTCGGCTTGCTCTTCATCGACTATGGCATCTTTCTCTTTGGGCACCCATCGCCTTTTGATTTTGCCGAGCCGACGGCACTGTTCGTAAATCATTTGCTGGACCTCGTCTTTTCTCCCTTCGTGCTTAAGCCGTTGAACCCTTCTTTTCTGCGTCTTCGTGAAGAGATCGGAAGGGCACCATTGGGGGTGGCCGATTCCTCATCGTCGTCCTCTCCAGTGTCGCGGTTGTTCCCATCGCGGTTTTCATCGACGAAGAAATCCTGGTTGATCGGACTGAGCCAATCATGGACAGATCATCGCCTTCGGTTTAACTGGACAGCTCTGGGAACGAACCGAGTTGGACTTGCAGCCATTGAGCTCATGTACTCGTTGTCGTGGTGATCGTTGCATGCTGGGCAGTCGTCCAGTGTTGGCAGTCTCATGCCGGATTCCCAGCAGTACCTAAAGAAATCGCAATGCCAATGCGTATCGGCATTGTCGTGGTTTACCTCGTACCGCCGGCTTTGGGTATTCGGCTAGCGCCGACGAGGTGCTTCATTGTAGACTTCTTCCTGCCGAGACCGGTACTGATGACGGTATCGGTTATGTTCACGGATCGGCCGTCGGACAGCCGATCTGATGACTGGGCGCACCATATTAATTGGCGCGGTGTGACATCCGATTTGATCGCTTTCTTCCTTGGCCCCGATCGATATGTTGACTAAGCCGTGCGCCATTCTGTTCTGTCGATCGGCTTGCCTGGGGCCGGCTTGGACCGTGTTGACCGGGAAGGGATTGCCGTCTACTTTCATCGGCCGATTCGAATCAGTGAACTTCAGCTTCCCGGCTTCGATTGTCGACTAGATTTGCTTCCTGAAGACCTTGCAATCATTGGTGGCGTGTGATGTGGAGTTGTGCCACTTGCAATATTTCTTTTTCTTTAATTCTTCGGCCGACGGGATCACATGATTTTCGGGCAACTAAATCTGCTTCTCCTTGAGCAGCAACTCAAAAATCTTGTCGGCCTTGGTGATGTCGAAGTCGTATCTTTCTTCTTTAGCCGTCTTCAGCAGCCATTGGCAGACGATGGTCTTTTTGTTCTTGGCCCATTCGGCTGCTGCTACTTCTGCATCATCGTCGTCGGACCCGTAGTCTGACTCAATGACAACCTGAGTTATATTTTTGACGGCCTTCCTGGTGTCTTGGAATCGCTGCTCGTGGGTCGTCACCTTCTGCGCCAAGTGGGCTAGGTTGTCAAAGTCCTGCGCAGAGAATCGCTCTTGGATTGGCGCGATTAAGCCGTGAAAGGCCAGATTGGCCAGCTGGGCATCCGATAACACCAGGCTGTAACATCGGTTCCTCATCTCCCTAAAGCGTTGGATGTATTCTTGGACCGATTCATTGTGTTTTTGCCTGATGCTGGTGAGGTCCGACAACTTCATCTCGTGGTTGCTGGAATAGAAGTAGCTATGGAACTGCTTTTCAAGATCGGCCCAGCTCTGAATCGAATTGTAGGGCAGCGAGGAGAACCAAGTAAAAGCTGATCCTGAAAGAGAGAGAGAGAGAGGGAACAATCGGACTCTCAAGGCGTCCGTAGCCGATGCTTCGCCACACTGTGCCAAGAATCGGCCAGCATGCTCATAGGTTGAAACATTATCCTGCCCTGAGAACTTCAAAAAATTTGGGATCTCGTATCGGTTGGGCAATGGGATCCGCTCGAAGTGCTCCGGATAGGGATATCGATACATGTTCCCTGAGTCTTTTGGCTTGAGGCCGAATTGATCGCGCATAACATCTGCGATCAGATCGGCCCATGTCCTGTTGTCTTGCTGTATCGGCTTGTATAGGTTATACGGCGCAGGCGCTTGCCGATACAGCGGTGGTGGCGTCTGAGGCCTATAATGATGATCTTGGCGGCCCCCTTGGTACTGGTAGTGGTGATCAGCGGGAGGTGCCCGAGGTGCCAGTGGTGGCGTTGGCGGTCCTGGAAACAGCTGTCGGCCACCGGCGTTGCACCGTCTATCTCGGTCAATCGGCTCTAACTGCCGATTATCATTGAACATATTAGCAATCTGATCATGGGGCAGCGGCTGTTGTCGGTTCAGCATAGTAATCGCTGGCCTAATAGATGATTCACCTGGATTTGGCTGACCGAGGAGTCCTCCCGGCGGCCCTGTAACCAGGAAATTGGCCGTCTGTGAAGTACGTGGGCCCTCGTTGCAGCTGGTCGGCTATCTTGACGTCGACCACAGTAGCGATCATGTTATTGAGAGTGTTGACGAAGATGCTACTTTGGTTGACCAATGCCTGGTGAACGGCTGAGTCAATCCGATCATGTAGAGAGTGTACAGCCGGATCATCCTGTACCTGGGTCGGCTCCTCCACCTTCTGTTTGCCTTTTGTCTCACCAAAGGAGAATGCCTTAATGTCGTTCATGCTGAACTTATACTTCTAATGCACGGCCCCAGATCTTGTTTGGGTGAAAGATTGCATGTAGTTAGCCTGGAGCTCTTCCACCATCTTCTTATACGCGGCTTGCTGTTCAGCCAATAACTGTTCCATCTTTACAGGCACGATGTTGTCCTGTGTAATGCTGGGGTTCTTGGAGTCGACCATCTTGCCGGCTGAATCTATGCGTCCGAGTCGAGCCAACAAAGAAAGTCCCATCGGGCGTGCCAAGAAGCGCGTTGATGAGAAATCTCTCTCACGCGTTGGCCTGGGAGATCTGCTTGACTCCAGTGCAGGTCCTTCTCGGCTGCCTACGCTGTGCAGGGCGTGCCAGATGATTTGATCTGTCAATCAAGAAGAAAAACAAGGGAATATGCGTTAAGTGTTAGGTTCGATCCCACGGGATCGGCTGAGGAAATCCATGAACATATATATGCTATTCTAAACTATATTTACATCAAGCGACTGGAATGGATCGGCTACACCGAGACAGCATTAGCCGCCTAACCCAAATACAGCAAAGAAATACATATATGGGTCGATAACCTAGCCGATACTGGAAAGCTAACAAAGAATCGGCTAGTACTTCGATGAATCTTATAGAAAGATATCACTCTTTAAACATGCATAGTCCGGAAATCGGCCATCGGCTATTGATAGTAGGCCGATTTCGGCTAGCGACGTCCAACAAGAATGTGATCTTAACATAAGAGGCAGTCCTAATATAAATCTAATAATAAATATATTAAAAGAAACATATTAGAGCAGATAAAGCCGGCTGAAACCCCGGCACTGTCTCTAAACAATATAAATCCATCCGAACAGATCATTGGCAGCTCTAAGAACTACTTAATAGTTTAAACATGATGCAGCATTAAGTATAAAAAGAACAACCCGATCTATTGTAGCTGATTTATATCTCTCGAGACAATGGATACCGCATATAAACCAGCCAACCTTTAGATCTAGCCCTATTGGCTGTAAGTTCTTGCTAGAACTGGCCAATGGCAGGATAGATCTAAACATTGATCTAATTTATATGCGCTATATGATAAATAGCGCAGTATAAACTCCTGATTCTAATGTGTCATTACGATGGAAGCACTAGAAACAAAAGATTACACCACTAATGACAAGCATTTACCTAGATCTGGGGATCGAAACGATGCAGCCCCCGTAGCCAAAAGAAGTGCTCGTCTGAAGAAAAGGTTGACAATGCACCGAAGGTTTGATTGATTATGTATATTATTTACAGGGGGTCTCGGGTCCTATTTATACCCAAGATACAATTATCTGTACAAACCCTGAACTCTATCTAAACTACTATTTAAAACACAACATTATCTCGGGAAGGACCCATGCCGTGTTACAACTAACAGTCTAAACAAACTCCTAAATTATAGATACAATTGCCGTTACAGGACTCTATCCATAAGTGGCAATATCATTTAACACACAATTAACAACCGAATCTTCTATTTGTCCTAAACTTCTGCATTAGAAACGGTTTCATCTCTTCCAGACCTGAAATCGGCTATCGGTTGCCTCTGTCCGATTCATCCTTAGCCGATTAGCCTCTCAGCCGATCATTCCTTAGCCGATGCGACCCCTGTCTCCAGCCGATCCGACTCTGCTTTGTCTTTGCAAACTTAGGAACTCAATTACCAAACTTCAGTGTTAACACCAGTCGGCTAAGGTTGAATCGGACAAGAACAAGCGATAGTCAATTCCAAGTTCAGAGAAGTTGAAGCCATTTCTGATGCAGATATTTGGAGATAAAATAGAAGATTCGATTTCTAGATTGCGCATTAAGAGATATTACCATCCAGGGATAAAGTCCCATAACGGCGAATGTATGTAAATTATAGATTTGTTTAGGAATAACCCTATTGTAAAGGCGGCAAAGGATTGTTTCCCGCGCATTTGTCATATAGATACAGTAGTTAGTTGTAACCATGTGTAGTGCGATCTTCGTTGTACTTGGGTATAAATAGGACCCGAGACCCCTGTAAACAAGAATTCTCACAATCAATAAAACCTTCAGTGCATCGCCTCCTTTTTCTTCAGACGAACAACTGATCCAACTTCGGGCTGCATCATTCCGATCCCCAAGTTTAGGTAAATGTTTGTCATTACTGGTGTATCTCGTCGAATTTAGTGCTTCCATCGCTATGACACTCTAAATTCGATGATTTATGTTGCGCTAGTTATCATAGATCGCATATAACCTTGAACAACGTTTAGATCTATCTCGACATCAGCTCATTTCTGTCAGGAATCGGCAGCCGATAAAGCTAGATCTAAAGGTTGGCCTGGATTATATGCGATATCCACTATCTCAAGGTATTTACATCAGCTACAGTAGATCAGATTGTTCTTTTTATACTTAATGCTGCATTAGTATTGTCCTGTTAAGTTGTTTTTAGAGCTTTTGTGATCTATTCGGCTAGATGTATTTATTTAGAGACAGTGCCGGGGTTTCAGCCGGCCTTATCTGTTTTAGTATTCTTTCGATATTTCCTATCAAGTTTATTAAAACTGCCTCTTATATTAAGATCTTGCTCTAGTTAAATGCCCTAAGCCAGTATCAGTTTGTGAGCTATAGCCGACAACCGACTGATCTAGGTTTAGCGCATTTAGCTCAGATCAATATCTTTTCATAGGACAAATCGGAGTATTAGCCGATTCACGTTTGGACTTACGACACAGACTAAATTGTTAAAGCATATATTTATTATCCCATTGTATATTTAGACTAAATGGCTAATACTGTCTCGGCACAGCCGATATATTCTAGTCACTTAGTTTAAATATACTTCGGGATAGCATATATATGTAAGTTGACTCTTGCAGCCGATCCAGTAGGATTTAACTTAACACCTAACACATATATCTCTATTTTTCTTGTTGGTTAACAGATCAAACCAACTGGCACGCCTTGTACAACATAGGTAGCCGAGAAGGACCTGCACTGGTGTTAAGCAGATCTCCCAGGCCAGCGCGTGAGAGAAATTTCTCATCAACAGAAGTCAAAAGCAAAATTTTGTCTTCACTCCTATCCATTGGAAATTAGGATAAAATTTTGTCTTTATTCATATGCATAGGAGTCAAGACAAAGTTTGTTCGGTTGTTTTCACCCAATATCCTGAGTCACTATCTCTCAGATAACGATATATATATGCACTGGGAATTTAGACTTAGGACCTTTGTCTGAAAAACTATGCAGTTGCTAGTGGTTCAAGATATTGGCTAGAAACAAAATTCGTCATGACCCCTACGCATTGGGAGTGAAACGAGGCTGACTTAAATATGCATTACCTAAATATCAGACGTAGGAACATCATATATGTATTAACTAAATAATTTTTTTCTTGTCAGAATTACTTGATCCAGTCGTCTAAGCAAAAAATGGTAGATCACTCGGACAAACAGATCCTCTTCAATGAGATCACAGATGGGAGGAGTTAATACTGGGTAGCTGAGGAGGGGAACGAGGATCCCAACAAGTACCTCAATGAGGAGGGGAACGAGGAGGGCAATGCTGAGGGGAATGAGGGCACCCCGGCTGTTGAAGAGAAGAGGGAACGCGGACAACACTGTGTCACCAAGAAAATTGAGGGCCGGTATATCTTAACTGAAGTGGCACAGGATGGTCGACCAAATGCCCTAGCCAACGCTGCAAGAAAGAATGTCGCACACAGCAGATGGGTAGTGAGGGATCACGTGCCCATCAACATGATGAACTAGCACCGAAAAAGGACAGGACGGGATGAGCAAAGCTATATCCTAGACACAGAGAAAGAGATGCTATGGTCCACAATGCTAGAGACATTCACAATCCCTAAGACAGAACATGCCAAGGTGAAGGATGGGACACTTAAAAAATGGTCGAACTGTTTAGGAACTTTAAGAAAGAATTACACAAGAAGTACATCCTGAAGGGCTAGACACCTTATTTTGACAAATTCCCAAAGCTAAGAGATCAGTGGGTTGCTTTTGTCAAATACAAGATAGGAGAGCAAGCGCAAGCGCTGATTGAGAAGAACAAGTCCAACGCCGCTAAAAAACAGTACCATCACAGGCTAGGGTCAGGCGGCTATCAAAAGGCACTGCCAAGATTCGAGCAAATGGAAGCCAATCTAATAGCCAGAGATATCATTCCGGCCACAGCTGACTGGCCGAAACGATCGAAGCATTGGTACTACGCTCATGGCGGATCGCTCAATCCTGCCGATGGCTCCCTGATCTTCGGCAATGCGATCCAAGAAGCCGCTAGAAGATTGAGCGACGTAGCGGAGGCCTCTGCCTCGGGCTCATTCCAGCCCAACAGAGAGAAGGATGAGCTTACGCTCGCACTCCAAAACCCTGAGCATCCAGGATGAACGCAAGAAAAAGGCGTCATTCCATGGAAATATGGATTCCAAGTGGACCTCCAAACCTATCGGAGTACCGACTCACGGCCTACGATATGGAGCACCGACTCGCGGCCTATGATCAAAATATCCAAGCCTACGATCAGAAGATCGAAGCGGAGGTGTCCAGAATGGTGGAACAACGGATGGTCGAACTACGGAGCCAGCAAAGACAAGCAGATCTAGAACCACCCGTCATGGTGAGCCCCTCAGCCAAGCGCAGCAGCTGCACATCTATAGACCAAGTACCTAAACATGTCGTTGAAGCAGAAGCCGTACCCCCATGCCCTATTGATTCGATCATGCGGCGGACATCTCGTGAGCTACATATTCCCTTAAAGAACTCGTCGATCATGGTGTGCTCGTAGTTTTATGATATATATATATATATGACTTGTACATTACGAAAGTTGGTGTGTAAGATGATTACTAATTAATAACCTCTATTCTCGTGAAGGTGGTGTCGGGCATGACCATACCAGTTGAATGAGACAGGACGTATCATTACATGCCCGTTCCACCTAGGTATTCTAAGTTTGAAGTTGAACAGGTGGAACGAGGCTTTGAAGATCTTGAACTGGATATCCCTAGAGGAGACGGGGAGACGAAACTAGGAGACACAGCACACGGAATTTTACTATGGTGCAAGCCATTCATCGAGTTTCCTAGGGGAGAAGTTGCTTCTGTTCCTCCGTCTCCACCACATGGACCGTCTCCTCCATGTGGACCGTCTCCTCCACCTCCTCCGTCACCTTCGTGAACACCGACTCCGCAACTTCCTCCACTTCCTTCGTCGCCTCTGCAAGCACCGACTCCATAGTGTCCTCCACCTCCTCTGTCACCTCCGCGAGCACCGACTCCTAAACGGTCTCCCACTCCCCAGCCTGCTCTGTCACCTCCATGAGCACCGACTCCTAAACGATCACCGACTCCTCTGCCTCCTAAGCACACAAATCGAGTCGTGCCGTCAAGGTCAACGAGATCACAAACAAAGACGACAAGACTTGACGAGCGAAGGCTCCCAGCTCTAAACAAAACGGCATACGACATGACTACTAAGGAGTTAGACGAGGCTGTTAGAGCGAAAGTGGAGACACATTTCAAGCTTAAGAGTCCTAAAAAGCCTATTCCTATTGACCCGGCAGCTAAGGCCTTCTTTAAGAAGATGTGTGCACCACCGGTTAAACCGGCCTTGTCGTCGGACTATGACAGAACAATTAGGAAGGCTTATAAGAAGGCGAAAGGAAAGGCAAAAGATGTCCCGCAGCTCGGGAAGCAACCTAAAAAATCCCTTGAGTCATTGCTGACACCTAGTGAAGCTGAGTTAAGAAAATTTATGAACGAGACGCGACTATCGAAGGAGCAAATGTTTGGAGGCGTAGAAATCGAAAAGGCTGATTTGAAATACAAGTTTACACTCGGTGAACCACTTGTCAAGCCTGCTCAGATCAAAAATTTCTCTACACAGATGTACCAATTTCATAAGTGGTACATGGAAATTTCAAGCAAAGGTAGAGAGATGATCGGTGTGCAGATCAGAAACGAGGATTTCTTCCAAGTACATGATATCATGTGGATCTGTTTTCAGGACGTGTTCGACCTGTACTAGCAAGACGCACTTGACGTCTCTCTTCTCAACTGTTGCATTTTGTATGTATCGTTTAGTTAAATTTATTTCGTTCCTTAGCTCCTTGTATGTAGCTGACTAAAATTCTTTTATCCATTGTAGAATGGCGATCCACGAGTGCCATAAGCGGGGGTGGTTCAAAATAGGATTCATGGACCCCCACAAAATTAACACGGAAATGATAGAAAATTATCCAAAGGAAATAGAGAACAACATTGTCTATATGCTGGTGCAGTAGCATTATAAGTCTTGGATACTACTGTCATACAACACAGCATGAGTTTTTACCACCTACCGTACCAATTTCCATCTCGTACATATGCAGTTTCATATATATATACATATCATGTCACACAATTTTGCAGATTCCACTGGGTGCTTTTCCTTATTGACCTTTCCAAAAACCAAAATCCATGTTTACGATTCAATGGATAAACCAAAGTCTAACTTCGCAAAGGTTTTTGAAGTGATAGACGGGTAATGTCATCTTAGTTGCTATAGCTATTATGCGGTTCTCGGATAATTACTCACTAGCTTGCAACTGCAGGTAGGGCATGAGCACGGTTCCCTGAAAAGGTCCATGGGATTTGGAAAGAAAAACTTGCTGTGCGGATGAAATTTTCAGTAAGTACATGATCCAAAATTATATTGAATCATTAATTTGTTCTAAAATAGAAATGTATATTAAATCTGTTGTCGTTTCTCCTTTAGTGTGAAAAACAAGCGTAGGGGACGAACTTGTACGGCTATTACGTTTGTTGCTATATTCACCGCCTAGTTCACCAAGCACATGTCCTTAGGATCTTCATGTATGTCTAACAGGTATTCATACATTATGTCTTGATTTCTTATTGATTTCATATACTTATTTCTTATTTTTTTTAAATGACAGATTATTTGAATAAGGGACAAACTTCCCCACGGTGATTTCATAAAGGCTGCTCAAGAAGAACTGATGGGAATTATCAAAAAAAATTATTGATCCTTCGGAAGAGTTCTACTACGATGGAAGTTCTATCACTCCATCGTAGATTAGATTTTGTAACACACGATATAGAACATTACAAATTAAGTATATATGTATATATTTATATTTGTGTGTACATATTTTTTAATATATGTATATATTTACTTGAGTGCATATATATATGTGTAAAATATGTATTTATACATATATATATGCATATTGCATATATATGTATATATATTACATATATATAGAGATATATTACATATATATTATGCGTATATATCTATTTACATATATATGCATAATATATAAACAAAACGAAGCGCGTAGCAAAATTTTGAAAAAAATCCTAGTCTCGGTTGGTAACACCAACGGGACTAAAGTTGAATCTTTAGTCCGACTATTTCAATCGGAAGTAATGATAGAATTCTTTAGTCTCACTTTCGTTGTCCTGGTTTGCAATCCGAGACTAAAGGGGTTGCAACCTCTTTTAGTCTCGGGTTGCAAACCGAGCCTATATAGAGTTTCCCTATTACTGTGACGTCAGCAACTCGCTTTCCGTTTTCTTATAAAGTTATAATTGGATGTATATTTTTATTAATGAAGTTCAAAATCCTCTCTAGTGGTTTTTAAGATATCCAATCAAGTGTCAAAAAGGGGTAAATGTTGGAGGGACGACCTGACAGACATGGAAAACCATAGGTCTGTGATCAATCAGGGGTTTTCGGTGAGCTCAATGTGCGGTGTGCTGAGGAGTGCTCTGGTATGAAAAACAGGAAGCATACATGTTCGTGCCTCCTCAAAAAATAACAACCCTACTCAAAGTTCGTACAAGGTTTGTAGCTCTTGAGCTAACTAGCCTAAGTCTTGCCGAGTTATGGAATCAACCCCTTAAACTAAGCTCCGAATTGGTTTTTATAGCCTTTGTCCTTCCTCTCTGTCCGCATGGAGAAAAAGATACGGCTGCCAATGATAGGTCTGAGATACACCCTCGAGCTCCATGCAGATTTTTTTCTGAAGGAGCAGAAATCCCGTGGAATATAATGCTGGGCCCACATGCAGTCTCTCCGTCTTCTCCAATAACATGCGTATCTATCTCCGTGTGAAACCGATACTATAGATATGGCATATCACAACAGAAGGGAATCTAGAGTTAATATGATGGATGGACCCTGCTGTCAGCACACCACCCCCTCAATGTGATGTGATATCCAACGGAATATGCTCCACTTGTTTTCTCTCCGTGAGAACACCACAGATCCCTTCCTGGGTTAGGGCGGGTTCTCGCCGTGAGACATCTAGAGCGTGGAATCCGTCCCCTTTTCGAGTGTCACTATATGTGAGGGATGTCATCCCAAGGTACACTATATGTGAGGGATGTCATCTCAAGATAGACCATGTCAACACAATGAGGTTGGACGGGTCGGACGTGGAGTCCTCGGGCTGAGGTCGGAAGCTGAGCCTCAGGCAAGGACAGCCTCTAGCTCGACCTGCGCACATGGCCCTGAGCAGAAAAAGAGGTGGGCCGTCCTTGGGAAAGAGGCTTTCTAGGTAAGGCTCACAAAAAACAAGAATGGGACAAGATGACAGAGGATGACATCACCCGACAGGACTGCACACAAGATGCCTACGTCAAGCGGATCCCGAGGCATTTTTGTTATACTTTTCAGCCTTGGTCTGTACTTGCTCTTTACTTTATGACTAAGCTTTCTTGCACGCCAAACCCATTGTAACTGCCTCTTCCTTGGACTATAAAGGGGGGTAGGGCGCGCACGAAAGAGAAGAGGAATTTCGCATCCTAGATCTTTTCTCAACTTACTCCATTGTACTCGAATCCTAATCTCACACCACCTTAATAGAGAACATAGGAGTATGCTAGTTATTCTCCAAGAGGATCGAACCTGTCTAAAAAATTTTGGTTCATCTAGTTCTTGAGTCGACCATCAGATCCATTGGTAGGGTGTCCCAACCACTCTTTCACCTCCTCGGGTAGCCACCTTGGAGGACTCCCAACCAATCCGTCGATAGTTGGCGCGCCAGGTGAGGGTTATCCTCACCATTTTGAGCGGTTCTTGATGGCTGTTTCGTTCCACCAACTTCACTGCGCCCTCGGGGACAATTTTCGTCTTTGGGAGCTTGGTTTTTCGCTTCGATGATTTTAGCCACCTTACCCTCTCCCGGAAGGCCACTGGCGAGCTGGAGCGCACGACCGCGCGGTGGCGAGCGAAGATGGTGTTGAGGCACGCGGCTCTGCGCCATGTGGCCTCGACTCCGGAAGCCCGCCCGACCATGAAGGTCTGACGGCCCAAGCCCCCGACTGCTTGCACGGCAGTCCTGAGGGCAGACTCTGCATGGACGCAGATCGAGCACGCCACGGGGCACCGTGCAGCACGCTCGGCTTCCCCGGCGCCGAAGGCGTCTTCCTGGCTCCTATCCACTACGGGGCGAGTCTCCATCCTCTCTGGGCCGCGCGAGCTCCGTGAAGCCTGCACGACACACTCCACCTCGCCTCGCGGTGCCATGAGGCCGCGCTAACTGGAGTTTGCCCCCGACAAATGCTGACCTGCGAACTTCGTCATGATGGTGGATCTAGTCTAAGACGATGAGGCCATGGGCTCCCAGGAGTCCAACGCCCGCCGCAACGCCCGTCGTCACCGCAACGCTGTCCGGGTCGCACGACATGAGCAGGCCTGACGCTCCCATGTTCTACCTCTAAGCCTGGAGCCCGACTTCACCATGGAGTTCGAGGGGCACCAGGTGTTTTGAACGCCCGCCCTCAAGTAAGCACTCTTCGCCCTTCTCGACTCCCCGGAGGTGCAAAAGGCGATGGCCATGACCCAGGTGGCTGTCGCTCAGCTCAACGTCCTAGGCCCATCCGAGCGCTCCCCCAGGGGCACTCGTCGACTGTGGTCTCGGCAGGACCCAGGATCGGGCGGTGAAAGCCAGATCCGCCCCCGTGGCCTCGAGCAAGTTCCAAAAGAAGGCACCACCCCAGGAGCAGCAAAGCTCTTCCTACACCAGTGACATGCGGGAGATCATCATGCAGAGGCTTAAAGCCCAAAATATCATTACACGCCGTGGCGCCGACCGCTGACGCCAAGAGCTACAGCGCCAAGAGGACTATGACCGGGAGCACAGCGCCCCCGATGGTCACACAAATGACGAGGTCCTGTCCCAGCACAACGGGTTCCCAGCCTGCACCGCCTATCTCTGCCGAGTGACATGGCCCAAGAGATTTTACCCGACCAACATCGACCGTACGATGGCAAGACCGACCCCTCCATGTGGCTCCGACTATACTGCATGGTCGTGTTAGTGATATACCCTAGAGGCAACATGGAGATGTTGGATATCATGGTCAATGTTTATGTATTAATGAATAAAGTGTTATTCCTCTGGTAATTTGGTTTTTGGGAGTTCGACAGCTCGCCCTGGGAGAGAGAAAGTCCAGCCTGTTCTTCGCTCATGCTTGAAATGGTCAATGTTTATGTATTAATGAAAAAGATATATTGTATTGATCAATAAATATGTGACTTATTCATGAGACACTTTATATATGAATCTATTTCTAAATAATCCTGATCATTTATCATATCTAATGAACGAATATGATTCTAAGATCAGGACGTGTATTGATTGATGATCATGTCTCATGGATCATGGTATGGAGATACAAAATCAATAAACGTGAACACATATTAGAGAACATGTTGTTGGATAGACCCACCTTAGACACTACAGGGAATTAATGTGTCATTAGTTGGTCTCAAGTGATGTTGGTGCAAAGTCCTTAGACCTAAGATCAACATGGATTCCTACATGTATAATGGCTTACTTAGGGACTGTCAAATGTTATTTCATAATTGGATAGTTATAAAAGTAGTCATCAGGTTTGATATGAAACATGTAGAGGGATGTGAATGATTAAGATGGAAATTGCCCCTCTTATGGAAGAGATATCTCTGGGCCCCTCGATGTAATGGATTATGGTAGTTCATGGCCATGCCGAGTTGATCGAGGAGTCAATCAATAGATATATAATCAAATACGAGATCGAATGAATGATTAAGCTATTGATATGATGGCACGTGTCTTGCCTATAGCTTAATTGGTATCATGAGGCAAAGGGATTTGCGCACACATTACAGGTTCAGCCGATATTATCATCTTTTATACGTTGGTGTCAATACGTTCTGCTAGGGGCCGCTGTTGACGGGTCGACCGAGAAGCTCTCGGGTCGAAACCAAGTATAACTGAACCTACAGGTTCGCACACTTAATAGGATGGAACAGGTATTCGAGTTTGACTCGGGTATGGCTCAGTTCTTATAGGGATCCGATTGAATATAGGGTCCCGATGGGCCACGAGGCCTAGTCGGCCAACTCTATATAAAGAGGGGCGAGGGTGGAGATCGGGAAGTGAGAACACGCGTGAAACTTTGAAGAGTGATCAAGATACTCCATGAGAAACCCTAGCCGCCGACTTATGGTCCAAAACCTGAACCGTGCGCCGACAGCTAGCACACAACGCGTTCGGCGTTCCCTCCCTGGATGTGTGGACACCGATAGAGACATTACCATGTTGTGGTGTAAGTCGGCGAGATCTGCTGGATCGGAACGACGTCTATGATGTCGGGTGATTCGAGCCGAGGTCGGGAGGTCGGGCGCATCTGTTGACGCCAAATTCGTACCACCGCTGGTGTGCCAAAAGATGTGTTGACGTCAGATCACACGCTGACCTGGGAGATCTGCTTAGCTCCAGTGCAGGTCCTAAAATCATTGAAATGCGGACGTGTCAATCAGTTTGATCCTGCCACTGACAACAGAACATAAAGCATATCGGTTGATAGGCCGATAATCGAAATAGCCAATCTGTTGACAGCCGATCGGCTAATAAGCCGATAGCGTGATTCCAGCCGATGCCGATGACAGTCGATGCAGTTTGAATAATCAGCTATATGTCCAATGTAGATTCCAACACTTGTATGAACAATGATATGAAGACAGTAGGCTGATGATACTGTAATAAAATAATAAACCAATTGGTAGATAATGGTATGATAGAATAAATACAGATCCGATGGTCAAAGCATCGGCTGGAGATCCAATGTCATTAAATCCAATTGATTAGGTAGTCAATGAAACCTTTGCTGCAATTGGCTAAATCCAACTTATATATAACCCTTGTAAGCCAATGCAACGTCCAGATAACTCATCGGCTGAAACTCCGATGAAACGATGATTGAAACAATTTAACCAAGACAGCAAAACTATCTGAGAGAAATTTAACACATCAGATAGGACCGGCTAACCCTCTGGTGAAACATTAGCATGAACCTATCGGCTTAACATGATCTAGATTATCAACAACAATCTAGTAGGTCAGACCTAACTGATGCAGCACGAGATTGTATATCATAATCTAATATTCAATGAGTCGATAGATCTATCTAACGTGATGGATATAACAAATCTATCTAAAACGACATTGTGTTTAAAGAAACATCGACTTGGTCAGAATATCAGACCTAACTGAGAAAGTCCTAATTACGCCCATGTGTCTATAAACAGTAATGGAACTAGGGCTGGCAGGACATTGGACTTACCCCATCGCTGGAGATCAAAGCTGATGCAGCCCTGTGTCGGGTGCCAAGTTTCGCCAGATGATGAATAAAGTCAAAAAGACAAAAGGTGGCAATGCGCCAAATTGTATTGATCGAGAGATAGATTACATGAACCTCGGGCTTACATATTTATACCCGTAGGTTGACAAAGATCCTAACAGATTACAATTCAAACTTTCCTAAAGATAAAAGGAAACAAACCGAATCCTTAATTGATACTAACACACTTTCCTAAAGATAAAATCGAAAGCTAACAAACTCTTCCTATTTAATAGATACAAGCCGCATCCTTCCTGAATTCGGTCTCTTCTGGATAAGATTTTCTCAAACCGAATCTAACAATAATCCGAGTGCTGGGATGTTGACAAGAAAAAACCCTCATCGGCTGCTTATAGAAATCCAAGCCGATACTAGCTTTGAGCCGGTATGAACACCAACCGATGAGGACACCGAGCTTACCAAATTTTGGTCTTAACAGTATTAGAGCGAGCCAAGGCCATCAGACGAATCGGATCGAGGTCGGGCGGTCCAGTGAATCGGACCGAGCCGACGTGGTCGGGCGAATCAGCGTCGGGGTCGGCAAGGCACTGACCAGGTCGGCAAGTCATTGTTTGAGGTCGGCTACACTTCCCGACTTGCGTCCATCGGATTGACTTCTCCAACGTAGTTTTTCCGCTACTCTGGACGTCAATTGGTAACGATCTACAGACCCTTACTCTCATGCTTTCCTGGCTTGCGCGGTAGAAAAGATTTGTTTTATGCTATCATAGCCTACGCGTATTCCTACAATGGTTTTCAGAGCTAGACTTGCGTAGTTTGGGTTTTAGATTGGATCTGGAACATGTTTTAGCAAATGGGTTGATTAGATCAATCGGTATACAGTGTCGGTAGAGGAGAGTACATGGAAATTGTGTCGAAGCGATATCCATAGTACCCGGGATGAGTATGAGTCGTATTCGGCATGACGTTTCTTGAGAGTGTCTCAGATCGGTACAATGTGATTGTGCCGAAGCTATTTCTATAGTATGACCATGAGTGTACCTTCAGCCTATGCAAATCATGTTCCTTGAGAGTGTCTCGGAGCGGTATAATGTGATTATACCGATATGATTTTCATAAGCGATTTCATGGATTGGATATGTGATTTTCGTGTGGTGTTTTAGGCACTGCTCGGAAGCGGGACCCCCGTGTGCGTACCCCTTTTTATGTCGTCTTGGTATTGTTTCTCTGCAATAGGTAGAAAACGTTCTACGTCTAACTTATTTTTGCAGAGAATGTTTTGAGATGGTATGGCCCTATTATATGTATGAGATGCATGTGATGCATGTAATATTCTTTCATACGTGAAATGCCTGTAGTATTCTTTCATGACCTACGTGTCGATGTAATCTTCAATTCATAGCTTCTATAGTAGTAGCTGAGTTTGAAAAAAATCAAGCATTTGGTACTCGGAGAACGGTGATGAAGATGGAGATCCTCTACACCGACATTGGGATGGAGATCACCATGAGAAAGGGTAATACTATTTCATTATTAATTGCTATTCTTCTTGCTTTTATATATGCGATATGTTTGTTTGATAGGATATTATCCCTCAAAAAATTAGGTAGTAATGATGTCCATCCAAATGTTACACCTATCACCGTTGTGATCGTCAATTGGTAGGTCTTCCAAAGCAGAGTGCCATTGTCTATCATGACACGATGGGGTATATGTCAGACATATATATGCAAGAGCATCTGGTTTACTTAACAAGGCTATCAAAACAGTTTTGGGCCTTGGGGCATAGGTTGGTGCCGGGGCATTATGATGCCACCTAACAAACGACAGTCGCATAGGGATGTGATTAGCAAGGTGTTGCTTACCCATGTTACTAATTTTCTAGTAGTGATGCCAAAGCTTAGTAGAAAGTAATTAACACGTGGATCTTGACCCAATATGTAACTAATTAACATGTGGATCTTGACCCAATACGTAACCTAGAGGGAAGTTTTAAAATACGTAGTGGGAGTCTTTTGTTAAATTGTTTAATAAAATACAACGCATAAACAGTGTGCTAAACTTTGCTTGTTTTTTGTTGTAGATTATGGTAGCTAATACTATACCTAGTTCTTTTAATTTGCGATCTATACTTGAGAAAGAAAAGTTGAATGGAACAAATTTTATGGATTGGTATCGAAACTTGAGAATTGCTCTCAAGCAAGAGCGAAAGGAGTACGTTATTGAAGTTATCTATCCTGATGATTTGCCTGATAATGCTAATGTTGCTGCACGGAGGGCTTATGAGAAACACACTAATGATTCCCTAGATATAAGCTGTCTCATGTTTGCCACAATATCGTCGGAGCTTTAGAAGCAATACGAGAGCAGTGATGCTCACAGTATTATTGAAGGTCTATGTGGCATGTTTGAGAACCAAGCTAGGCTGAGAGGTTCAACACTTCAAAGTCCTTGTTTGCGTGCAGACTTGTAGAGGGGAATCCCATCATTCCACATGTGATGAATATGATTGGCTACATTGAGAGTTTTGAGAAACTAGGTTATCCTCTTAGCCAAGAGTTGGCTACAGACGTGATTCTCCGGTCGCTCCCTCCAAGCTTTGAGCCTTTCATACTACATTATCACATGAACAACATAGATAAAACCTTGGCCGAATTACATGGGATGCTAAAGACTACCGAGGGGAGTATGAAGAAAAATGGTCATCAATTGATGATGATACAGAAAGCTAAGCGCAAACCTCTTGTCAAGAAACTTTGCACAAAACGGAAGTTAACTCCTGATGGGATCGCGATGCCTCCAAAGCAAAGAAAGGCATGAAGGGGTCGGTAGCATCAGATGCCATTTGCTTCTATTGCAAGGAGAAAGGTCACTGGAAAAGGAACTGCAATAAGTACTTGGAGGATCTTAAAAGGAAGCAAAGTGAGACTTCTGCTTCAGGTATTAATGTTATAGAAATCAATCTTGCTACTTCATCTACTAACTCTTGGGTATTTGATACCGGATCAGTAGTCATATATGCAAATCGTTGCAGGGAATGAGAAGAAGTAGAAGCTTGAGAAGGGGTGAGGTGAACCTACGCGTCGGCAATGGAGCAAGGGTTGCTACAGTTGCTGTTGGCACTATGCCACTTCATTTACGTTCAGGATTAGTTTTGGAATTAAATATTGTTATTGTGTTCCAACTCTATGTCAAAACGTAATTTCTGCTTCATGTTTGCAAGCGGAAGGATATGATTTTAGATCAGTGGACAATGGTTGTTCAATTTATCTTAGAGATATGTTCTATTCTCATACTCCATTGGTGAATGGATTATACGTTCTGGACCTTGAGGCGTCTCCCATTTATAACATCAATGCAGAGAGGCCATTTATTTGGCCTTGTCGCCTAGACCGTATAAATGAGAAACACATGGAGAAGCTCCATAAAGATGGTCTGCTTCACTCTTTTGATTTTGGATCATTTGAGACGTGTGAGTCTTGTTTACTTGAAAAGATGACGAAGACACCCTTCACGGGTCACAGTGAGAGGGCAAGTGACTTGTTGGCACTCGTACATACTCATGTATGGGACCAATGAGCTCAATGGCCAGAGGTGGTTTTTAGTACTTCATTACCTTTACCGATGACTTTAGTAGATGTGGCCTAGTAATTACCAGTTTTGACTTTAGCAGTGAGTCTTGACCAGTTTTGATTGCAAACTATAACCTACCGTAATGGTTGTGTTCCAAAAGAAAATACATTATGTTGTGCATGTTAATCCAAGGACCAAAACAACCCAACAATGACATTGATGTGTTCTTGGAGCTTGTTATCGATGACCTTGAGACTCTCTGGAAAGAAGGTGTGGAAACATGGGATGCGTACGGCCAGGAAAACTTCAACCAACACGTTCTATTGTTCTGCATCATTAATGACTACCCTACACTTGGCAATCTTTCTGGACAAACTGTGAAGGGAAAGAAGGCATGCACCGACTGTATGGAACATACACACAGTAGGTGGCTGAAGAAATCCAGAAAGATGGTTTACATGGGTCATAGGAGATGGCTCCCTATCCAACACGCATTTAGAAGAAAAAAACTTTTCTACGGTGTGAGGGAACTTCTGACTGCACCCAAGGATCTATCTGGAGTTGAGTTCCACAACATGGTCAAGGACCTAACTACTGAGTTTGGGAATAAAATAAAACGAAGTAAGGCAATAGACAAGGGTATGTGGAAGAAAAAATCCATATTTTGGCGACTTCCTTACAGGAAATATATCAAGGTCCGTCATTGCATTGATCTAATGCACATAGAAATGAATGTGTGCGATAGTTTGGCAGGGATACTATTGTATATTCCCGGGAAGACAAAGGATGGGTTGAACGCACACCTTGATCTACAGGAGATGAATATTCGCAGTAAACTCCTGCCTGTAACAGATGCAGAGACATGCATATGGTACCTCCCTCCAGCTTGCCACACATTGTCGAAGGATGAGAAGATCATAATGTTATCATGCCTTAGAGATATCAAAGTTCCATCAGGCTATTCAGCAAGGATAAGTAAATACGTCAAATTGGACGACCTAAAACTGGTTGGAATGAAGTCTCACGATTGTCACGTGCTCATCACATAGATCTTGCCAATTGCTATCAGAGGCATTCTACCACCCAAAGTCTACCACATGATCCAACATCTGTGTGCCTTCTTCAATGCAATTGGAAAGAAGGTTATAGATCCCGAAGACCTAGATGGATTGCAGACCGATATTGTCAATACCCTTTGTCACATTGAGATGTTTCTTTCTCTGTCTTTCTTTGATATCATGACTCATCTCCCTGCTCATCTTGTGAAGCAAACAAAACTATGTGGCCCAATATTTCTAAGAGAAATGTATCCATTCGAGAGGTACATGGGAGTTCTAAAGTCTTACGTGAGAAACAGAGCAAAACCAGAGGGGAGCATCATTGAAGGTTACACGATAGAGGAGGTTATTGAGTTTTGCGTTGATTATATGGCCAAGGCTGATCCTATCGGAGTACCAGCGTCTCATCACGAAGGAAGGTTGTCAGGCGCTGGCACAATAGGCAGTAAAAGAGTTGTGCCTGATCGAGCCTCCTATTCGCAGGCTCATTTCGTTGTGCTGCAACATATAGCAGAAGTTGCCCCATACTTTTAGGAGCATTTAGTGAAGATCCAACAGGAGAACTTGGGGCGATCGGACATGTGGATTAACAGAGAACATAACTCCCAGTACAAAGAATGGTTCAAGAAGCGTATTACAATGTCGTCGGATGATTCAAATGAGACTTTATGGTTGTTGGCGATGAGACAATGTTGAGAGATAGACAGATGGCAAGGATACGATATGAACGGTTACACATTTTACACCGTACAACAAGATGATAAAAGCATAGTGCAAAACAGCAGAGTCCATATAGATGCATTCTAGGATCAAGTTGGGTCTAACACATGCGATGGCCACATTGAACAGATCTAGGTGCTGAACTACATGAGATTCAAAGTCCCTTTGTTTCGATGCCGTTGGGTGAATATACACACTGGTGTCAAAGTAGACAATGAAGGTTTCACTTTAATAGATCTATCCAAGGTTAGATATGCCGACGAACCATTCGTGCTTGCAAAATATGTTGAGCAGATATTCTACATAAAAGACCCTGCAAACAAGAAGATGCACATCGTCAGGGCTAGCAAGTGCCGAATGTCGGGGTTGACAACGTCGTCGACGCAGAAGAATACAATCAGAATCTTAATGTAAGACATCACATCGACCTTGATGATGATCCCCAAGAGGATGTGGCGTATGCTCGTTCAGATCATACAAAAGGCATAACCTTGTGACTGATGCTTTTGTACTTATTTGTTTTGCTATTTCTTGTAATGAATGAACTATTTTGTACTAGGAACTCTTTTGTGTAAATTTGGTTAATAGTAGTTTATATATTGAATTTAGTTAATTTGGAGAATTATTTAGTGAATTAAATAAATCATTGAACTTTACTAATTAATTTACTGAAATAAACAAATTAATTTATAGACATATTAAAATTAAATGAAAAATTATAACGGTGACGGGCCTTAAGTCAAGCCCGTAACGAACGTCAGTACCAATCGGGCTTGATCTCTAAGCCCGTCACGGATGACCTCATCGGTGACGAGCCTTAATGGCATCCCGATAGAGTTGATGCTAATACTAATTGGGCTTGATCTTTAAGCCTGTCAACGATGAACTCATCGGTGATGGGCCTTAATTACATCCCGATAGAGATGATGTCAATACTAATCGGGCTTGATCTTTAAGCCCGTCACTGATTACATCATCTGTGACGGGCCTTGATTATGCCAGTCACAGATAGAGTTTTTCATAGGGCGTCGATTTAGGCATCATCTGTGACGAGCGTTAGTTTAAGCCCAATAGAGATGATTGTGTCTGTATTGGGCTTAAACTTAAGCCCATCATGGATGTGCTTCGAAATCTTATAGAGCGCGCCGATTGGAAATTTTTCCAAGTCCTCACTCGAAGTCTCTTGAGCAGAACCCAAGCGCCCATCCCTTGCACCGGTGTTGTTCCTCGCGACCATGGCCGTCACTCGCGCATGAGCCTATCGCCGTCACTCACGCCCGAGCCCATCGTCGTCCCTCGCACCCGAGCCCGTCGCCGTCCCTCGCACCCATGCCCGAGCATCGTCGTCCCCAAGGACGTTGTCGTCCTGCGCGCCCGAGCACGTCGTTGTCCCTCGCGCCCGAGCATGTCATCGTCCCTCGCGCCCGAGCCCGAGCATCGTCGTCCCCGAGCCCGCGTGCCGTCGTCCCCGCCGCCCTCCCTCGCGCCCAGGGCCGACCATCGTCGTCCCCGAGCCCACGTGTCATTGTCCCCGAGCCCGAGCGCCGCCACTGTCTGAGGCATCAACACCATCGCCACCACCCTCCTTCACCGTCGCGCCTAGGTAAGTCCACCGAGCGCCGACTACTATGTAGGTTTTGCCCGATAAAGCTAGGGTTTTAAACATGATGATATTGATGTGTGGATGCAATGCAAAGATGAAGTTATATTGGTTTGTGTATATTGGTTGTTTTGTATTGGTTCTGTGTATGGATGCACATGCAGAGATGAAGTTGTATAGATGCACATGCAGATATGAAGTTGTATTGATGTTAGATGGCGACGGGCTGTTTATCTGTTAGTTGTATTGACATCAAAGGTGTATAGACTCGTGTATAGATTGGTAGAACTGTTATATTTGTAGTTTGTTTATCTGTAGTTTGTTTTCGTGTGAATAATGACAAAAAAGATATGTATTCAAGTCTGTTGAAAATATAATTTCAAAAACAAATTCACAGATTCATTCTCCTCCCTTTCAAAATTATATTAAAAGATTTATTCTCTTCCATTTCAAAAATAAATTCATGATTCTTTAAAAAATTAGTTGTATTGATGCTATTTTTTCATTTTGTAATTTTGTAAGCTATTTAGACGATGTCTCAGCACGACGAACCAATGTTGACGACAACTAGTGGGTCCACAAGGACACGAGCCCCTAGGAGCGAAAATAAAATCCCAAGGGAGAGGTACACCATAATAGAGGTGGACCTCCAAGAAATGTTGTCCGCACCCAAGAATGTGTGCAAGAATTTTAGATCGATATGCGGGATAATAGGGAGGTGGTCCTTCAGCATCTTGGTTGATCACATCAAGGACGTGTCGGAGTCGAGAAGGAAACTGCTTCGCTGAAGTTCAAGGAGAGCTTCGACTATCCTACAGTCGACGAGGATAGGCTAAAGCAGATGGCATTCAAGACGATTGGACACGCTTGGAAGAACTACCCCAAGCATGTCCTCAACGAGTATGTCCTCAACCCTAGCAAAGGGGAGCCTTTCGGGGACTACCCCTTCATCACGCAAACCGTGTGGGAGGAGTTCTTGAGAAGAAATCAACCGACGAATCCCGAGCCAAAAGTGAGGCTTATTGGCCACTCCAAGCAAGAACTTGCACCCTCATCGGCTGGGCACCAGAGGATATGCCTGGAAGATCGAGCAATGGCAGAAAGAGGATGAAGCGGCAGAGGTATCGAATGTGCCGCCGTCATTTGCCAATATCCTGCACCCAAGGGCAAGGAGCTGGGCAAGGGCAAGGGCTACAAAGAACAGCGATGGAACAATCATGTTGCCAAATGCCCAAGTAGCAAGTATACGAAAATATTGTATGTGTCTCACCTTAATATGTTTATTTTCTTTACACGGATCATACTCTCGATTTATATCGATCTCACATGTACTGCAGAAATAGTTGGTTGTCGTGAGACAGTCCTCCCAAGAGGCCTGCTCTTCTAGACGTGAGGATGGCATCCTCACTCAAGCATTGGGCACCAACAAACATCGTGGACGGACTAGGGGCGTTGGCGCTACCATCCCTAGGAAATATGGATTTTCAGAATACGCGGGGCAGTACAAGAAGCGGGCCCTCTCAAAGTCGGGGAAAGATGCACGTCTGGTTGAGAACACCCAGGAGCAGGTTAGAGCTGAGCTAAGCTCTGAATTACAGGAGAAGCTGCACCATGTGGAGGCCCGGATCAGGGAACAGATGCGAGCAGAGCAGGCCACCGAGTTCGTCGCCGCTCCGCACCGAGACAGTCCAACACAAAGGCGGAGCAGTTCCACGTCAACTGAAGCGACAGAACATCCACAACCAGTACTAACCACCATCAATCATATAACGGTAAAACTCTCAGTCATAATGCACAACAGTCTTAACAAATCCTTATAATATAGTATTCTAAAAATATGGATGAATCTATCACGGGAATCGAATAACGGCGTGCTAACAGTTATGGTGATGGCGACCTTCACGATTCCGGTGGCTGAGGGACTTGCCTTTAAGCCGACCCTAGATACAAGAGTGCATGGGGCGCAACTGATGGCCGACCAGGCGAAAGTGCAAGTTGACACGGTGAAGAACGAATGGGTCCATTTGCCACTGCAGCATCCACCAAACGACGAGATCCTAACCCTAGGATCTGCAAGTGGAAGCTTTATCCAATGGCCCAATGACCTCATTGACATCAAGTTCACTCCGAGGTCAGCCACTACACCGAGCACTCGGCCGCTGTCCCGACCAGCACCTGCTCCTTCAGCCCCTCCAGCCTCTTCAGCTCCCGCTGTTCCACAAGGTGACATGGAGGCCGACAGCACGAAGATTAATCCCCCACCACTGAAGAAATCGAGGAAGTCATGTTCCTTTCCTCCGTAGATACCTAACGAAAAAACTGCTGCAAATGGAAGAGGAACAGTGAAAGAGAAGGTGCAGCCCTCATGTCTAGCTCCGAAGACGCTAGAGATGAGAAAGATCATTCCTCCATCACTGTTCCAACTAAGCATGCCGTTGGTTGGAGACGACGCCCTACGAATGATGGGCGACGCTTACAGGGAGCTCCACCACTACTACATGGGAAGTCAAACGCCAGGAGGACAAATAGAGATAGTGACATCATAGGCCATCAAGGTGGACAACGATTTTTTGGGCTAGAAAACTATATTGTCATAGACTTCAAGGATCTGTTCGACCTCTACAGATTACAAGCGGTGGACACAAGTCTACTTAAGTGCTACTTCTTGTAAGTATTATTGCGTTTCTCAATTTTGGTAACAACAGTCCTTGTAACACGCTTATAAGAGCGTTTGTCTTGTTTGTAGGTATAGTTCGAAGTGGTGTCAAAGAAATACACTGTAAGTAATCTTCCTGGATCCACAATAAGTCATGGTCGCCAATCTTCAAAACGACCGGAAGGGCATGGTGGACTACATATTTAAGACCTTGTTGGCCCACTAAGACAAGGAGTACTTTTTTTGCGCCTATAATTAATAGTAAGTGTGTACCCTAAATATATACAATTGCATGACATATATTGCTTTAGTATTTAACTTTCGATATATTAATGTTGTAGTGCCCATTGGATCATTCTAGTCATTACGCCAAAGTGCAGTACATGTCACTACATAAACTCCAAAATCACTAAGGCGTATGACTGGACCCCGATTCAAGAAGCAATCAACGAAGCGTGGGGACCATATGTGGAGAAAGGAGGCTGGCATAACAAAGGACAAAAACCTAATCCACAAAATTAACTTCCCCATCAAACAACAAATAGATGATCAATGTGGATTCCTTGTGTGCAGCAACATACGAATTCTTTAAAAAAATTCAAGACTTTGGTCGAATTTGATGTTTGTGATCTCAACTATGATATATACTAACTACTTTAAATTATATCAATCGACTAATTTCAAACTATGTACATGTAGGTAAATATATCCAAGCCTGCTCCTACCAGCTTCGTGGGGATTAGAGAAGAGATAACAGACTTTATTGTCTGCTACATAGTGCAAATACAAGGTTAAAGTCCGGGACATGATGAACTTTTTTGAACGTTTTAAGGTTAACGTGAAAGACATGTAAATATGTACCACTTATGATATTATTAAATTATAATTTTGTCAAATGTGTTTTATACTTGTAATGTGAAATATGTGAAAAATGGATGGGTATGTAAATAGATATGACAATGTCAGATGTGTGTACTAGGGAATATTTCTGTTTCTCTAATTTTTACAGCGGGCATGGCTAGCAAAGGCTTAAGGCTAGCAAAAAACAGAATATTTTTTTGGAAAAAACTCATCGGTGACGGGAATTAACTAAACCCCGATAGAGATGTCAGTCAGCCGTGACGGGCTTAAGTTAAAGCTGGATTGAGATGTTAGTCATCTGTGACGAGCATTAATTAGGACCCGTTTGAGATTGTTTCATTGGTGACTGGCCCTTGTTTGACTGGTCTTCTGGGTCAAATATATCGATTACGGGCTATAGATTAGATCCGACAGAGATAAGTGCATCGGTGATGGACGTTTTCCCGCTAGAGATGACTTTTCATAACAGTATCTTTTACGTCGTGACGGGCGTCATATTTGATACACTCGATTGAGATGAGAATGACCGTTGTAGTGGTCGTGGATTCAAGTCCTTGATATGTGGGTGATTTTTTTCTCCCACCTAGCATAAATCTTATTTGTGTTGCTAACAACCAGTACGAATCATAACACGTATCCATCTATGAGAAAACAAAACAGTTTTTTCTTCTTCTTTTTTTGTCAAAAGTTACTTTTGTTGAGATTCGTTTTGTTTTTGTTTCACATGTTTTTACTGGACGAAGGAAGTTTATAGGAAGTCCGAACTTTTATACGCCGGTAAAACACCAATACGATCCGTACTGATCGCATCGGTAGGCCCTGATCGATGTGATTATTAATGATTATCTGGTTTTTGTTGGGAGTGCATTTTTTCCACGTGCGACATACTACTAGTTACGACGTGGAGTACTAGAACAACGAACGTACATATCGTACCCTAACTGCCTATTCAGATTCACGTGACGATCGGCCGGTCTTACATTGGGCCCAATATCCTATCCTGTTAATTAATTCCTACCTAGTGCATGCCACACATGACAAGAAGATAGAGGCCAGTGAATGTGTCTCATCGATCATACGAGTTATACATGGAGGGATGAAAACATTACTGGAGAAATCATTATTAATTAAAGTGGTAAAAATCACAGTAGTCTTGGTTTGAGTTACACCCGGGACTAAAGAGGATCTCTAGTCCCGGTTTAAAAATTCAACAGCCTCTAGAAACTTTAGTCCCGGTTCGTGTTACGAACGGGACTAAAGATCACCTCTAGTTTTGGTTCAAATGTTGTTAGAGCGTGTCGGCGTCGGGCACCTTTAGTCTCGGTTGGTAACACCAACCGGGACTAGAGATGCTACCTCTAGTCCCGGTTGGTGTTACCAACCGGGACTAAAGGTGCCCGCGCTCCGACACGCTTGACAACATTTGAACCGTCCCGTTCTTGACACGAACCGGGACTAAAGGTCCTAGAAAGCCGTTGAATTTTTAAACCGTTGCCTCGGGACTAGAGATGTCATCTCTAGTCCTGGTTGGTGTTACCAACCGGGACTAGAGATTTTGCTTTATATACTCTTTCTTCCTCCTCCATCCCGAGCCACCACACTTGTACATCTTCAAAATTTTTCTCTAACTAGAGGTCCGATGCTGCCAAGGTTAGCAACTTCTTTGGTGAGAATACACAAATATTTGCTATCTACAAGGTTAGGAATTTCTTTCTTTTATAGATTTACGGTTGTTTTTTTATACATTTTGCTATCTACATGTCATGTACTATCTATAATCTTAGCACTTAGCATTTTACGGTTGTTTTCTATACATTTTCATCCCTGCAAAATTAATATGATCCTATCTTGGTCCTTGCAAATGTAATAAAAACGGTAAAAGAGCAAGATCGAGGTCGACGAAAAAGTCCTCAGGGAGAATTACAAGCGGAGGAGGACGGCGGCTGGCGACATGCTCCATACTCACAGAAGATCCTAACTTGCGGTCAGGACAATAATACTCTAATAGCTAATGCTTATGTGACAATTCACGAGAATAAGGCAGAAGACATTGGCGACTATAACTTGAACATTGCTGCTGAAAACAGAGAAAGCACACGTCTAAATCATGGGGAGCCATCATGGAATGAGGTGGCTATCAGATTATCTAAGAAAGAGCAAGACAGAAAGATTATGAAGCAAAGGTAGAAAAATTATGAACTCATTCCATATAGCAGGAAGGACAAAACGAATCTGTGAAACAGAGGTTGGTGTAATCTCTCATTACATATGTAGGAAGGATAAAACGAGTTTATGAAACAGAGGTTGGTATAATCACTCAATGTTGCTCACCTAAGAGTCTTCAGGAACGTGGGAAACAGTATCTTAAACCAACTTCAGCACGTATTAACCTGGCTTCTTGATCATCAGCCTCATCGTCTTCTTCTCCAACCAATTTCAGTTCGTGCGCCTTCCACGGCCATGCTGTTCGTGCAGGAGATGGGGAGCAAGGGGATGTCAGCGACGGTGATGCGGTGGGAGCTGGAGACACTGGAGAATTTCTGTGCGCTGATGGAGCGGAACCCGGCGGTGGAGCTGATGGAGAGGAAAAAGAAGCTGAGGCAGGCGTGCTTCAAGGAGAATTACAAGCGGAGGAGGATTATCTAAGAAAGAGCAAGACAGAAAGATTATGAAGCAAAGGAAGAAAAGCAAGAAAAAAGACCGTGATCCGGATCATGACATGTTGAAGAGACCAAGATCGGTGAAGAAGGTAGGAAGAAGGCGTCGGGGCCTCTCCACGGATCATCAGGAGCAGCTGGATGCGGATACGGATGAGACGACTAAGATAAGCTTTTTCATTGATCCTGACTCATTGGAGTGTGAGATTTGCTTCATGTCTCCCGAAAGAATGGAGCCCAGCCAAGAATATAGGTAAATGTAGTTTTGTCTTGCATCATGCATATGGTTAACCATGCTCATCGCTGAGAAAATTTTATAGCAGTAGCTTCTTTTGGCTGCAAGACTGTCTCTGTTTATCTGTTTATCTGTTATTGATCTAACTTTTTTTTTATGAACTAGCTGGTGGCCTTATTGCACTAGCCTTTGGCCTCATAGTTACCTGCTTGAGGAGGAAGCTCTCTTCTCCAGTATCTCCTTCCCGAGCTTCCATCCCTAGCCATTCTGCTCTACTGTCATGCAAAGCAACGTTTTACAAGGTATGATTCTCTTCTTTCAACTCGGATCAATGCAAGAATGATGCTCTCTTTTTTCTAATCGAAAAAAATAGTGCTTTCGAGATTTTTGTTGCTTAGACACTTGTTTCTTGTCATGCAGACGAGCTTGGTGTCATCTTTTAAGATGATTTGCTGAAGTATTGGGATGAGATGAAGCAATCGGAGAACAAGGTAAAACAAAGTGAGAAGGGATTTCCACTACTCTATTACAGTGATGAGAACGGAGCAGCCTCCAAGACCATGAGAGACGATGTTAGATCAGAGGAGAAGGCATTGACGTTCCAGCTCATGTCGCAGTACTTCTACATGCCAATCACGCAGGCCGCACGAGGGTTTAGGGTTTACGGTTTAAAATAGGGTTTAGGGTTTAGGTTAAGGGTTAATGGTAAAGGGTTTAGGTTTTAGGGTTTATGGTTTAAAATAGTTTTAAATACGACAAATGTTAATTATATGTTATTATTTCAATTTAAAATATTTTTCAAATAGGCCATATGTTAATTACATATTATTATTTGAATTTTAAATGGTTTGGAATATGACAAATATTAATTATATGTTATTATTTCAATTTATAATATTTTTTGTTAATTATATGAACACATGTTAATTATATATGAATATATGAACATATGTTAATTATAACTATATATGAATATAACACAATATAATTGGGCACTGTAATAATTAGTCCCGGTTTTTAAAACCAACCGGGACTAGAGATGAATTTCGAGAGGCGGGAAAACATCTCTAGTCCCGATTGGTGGCTTCAACCGGGACTAGAGATGGCCACCTACCGCACCACGTGGTTGCCCCATCATCTCTAGTCCCGGTTGGTGGCTTCAACAGGGACAAGAGATGTTGTACCTATATATAGCAAGGGCCTCACTGGGATCCAAACACTTATCCGTTTCGCACAACCGCATCGTCTTCTTCGTCGTCGCCGTCGGCGAGCACCGGGCGCGCCGCCGCAGCACGCCGTCTTCGTCGCCGGAGGACCGCCTCGCCGCCGTCTTCGTCGCCGTCGCCGCCGCTGCCGCAGGTTAGCCGCCGCCGCCCCCCTTTTTCTCCGTGATGCGCGCTAGGGTTTAGGCCTCCGTCGTTGCCATCGCCATCGCCCCCATTGTCGTCGTCGCCGCCACCGCCGTCGCCGTTGCCGCCGCCCCCTCCCCACGCCGCCTGCTCCCTTGCTGCCCCCGATCCCCACGCCGGCCGGCCGCCCTAAACCCTTAAACCTTGCCTCCCCTCCACACCGCCGGCCACCTGCATCCTTGCCGCCACCGTCGCTCCCCTCCATGCCGCCGCCGCCGCTGCCGTTGCCGTGCAAATTATGTTTAAATTTGCAAATTATCTGAATATGAATGAATGAGGAGGATTTGAATGACTTAGATGTGTATGTGTAAAATTGTGAATATGATTTCGATGTGTATGTGTAAATTTGTATGGACTTTATATGTAAATGGACTATTTATTTAAATTTTAATACATGAATATTGTGAATTGTGAATTTTGAATGTGTATTTAAATTCAAATGCATGAATAGATTTAAATTTGAATGTGTATGTGACTTGTGAAGTTTGTATTTTTGAACGAACGAGAACGATAAAATCAACAAACGGATGTGAACGGACGGACAGACGAACGAACGAACGAGTGTTCGTTCATTCGTTCGTGGACGAACGGACAGACGTACGGACGTGGACGGACGTACGGACGTTGACGAACGGACGGACGGACGGACGTACGGACGTGGACGAACGGACGACGGACGAATGAACACTCGTTCGTTCGTTTGCTCGGTCGGTCGTTCGTTCGTTCATTCGTTCGTTCTTTCGTGGACGAACGGACGGACGGACGTGGACGAACGGACAGACGGACGAACGAACACTCATTCGTTCGACGTTCGTTCGTTCGGTCGGTCGTGCGTTCGGTCGTTACAACGTACATAGGCATGCAACGTCTCTCTCTCTCTCCTCTCCTCTCCACTTCCTCTACTCTCCACCTTATCTCCCTCACATCATTCTCCTCTCTTTCTCTCCTCTCCTCCAGATGATCGTACTCACGGATGTCAACGAACGTTAGAACGAACGGGCGATAGTTTAGGATTTGGGTTTGGGTTAGGATTAAGGGTCCGAACAAACGGACGTGAACGAACGATAGTTTAGAGTTAGGGTTGGGGTTAAGGATCCGAACGAACGGAGACGTGAACGATAGATTGAACGAATGGTCGATCGTTCGGTCGTTCGTTCGTTCGGTCGTTCGGTGTGGATGTAATTCAGAAGTGACTTCGAAAAATATCACCATTGTGGATGTGCACAATTGGATCTAGTGTCGTCGGATTTCATCTATTTTTTCCATCTTCTTATTTTTTGTCTATGTTTTTTACGTAGACATACATGATATTCCCGAATAATTGATACATGTATTAACTGCATAATTTTTTTCAGAATTCTTTGATTAAGTCCTCAACCCACAACAATCAAATGGCGGATCGTGACGAGGAACAATTTCTCCTTGATGAGATCGCACAAGGAACAGAGTTTTACAACAAGGAGGGACACGAAGATCCAGGTCAATACCTCAACGAGGAGGGGAACGAGGGGGAGACGAGCAGAGGAACGAGGAGGGGAATGAGGGCTCCGCCTCCGCTGGACAGAAGAGGCCACGCGGCCTTAGCAAGAAAATAGAGGGTCGACATGTCATAACGGAGGAGGCACCTGACGGTCGACCAATGGCCCCAGAGGACGCCGCAAGGAAGTTTGTGGCGCACAGCGGATGGGTGGTGAGGGATCACGTGCCCGTAAGCGTTGCCAACTAGAGGCGGTCAACTAGAGGAGGAGAGGAGCAGAGCTATCTCCCAGACTCAGAGAAAGAGATGTTGTGGACGATAATGCTGCAGACGTTCACCATCCCAGACTCAGATCAGGCAAGGGTCAAGGAATGGACGTTGAAGAAAATGGCAGAGCTCTTCAGGAACTACAAGAAACAGTTACACAAGAAATATATCCTGAAGGGCCAGACACCAGACTTTGAAAAGTTCCCAAAGCTCAGAGATCATTGGGATGCTTTTGTTGAGCACAAGACCAGTGAAGAAGCGCAAGCTATCATAGAAAAGAATAAGACCAACGCGGCCAAAAAGAAATACCATCACAGGCTTGGGTGAGGCGGCTACGAAAAAACAATGGAGAAATGGGGAAAATGGAAGCCGACCTAGAAGCACGGGATATCGTTCCAGGCACAGCAAACTGGCCGAAACGATCAAAGAACTGGTTCTATGCTCACGGCAGATCACTTAATCCCGTCGATGGCACAATGATCTTTGGTGATGAAATTCAAGAAGCCGGACGAAGGTTATAGGAGGCGGTGCAGGCCAGTTCCTCGGGCGCGTTCAGGCCCGATAGAGAGAAGGACGAGCTAACGCTCGTCCTCCAAAACCTAGAGCACCCGGAGCGTACGCGAGGAAAAGGCGTCGTCCCCTGGAAATACGGGTTCCAAGCTGATGTCGACACATACAGGAGCCGAATGAGGTCAAAGCGAGAGAATGATGCTAGATTCGCTGAGATGGAAATGAAGCTCTTGCAGATCGATCAGATTGTCGACGAAAGGGTGGCCCTAAGGTTGGCTGAGGAGCGGACGAGTGGGTTAGCCAACAGCCGAATCCAGCAACAACCGCAAAACTCCAACAGCAGCGCAGCAGCTGCGCGTCAACTAGAAATGAAGGCGAGCTGGCCCCACAAGCTCAACCGGGTCCACCATGCCCTGTGGATGACATCACACAGCGGACCCCGTGTGAGCTGCATATCCCGTTGAAAAACATAACAATAAAGGTATGTTAGTACTTTTATGTTGTACGTATATTTTCCTGAATAACTTGTCAATCAACGTTCATTACTAACTAATAAGCAATCTTTTTGAACAGGTCGCGTCGGGCATGGCTATTCCAGTAGCCCGAGACGACACCTACCACTCCCGGCCCATTCCACCTTTGTACTCGAAGCTTGAAATTGAACAGGTGGAACGCGGCTATGAAGATATGGAGCTGGATATCCCCGAAGGAGACGGGGAGACGACGCTAGGAGAAACGACTCATGCAATATTTCTCTGGAGGAAGATCTTCATAAAATTCCCCGGACGAACAGCGTCTCCTATCGTTCCACCGCCCTCGCCTCCACGTGGGCCGTCTCCTCCACCTCCTTTGCCATCTCTGCCTCCTCCGCCTCCTGCGTTGCCTCAACGAGCAACGACTCCTAAACGGCCATCTCCAACTCCACCGCCTTCCAACCCTCCTCCGTCTCCACAACGAGCACCAACTCCTAAACAGTCATCATCAAAGAGCGCGCCATAAATATCAAGCGGTCGTCCAAGAAATACTCAGAGAATCGAGAAGACGCCGCCACCTGCACCAAAGCTTTCCTGTGAGAAGACCGATGATGACCTGCGCGAGGTCGTCCAAGCTGAAGTCAGGGCCCAAGCTAAACCGCAAACTGAACCGCAGTCCGACTACGTCCGGCAGGGCGAAGAAAGCGGGCAAAGATGTACCCCATCTTGGCATGCAGCCACAGAAGCCTCTGGAGTTCAGCACGATTCCAAATATTAGACCTGATTTAAGACAATTCATGCAAGAAGCTGAAATTAATATGGATCAATTACATAGGCGTGCACCCCTGGCGAAGGCTCCCTTAAATACAAGTTCAAAGTTGGAAAGCCTCTCGTCAAGCCGGATCAAGTGAAAAGGCTTCCAACTCAGATGTACCGCTTCGATCAGTGGTACATGCAATGATCCAGCAAGGGTGAAGACATGATAACATGCAAATATTCAATTGACTACTTCCTCGATGGAGGTGAATACCTCTATCTCCGATTCGAAGATATATTCAACCTGTACCAACTTGATGCCCTCGACGTCTGACTTCTAACCGCGCGGGTTTTGTAAGTATCGCCCTGTTATTTCATTTCTTACCTCCTTGAATTTAACTGACTAAAATTCTTTTTAACCGTTATAGAATGGCGATCCAATACTGCAACAAGCACGAATGCACCAAGCATGGATTCATGGATTTACGCAAAATCAACAGCCCATTGGTTGATCAATTTCCTAATGACAGCGTGGACAACATATACAACGCCCTTGTGCAGCACCACTTCCGGTCCTTCATCCTTCTGCCCTACAATACTGCGTAAGTTTTTTCTTTCTTTCCAAACCAATTTCAATCTTGTGCATACATAAAGTTTCGTATGTGTCATCTAAACCAATTTGTAGATTCCACTGGATTCTGTTAGTACTTGACATGGGTCAGTCGAAGATCCATGTCTTTGACTCAATGGATAAACCAGAGTCCACGTACTCCAACATATTTGAACTGTTTAACAGGTAATGCCATCTTACTTTCTATTGCATATATGCGGTTCTCAAATAATTACGTGCTAACTTTCAACTGCACGTAGGGCATGGGAACAATTTCGGGTCAATGTTCGCGGAAATTGGAAAGATAAGCTCTCTGTGCGGATGGAGTTTCTAGTGAGTAACATGCCTGCTCCTAATTTGTGTTGAATCATTATTATGTTCTAAAATATGAAATGCATATTAAATCTGTCGTTGTTTCTCTTTTAGTGTGCAAAACAGTCGCAGGGCACCAACCTATGTGGATATTACGTCTGCAACTACATTCACCGCTTTGTGACCGAAGTCAAAACTGTCGATGATCTAGATGTACGTATAACAACAATTCATACATTACGTCTTGATTTCTTATTCACTTCATATAATTATTTCTCGTTTATTCTAATTAATGACATCTTATGCGAGTAAGAGACGACCTCCCCCACGAGACTTTCATACAAGCCGCTCACGAAGATTTGATGGGATTTATTAACGAGCAGGTCATTGATCCCGCGGGGAGTTCTTCATTAGTTTTAGTAGCTAAACCACTCCATCCACAACAAAGTAGATTAGAGACAATTTTTATAAGCTAGCTAGGAAACATGTATGAATATTGTACATATTTTGGTAATATATGTATATTTCCTTTCTTAAGTTCATTTAAATGTATGTAAATTATATATTTATACATATAAATGCATGTTGCATATATATGTATATGTGTAATATAATATATGTGTGTAATATATATATAGCAGATCATGGAGAAAGGGCTAATTAAAAAAAATAAAAAAATCTTTAGTCCCAGTTGGTGGCTTCAACCGGGACTAAAGATGCATCTCTAGTCCCGGTTATTTAACCAGGACTACTGAGGGTTACCAACCGGGACTAGTGTGACTTTCTCCAGTAGTGAAACAGAGTGGATTCGAAGAGATAATGTTAATATTATATTTGTTTTTTATTTTTTATTGCATATGGAATTGAATACTAATACTATGAAAACAAATATAAATTATCTCAAATATGAATAAGGATCGAATATGATCGGACACGAGTACAGAAACAAATATTTTCTCGAAACAAGAAGACCACCTTAACTTCTGATAAAAACAAATACCATCATATATAATTAACTCATTTCATATAATAAGTTGATTATAGACTGAACAATGCTAATTAACTTTCACATTTACAAGAGTGTGAATATAAATACAAACTGATATTATAATTTATAAAATATAGTATAATTCATAAAAATATTTAAATGTTTAAATTATATTAATAGTGTGCAGTAGCGTTGTGAGATCGGTCACTATTAAAACCTAAAGGGATAGATTGAAGGTCTAGAGTTAAAAAAAGGATTTCTCATGTCTTCAATGGGTATTCGTTCACTGAATATCTGTATTATTATCGATATCTATCAGAAACTCTGATACCATATTCGTATTTGTATCTGGGAAAAAAATATTTGTATTCGTATTGTATCCGTACTATCCGTGTATTATCCGTTCCGAACGATATCTGTATTCATTCGTATTCGTTGTTCTTTGGAGCGGCTCCATTTTCATCCCTACACAAGGGTCCCCAAAAAAATAGTATTATAGGCTAACCCCTAAAGTAGCAAAAAGGACCTCATCAAAATACAAGAAAGCAAAGCTTCTACGCACATCATGAAGTAGAGGGCCTCCAACTCACTAGTGCAGAATCGATTTTTGCATGTGGGCCAAAAGGCATCTTCACGTGCGAAAGGTCTGCCCGCATGCCCGAGATGGCCTACGGGTGGCCCAACCGCATGGGAAGATCGATTATCCCGTGCGGTCGGCTTAAGCGGCCCGCACGGGAAGATCGATTATCCCGTGCGGGCCACTTTACCCGATCGCATGGGATAATCGATCTTCGCGTGCAGTTAGTTAAGTTGACCGTACGGGAAGATTGCTTTTCCCATGCGTATTATTTTATGTGCGCTGCATGTGTTAGGTCAATATTTTATTAGTCCTCTCTCACCCTGTCTCTCTGTCCACTCTCTCTCCTCTCCTCTCTCTCTCAATAATGTTATCGATCGATCAAGATGCATGTATATATATATTCGCACAAGAATAAAAGATATTTAATTATTAGTTTCTCATTAAAAAAGATATAAATGTACACATCATGCATGTTCATATACATATCATGTTTTGTCTTGCAATTTACAATAGTTCCAAAGCCTATAAAAATAGCCTTAATTAGAAATGATTACAGATGGTCTTTTTCCCACTCTCTAAGTCGTTTGAATTTATCGTCTGTCGCAAGCTCGCTCTCCAGATCTTAGAAATCACCCAAATGGTTGCAGACATCTCGACGGATGAAACGACAAATATCTGCAACCAAGTTGAGCATGGTTCGATTGTCAAACCAGTTTGCTACAACTGGAACTGCCTCGATCTGTTTAAGAAGGAATACACATTGATATAGGTAGGAAAATTATTCAGGATCGATCTTAACGTGTCAAAATAAATTTTCTTTGAACTTACTTCTTCGGACGTTGTAGTGTATCTCTCATAGATTCTAAGCATCTCCCACACGTAGTAGCCGCATAGGTTCGTGCCTGGTGGTTGCTTATAACACTATGTTGAATAAAATTATATATGTATGACAATATTTCAAATTAAACACAGTATAAAATGTCAGCATATAGCGGGCATGTAGTTACCGGCCATTAAGCTTCTTCTTTTGTGGATTATTGACCGGCCCTCCGTGTCTTACGTAATGTGTGTGTGCTCTCTGTAGACAAAATAATTGTTTGAGTCAATTGTTTCTTCGAGAGTAACAACAGGCAATACTTATTAAATTGTGCATGACATTACTTACAAAATTAACAAAATGAGAAACTCTTTGAATGTATCCTCATTGTAGTGTGCCAGATCCATCACTATGGCCAAGTGGTCCCACGGATATACCAGAAAAAGCATGTAGTGATCGCTGCGAAGAAGATATGTTAATTGTAGGTGATATCGTAGTAAAATATCAGTTGTACGAAAGAGTATTACATACCGCAGCGCATAAGGGACCATGAGGACATTTTTGTCTTTGTGCTCGAGCATCGATCTGCCCAAGTACAGTACTACCGCGACCATCTTCTCCTTGTACATTTTTTTGATGGTCGTGTCTTTTTGGGACTTTGTTTTACCTTTGAGCTCAGTGGAATCTGCATGAATATTAATGGTATGTTCCGTCCAGCAAATCCTTGTTCGGTTAATGTATCCTATTGGATGGTTGCCCTTTTTCGCGTCGTGGAATTGCATCCTAAGTAATGCAGCGGGTAATTTATCAGAAGTTAGTTTGCAAATGAATTCATTTATGACATTAAATGCGATTGACTTACACGCAAAACGTAGCAACGAGATTTATATCCATTTTTTCCATCTTGAATAATGCATGAAGGTCGTTGGAATAGATTACCAGTATCCCATTTGGTCCACTGATGAAAGCGTGATCTGGGACCTTCACAATAATCATGCCGAGGCCCTTTTTGGTCGCCTTTAGGTACCAATCATGCATCAGCCTCATTTCCCAGGGCATGTCTTCCATGTTGTGCCATGGCAGGAACGACTTCCCGTACTTGTACTTTGTTGGCACTTCGTCGGAAGTCTTGTTTTGCAGGTCCTCCATTTGGTTTTTCACTGATTTTTGTGAATCTGACAACTTTCGAGTTTCATCCTTCTTCTTGTTAGTCGTCGCTCTCCCCCTGAAAGCCTTGAACACTAACTTTTCCTCATATACGGCCATTTCTTTCTTATCATAGGTTGATCTACCAATTTTTGGGATAAGCCGACGAGGTTCAAGCTTGCTCGGACTTAGAAGACTTGTGGTTTTTAGAAGAGGCCTTTCAGGTAGCGCCAATTCTGATTGTGGTGTCGGAGGAGATTGATGAATATCTTGTACATCGGTTGAAGGTTGTTCTGCGGTGACTTCAGGGGCTGATAGATGTGGCAAATCAGGACCTGTTGGTTTATGGGAGGAGAGAGGTGGGGAAGCAAGCCGATTAGGTGGCGAATCTGGCCCTGGTGGAGAAGGCGGTGCAGGCGCAGCAGCAATCTGAGGCACCGATGGGATTGGGGATGCTGACTGTGGACCGACCAGCAGGATATCTCGTTAATGCCATAGTATAAACATATTCACCACGTCCCCAAGCAATTCTATCCCTTCCGGTGCTGGAATATCTAGCTCTAAGCTATTATGCTCTGCATGCACCTTGGTCACTTGCACCCTTGCATATTCCTCAGGGATTGGCGTGTTGTTAAATTCACGCCCTGGTATAGCAAGTCCTGTACCCAGCTCCTTTCTCTTCTCGGCCCTTCCTATCGGCACGAGCAGGCGAAACGGTGTCAAAGCAGCTATGTTATCTACTGGATAAGGTGCGGTGTCAACTGACCCGACACAGCTGGGCATCTATACTGTTGGTTCTTCGGATTGCTAAAACAAGTGTGGGAAGGATTGGCGATTTTGTGAACAAGAGAGTAGAAATGTTCTTCAACTTGTTTTGCTATCTTCTCTCCCAATTTCTATTTGTACCTGTCTCGTTTCTTGTAACTCGTAGCTTCCTCAGGAAACCCTTCCTTCCAACTCATCCTTGATAATAGACCCCTTACTCGTCCAGAATGTTCGGGGTTACCCAATGCAGCTGTCAACTGATCATTTCCCGCTTGGCAATGAATTCCCCTGTCTTCTCTTTCTCCACAATGTCCTTAAGACCAGTTGTCACATGCTCGATATCCTGATCCTCGAAAAGGATCTCTCCCTCGTCGGTGACTTGGCCCATGCTCCATGCCCAAATCCAGTTTTTGCTTCTTTCCTTTAATGCATCTAGAAGCAGGGGCTTGCCTTGGGCAGCAAACTTTTCTTCGGTTGCTCGCCACTTCTCTACGTGGCCATCATAGTCGCTAGAGCCCAATCGGTGTGGGTATTTGTTCCTTTTCGCTAGTTCAAACATCCTTTTCCTCCGCGCTAAGGCTTCAGGGCTTGTCATCTTTGCCACAAACCTGTCCCATTCGGCGGGCGTAATACCACCGTATTCTTCGAATGGAGACTTGTTCTTTTGCACGTAGCGAGTGTTCATGTCCAATTTCCACTGCCTCCACCGATACACCATTGTTTTCAAGGCAAACTCTTTCCCCAGAGCCTCTGAACCAGGCGAATATACAAGCCACTTCTGCAACTCATTCCACATAAAGTTTTTCAGGTTGTCATCCACCTGCTCCTAGGAATCTACATTTAAAGGTACGTGGATTCTGGCCAGTACCCCGCAAGTGCTGCTAAATTTTGTCATTGCCACCTTCGGCTCCACTGGCTTCCCATCCTAATTCAGAGAGGTGATGTAATATGTCTCCTTGGGGGTTGGTTCTTACTTCTCTGACCACTTCTTTTCTTTTGACGTCCTCCAACGCTCGTGGATGTGTCAGTTTCTATCGGACCGGACATGGATGTGTCCGTCTCGACTTTGGCTATGACGATAGATTTGGTGGCCTTTCTTTTTGAGCGCGCCTTGTTTCCATCTATACGTACATCAGAAAATGTTAAATGCGACAGAGAGGGAGACGGATTAGTTCATAAACTATGGCTCGACTTACTGCTTGCTCAATAGGGATGTAGTCGGGGTCTTCTTCAACTGATGGTGCTGGCGTAACTTCGATCTCGAAAGGATCGCTTGGTGTCTGCCATGTGCCTTCCCTCAAAGCCTCTAGCATTTGTTCGACGTTGGGTGCCTCAGAGGGAGCTTTCTCATTCGACATTTGATCTACTGTTGTTCATAACACAATTTGAGAGATTTGTGAACGAAGGGAGTGGATAGTTCCTCGGAAGGAATGGTTTAGTAAACTACTCAAAATTATCAAATGTTTTATTTTTTTGCCCTCAGAACAACAAGACTATATCTGTAGTAGCAAGAGGCGTTTGTGGTAGGTCAGATGGGAAGCAGAAGGCTTCCGTTTTGACCTTTAGGACAATGCGGAAACCTACGCTTCCCACCTAGCCTTCAACACGCCTAAATAATTCGAACCGTGTTTTGATGTTGCAGTTTGCAACATGTTTGAATGGCTCCAGTTCATCATCGAGCAAGATAATTCCTTATTTCTGCACGTGCTTAACACTAGATAATATAATAGATATCCGGCAAATACTCGACCCAATTGTGCACATCCATCATGTCCTAATATGCACTAATGCCATCCTATAGAAAAAACATAGAGAAAAAAACCTAAAGAGAAAAGGAAGGAAAAAATTGTATTTTTCCTTCTTCTTCTCTTTAGGTTTTTCTATATTGACTATATTTTAACTACTACAATACTATTTTTTTGCTCTCAGAAAAATAAGACTATATCCACTATCGGAGCATGAAGTTGAAGGGGCATAGACAATTCCACTATCAGAGGCCCCTAGACCAAATCGTCAAATGTAAGTTATACATATGCATACATTTGACGATTTGGTCTAGGGGACTCCGATAGTGGAATTGCCTATGCCCCTTCGACTTCAAGCTCCCTTAGCTACTCTCATCGCATTCCCCAGCAAAGGTGAGATAGGGGCAGGGGATGAGATAAGAGATGAGAGACCGAGAAGAGGGAGAGGAGAGAGGGAGATTAGATTTGTAGGTCGTTCGGTAGGGAAATCCTAAAATCTAAAATATAACCTAAAATCTAAAATTCATCAAAAATATTCACATGAACTATTTCACATTAACTAATTCACATAAAAAATTCACAACAACTATTTCACATCAAAAAATTCATCAACAAAATTCATCAAAAAATAATAGTCCATTTTACATTTCCATCAAAATTAACTATAGCTCCATCAAATAAATAACAGTCCATTTTATAGTTATATAAAAAATTCATCAAACATTAACTAAATCACCAAACACTATATCCGTCACTTTTACTACTGCTACTACTCTGCTCTACTAGTACTTAATATTACAAATTTTTACAACCCTAGCCAATTCTAACCCTTGTGGCCATTTCGTCGAAAACTTGGCATGCAACCAAACATGAACTTGTAAATTTGCCATCAAACAATTTTCTACACAAAAGTTTCCCGAAATAATTCATCAAACAATATAGCCATCACTTTTATTCACAACAATATTCATAAAAATTAACAAAAATCATTCATTTATCCATTCATTCATTCATTCATTCACAGATACACAAAAATCACTTTCATTCACTTTCATTCATTCATCCATCCATCCATCCATCCATTCACAAATATTCACTGGCAGGGCAGGCATTATACCTTAGTGAAGCCGCGGCAGCAGCAGCTTAAGCGCTCGGTGAGGAGGCGTTGGTGTGGACACGGGGCCGGGCGGTGAAGGGGCGGCGGCCGTGAGCCGGCGGTGGGGGCCGGCGGACGGACAGCGAAGGGGCGTTAGTGAAGGGCGTTGGTGAAGGGGCGTCGGTGAACCGACGGCGCGAGCGGGTGGGCAGTGAAGGGGCGTCGGTGAGTCGACGACGGCCGTGAGCAGTAAAGGGGCGTCGGTGAGCCGGTGGGCGGACGGTGACAACCGCGGTGAGGCCGACGGACGGTGACAGCCGTGGTGAGGCCGACGAACGATGACAGCCGCGGTGAGGCCGGCGGTGGCGACGGTGATAGAGAGGATGGGGCGGTGAAAGGGCGGTGGCGTGGGGAAGTGCGGCGCAGGGGATGCGCAGAGAGGGCGCGGGGATGGGCGGTCGATGGTCGGTGGTCGGCGGCGTGGGGAGTTAGAAATTTCGGCAGCCTAGTGGTGCTAGATCTATTTTCACCGGGGACTTAGAAATTTCGGGAGCCCATGCGAGCCTTATATAGGCAGGGACTATCCTAGGGTCAAGTAATTTTTGTCAAAACCAAATGACAGTGATGTTCTTCGATTTTGTGAACCAAAAATTTTCATTTTTAACTTAGGAAAAGTATCTCAACCTATTGCATGAATAAAATTTGACAATAAATTAAAACTTTTTCATTTCTTACCCTGCGCATAGATGAAACCATACATGTGTGCATGTATGTGCATGCAAGGAGTGTTTTGGAAATAAGTCTTTTGTGCTTTTGGATTTTGAACTCGCATTTCATTATAGGTCATATAAGCAAAGCCCAAAAGATTTAAATTTACAAAACAAGCCTACAACTAACCTTGGATAATAACATGTGGACATGAAAATTTAATTCAAATATCACCTCCTGTGCCCAAGAAAAATTATAATATAACTCCTATAACTATATTAGGTGCATTCACAAAGAGAGAACACCTATGCATAAAAAGGATACCTTAATTTTCTAAAATAATCCACACTTGATAAAATCATAAATTCATGTAGGTGCGAAACATTATGTACAACTCAACATAATTTTAGTACAATTTAATAACTGGGTTTGAAGCCCCAAACAAATTAGATAAAAAAGTCAAATATTAGGCGAATTGATATTTTTATCGGCTAAAATGACATCTTATCTAAAATTTAATTAAAATGCACATAAGTGTACATAAAAAATAATATATTAAAATACTAGGTTAATTATCATGAATAAATATAATTTTTTCTAGAATTTTTCTCCTCTGTTTAGGCCTTCTAAAAGTTCAAATTAGTTTCCAATTACCCTATCTTTGTTTAATTTCCGGGAGCAATCCACAAATGATTTTTGTGTACAACCAAATAAAATGGAAACTAGGAATAGTCATATACCACCAGTAAAATTTTTAGTAATTTATCATGCTCACAGATTAAATTATGAATCTACAAAGTTAGGGGGGAAATAATCCGAAAAATTAACTCAAAATCGAATGCACCAATGATTCTACACAAACCCCTCTTGTTTGCTTATCCTACCACACCCTGGACCCAACTGACAGTAGTCACGGCCAAATGCCCCGTGCTCACGCGGGCCGGCCCGGCACGCTGTGCACTGTAGCGGCACGGCCCGATAGGCAAACGGGCCGTGCCGACACGCCCGAGCAGTCATGCCGTGCTTGGGCCAGCGGCCGAGCCCGCAGGCCGGCACGGCACAACACGTGCACTGTGGCGGCACGGCACGGCACGGCACGGCCCGCGGCGCTTGTGCGGTCGAATCGGCTTGCGACACATGGCGAAAAGGCAGCAGGCGCGCACAACGGCTATTCGGCGGTCCAATAGGAGCGCGCCACGTGTCCCCCGACGGCTATATGGCTATTTAAATTTCAAATTAGCCGTTGGAGACCAAAAAAATCATTAAAAATTCAAAAAAGTTGCAAAAAATCAGAAATTTCGGCCTATAAATAGGGCATGAACCCCAGCCATTTCTCCTCACCCCTCACTTCTCATTTTGTGCTCTCAAGTGCTCTAAAGTGTTCTCTTTGCTCTCAAGTGTCCATTTTTTTGATTTTGTCAAAAATCAAAATTAGTTTCGTAGTTCAATAGTTTGATCGTAGAAGTTTGAAGTTCTCGCAGTTGGAAAGATGTAAGTAATATTCAAATTTGTGTATTATTTGTATTGTGTTTATGAATTCAATAAATATTTTACAATTTGTTTATATCGGTTTAAAATTTCAGAACAGTTCCGAACTATCCATACCAGTCGCCGTCTTTCACCTTGGGTGATTTTGACCCCAACTACATGCCGAGGTTTGAAGATGCCTCCGGATCGGCTCCAACTCCACCATCTCGTGGAGGAGGTACCGGTCGATGGCTGCGGTGGCTTCGGAAGGATTATCTTCCGGATCCGTGAGCGAAGTGTTTCGACACGCACCGGCCCGAAAAGATTGAGAACCTCCGGTGTGTGGCAACACTTCGACGAGATAAAGGAAACAGCCCCGGACGGAAGGGAGGTATCAAAAGCTCGTTGTAGAATATGTAGGCAAATGTTATCTGCTCATGGTTCTGCTTGTACAGGTCATCTCAAGCGCCATGCGGAGTCGTGTGCCAAGAAGCAAGGAATACAACTCCGGCAACAGCAACTTATGCTAAACCCAGATGGTACGGTACGTAGTTGGGAGTACGATCCCATGGTTGCTCGGGAATCTCTTGTCCGGTTAATCGCCAAGCAAGATTTACCCCTGAACATTGGAGAGACTCCTGATTTTGAACAATACATTCAGCAATCTCATAACCCTAGGTTTAAATCTGTAAGTAGGCAAACGACAAGTAGAGATTTAGAGAATGTTTATCAGAAGGATTCAAATGCACTTAAGGAACTGTTTACTACATGTACTTTCTCTGTTAGTGTTACTTCAGATATATGGAGTAGTAGAGCTAGGCAGGATTATCTTAGCGTTGTTGTTCATTTTATTGATGATGATTGACAATTACAAAAGAGAGTTTTAGGGCTTAGGGTTAATAGATGTCTCACATAGAGGAGAAAACATAGCTGAAAGAATTAGGGAAGTAATTAATAAATTTAATCTTGCTGATAAGATATTTGCTGTCACCCTAGATAATGCATCTGCTAATTCTCGGGCTATGGAAATATTGCAACCTTTATTTTGTGTTTATGCTCAATCGTTTCTACTCCATCAGCGTTGTGCATGCCATATAATTAATTTGATTATATTGATGTTGTTCGTCAAGCAATCGTGTGGTTAACTGCTTCGAACCCACGGATTGGTGCCTGGAAGAGGTTTTGTCATGCGGCCGGTAAGAGAGCTCGTAAGTTTGCCACTGATGCTGAGCATCGGTGGAATTCAACATATTTAATGTTAAAAGTTGTTTTACCTTATAGTGAATTACTTATGGATTTTGTTCAATCACGTGGTGGCCCACGAAAGAGTGACGGGTCGCCAATACTGAATGAGCATGTTTGGGCAATGTCCAAAAATATAACCAAATTTTGGAAACTTTTTATGATTGTACTATTACTCTGTCACAAATTTATTATCCAACTTCTAATATAATTTTGCACAATATTCTTGAAATGGCTTCTCTATTTAAAGAATACGAAAATGATGATGTTCTAACGAACTGTCTTTCACATGAAACAAAAATATTTTAAATATTGGAAAAATATATCTATGTTGTATGTGTTTGCTTTTGCTTTGGATCCTAGGTGTAAATTAAGGGGATTGTCTGCTATTTTATCACTTCTTGGTGATACTGTAGGTGTAGATTATAGTTCTTTTTATACCGAGGTTAGGGGTAAATTATATGAAGTTTTTGGAAGATATGAACTAAAGTTTCGGGAGTTCGACAAAGAGACCCCCTCCTATCCCCACTACGGGTAAGAAGAAGATACGGTGGGGTAGGATTTGGGGTGGATCGTCTTCAACCCAAGGTGGTGGCAGTTCGTCGGCTACAAGTGGAGACGGCTCTTCTCATGGTGTGGCCGAAGTGTTGTCCGGTTATTTGGACAGGGACGCCATCCACCATGAAGCACAAGACTTTAACATCCTCGGATGGTGGAATGACCACAAGTTAGCATATCCCGTGCTTTCAAAACTAGCACGAGATGTGTTGACGGTGCCCGTCTCGACGGAGTCCTCTGAATCGGCTTTCAGTCTATGCGGCCGTATCATCAAAGACCGAAGGACGAATCTGAGCAGTGACCACGTCGAAATGCTACTAAGCGTTAAAGACTGAGAGCTTGCTCGACAACATGCCCAATACACTGCGGACAACTAAGAATTGGCTGCCCAGTTCGAGCAACTCTACCTGGATCCAGACCAACCTCAGTAGAATTTTGTTAGCCGTAGTTCTGACCTTTGAGCTGTACTCTTTTCTTTGTCATGATTTTCTCAGTTTTCTCTATGAGTTTTTACATGACAAAGTTTTTAACGAGGCAGCACGTATCATTTGTATCCTATAACGATATAAACATCATTATTTTTTTAACAAATTCTTTTACAATATTTTCGTAAATGTGAATTTATTTTTAACATTACTAAGTCATTATTTTTTTGAAAACTTTAATTTTTAATTTTTATTTTTTTAAACTTATGTGCTGTTTAAAATTGTACTATATATAACGACCCGTGGGCTTGGCCTGGCCCGTGGGCCACCGACGTGCCGTACCGACACGAGCCCGGCCCGGCTCCCCACGTGCCGTGCTTGGGCCGGATGCTAGGCACGTGGGTTGGCACGGCACGGCCCGTTTCATGAAACGGGCCAAACGAGCCGTGCCGGCACAGGCCCGTGCCGTACCGGATCGAGCCGCTCGTTTGGCCTTCTCTGCCTGACAGCTCCTCTAGCTTGCTCTCGCTCTGTTCACCTTTCTTTTTCTCTACTCCACACCGGGACACGCGAAGAGAGAGGGAAACTCGGGAGATGCGCGTGACGTGGCGACGCCGATTTCACGCTCTTTTCTCCCAGCCGCGTCGCCTAAACTCACACTCTAACCAGGCCAAGGAAACGAGATAGACAGAGAGAGGGCTCTTTGCCCCTGTCACCCACACCATCGTCGTCTTCTTCCCTCCATAAAATCGGCAGATCAACTCGACATCTTCATCTCTCACTCTCCAACCAATTTCCCGATTCATCAATCTCAACGTTCGTTCCCTCTAGGTTGAAGACTTGAAGTCTAGCTGCTGTCGACAGTGATGGCGTCGTCTGTTCCGGATGATGGCGGTGTCGTTGCCGATGTTGACCCTGTTGCTGCTGCTGCTGCGGCCGGGGCTCCCGGGCGTTGGATCGTGGTGGCCGTGGACAAGAGCGAGGAGAGCATGCTGTTAGTTGCGATCCCCGCATCTCCCGCGCGCCCTGATCGGGGGCGCCAGCCATCCTTGGCTGTGGGCCCCTCTCACGCAGCGCTATATAAAAAGGGGAGCCGCCGGCGCACGAGGTACGAGGTTCATCGTTGCAAACACGCTCCCCACAAAACCCTAGCCGATCCGATCTATACGCGCGCTGAAGTGAGGGGAAAACCCCACACCGCCGCCGCTCTCTCGCCGACGACATGGCGGCCTCTAGTTCTAAAGGCGACGCAGGTATGTGCTCTTCTCTCCTATCCCTCTCTTCCAATCACTTTATCCATGAGCTCGACTACCTCTAGATCGACACCTAAGAACCCTAATGTCTAACAATGGTATCAGAGCCAGGTTTAGGTGTAGATCTAGTAGGGAAGAAGGAAGGGGACTCGGAACCCCGAAGAATAGCTCAAAAAAAAATGAGAAAACCCTAACCTCTCCACCGCCGGTTGTCGCCGACGCCGCGCGGGAAGTCCACCGCCGCCGCCGGCCGTTGCCGACGCGCGCGGGAAGCCCACTATCCACCGCCATCGTCGGCCTTCGTCGACGCGCGCGGGAGTCCACCGCCGCGCCGGGTTTTGCCGGCGTCGCCGCGGGAAGAAAGGAGAGGAAGGAGGGGGATGCGGGAAAAGAGCGGCGGCTTCGAGGCGTCACGGCACAGCCGCTGACGGCGGCGCGCTCCGCCTAAGGCGAGCGCGCGCCGGCGAGGGGCGCGTGGCGCGCCGCCGCCCGCCCGAACCGGCGCCGGCGGGAGAGAATGGCCTAGGGTTTTTTGGGGGTGGCGGCCGGGAGGGGATTTTGTTTCCCCGAAAACGGCGCCCGGCCGTCCGATCAAAACCCTAGGATCGGACGGCCGAGATCAAGCGGCCGGCTGGAGGGCCTTCGGGCTAAACGGGCCGCGCCAAAATAAGTCTGTTTTTGGTCCCTCCGAGCATAATTGAATAAAATAAGTCTGAGTTAGATCCCTCGGCCAAAGCAAAAGAGAATATGTGTTGGGCCAAAGCAAAAGAAAATAAGTTTATTTTTGGTCCTTCTGTTCAGAAGCTTTTATTGAATGTTTTATTATCTCTGAGCAATTCTAACCAACGTGAAAATTGTTTAGAGAGTAGATAAATGTAAGAATTGCTTCTGAATTTTTTATGTAATTTGTTCCGCTGCTATGATATATTGTTTAAATGATGATAATGTTGTTATTAAAACCAACATTGATAATAGCAATATTAAAATGATGTATAATAGTTTTTCATGCATTGGTTCTATTTCTGCCCAACGGTGACGTAGAATTAATACAGTAGCATGTTGTATGTTTTAATTTTGACCAACGTTAAATTAAAGCATACAAGCATTTTAAATGTTTCTCAATTTCTTTATTTTTTGCTTTCAGGAACAACTAACCCTTTAGTATATATCTCGTCTGTTGAGCCCCTTAATGGGAATAATTATGGCTCATGGCGAGAGAAGATAGAGATAGCACTTGCGCTGTCTGACATAGATGAAGCTCTCACCAAGCCTCGTCCCACTGAGCCAGTTGAGCCAGTGAGAGGGGAAAGTGAGAGCGAAGATGATTTCAAGCAAAGGATGCTTGATCATGCTCCAATAAGACAAAAGTACGATGTTGATCGTGCGAAGTGGGAGTCATCAAACCGCAAGTGCTTGATGGTGATTAAGAGCTCCATTGTGGAGGCAATAAGGGGAGCAATCCCAGTATGCACCACCGCCATTGAATACCTTCAGAAGGTGGAGAATCAGTTCACTGGTTCTTCAAAGGCTTATGCTAGCACCCTCATTAAGAGCTTGGTGACTATGAAGTATACTGGCGGAGGGGTTAGAGAGCACATTTTCAAGATGAGTGGCATCACTTCAAAACTTAAGAAGATGGACTTGGTGCTCCCTGATGAGTTCCTAGTTCACTTGATTTTTGCCTCCTTGCCTTCAGATTTTGAGGCTTTTGTGGTGAACTACAACTCACAGCCTGAAAATTGGGACATTGAGAAGCTCATTGCCATGTGTGTGCAAGAAGAGGATAGGCCCAAAGGTCGTGGTGACTCCGCCAACTATGTGAAGCACAACAAGAAGAGGAGCACCTACAACCAGAATACCGCCTCTCCTAAGGCACAAGGAAGTGCGCCACCAAGTAATCCAAGTTCAGGACCTAACAACACGGTAGTGGACAAGGACACTTGTAGATATTGCAAGAAAAAGGGGCATTTTCGAAAGATTGCCCATTTCTGAAGCATCTTTTAAAGAAAGGTGAGGACATTATTACATTTGTAGATGAATCCTTGTATGTAAGTTATTCTAGATCCACTTGGTGGGTTGATTCAGTGCGACTATTCATGTTGCAAATTCATTACAGGGATTCCGTACGAGGAGGATCCTAACAAGAGGAGAAAGATGCATTAGAGTTGCAAATGGAGTCGAGGCAGAAGTTGAAGCAATTGGAGATCATCCAGTGAAGTTAAATAATGGCTTCATACTTCATTTGCAAAATGTGCTCTACGTGCCGTCTTTAAGTAGGAACTTGATTTCCGTATCATGTTTGACAGATGATGGATATAATTGTTACTTCGAACCATATTTATGTTCAATTATATTTAAGAATAAGTGTGTGGGCCTTGCCATCCGACAAGGCCAACTTTATATGTTGCCCCAACATGAGAATGTGAATGTTGTATGCAATGACGAGAATGTTGTATGCAATAATGAGCCCTCCTCGTCTATGAATGTAAGAAGTAAGCGCAAACGATGCAATGACGAAATATCTGCGAAATTGTGGCACTGTCGCTTAGGCCACATTTCAAAGGGGAGAATTGAACGATTAATCAAAGAAGAAATTCTGCATCCGTTAGACTTCACGGATTCAGAACATTGCATCGATTGTATCAAGGGAAAGTATGTTAAACAAATAAAGAAAGGAGCCATAAGAAGTCTAGGAAAATTGGAAATCATACACACAGACATTTGTGGTCCATTTCCAATTAAGACTGTGGATGGTTATGATTCATTTATAACATTCACAGATGATTATTCGCGCTATGGCTATATTTATCCAATTAAAGAACGAGCAGAAGCCTTGGATAAATTCAAGATATTCAAGGCTGAAGTAGAGAACCAGCTTGATCTAAAGATCAAAATAGTAAGATCTGACCGTGGAGGAGAATACTACGGTCGGCATACCCCTTATGGCCAAATACCTGGACCTTTTGCAAGGTTTTTACAGGAGAATGGCATAGTAGCCCAGTACCACACCGGGCGAGCCTCAGCAGAACGGAGTGGCTGAAAGACGTAACCGCACTCTAATGGACATGGTCCGAAGTATGTTAAGCCACTCCACTTTACCGATAAGTCTATGGATGGAGGCATTAAAAACCGCTGCCCATATTCTTAATCGAGTACCATGTAAATCGGTGCCTAAAACACCGTATGAGCTATGGATAGGAAGGAAACCCACACTGAATTATGTACGGGTGTGGGGCTGTCCAGCTGAGGCAAAGTTGTTTAACCCAAATATTGGGAAACTCGATCCCAAGACAGTGAGTTGCCATTTCATTGGCTACCCTGAGAAATCAAAAGGTTTTCATTTCTACTGTTCTGATAGACATACCAAGTTCGTAGAAACGAGACACGCTGTATTTCTGGAGGATGAGATAGTCAAGGGGAGCAAGGCACCCCGAGAAATTAGTCTTGAAGAGAAGCGTGTATATGTACCCGCTCCAATGATTCATGAACCATTTTTCTCGATGCCTGTTGCTGCTACACCGACAGCACAGAATGCTGCGATGTCAGCACCTGATGTTAGTTCTCCTGTGACAACAACAAATGAACAAGAGGAAACTGTTGAACAGGATCCTACAGAACAAGTTGTCACACAAGAGGAAGAGCAACATCAGCCCCAAACGGAAGAAGCACCACAACTCAGGAGATCTCAAAGAGAGAGAAGGACAGATATTCCTAGCGACTATCAAGTCTATGCTAGTGAAGAAGTTCAAATAGAGGGAGATCCCACCTCGTTTGAAGAAGCCATGAGAAGTGTTCATTCATCAAAGTGGCTTGAAGCCATGCAGGATGAAATGAGATCAATGAGTACCAACAAAGTTTGGGACTTAGAAGAAATTCCTAAAGGAGCCAAAACAGTAGGCTGCAAATGGGTCTACAAAACAAAATGTGACTCCAAAGGGAATGTACACAGGTATAAGGCACGACTTGTGGCAAAAGGTTTACTCAAAGAGAAGAAACCTTTTCCCCAGTGTCATGCAAAGATTCCTTTAGAATTGTCATGGCACTGGTGGCACATTATGATCTAGAACTACATCAAATGGATGTAAAGACGGCATTCCTTAACGGGGATTTATATGAGAACGTCTACATGGCACAACCGAAAGGTTTTGTCATAGAAGGAAAAGAACAAATGGGATGTCATCTGAGGAAATCCATTTATGGATTAAAACAAGCCTCCAGACAGTGGTATTTGAAATTTGATGAAGTAATAAAGAAATTTGGGTTCAATGAAAATGAGGAGGACAATTGCGTTTACGCAAAGTTCAGAAATGGGAGATTCATTTTCCTTATCCTGTATGTAGACGATATCCTACTCGCTAGTAGTGATGTTGATCTGCTATTGGAGACGAAAAAGCTTTTGTCCTCGAATTTTGATATGAAAGATCTTGGTGAAGCCTCATTCGTTCTAGGAATAGAGATTCATCGAGATAGAAGAAAAGGGGTTTTAGGATTATCGCAAAAGGCATACCTTGAAAAGATTTTAAAGAAATATTGTATGCATGCGAGTAAGCCAACACCTGCTCCTATAGTCAAGGGCGATAGATTTGGGAAATTTCAATGTCCCAGGAACCAATATGAGATCGATCAAATGAAAGCGGTTCCATATGCTTCAGCTGTCGGAAGTTTGCAATATGCTCAAGTATGTACGCGCCCTGACTTAGCTTTTGTTACCGGGATACTTGGCAGATATCAGGAAAATCCAGGAATAGATCACTGGAGAATGATAAAGAAAGCTTTGCGTTATGTGCAAGGCACAAAAGGCCTCATGCTAACGTATAGAAGATCTGATTCCCTAGAGATAGAGGGGTATTCAGATTCAGATTTTGCGGGAGATGTAGATGATAGAAAGTCCACGTCAGGCTACATATTCACTCTCGCAAAAGGAGCAATTTCGTGGAAAAGCTCCAAGCAAACCGTCATAGCATCATCCACGATGTATGCCGAGTTTGTAGCTAGCTATGAGGCCACGGGGCAGGCAAAATGGTTAAAGAAGTTTGTGCCCGGGTTGAAAGTGGTCGACAGCATTCAAAGGCCACTCAAGATGTACTGCGATAATGAGCCAGCAGTGTTTTATGCTCACAACAATAAGTCAAGTGGTGCTGCCAAACACATTGACATCAAATTTTATGTTGTGAAAGAGAAAATCCAGGATCATACCATTAGTCTCGAGCATATAAGAACAAAGAAAATGTTAGCAGATCCACTTACGAAAGGCTTACCGCCCAGTGTGTTCAGAGAACACTTAGCCGGCATGGGTTTACAGGAAAGCCTATGATCCTTGGATTAAGAAAGGGCCTAGTGTTTATTTCGAGATGGAGAAATGCATCGTGGTTGTTGCGTCCGATGGTTCAGTGGTGACTGTCGTGATGAAGCATACCCTATGCATCAATCTATTTAGAAATAAATAACAAGAAAAGTAAGAAAAGCGGAGATCGAAGGGGAGAATGTTAGTTGCGATCCCCGCATCTCCCGCGCGCCCGATCGGGGCGCCCCCATCCTTGGTCAGGGCCCTCTCACGCAGCGCTATATAAAAAGGCGGAGCCGCCGGCGCACGAGGTACGAGGTTCATCGTTGCAAACGCGCTCCCCACAAAACCCTAGCCGATCCGATCTATACGCGCGCTGAAGTGAGGGGAAAACCCCACACCGCCGCCGCTCTCTCGCCGACAACATGGCGGCCTCTAGTTCTAAAGGCGACGCAGGTATGTGCTCTTCTCTCCTATCCCTCTCTTCCAATCACTTTATCCATGAGCTCGACTACCTCTAGATCGACACCTAAGAACCCTAATGTCTAACACATGCACACGCTCTCCTGGTGCCTCGCCAACGTCGTCTCCTCCTCGGGCGACACGCTCGTGCTGCTCCACGCCCACCGCCCGCGCCCCGTCTACGCCGCCGTGGACAGCCAGGATACATGATGACCTCGGATGAGATGGCGAGCAGGGACAAGTAAGCCGTCGCCGTCTCTGCCACGGCCATGGACAAGGCCAAGCACATCTGCGCCGCTTTCCCTCACGTGACTGTGGAGACACTGGTGGAGAGCGGGGACCCGCGCGACGTCATCTGCAACGCCATGGTCATCCCCGCCGGCGCCCCATCTACGCCACCATCCCGACCTCCACGAGCGAGGTAATTAGAAAAAAATGGATTCGCGAGAACGTGCACTACATTTTCTTTTTTACCTCGACCCCAACCGAACCATAAATCGTCGCCGGCGAGCTTGTCAAAACCACGGCCAAAACTCCCAGAAAACCGATCTGTTCTGTGCTGTTGCAAGCCGTGGACCATGTTTTGAAAATTTAAACAACTCTAGGGTTCAACACTTAAATCTCCTACTCAGTGACATGTGGGTCTAGGACTTATTTGTAATTATATGAAAACATCGAGGACTCTTAATTAAAACCGAATAAAAAGACTGAAACGTTCTCAGATTTGCTCAGAAATAAGCACAACTTGTAAAATTCATATAAAATCCAATTTATCTCATTTTCGGGTGAAACAAATTTTTATGAACTCACTAGATAATGAACTTTAATTTAGAATTATAAAACTTGGTACTTACAGTGCAAATTTACTCTCAAAAATTTAAATAAAGAAAGTCATATATAGAGATTGTAAAAACTTATAAACTACGTAGAAAATTCAAATCAACTCATTTTTAGGCAAACTAAAATCCAATAAATTCCTCAACTCACACTCTATGGTTAGAAAAAATAAAAATATATAATTACTTTGAGCCAAAAGCTTTTAAAACTATTAATAAGAAAAAAATGAGATTTAGGTGAGCTGAACTTTAGGAATTTAATTAAAATTCATTCTAACTCCTTTTTAATCAACTTAAGTTCTATAGAAGCACAAAAATATGTATTTTCAAAAGATTAAATAGAAGTATATGCCCTCTATACAGGAAAACCCTTAAATATTTAAATAAGGAATATATAACGTAATGCCCACTTCAACTAGTAAAATTGGTAGAAAATTCATTTTTAATCTACATGGGATGAACCAAGTTTCTATAAATCCAGTATAAATCCAGTAAGTAGTAAACTTCAATTAGAAAAAATAAAATATAGAAACACATACACTAAATATATATAGGAAAACCTTAAACATGATAACCTAGGTAAGGTACTAAACAGAATATCTAAATTAAGCACCATGTGTATGCATATAAAGATAAGTATATATATTGTATTCTAGTTTTAAGTAAATCAAAATAAAACATGTCGGACCAGTGGAGTCTTAAGATCCATGCATAGTTACTAAAACACAATATATATAGCTCATATAATAACCACTAAGCTAATATATAAAGTCTCTAACCCGAGAACATCTCCTAGTTCATAAAATGTGTAGCCAAAAACCAAGTCCAAAAGTTATTAACTAAGATTAGGATTGGTTTATCAAATAGATCATTTTATACCTCATGAACATGATCAGGATCTGGACCCAAAATTCCCAGGGCCACTTCTATAGAACACTAAGACGTAGAACACTAGAACACGTTATAAGTTTGTAAATTAAATTAGAGTACTCTGGGTGTACTCATGTGAAAATATGTTATGCTTAGCCTTGCTATATTTGTTGAAATATAGGCATGGATTGATTGCTAAATTCTTTGAAAAATCTTTTGTGTTGACTAAATGGGGCAATCCCTGATTGTTTGTGAAAAAATGAAGAAAAGCATGATTTTAGGCCCTGTTTGGATCCGTAGGCTAATTTTTAGCCCCTCCTCTTTTAGCCTCAATTAGCTCTCAAGGATCCAAACGGGGAGCTAATTTAGGGCTAAAGTGAATTAGCCCACCCCAAAAAATTTGCCTCTTCAAGGATGACTTATTTGGGTTAATTTGCTCCTAGTATCTCTATGATGTCTATGGATTTGCTACAAGGACACATTTATTCATATATTTAACTTTGTGTATTCATGTCATAAGTCATGTATATTTGTTCAATGTAATAGGGTAATAATACCCTCAAATTAAAGACAAATTAGCCCTCAAATTAGCCCTGGATCCAAACTACTTAAGGGGCTAATTTTTATAGAACTAATTTGAGATCTAAGAATTAGCCGTCAAATTAGCCCAAGGGCTAATTATCCAAACAGGGCCTTAGGCTAGGGCGGCAAATAACATGCAATTGATGTATTTGTATTGTCGATAGGGGAAGTGTTCGACTGAGTCGATTAAGGACTCAACTATATGTCATTCATTGTGTATACCGTACATCCACTTGTGCTAGTATGGGATAGTCTTAGCCAAGTAATCTATTTAGCACTTAGCCTTGCACTATGGTAGGTCAGAGTGTATGGGTTCGGATAACCCAGAGGAACTTTTTATTTACCCTGTCGTGGTAGTTTAGGTGACTAAGTCCGTCCAATACAACGATATCGTGCCACGTGGGTGGGTTCCTGTCGTGTCCGTCACCATGGCGTTAAGTTAAGGTGCGGGCCCGTCACTTAACGGTTCTAGGTCATATTTCTAGTATGACCTAGGCTGGAGGAAACACGTATCGTGCTGGTGCAAGGTTAGGGGCTAAGTAGTGTAAAGGCTTCATGGTGACCTCTAGACTGTACTCAATATGTAGAGTATGGTGGTACCGACGGGTACCGGATAAACTAGAGCGATTCACTTTATGTGAGTAAAGCTATACAAACTCTACAGAGTTAATAAAACTAATGGATTAGCCGTGCTCACGGTCATGAGCGACATGATGATATGCTATGGGTATAATTTTGTGATTTTGTATTTTTCCTAAATGTTCTTGAAACCAATTGTTTTTGTGCTAAAAATGATGGTATTTTTTAGAAATGTATTTGCCTTACTCCCCTATGTGAGTAAGAGGTTGAAACCAATTGTTTTCCTATATATATAGTTATGATGAAGCCATGCCATACTAATTAAAGATTTGTGCTTTGCTGAAAATGCCTCATTCAAAACCACATTATAAATGGATTGCGAACTAAAATTTGCTTTATGCCGAAAACTGCAACCGAAGCTAGCCATTCTTTGAATTAGAGCTTTCATGTATGGTGGTCTGATTGTGCTCTTGCGAGTACATTATTTTAAATAATGTACTGACACTTGCGATTGGAATATTCATTTTGTTGCAGGTCATAGACTTAGCTTTTGAGAGATGTAGGTGACTGTTTGCTTCTTCTAGGATTGAACTTAACGGTGTAAACCCCTAGTCGGTGTGCTTGTGGGTAGGTAATCAAGCTACCGCTATTTGCTGTACTCTGGTTTAGATATTTATTTGGTCGGTCAGCCTATGTAATTAATGATGTTGATGTAATCCGTAGACACTTATCAATCTAGATGTATTTCCTTTATATGCTCCTGCTTGGAAAGAAAGTGTGAATTTAGCGCACATCCTGGAAGTTAGATTCACATGAAGAAATATTTAAGATGTTGTAGATCTTTAGACAATCTTGTCAAGTCTTCTGAATGTGTAACACATCTGGTCGTCGTCTTCGAGTGGTTTGACGGGCACATCTCAGGCTGAAGTTAACTATCAGGCTAAAGGCCCAGTAATATCTCACATATCCCTCTCTCGGGACAACGGATGTTTTGTTATGTTTGTTAGATTAGCTGAAGCGTTTCATTTCATCTTGCAAACATAATGGAAGATCCGAACGTCTCCAACAATTCATCACTTATTCTAATGTAAATTCATCACATATTAATTTTACTAATTAATGTATATTCTATTTTATGGAATACCATATTAATTATTCCATGTGAAACTATAAAAAAATATCAATGCACATAGAAATATCAATTCATCACATAGAACCATACATTTCACTCGTAACACCATAAGTTTGATACATTCGCTCGTGAAAACATATATTGTAGACAAAACCAAACTAACGCTTCACAATTTTTGGATTAACATCCATCCGCACGGAATAAAACTTTGATTCGTCGAGAACACTCTCAATGCGTTTGATTCGCGTAGGAAGATCTGTGAATAACAAAATGGTGTCGTATTGATTATAATCAGACGCGTCTTCAATGTTGTCAATACCAATGATGTGTTGCTTGCCCAATACAATAATGTCCATCTTTTCATCGGAAGGGTCCTTCACATAAAAAACTTGTGCAACACGCTTGGCAAGGACCCATGGATCATCCTTGTGTCCAATTTTACTCCGTTCAGCACACGTAAATCCAAATTTATCTACCATGTTGTCTTTCACCCATTGGCATTTGAGAACAGGGATCTGAATGTCTAAACCGTAGTCAAGCTCCCAGATTTCTTGTATGATCCCGTAGTAAGATTTCTTCAGCCCTGTTGCGTCCAACGCTTTGACACGAACCCCACTGATCCGTGCTGAGCTTTTTCTACCTTTGTTGTTTGTGTACAAAGAATACCCGCCGATGTCATACCCTTGCCATGAGGTCACAAGGCTTGTTGGGCCAGCTGCAAGTCTTCTATCGTTTTTCCCTCGAGTGATTCACCAGACGGTAGCTTTTGATCCTTCAGCCATGGGGGAAAATGTGCTTCTGTTCTATCGAAACCCAATCGTCGAATCGCCCAAGATTGCATGCTCTGATCTCGGAAATGTGTTGCTCAATGTAGGGTGCAATGATGGCGAGTTATTGAAGAACACTGCTTTGTGCATCTGATACCGCTTTGTAATCGTTGTCGTAGAAGCATTTTCTTCTCACAGTACCCTTCCCAGATAACAATCCATCATGTCAAGGCATCAGTATCCCAATGGGGTTGACATCTTTCATATAATCTAGGCAACACTCGACAACCTCGTCAATTGTGTAACCCTTTATCATCGAGCCCTCTGGATGAGCACGATTACGGACATACCCTTTCAGAACAGCCATGTATCGCTCGTACCCCCATATTTGATGTGGGTATAGAGGACCAAGTTCAATAATTTGAGGGACAATGTGAACAATGAGATGTTCCATCATGTTGAAGTACGATGGAGGAAAAGACATCTCTAGCTGGCAAGCTGTCTCGACTGTGAATTTTTGAAGGGGTCCTAATTCTTATGGATCAAAAACATTCTGTGAAACTCGATTAAAAAATAGCACAGCTTTGTTATCACTACCTTGGTGTGCACTGGCTTCATCGCCCTTATAGCGATAGGGAGGAATACCGTAAGCATCTTACGACAGTCGTTAGCGTTGTATCCAGAAATCGACAAATCTTTCATTGATACTAGTTTCCGGATATTTGATGATAATCCAGTCGGCATTTTCAAACTAGGAAGACATTTATAGTAGGAAGACATTTATAGAAAGCTTTTTTTCTCTTCTAGTGTCATTGAGTAGCATGCCGGTGGAATCTTAATCTTACCATTCGTTAGCTCTATCGGGTGGAGATCTTTCCGTATGCCCAAATTGACCAGGTCGTTACGTGACTTCAACCCATTCTTTGTTTTACTAGGGATGTCAAGTAAAGTCCTGATGGTGTTGTCAAACACGTTTTTTTTAAGGTGCATGACATTGATGGCATGACGAATCTCTAGGTCTTTCCAGTACATCAGGTACATGAAAAAGATTGAATGTTTCTTGAAAGGAAGCGTGTTTTCTACCACTTCTTTCTTCCTCTTGCCTGAAGCTGTCTTTCCCTTGCCGAACACGACCTTTATATTCTTTGCCAGCTTCAACACCGTGGAACCATCCTTTGCTTCGGGGCAGTACCTTCCTCAACAGTTTTGTCAGAAATGGTAGCCATCGCACGGTACCTATGCGTCTGTGGTAAGAAACAACGATGACGCATGTAAACTAACTTTTTTGACAAGGTCAGGTATATGTACGATGTGTTGTCTAGACATATCAGACATCCGGTCTTTCCTTTAATCTGTCTGAAGAGGGAAAATTGGCTGGTAGATCGTTTATAGTAACGAATATGATAGCACGGAGAGTAAAATACCCCTGGCGGTACGCATCAAACAATCGTAGACCTTCTTCCCACATTTCTTACAAATCCTCCATCAAAGGTACAAGAAACATATCTAGGTCGATGCCAGGCTGTTTTGGCCCCTGTATAAGGATAGTCAACAATATGTACTTTCGCTTATGACATAACCATGTAGGAAGGTTATACATGGTGAGCAAAACAGGCCAAGTGATGTGCGAGCTGCTTAGGTCACCAAATGGATTAATTCCATCTGTACTCAATGCAAACCTGACATTTCTCGGATCCTTTACAAATTCTGGGTGCTTTGAATCAATGTTTCTCCATTGTCGAGCATCGGCGGGATGTCGATTCATACCATCTGTCTTTCAACCCTCTTGATGCCATCTCATCAACTCGGCGTCGATGGGGTTTGAGAACAATCGCTTCATACGATCTTTCACTGGCAAGTACCACATCAACATGGCCAGAATCTTTTTTCCTTGCTCGACCAATGCATTTGGTTTGGCAACATCACTATCAGCGGCAGTGTTGTCCAAGTCAGTGTATTCCTTGCGATAAAGTACACAGTGATTAATACAGGCAAGGATCTTTTCCACGCCAAGAGATAATGGACATATCAATTTCTTGGCTTGATAGGTATTAGCTGGCAACAAGTTAGCCTTAGGAAGTATAGCTCTCAGGACATATCAACCAATGAGTACATCCATGACGGGCTTTAGGTTAAGCTTGTCACTGATGTTATTTTTCCATCGGCCTTTGCATGCCGTTCCAGGTCTCATCTGTGATGGACATTATATTAAGTCCGATTGAGGTAATTCATCTCAATCGAGCTTATTCTAAAGCCTGACACGGATGTGCTACGAAATCCTTTAACAGAGCACGTTGATTCAGATCTACACATTATCGCAAAAAGTTTCTAAGTCCTCACTGAGAACCCTAGCATCGTCGCCGCCGTCCCTCACGTCCTTACTCGCCGCCACCGAGCGTCGCCGTCCGTCCCCGAGCCTGCCGCCATCATCCTCCCTCACCACCACCGAGCGTCGCCGCCGTCCCCGAGCTCGGCGCCATCGTCCTTCCTTGCCGCTAGTGAGCGCTGCCGGCCGTCCCCGAGCCTCGGCACCATCGTCCTCCTCACCGTCACCGAGCCCCGTCGGTCATCCACGAGCCCGGTGCCATCGTCCTCCCTTGCCGCCACTGAGCCCCGCTGGCCATCCCCGAGCCTGGCGCCGTGTCTTCTTCGAGTCCGTGCTGAAATGTCATTTAGTTGATTGATCTTGATGTTCGCCTAGAGTTAGGCACTCTCGCTAGATTAACGCACTATATGGTTAGGTTTAATATTTTTGGACCTTGATGTTTTATTCTCCTAGATTTAGGCACGCACATGTATGGACGGAGATCGTGTGGGCTGATGTTTTTTTAGAAAAGATTGAGTTCTGTGCAATTTAGCTGGTATAGGCATCATTTATACAAAATGCACTTGACTTTAATTGTAGGAAGGCTAGATTAGTTATGTTTCATTGAATTTCTTTTATATAAAAATAAGAGGCTAGAAACTATATGTATATTCTAGCAAATATAGATGAATTTCAGCAAATAATCGACCCAATTGTGCACATCCATAATGGTGACATTCTTGAGTCTCTTCCAAGATTGAGAGAATCGGTTGTGATTCTGAATCATCTTCCTCATCAAAAGAAAATCGTTGTGATGCGGAGTCCACACTCCGCATAAAGAGTCTGCATTGCCACCGTGTTCTCCATCCCCATGATGATTTTATTTTGATGAGGAAGAGGATTTGAAATCACAATTGATTTTCTCAATCCTGGAAGAGACTTCTGAAGAATGTCACCATTATGGACGTGCACAATTGGATCGAGTATTTGCCGGATTTCATATATATTTTCCTCTATTATATTATTTAGTGTTAAGGATGTCCAAAAATCATACTGTTATGATTACTCCTACTATTAATTTCCCCATTTTGTGATTTTGTAAGCTATTTAGAGGATGTCTCAGCACGACGAATCAATGTCGATGACAATTAGTGGGTCCACAAGGATACAGACTCTTAGAAGCCCTAATAAAATCCCAAATGAATGGTACACCATAACAGAGGTGGACCTCGTAGGATGTGCCCACGAGACGATCTGCTCGACAATAGGGAGGCAGAACTTTAGTATTTTGCATGATCACATCAAGGAGGTGCCAGACGTATAGAAGGAAACTGCTTGGCTGAAGTTCATGGAGAGCTTTGAATATCCTGCAGCTGACGAGGACGGCTTTCCAGACGATGGGACATGCTTGGAAGAGCTTTATGTCTAAGATGGTCACCGACCATGTCCTCAGGCCCAGCACCCCGGAGGCATTCGAGAAATACCATTTCATCACGCTAGCCGTGTGGGAGGAGTTCTACGCAAAGAAATCAACTGCTGAATCCCGAGCCAGAAGCAAGGCTTGTAGGACACTCTAGGCTCGTTATGTCCACCCGCACTAGCTTGACAGCGAAGGATATGTGGGGAAGCAGGAGCAGTGGCAGAAAGAGGATGAGATGGCAGAGGCATCTAATGCGTCGCCTCCATTTGCCGATATCCCGCACCCACATGCAAGGAGATGGGCGAGGGCAAGGGCCATGAAGAACAACGATGTGAGATTCACTCTGCCAAATCTCCAAGATCAACAAGTTTACGAAAATATTGTAAGTGTCTCACCTTAATACATTTAGTTTCTTTACACATATCGTACACTCGATTTATATCGATCTCACTTATAATGCATAAAGAGTTGGTTGCTGTGAGACAGTCCTCCCAAGAGGCCTGGACCGATAGACACAAGGATGACATCCCACGCAAGCTTGGGAGGCCTGGACCGATAGACGCGAGGATGACATCCCACGCAAGCTTTGGGCACCGATGAACACCGTGGATAGACAAGGGGCGTTGGCTCTAATGTCCCCTGGAAATATGGACTTCCAGAATACGCCGGGCAGTATAAGAAGCGGACCATTATGAAGAAGGCGAAAAGAGATGCACGCCTGGCTGAGAGGATCCGGGAGCAGGTTAGAGTCGAACTGAGCTTAGAAATTGAAGAGAAGGTAGACCAAGCTGCGGAACGGATTAGGCAGCAGATCCGAGCCGAGCAGCAGACCATTGCGTGCACCGTCATTCCGCAACGAGAAAGTCCAACCCAAAGGCGGAGCAATTGTGCATCAACTAAAATGACAAAAAATCCACCACCTGTCCTAGCCGCTGTCCACCATATAACGGTAAAACTCTAGGCCAAAATGCGTAACACTCTTAAGAAATCCATTTTCTACAAATTATTTAAAACTATGTTTGGATCTGTCAAAAGAACCGACTAAATGCATGCTAAGAGATAAGGTGATGCCATCTTTCGCGGTTCCGGCGGCCGAGGGACTAGCATTCAAGACGAACACTGATACAAGAGTGCACGGGCTCAACATATGGCCAGACATGCAAAAGTGCAAGTGGACACAGTGAACGCTGATTGGGTCTATCTACCACTGCAGCATCCACCGAACAACGAGATCCTAACCCTACGAGGAAACTTTATCCAATGGCCGAAGGAGCTCATTGACATCAAATTAACTCCGATGTTAGCCCCTCCATCTTCCTTAGGTGTTCCATAAGGTGGCTCGATCGAGCTGTAGTATGACACCGACTTTGGAGGGTCTAACCCTGAATGGCCTGCTCGCTCTGAACCATAATCTCTGGAGAAGCGCAAGAAAGTGGCGTCAGAGCCATCTCTGAAAGTGTCATTTGAACATTCACATGTTAAGGCCACCAGCACCGAAGAAACAAATTTTGGACTACCGACGCACGGTCAAGAAAACAAAATTGCAGGAATTTTCCAGGGAAGAGTTCATGAAAGACATTGTACAGAAGTACGAGCAAGAACTTCTAAAAAGTTCAGGGGTGAGATTTATACTAATGTGCACAATATTTCTAAGGCCCCTCAGGCAGCTAAGTTCAAGTTCGGTGCTCTTTTGACCACCCCAAAATGACGCAACGTAGTTAGGAATTGCACTCAGATGAGAAGGGTAAAGAGTGATACCTACAGATGGCCAAGAATGGTAAATAGACGTTCGCCGTCTTTTATAGGAACGAGGACTTTCATCATGAGGATGGTATAATCTGGGTCCCATTTGAGGAACTATTTCAGCTATACAATCTGAGATACCTAGACATATCGCTATTTCAGTTATGGGCATTGTAAGCATACTCGAACCCCTCGCTATTATTTCTAAGTTGATATCCTCACAGCGTGTCTAACTTGTTTCCTTATGCAGAATGGGGACACTTAAATGTAGAGCAACCTATAACAAAGTAGGATTCTTCGATCCAGCGTTTGTTAATTCCAATCATATTGATGACAGCCCAAGGTCCCAAAAATGGGTGCTGGACTACCTCTACAACTCCTTTGTCAAGCTTAAGGACATGAATACGATCCTTTTTCCCTACAACTTTGAGTAAGTGTGGCATTTGTTATTGTACATACAATTTGTGCTTGAAAGTGTTCATTGCTATCTCCTTTCATATGCAGCCATCACTGGATCCATCTTGCCATCCATTTAAAATAATTAAAGATTCTCGTCATGGATGGATTGAGGAAACCGCAAGAAGCTTTCTAATCTATCATTGACATCCTAAATAAGGCACTTGTGAAATATAATAAGAAGTTTCATCGACAGGCTCCATGTGTCGATACATTGCGGGTTTGGTGTCATCATTAGTGCCATCGTCAGGATCAAGGCACGAGCACATGTGGTTTCTACGTGATTAAATTTATATGGTTTTTCATGGAGGACAGCAATTGGCATATTTCGGATTTTGAGGTTCGCCAATTTTGTTAAGACGTAAATACACGTTTCTAAATGCATATTACGTTTTCACATATTCAATCCTTTCATTTGTAGAAATTAGATATCCCGACAAGTCAATTGTTGCCACATGTTTGCTTCGCCCTTGCTGAACAACTCTGTGGATTCATCTTCCGACATGTCATCTCGTTGGGTGGCGCATATCACGTTTCGAGAGCTCCAGTTAGGCTAATGGCTTTCCTTGAGGCTGGCTGCCCTAGTGACAGTTTTGAGAGTCTATCGACGATAAAGACTAAGCATTAGAGTCGATCCAGTAAGCAATAAAATTAACATTTTGTCAAATGTGTTTACGTGATGTGAATGTGTATGCGAATAGATGTGTGAATATCAGATGTATGTCAATTTTTTTTAATATCAGATGTGTAGGATCGAACAAGACCAAACAAATCTACCAGAGGGGGGTGAATTGTAGGAAAACCAAAACCCAAAAAATTTTAGCGGAAATAAAAGTTACCCTCGAATCAATGGAGTTCTCGACGTAGTCCTGTCGCCGCCGATACAACCGCTCTCTTGTCATCAGTCAAACCGTCGTTATTGTAGTGGTCAGACAACTGAAACACTTGTGGTCGGACCGCCGCTTTCCACAGTCGGACCGCATCCGTCTAGCTGCGGTTGGACCGTCGGGATCCGAAACACCGGTAGATGACAAACTCAAGTAGTAGATTAGATCTTTTGACTTTATTGCATCAACTAGTATTTACAAAGTGCAACAATAACACTCCTCATCAAAATCTCGAACTAAACTTGAAACCCTAACTTTCTCTCAACTTGTGTCTCTCTAAAACCGATACCAGGAGGCCACACCCTCCCTCCCTATTTATACCAAAAAACCTCCTACTCAAAGTAGGTGTAGAACTCCTATTCCCAATTGTGGACCCCCGTTTTTGGAACGGGAATAATTCGTATTCATAGTACCATTTCCCTAGATCGAGTACTTTGGTTCCCACGAATACAGTACTGAATTATCAGGTGCAAAGTGCCCGAATAGTCTTACACCAAAAGTATTACAATATTAGGCCCAAAGGCAATATCTAATACATATAGGACCTACCGGTCCGGATACATCCAAAAACAGAAATTAGATAAGATAGCAGACGGAAGGCAGTGGCATGTCGATCGCCTATAGGCAACGAGTGGGGACTAAGACCTATTGCGCTCCAATGTCTTCATTCATCCTAGTAGTATGCGTACGGGTCCTCCAGGTCTTCCATGCCTACAACTGTAGGTTTGTGCGTATAGCAAGGGTGAGTACCCAACGTACTCAGCAAACCAACACGGAATGATGCACATGATAGGGTCATTCAAAGGGTGGCTGTGGTTTATTTGCACAAAGCCAATTTTCGCAAATCATTTCACAAACCTAACATCTAGCCAGTCAAGTTTTAGTTTCAGAGTATATTAAATCGGTGACGGTTCTGTCTGCCATCCATCGTGATACCAAGGATGGTTTCCCGTCCCCGGATCGTCATGGTTTTCTGGGAGTCTATCCCTTCTCGCAGGTTGAGAAGTTGAGTCCACCAGCACACAAAATCATTATGCATACCAACCCATCATTTTAAAATTTATGAGTCTAGCCACGAGAGAAACTTGTCATGTCGCTCATTAACCGTGAGCACGGCTATTCGAATAGATTGATTTACTCACACTACAGTGGATGTACACTTTACCCGTACTCCGCAACTGCTCATTGAATGAGCTTTCATCCCTTTGGCAGTACCCGCTCCATGAACTTAAGTCCTCATGCACTCTAGCCGTTATTTCCTAACAGTGAGAGGAGTTCTGGTGTTCCCGGGGTAAGAGGGAAAACTCACTTAATATTTAAGTCATCGTTAAGTTCAGTTTATTATTCACATAAAGGCCTTTTGTCTCATCACAATCACGGGCACTCTACCATTGGTAGGCCAAGGACACTCTACCTATTGGTAGGTCCTTAACTCAACACCTACACCTGAACCACTATTCAGGGATACTGCATCCGCTTTGTAGGGTTACGCGGAAGCTACGCTAGCCGAAAACAAAAATTTTCTACCGCGCAAACCAGAAACACTTGCAAGTAAGGGCCGGTAGATCGTTATCGATTGGAGTGTGCAGCGGAAACAGCCAATCAGGGCTATCCGATCCGGAACAGTGTAGCCGATTCTCGCAAGCCGACAGCCGATACCCGGGGACAGCCGATTCGCCAATCAGCCGATTCGTTGATGCTATAGCCGATCCGAGTCGTCCGACCATGTTCTCGCGCCTCGCTCCGATGCGCCCGACCGCAGCCGATCCGAAGCCGATCAACAGCGTGCAACGTAGCAGCGCCTCTACCGGTATCCACACGTCCGGGGACAAAACGCCGTACACCCGTGTGCTAGCATGCGATGCAAGGCTAGGGTTTGGCTCGAAAGTGGGGAGGGTTTCCGTGGAGATTGATCTCGGCGACTTCTGTTGCACGCGATGCAATTGACGTGCCGCAGCTCTCCACCCCTCCCTCCTTTATATAGAGTTGGCCGACTGGGACTAGTGGCCGATCAGGACTCTATTTTGAATCGGATCCTATCCGAATCTCACGAGTTGGCCGCCCATACGTCGTAAGCCCATAGGACTCTATCCGATCGGATCCCTATCCGATCGAGCCGTATCCGAGTCCAACTCGAATGCCGTTCTTATCCCCTTAAGCGTGCGACCCAGTAGGTTCGGTATACTTGGTTTCAGCTATAGTCTAACTTAGCCGACCGTCGGCTCGAGTCCAACTCACCGACCTGTCAACAGCGGCGCCTAGCAGCACATATTGACACCATAGTATACAAGAATATAATATCGGCTCGAACCCGTAATGTGTACACAAATCCCTTTGCCTCACGATACCGTTAAGCTATAGGCAAGATGTGTGCCATCCCTTCAATAGCTTAACCATTCACTCGAACCGTATTGGATTATCCGTCCGTTGATTGACTCCTCAATCAACTTAGCATGGCCATGCATTTCCATAATCCATTACCTCGAGGGCCAGAGATATCTCTCAAAGGAGGGGCAAATTCCATCTTGATCACTCACATCCCACTCCATGTTTCATAACAAACCCGAAAACTACCTTTATAACTACCGATTACGGAATAGCGTTTGGTAGTCCCAAAGTAGGCTACTACACATGTTGGAATCCATGGTGATCTCAGGTCTAAGGACTTTGTACCAACACTACCGAGACCAACTAATGGCACATTAATTCTGTAGTGTCTCATGGTGGGTCTATCCAACAATGTGTTCTCCAACACATATGTCCATGTTTATTGATTTGGTATCTTCATACCCATGATCTATGAGACATGATCATCAATCAATAAACATGCCGATCTTAGAATCATATTTGTTCCAACAATATGACATATGATCGAGGATCGTTTAGAAATAGATTCATACATAAAGAGTCTCATAAATAAGTCACGTACTTATTGATCAATACAAGATGTCTATTTCATGGAACTGAATAACACTTTATTCATAAATACATAAACATTGACGTGATATCCAACATCTCCATGTTGCCTCTAGGGCATATCACTAACAATCTCCCACTTGCACTAGAGTCAATCATGTAAGTATCTAATACCCATTGCTCTTGTGTGCGCCTCATGCTTCGGTGAGGAGAGGTTTTGTCGCGGATCGGCTATGTTGAGATCCGTGTGCACTTTGCATATCTTGACATCACCTCGTCCACAATCTCGCGGATGAGATGATATCGCCGAAGTATGTGTTTGGACTTCGATGTGACCTCGGCTCCTTGGCTTGCGCAATGGCTCCACTATTGTCACAATAGAGAGACATTGGACCATCATACTAGTCATCACACCAAGCTCGAAACGAATTTCTTGATCCAAACAGCCTCCTTTGCGGCTTCCAAGCAGCAATGTACTCGGCCTCTGTTGTAGAATCAGCAACGGTATCCCGCTTGGAACTCTTCCACGATCTGCGCCTCGTTCGGCGAACACGAACCCGCATTGTGATCTATAATCATCCTTGTTTGTTTGGAAGCTAGCATCGGTGTAACCACTTACAACGAGCTCTTCTTCACCTCTATAGACTAGGAACATATCCTTAGTTCTTCTCAAGTACTTAAGGATATTTTTACTGCATCCAGTGACCTTCACTGGATCTCGACTGGTATCTCGCTCGTAGCACTCAAAGCGTACGAGACATCCGGGCGTGTACAAAGCATGGCATACATGATGGATCCAATTGCCGAAGCATATGGAACCATACCCATCTTATTCCGCTCATCATGTGTCCGAGGACACCGATTCTTGCTAAGATTAATGCCATGTGACATGGGCAAAAACCTTTCTTGGAATCATGCATGTTGAACCTTTTCAACACCTTGTCAATGTATGTACTTTGGCTTAATCCAATTAGCCTCTTGGATCTATCTCTATAGATCCGAATGCCCAATATATATGCTGCCTCCCTAAGTCTTTCATGGAAAAACTATTTTTCAATGAAGACTTGACGGATTCAAGCATAGGGATATCATTTCCAATCGCAATATGTCATCCACATATAAGATTAGAAATACAATTGCGCTCCCACCGACCTTTTTGTAAACACAGGCCTCTTCTTCATTTTTGATGAAACCAAACCCTTTGATTACTTCATCAAAACGAATATTCCAACTCCGAGATGCTTGCTTCAATCCATAAATGGATTTCGTAGCTTGCATATCTTTCCAGCGATCTCGGATCGACAAAACCCCGAGGTTGTATCATGTATACATCCTCACTTAGGTTTCCATTTAGGAAAGCCGTTTTGACATCCATCTCGCCATATCTCATAATCGAAATATGCAAGCAATCGCTAGGATAATCCGAATAGATTTAAGCATTGCGACGGGCGAGAAGGTTTCATCATAATCAACTCCTTGAATCTGTTTAAAACCTTTCGCCACCAATCGCGCCTTATAGATGTGAACATTTCTATCCATATCGGCCTTTTTCTTAAAACCCATTTACACTCAATGGTTTTGACACCATCAGTGGATCAACCAAGTTCCAAACTTGATTGTCGTACATGGATTCTATTTCGGATTTCATGGCTCCAAGCCACTTGTTGGAATCGGGTCCCACCATCGCTTCCTCATAGGTCTTAGGTTCATCGTTGTCCAACAACAATATATCACGTTGTTCCGCACTGTGTACTGCAGGGCGCACGACGTGATCTTTCGACTCCGTGGGGCTAGTGTATCTACAACCGGTGGCGCAACACTTTGTTCCTCTGTTGTGGTTCCGTGGTCGAAACATTTTTCGGTGTTTCTTGAACTTCTTCAAGATGCACCCTGCTCCCACTAACCCTTCTTGAAAGAAACTCTTTCTCCAAGAAGACACCGTGTTGGGCGACAAACACTTTGCCTTGTTCCCGATTATAAAAGTAATATCCCTTAGTTTCCTTAGGATATCCCACAAAGAAGCACTTGTCGATTTGGGTGTGAGCTTGTCGACCGTAAACGTTTTACATAAGCCTCACATCCCCAAATTTTGAGAAAAGACAAACTAGGGGTTGCCCTGTCCATATCTCATATGGTGTCTTTTCAACCGACTTAGATGGAACTCTATTTAGTGTGAGCGCAATGTTTCAAGAGCATATCCCCGAAGGATAACGGAAGATCACTTTGGCTCATCATCGACCGCACCATGTCCAACAAGGTGCGATTTCTCGGTCGGACACCCCATTCCATTGTGGAGTTCTCGGAGTCAACGTGGAACAATTTCACAATCTTTCGGATGATTACCAAACTCTTGGCTCAAGTATTCCCCTCCACGATCGATCGTAGAAACTTGATTGTTTTCCCTAAATGATTCTGTACTTCATTCTGAATTCTTTGAACTTTTCAAAGGATTCGGACTTATGCCTCATTAAGTAGATATAACCATATCTACTAAAGTCATCGTAAAGGTAATGAAGTACGATAACCACCTCGGCCGTTGAGCTCATTGGTCCACATACATCGTATGTACAAGTGCCAATAAGTCACTTGCTCTCTCACTATATCCCGTGAAAGGTGCCTTTGTCATCTTACCAAGTAAACAAGACTCACATGTCTCAAATGATTCAAAATCAAAAGAGTGAAGCAGTCCATCCTTATGGAGCTTCTCCATGCGTTTCTTATTTATATGGCCTAAGCGACAATGCCGGATAAACGTGGGGTTTATATCATTAGAGAGTTGCCTTTCGTATTAATGTTATAGATGGGAGATGCTTCAAGATTCAAAACGTATAATCCATTCACCAATGGAGCATGAAAATAGAACATATCTCGAGATATATTGAACAACCATTGTTCATTGATCTAAAATCATATCCTTCCGCTTGCAAACATGAAGCGGAAATAACGTTTTGACATAGTGTTGGAACACAATAACAATTATTTAATTCGAAAACTAATCCCGAAGGTAGATGAAGTGGTACGGTGCGGGCGTGCAAGCCTAGCAACGCTTGCTCCATTGCCGACGCGCAGTTTCACCTCTCCTCTTCTCAAGCCTCTACTTCTTCTCATTCCCGCAACGATTTGCAAATATGAGCTACTGATCCGGTATCAAATACCCAAGAGTTAGTAGGTGAAGTAGCAAGATTAATGTCTATAACATTAATACCGAAGCGTAAGTCGTACTTTGCTTCTTTTTGAGATCCTCCATGTACTTCTTGCAGTTCCTCTTCCAAGGCTGTCTCCTTGCAATAGAAGCAAACGGCATCCGATGCCGCCGACCCTTCTTGCCCTTCTTTGCATTGGAGGCACTCGCGATCTCATCGGGAGTTAACTTCCTCTTTGTGCAAAGCTTCTTGACAGTGGTTTGCGCTTAGCCTTCGCATCATCATCACATGATGACCGTTTTCTCGGATACTCTCCTTAGCGTGTCTTTAGCATCCCATGCAATTCAGCCAAGGTCCTATCCATATTGTTCATGTGATAATTTAATATGAATGGCTCGAAGCTCGGAGGGAGCGGCGGAGAATCACATCGTAGCCAACTCTTGGCTAAGGGAAAACCAGTTTTCCGGACTCTCAATGTAGCCAATCATCTTTATCACATGCGGATCGACGGGATTCCCTCAACAAGCTCGCACGCAAACAAGGACTTTGAGGTGTTGAACCTCTCGGCCCGAGCTTGGTTCTCAAACATGCCACGCAGCCCCTGAATAATAGTGTGAGCATCGCCGCTCTTATATTGCTTCAAGCTCGGGGACATTGTAGCAAGCATGAGACGGCTTATATCTAGGGCATCATTAGTGTGTTTCTCATAAGCCCTCCGTGCGTTGCGGTGGCATTATTTGGCAAATCCTCGGGATAGGGTACTTCAAGAACGTACTCCTTACGCTCTTGCTTGAGAACAATTCTCAAATTGCGATACCAATCCATAAAGTTTGTTCCATTTAATTTTTCCTTTTCGAGAATAGATCGCAAATTAAAGGTACGGGTGTAGTATTAGCCGCCATTTATTCTACAACAGAAAAAGCAAACTTTAGCACAATGTTTATGCTATGTCTATTGTTAAACAATTTAACATTAGACTCCCATTACGTATTTTCCACCTTCCCTCTAGGTTACGTATTGGGTCAAGATCCACATGTTAATTAATTTTCTAGTGAGCTTTGGCATCACTGCTAGAAAATTAGTAACATCGGTAAGCAACACCTTGCTAATCACATCTCTATGTGACTCTTGTTGTTGGTGTGGCATCTCCATGCCCGGCGCCAACCTATGCCCCAAGGCCCAAAACTGTTTTGATAGCCTTGTTAAGTAAACCAAATGCTCCTGCATGTATATGTCGACATATACCCCTCGTGTTATGATAGAGAATGGCACTCGCTTTGCGGACCCACCATTGACGAGCATAACGGTGACGGGTGCAACATTTGGAAGGGCATCATTACTACTTAATTTTGCGAGGGATGCTATCCTATCAAACAAACATATCACATATGAAAGCAAGAAGAATAGCATATAGTGAAATAGTATGGCCCCCTTCACACGGTGATCTCCATCTCCATGCGGTGTACGGGTCTTCATCTTCATCACGTTCTTTCGAGTGCCGAATGCTTGATTTCTTCAAACTAAGCTACTACTATAGAAGCTCTAATTGAAGATTACATCGACTCGCAGTGTCGTGAAAGAATATTACAAGCATTGCACGTATGAAAGAATATTACAGGGATTGCACATATGAATGAATATTACATGCATCACATGCATCTCATACATCTCATACATACAATAGGGCCATACCATCTCAAAGAATTCTCTACAAAAACAAGTTAGGCGTAGAAACGTTTTCTACTTATCGCGAGCTACGGCATCGAGACGACCTATAAGGGGTATGCACACGGCGGTCGAGGGGAAGCCGCCTCGCGGGCTTCGGGCAGCGCCGAAACACCACACGAAATTCATAGATCCAATCTATGAATTCGCTTACAAAAACCATGTCGGCATAATCATATTATGCCGTCCCGATACACTATCAAGGGAGATCCAATCTAAAACCCGAACTAAGCAAGATTAGCTCGATACCACTGTAGGGTTACGCGAAGCTACGCTAGCCGAAAACAAAAATTTTCTACCGCGCAAACCAGAACACTTGCAAGTAAGGGCCGATAGATCGTTACCGATTGGAGTGTGCAGCGGAACTGACCAATCGGGGCTATCCGATCCGGAACAAGTAGCCGATTCTCGCAAGCCGACAAATGCACGGGGACAGCCGATTCGCCAATCAGAGCGTTCGTTGATGCTGTAGCCGATCCGAGTCGTCCGACCGTGTTCTCGCGCCTCGCTCCGATGCGCCCGACCGCACCGATCCGCCGATCAACAGCGCGCAACGTAGCAGCGCCTCTACCGGTATCCACACGTCCGGGGACAAAACGCCGTACCCCGTGTGCTAGCACGCGATGCAAGGCTAGGGTTTGGCTCGAAAGTGGGGAGGGTTTTCGTGGAGATTGATCTCGGCGACTTCGTTGCACGCGATGCAATTGACGTGCCGCAGCTCTCCACCCCTCCCTCCTTTATATAGAGTTGGCCGACCGGGACTAGTGGCCGATCAGGACTCTATTTTGAATCGGATCCTATCCGAATCTCACGAGTTGGCTGCCCATACGTCGTAGGCCCATAGGACTCTATCCGATCGGATCCCTATCCGATCGAGCCGTATCCGAGTCCAACTCGAATGCCTGTTCTTATCCCCTTAAGCGTGCGACCACAGAGGTTCGGGTATACTTGGTTTCGGCTATAGTCTAACTTAGCCGACCGTCGGCTCGAGTCCAACTCAGCCGAGCACTGTCAATGCAGCGCGCCTAGCAGCACATATTGACACCATAGTACACAAGAATATAATATCGGCTCGAACTGTAATGTGTACACAAATCCCTTTGCCTCACGATACCGCTTAAGCTATAGGCAAGATGTGTGCCATCCCTTCAATAGCTTAACCATTCACTCAACCGTATTGGATTATCCGTCTTGATTGACTCCTCAATCAACTTAGCATGGCCATGCATTTCCATAATCCATTACCTCGAGGCCCAGAGATATCTCTCCAAAGGAGGGGCAAATTCCATCTTGATCACTCACATCCCACTCCATGTTTCATAACAAACCCGAAAACTACCTTTATAACTACCCGTTACGGAATAGCGTTTGGTAGTCCCAAAGTAGGCTACTACACATGTTGGAATCCATGGTGATCTCAGTCTAAGGACTTTGTACCAACACTACCGAGACCAACTAATGGCACATTAATTCCTGTAGTGTCTCATGGTGGGTCTATCCAACAATGTGTTCTCCAACACATATGTCCATGTTTATTGATTTGGTATCTTCATACCCATGATCTATGAGACATGATCATCAATCAATAAACATGCCGATCTTAGAATCATATTTGTTCCAACAATATGACATATGATCGAGGATCGTTTAGAAATAGATTCATACATAAAGAGTCTCATAAATAAGTCACGTACTTATTGATCAATACAAGATGTCTATTTCATGGAACTGAATAACACTTTATTCATAAATACATAAACATTGACGTGATATCCAACATCTCCATGTTGCCTCTAGGGCATATCACTAACACGCTCGGCTATCTACTCCGCTAGGTCTATACCCATTCGAGAAGTACGGTTGTACTGGCTCGTCCTAAGTTATAAGTCTCATGGCTCGGTCCTTAATTGTCCAGGGACGGTACTTTCCTTTACTGAAATCCACCCAAATCCATCCATCCGCCCCAGTCTAAAAACATTGGTTTTGTACTTTCATTTTTTTCCATCAAAACTATTTCCATCATGTTCAAGGCATTGTGGCGCTCATGTCTCAACATGTCGTATCTCAACTACCTTCCCTATGGTAGTTGCCCAAGCATATAGCTTTTTGTAAAAGTATGAGTATGCAAGATTCCAGTATAAGCATGGCTAAGCATTTTACCGAAGATATCCTCCGGTTGTATGACATCGAGGGTTACAAAGAATATTTCTAAGGGTAATCAGTATCAAGGCATGGTACATCAAGCATAGGTATTCATTTGTGTATAGAATGCATGTTTTGAAGTTTAAATCAACGTCATTTCGCAAAATAGGTTCAATATGTTCAAAGGGAAGTGTTGACTTGCCTTGCTTGTGACCTTGTTGGCTTGAGTCTTCGACGTTCTCGACGGTTCCCTCGGACTCTATCATACGCGCGAGAAATCCAATTTGAATTCGATTAGGATTCAAATAAAATCCAATAAAAGCCAAATGAATCGCGAAAGCGGCTCCTAATACTAGGCTATGACTCTACGTAAACCTAGGTTCGAGTTTCGGCGAAATCCAAGTTGGAGCAAAAGAGTTATAAGGATTTGAAGTTTTGTATTGAATCCGATTTAATTAAGTATGATGTGATATTTATTTTAAGTTAATATGTTTAAAGTTTCAGAAATATTAGGGTTGATGATTCAAAGCATAATATTAATAAAAGGAAGTGGTTATCTTTCAATTTTATCAAAATATTCATTGGGTCGAGAAGCCCTAGGGTTTATAATAATTGGATCTCAAAATATTTGATAAATCTTGAAGCTTAGATGCCAAAACAAATAATTTGGATTTTTGAGTTTAGAAAATCCATATATTAAAAATAATATTTGGTGACAAGCTAAGATAAATGAATTCCTAGATAAATAAATAATTTATGCGATGGCTAAATATTTTAAAAACAACACCCCGTTTAATAATCGGTCCTCTAATTTATTTTGAAATCTGAATTTGTTTCCAATAAAATATATATGAGAAATCTATATATTTTTGCCCAAATATTTTCCCAAATATTTCCCAAAAGTCTTTCCTAATTTTTTCTAAATTTTCCCTAAATTTTTCCCTATTTTTCTCTTTCTCTTTTTCTTTTTCTTTCTTTCCCATTCTTTCCTTTTCTTTTTCTTTTTTTCTTTCCCTCCCCTGCTTCCTCTATTTCCTCCCTCTCCTTCTCTGTTAGCGCCGGGGACCGACGGGGAGGAGGGCGAACGGCGGCGAGGGAGGGCCAGCTCAAGGGGGCAAAGGGGTCCTACACCATCTAGGAGCTACGGGGACCTCATTTCATGGCTCGGCCGGGCCGGAGAGGCGACGGAGAGGTCCGACGACGGCGAGGCGGCCGTGGCGACAGCGGCACTCGTCGTCGATGAGTTCCGGCCCCAATTGAACCCAAATTTCCCGCTTTAGAGCATCTAGAGACTACAAGGATCATCCCTAGGTGGTTAGTTTGCTCGGATAGGGCTCGGGTTGGCCTGGCACCGTGGGCAATGGCGGCGGCCAAACAGAACGGCATGGCGGGGCTCATCGCCGGCGAACTCCGGTGGGTTTTCGGCTTGGGAAAGCTAGGGGAAATAAAGCTTAGAGCACGTAGATCATGGAAGTACCTTCAATTCGAGAAGAAATCGACCGAGAACGATGAATTTTGAGTTTTGCTCAGTGCGGCCAACGCTAGGTTTCTTCGGTGTTCTTCAAAATTCGACCCGCACACCACATGATTTTTGGGCAAATTTGGGGAGGACCTAGATGAGGTCATTAGGCACAACTTTTGTGTTTCGAGTTTTGGCCGAGGAGCGCTATTTATAGCGGGATGTTTCGGCTTGAGCTCGGGCGGCAATGGCGATGCGGCACGGGAACAGCGGGCACGTGCGGAGAGGAGGCCTAGGGTGAAGGGCGACGCGTGGTGGCCCTCGGGAGGGCGGGCGTGGCGCGAGACGTGTGGGCGCGAGGGCGGGCGGGGCGCGGCGTGCGCGCGTGGGCGCGAGGCGGCGGGGTCGGGGCGAGGGCGTGGCGCATGGCGGCACTCGGCGGGCGGGGTCGGGCGCGGGCGCGGCATGGGCCCGCGAGGACGGCAGGGTCCGGGCGCGAGGGCTGCGCTCGGCGCTCGTAGGCGGGGCGCGGGAGCGGGGTCGGGTGCGCGGCGCGGCGCGACGGCTGCGTGGCGTGGGCACAGTGCGGCAGATGCGACGGTGCGGTATGGCGTGGCATGGGCACGGTATGACGGCGTGGGCGCGGCGCTGCGGTGGCGAGGCGGTCCGGGGCCCCGGGTACGGCGTCGAACAATTGGTGACGGATGATAGTGCGATTTCCGATTTTCCGATTTTTCTTTTCCTTTTCCCTTTTCTTTTTAAATTTTCATTTCTATTCCTTAATTTTTCCCCTAATATGAAACATAATTTAGCCATTTGTAAATTTAGTTTAACTCCAAATTTTCAACCTTTTGCCCAACTTTATTATATATATATCCATATGTATATTTTGTATGTATATATATATATATTCATATGTATATTTTCCTTTTTAATTATATTTACAAATTCTTGGTATTTTATCCTAATATTTTAATATTGTTCCCAAAAGCAAGTTTTATTAGATCATAGCTCTCCTAATTTATTTTTCTTAGAATTTTATTTTAATTATTTTATTCTTGCAACCACTCTTTTCCTTTTTAGGGTTTTGAAATTGCTCTCAACCCAATCCTTTTCAAAACAATTATTTATTTATTTTAACTTGGCATCAAAGACTCACGAATAAAAGGCAAATAAATACTACAAGATGCAATCAATCAAAAGATTTTTGCAAGTTCTGACTTTTATGTTTTGATTTTAAAAACTCTGGATTTTCAGGGTGTTACAAACCTACCCCCCTAACAATTAATCTCGTCCTCGAGATTTGGGTCGGGTCGTGATTGGGAGTCGGTCGGTATAAACATATAGGATGGATCCATTAGGACTTCTTCTTAACAGAACGATGAATAGGTTGGCTGCTCCGGGTGACGCAGGAATCTATCACTGAGTTTCTAAGGGTGATCCACTTCGATTCTTTGTTTCTGATAACATGATGTTGTCAGCTCTTAATCCTTGGGGCATCCTTCAAGCATGCAAGATTCAGTAGGTCTCTAATTTCCTTAAGTTGTATAATAGACTTGCTGTTCTAAACTGTTGGAACCTTTAGCTGCAGACGGGTGGTGATCCTGGTAAGATTGCAGTCGTGTGATTTTGGTGGGCGACAAGAGGTTATCTAGAGAAGGTTTGCTTTTACCTAGCTTCAACATAGTGTCCACTCTGAGGGTCCATGGTCATGTCACTCTACCCCCCTAACAATAAGTCCAGGCTTGGCTTCGTAGGGTAAGGGTTATATCGGCGTTTTCAGGCTTGGTTGGCATCTTTACCATTCCTAGATAGAGTTCGACGCACAAGTTCCTAACATGTCCTCAAGATCTTGGCTTGCCTTTTTTGGGTCTATCCGTCGATCTCCTAGGCTTTTCTTTCAACCTTTGAGTAGGAATGGTTCACCGGAATGGGCTCTTCGTATCATATCCGGGGCTGGGTTTTCCGAGTCATTGTTTGCGATTCCTTCGCCCTTGGATACGGTGATTTTCCTTCTGGTTTGCTCATACCTCATTGTATCTTGGTCTATGTTTAGTGAAATCCTTGGGGTGGTCATGGTGACTATCTCTTGGTCATGGGTTACGTTGTTCCCAATCAACTGGTCCATGCTAGAGTGATACTGAGGGTTTGTGGCGGTATTATGACGTTTGGAGAAAATACTATGTCTCTACTTCTGATGGGAATATTGGTGCCGGTATGGGGTACAACTATATCTCTCCTAGGTGAATGTACTATTATGGGTCTCTTAAGGTCTACCACACGTAGGTTATATTCTGTGCTTGTTTTTGAGGTTATGAAAGAATGCGAAGCTCACAAAACTTTAATCGGTGCAGAATGGATAGAGAACATACCCATTAGCACGACCTAGTCCTCCTGAGCTTCTCTTGTACGCACGTGGTTCACTTGGCCACGGCGGAATCCGGTGGTTGCCTCCTTCGGCTGGGGCGTTCTGAACAAGCTTCGTCCGAGCGCCGGGGTAGGGGTTCCTCTCACAACCGTGGCGTTGGCTCCAGTACAGTTGGGTGTGTTGTGCGGTTTGGTACATTGATTGGCATAATGCCCGAATTCTCCGCAGTCGAAGCAATTAACATTCCGGTTTCCCGGTGCTGCCAAAGTGGAGGCCGGGGTGCGGAAAGGTGTTGCCGGTGGCCTGCTAGCGTTGTTGGGTGCAGAGGGACGATTGGCCGCTATGATGGTTGGTTTCCATCCTGTTGGTGGGTCTCCTTTGGGTCGCTGAGATGTCCTTTGAATTGGACGGGCCAGAGCGAGCCTTCTCTTTCGGTTGTTTTCAACCATCCTTTGGTCATGCTCAAGCCTCACGACCTTGGTTATGAGGCTTTGGAAACTGGCGTGGTCTTGACCGATCATCAGTCCTCTCAGCTCGTCGTTCAGTCCTTCGATAAATTTATCCATCTTTTCTTCTTCGTCCGCCAAATCACTTGTGGCGTAACGGGCAAGCTGCATGAACTTGTTGAGGTACTCTTTCACCGAGGTGTTGCCTTGGCGCAACCTACGGAACTCATTCTTCTTCATCCTGATGACCGCGGCGGGTACAAAATTTTCACGGAAGGCAACCGTGAATTCCTCCCAGGTTGTCTCTCCGGCAACTTCCGCCCAAGTCACTTTGTAGGTGTCCCACCAGTCACTTGCCTGACCTTCCAGCTGGTTGGTGGCGAAGATGACTCTGTCAGCTTCCCGTACTCGGACGAGAGTCAACTTCTTCTCTATTACCCTCAACCAATCTTCAGCATCCATGGGATCTTCCGTCGTGGAGAAGGTTGGCGGCTTGGCTCGCATAAACTCGCCTAAGCTTGATCCTCTACGTTGTCCTTGGTTGTTGGCAATGGCTTGAAGCAGTTGGTCTGTAAAGTCATGACTTCCGCTAGGGTGGATGGGTTAGGCTCCGACGGGTTCTCAGTAGCTGCTGAGGCTCTGCGACGGTGGCCATCTGAGGAATATAGATGAGGTAAGAGATTGGATCGACTAAGGTCATGGTTCTAATCGATTTTTTAAGTGATCTTCAAGTTTTTTTAAGTGATCTTTTGCACACAACAAGCATGGAGGAATAAACTCGTTTAAGATATAACATAGAACTTTATATTAGTTCACAGATGTTACATCATAAGGGTACATCGGACTGCCATGCACAGTCCCACACAACATAATATAGCTAACATCGGTCTAGGGTCTTCATCCATAAAGGGGAAGGAGCACGGTCATTGCTGTCTTAATTCCATCCAATCAAGACCAGAGTTGATGCAGACTTCTTCTCTAGTTGTTTGGGCTGCCGTCTGATCTGGGGTTGCCACCTATGGCTGTTGCATTGGCACCGGTAAGAGGAGGGGTGATGTGTGGCTTAGGGCATTGGTTGGCATAGTGCCCAAATTCTTCACAGTTGAAGCAATTCACATTCTTTTTCCTTGGGGTTGCCAGGATGGGTGTTGGAGTGCGAAACGGTGCGGCAGTTGTCCTAGGGCAGTCATTGGCATAGTGCCCTAACTCTCTACAGTTGAAGCAGTGCACATTCTTACTTAGACGTCGGGGAGTCTCCTCATCATCTTCAGGGGTATCCACTGTGCTTGTAATGATCATCTTGCCAGTACCACCCATATTCCATTTTGGTGACTTCCTCTTCTTGCGGTTAGATGGTGGTGAACTAAAACCTTGGCCGGTTGTTTGATTGGATTCTTTATCCTTTCTTTCGCACTGTATCTCTCCCTTGATCGGGGTCCTGGTGTACTTGTCCCATGTATTGTTCTTTACTCCATGTCCTTGTTCCATGAAACCGTAGCGGGGGTCAAGTGTTTCCTTCCATCCCAATGGCGGGTTTGGTGTTACCGCTCTCTGTGGGCTTGACAGTATACTTGCAGGAGTCATCAGGGTTTGTGACGGAACGTACCGGCGTTGCTTTGGGCACTGATCCAGAATTTGTATTGGTTGCTGTTGAAAGTGTTGTTGCATTTATTGCATGATCTTGACCATTAACTGTGTCTGGTTAGCCACTACCTGGGCTAAGGTCGGGTTCACAGGGAAAAGGGGGTGGAGTGTCCATAGGATCGCTCCGGGTTAATCCATGAGACTGCTGAGATCTCGATTTACTGCCCTTGGCTTTTCCCATCTACTGTCAGAGAGAAAGAGAAAAGTGAAGGTTAAGCTATGGATGGGGCCTTATCCTGTGTACTCTCATTGTTTTAGTGGGTCAAACAATCCTCTAAGTTCCAACATGGTCAAAGTCCGACATCTATTTTTGAAGATAGATTAGGGTTAGAGAAAGGTAGTGGTAAAAATCAAATGTTTGTTGAGAATTGGGGGTCAAGGGTGTAAGGAAAAACATATTTGTTTTGTAAAAATAGTCTGTATTTTCAAAATAATCCTATGTAGGGATATTTCCCTTTAACCCGCTATAAAGGGGTAGGGCGCCAGTTGGTCCTATCCTAGAGTCGCACTGCTCTGATACCAGCTCTGTGGACCCCGTTTTTGGAACGGGAATCATTCCTGTTCATAGTACCATTTCCCTGGATCGAGTAGTTTGGTACCCACGAATACAGTACTGAATTATCAGGTGCAAAGTGCCCGAATAGTCTTACACCAAAAGTATTACAATATTAGGCCCGAAGGGAATATCTAATACATATAAGACCTACCAGTCATGATACATCCAAAAACAGAAATTAGATAAGATAGCAGACGAAAGGCACCGGCATGTCAATCGCCTACAGGCAACGACTGGGGACTAAGACCTGTTGCGCTCCAATGTCTTCATTCATCTTGGTAGTATGCGTATAGGTCCTCCAGGTCTTCCATGCCTACATCTGTAGGTTTGCGCGTATAACAAGGGTGAGTACCGAACGTACTCAGCAAGCCAACACGGAATGATGCACATGATAGGGTCATTCAAAGGGTGGCTGTGATTTATTTGCACAAAGCCAATTTTTGCAAATTATTTCACAAACCTAACATCTAGCCAGTCAAGTTTTAGTTTTAGAGTATATTAAATCGGTGACGGTTCTGTCTGCCATCTATCGTGATACCAAGGATGGTTTTCCGTCCCCGGATCGTCATGGTTTTCTGGGGAGTCTAGCCCTTCTCCCAGGTCGAGAAGTTGAGTCCACCGGCACACAAAATCATTATGCATACCTACCCATCATTATAAAATTTATGAGTCTAGCCACGGGAGAAACTTGTCACGTCGCTCATTAACCACGAGCATGGCTATTCGAATAGATTGATTTACTCACACTGCAGTGTATGTACACTTTACCCGTACTCCGCAACTGCTCATTGAATGAGCTTTCATCCCTCTATATGGGACGGTCACGGCAAAGCTTTTCGATAACCTCACGTTGGCAGTACCCGCTCCATGAACTTAAGTCCTCATGCACTCTAGCCGTCATTTCCTAGCAGTGAGAGGAGTTCTGGCGTTCACGGGGTAAGAGGGCAAACTCATTGAATCTTTAAGTCATCGTTAAGTTCATTTTATTATTCACATAAAGGACTTTTGTCTCATCACAATCACGGGCACTCTACCATTGGTGGGCCTAGGACACTCTACCTATTGGTAGGTCCTTAACTCAACACCTACACCTGAACCACTTTGCAGGGATACTGCCTCCGCTCGGCTATCTACTCCGCTAGGTTTATACCCATTCGAGAAGTACGGTTGTACTGGCTCGTTCTAAGTTATAAGTCTCATGGCTCGGTCCTTAATTGATCAGGGACGGTGCTTGCCTTTGCCGGAATCCACCCAAATCCATCCATCCGCCCCAGTCTTAAAATCCATATATTAAAAATAATATTTGGTGACAAGCTAAGATAAATGAATTCCTAGATAAATAAATAATTTATGTGATGGTTAAATATTTTTAAAACAACACCCAGTTTAATATTCGGTCCCTTAATTTATTTTTGAAATCCGAATTTGTTTCCGAGAAAATATATATGAGAAATCTATATATTTTTGCCCAAATATTTTCCCAAATATTTCCCAAAAGTCTTCCCTAATTTTTTCTAAATTTTCCCTATTTTTCTCTTTGTCTTTTTCTTTCTTTCCCTTTCTTTCCTTTTCTTTTTCTTTTTTTCTTTCCCTCCCCTGCTTCCTCTGTTTCCACCCTCTCCTCCTTTGTTAGCACCGGCGACCGACGGGGAGGAGGGTGAATGGCGGTGAGGGAGGGCCGGCTCAAGGGGGCAAAGGGGTCCTACATCATCTAGGAGCTACGGGGACCTCATTTTACGGCTCGGCCGGGCCGGAGAGGTGGCGGAGAGATCCGGCGACGGCGAGGCGGCCGTGGCGACAGCGGCACTCGTCGTCGGTGGGTTCCTGCCCCAATTGAACCCAAATTTCCCGCTTTAGAGCATCTAGCGACTACAAGGATCATCCCTAGGTAGTTAGTTTGCTCGGATAGGGCTCGGGTTGGCCTGGCACCGTGCGCTGCGGCGGTGGCCGAACAGAGCGGCATGGCGGGGCTCGTCGCCGGCGAACTCCGGTGGGTTTTCGGCTTGGGAAAGCTAGGGGAAATAAAGCTTAGAGCACGTAGATCATGGAAGTACCTTCAATTCGAGAAGAAATCGACCGAGGACGATGAATTTTGAGTTTTGCTTCGGGCGGCCGGCGCCGGTGTTCTTCAAAATTCGACCCGCACACCGCATGATTTTTGTGGAAATTAGGCCCGACAAACATAATTAAAATGGTGACGGGTTTTTGCCCGATAAAAATGACTTCTCGCATCCGTGACATTTTCGTCGTGACGAACGTCATACCCGACATAAATAAGGGTTGTCATCTGATCAAAATGAGGATGATCGTTGTACTGAAACCATAGATCTTCCATGCTGGACGATGACTCCCGTGCAAGCACCAAGGACAAGAACCACAAACATGAAAGGAGCTCCATGGCCAGCACACCAATGACCCATTAGAGCTGAAAGAGGAACGGATATAATCTGATTACAAAAAAATCTGACTATAGCAACTTAGCTAAGCTAAATCTAATCTAATTATAGGAAGCAAGAAGCCGGACCCTCCTGCAAGCCGTAGGTAGCGAAGAGAGAGAGGGGCCGAGAAGCTTGCTGTTCTTTTTTTTCCTGAAGAAGGAGCTCTCGAGTAGATCCCCTCTTGCTATATCTTATCGACTGTTATTATAGTAGTGATTATAATTACTCTAATCTAATTATATAACTTTTAAATCTTGAATATTTTATTATTTCCCACTACTGGAGAAACCATCATCGGTTGAAGTGGCAAAAATCATAGTAGTCCTGGTTTGAGTTGCATCCGGCACTAGAGATGATCTCTAGTCCCGGTTTAAGAATTCAACGCCTCTCTAGGAACTTTAGTCCCGGTTCGTGTCACAAACCGAGAGTAAAGATCACCTCTAGTCCCGGTTCAAATGTTGTCAGAGCGTGTCAGAGCGCCGGACATCTTTAGTCCCGGTTGATAACACCAACTGAGACTACAGATGCTATATTTTGTCCCGGTTGGTGTTAACAACTGGGACTAAAGATGCCTGGCGCTCTGACAGGTTCTGACAGCCTCTGACACAATCTTTAGTCTCGGTTGGTATTACCAACCGGGACTAACGATGATCTTTAGTGCCGGTTGGTAACACCAACCGGGACTAAAGATGGCTTGCTTTTTATACTCCTTCCTCCTCCCGCCCGAGCCTACTACACTTGTCTTCAAAAATTTTCTCTAGCTAGAGGGGAGGTGCTGCCAAAATTTTTTGTGATTTTGTTTTGGTGATAATACACAAATCTTTGCTATCTACAAGGTTAGCAACTTCTTACTCTTACGATCTATGCTTAGCACTTTGTATTTTACGGTTTTTTTCTATACATTAATCATCTCTAGATTTTTTTGTAAACATGAGGAGAGAGAAAATTTGTTTGGACTAATTATTTTGCTAAGCACATCATATTGTGTTGAGAAAAAAGTTGGGGAAAATAAAGAGGAAGAAAAGTAAGCTTAGCACGTAACATTTATAGGAATTTAGTCCGTACAATTTTATCTAAAAAAATTTATGGAAGATGATGAGAGAGAATATTTTGGACAAAAAAGTTATAAAATACATGACAAAGGACCTTTTAAAATAGATGCAAAATAATTAATAAACTTTATGTTTATCACTTTAAAAGACCTTTTAAAAATAATTCTATTTTTTTAGAACAACACATTACATATATTGGATTAGTATATAATAATTGTCTGATTATATATATATAAGTATTGTAATAATATTTAAATGATTTCAATTTCGTGGAATTTTCTTTCGATTTTTGTGCATTCCATATAGATGGATCGGCAATGGATGTACAACGCGGATCGACGGTCGAGATAGTTTATTCAAGGCGTCCATTATTTTTTGAGTGTGGCCGATGCCAATAAGCATAAGGGTTTCATACGTTGTCCATGTAAAAGTGCAAAAACGAGAAGGAGTATTCTACATCAAGAATTATTCATGCCCACTTGTTTCAGTCGGGATTCATGCCTCACTACAATTGCTGGACATCGCATGGAGAGGTGGGGGTTGCAATGGAAGAAGATGAAGAAGACGACGACAACATTCTGGACTGTGGTCAATACGGTGGGTTTGAAGAGAATACAGTGGGCGAGGCGGACGGGGATGCTGAAGAAAACAACGGTGCCGATGACCTTGGTCAGATGTTGCGTGACGTACAGGGGGACTACGAAGGCGTAAAGAAAGTGCAGAAATTGGAGCGTATGTTGGCGGACCACAAAAGGTCCTTGTACCCAGGCTGTGAACAGGGGCACAAAAAGTTAGGTACCATGTTGGAATTCTTACAATGGAAGGCCAAAAATGGTGTCAGTGACAAGGCATTTGGCGAGTTACTAAAACTCGTGAAGAACATTCTTCCAGAGGGAAACGAATTGCCGGAATCAACGTACGAGGCTAAGAAGTTAGTCTGCCCTCTAGGACTGGAGGTACAGAAGATACACGCATGTCCTAACGATTGTATCCTCTACCACGGTGAGGAGTACGAGAACCTAGAAGCATGTCCGGTTTGTAAAGCACTTCGATACAAGATCAGACGAGATGATCCAGGCGAAGTTGATGGACGGCCCTCGAAGAAAAGGATTCCTGCTAAGGTGATGTGGTATTTTCCTATAATACCACGGCTGAAGCGTCTGTTCAGGAACAAGGAGCATGCAAAATTGATGCGTTGGCACGCGGAAGAATGCCTACAAGACAGCATGCTGAGATATCCCACCGATGGGTCACAGTGGTGAAACATCGACAGAACATTTGAAGACTTCGGTGAGGATGCAAGAAACCTAAGGTTCGGCTTAAGCACGGATGGCATGAATCCTTTTGGAGAGATGAGCAACAGGCATAGCACTTGGCCTGTGACGATGTGTATCTACAACCTCCCGCCTTGGCTATGCAATGAAGCGAAAGTACATTCAAATGCCGGTTATTATTCAAGGCCCGAAGCAGCCTGGTAACGACATCGATGTGTACCTGAGACCGCTGATCAAAGATCTAAAACTGCTCTGGAAGAAAGAAGGTGTTCCTGTGTGGGATGAAGATAAACAGGAACAGTTTAAACTACGAGGGTTGTTGTTTGTTACCATCAATGATTGGTCTGCACTTGGCAACCTATCCGGACAGTCAAACAAGGGGTACAACGCTTGCATCCACTGTATGGATGAGACTGAGTGTACGTACCTGAAACATTGTAAGAAGGTAGTGTACAGGGGCCATCGTCGCTTTCTTGCTGCAAGCCACCCTGTCCGAAGAAGAGGCAACATTTTGATCAAAAGGCAGACCATCATACTAAACCAAAGCATCGCAACAGAAAGGCCGTGTTTTCCATGGTGAAATACCTCAAAGTAGTATTTGGAAAGGGACCCGCAACCAATCTATAGCAAGTGAAGGTGGTCACGCGGCGATGTGGAAGAAGAAGTCAATTTTTGGAAGTTGCCCTCTGGGAAGTCTTGGACGTCCGCCACGCATTCGATGTGATGCACCTCACCAAGAACCTTTGCGTCAACTTGCTTGGCTTCCTAGGTGTATACGGAAAATCAAAAGATACACTTGAGGCACGTAACGATCTAAAACATATGGCACAACGCGACGGCCTTCACCCGCAACCAAAGGATAAAGGAGCCCAATACCTAAGTCCAGCCAGCTACACTCTGAGGAGGGCAGAGAAGGAAATAAGGTTTGAATGCCTGGAGAGCATCAAGGGAATAATAAGCACGAAGGATAAGAAGTTCACAAATCTAAAGTCCCATGACTGCCACGTGCTGATGACACAGCTGCTTCCCGTTATAATTCGAGGTATCCTTCCTGATAATGTCCGGGCAACAATAACAAAGCTATGTGCTTTCCTGAACGCAATTTCGTAGAAGATCATCGATCCAGACAGACTAGAAGACTTTCAAAATGATGTCGTCCAATGTCTTGTCAGCTTTGAGATGATCTTTCTGCCTTCCTTCTTCAATATCATGACGCATCTCCTATGCCACCTTGTCAAAGAGATCCGTATCCTTGGTCCGGTATTCCTATACAACATGTTCCCCTTCGAGAGGTATATGGGCGTTCTAAAGAAGTACGTTTGTAACCGTTCACGTCCGGAGGCCAGCATCGCCAATGGATATGGAACAGAGGAGGTGATTGAGTTTTGCGTCGACTTTATTGAAGACCTCAGTCCCATCGGGGTGCCTGAATCAAGCCATGAAGGTAGACTACGGGGGAAGGGAACTCTTGGAAGGAAGGCAATAATGAACAATGACTTGTACAGGAAAGCACATTGGACCGTGCTGCAACAATCTTCCTTGGTGGCTCCTTACATCGAGGAGAACTTGGTGATTGTTCACTCGGAAAACATCGGTAAGACGGATGCTTGGATTACACGCCATCACATCGATGTGTTCCTTACTTGGCTCCGACATCGTCTCATGGGCAACGCGAGCATTGACCAACAACTAGCCTTCTTGGCGAGGGGACCATCTTGCTCGATCACCACATTCCAGGCATATGAAATCAATGGGTACACATTTTACACACGGGCCCAAGACTTAAAGAGCACGAATCAGAACAGCGTTGTCCGCATCGATGCTGTGGGATACGACGGTACGGCTAGCACATATTACGGCAGCATCGATGACATATGGGAGTTGGACTATGGACCTCTGAAGGTCCCTCTGTTTTGGTGCCAGTGGGTTAGGCTCAGTGGTAGAGGCATAACCATTGATGCAAGTGGGATGACAACGGTCGACCTGAGCAAGGTTGGATACTCAGACGAACCTTTCGTCCTTGCCAATGATGTACGACAAGTTTTTATGTCAAGGACATGGCTAGCAAATCAAAGAAGGGGAAAGGGTCCGACGAGCCAAAGCGCCACATGATTCTCCCAGGCAAAAGGAAAATTGTGGGAGTCGAGGATAGAACTGACGAAGATTACGATCAGTTTGATGGGCAACCTCCGTTCGCGGTGGCGGTTGACCCGAGTATCCTCCTATCAAATGAGGACACCCCTTACTCACGCAACGATCATAATGAAGGAATAATTGTGTGGAGAAAGTACGTGAGCACAAATGTTACATAGCTCAATTTATGTATGGACGATGTAAATTAAATTGAATCATTGAATATTATTCATCTACATCCGAAAGATCCATGTCTTCCACTTGACCTTCTTCAAGATCTATAATTACATCGGAACATTGGTACAATCCATAGTAGTAGGTTTCCCCATCCACCTGATCTTTTACTGAAACGCCATGTTAATTATATATAAACATATGTTAATTATATATGAATATAAAATATATCAACATATGAACATTATAATTATATATGAATATAAAATACAATAGAATAGGGCATTGTAATAATTAGTCCCAGTTTGTAAAAAAACCGGGACTAGAGGTGAATTTCAGTGGGTGGGAAAACATCTTTATTCCCGGTTTGAGCCACCAACCGGACTAAAGATGTGCACCTACCTACGCCACGTGGCTGCCCCGCAATCTTTTGTCCCGTTTGGTTGATTCAACCAGGACAAAAGATATGATCTTTACTCCCGGTTGAAGCCACCAACCGGGCGACATCTTTACTCCCGGTTGGTGGATTTAACCGGACTAATGTTCATATCGTTGTCCCGGGTGGAGCCACCAACAGGAGTAAAGTATCTTCTGTACCGGTTGTTGGCTTCAACCAGGACAAATGACGCCGTGACTATATATAGCAAGGGCCTCACTGGGGATCCAACACTTAGCCGTTTTCGCACTTCGGAATTGCATCGTCTTCGTCTTCGTCGGTGTCGCCGAGCCCTAGGTCGTCGCCGCAGCACGCCGTCTCCGCCGTCTTCGTCGCCGGAGGACCTCCGCTCCGCCGTCTTCGTCGCCGCCGCAGTTAGCGCCGCCGGCCCCGTAAGATTTCCGACATTATGCGCTAGGGTTTGGCCGCCGTCGACGCCATCGCCATCGCCGCCATCGTCGCGGTCGCCGCCGCCGCAGCCGCCGTCGCCGTCGCCATCGCCGCCGCCCTCCCCACGCTGCCCACTCCCTTGCGCCCCTCCCACGGCCCCCCGAGCCAGCCGGCCCCTAAACCCTAAACGGCCACGCGCCGCCCTCCACTCCACGCCGCTGCCGCCGCCCTCTGCATCCTCGCCTCCGCCGCCGCACTCTGTGAATGTTAATATATGAATTTTGAGTATATGTGTATTTTGAATATATGTGTATTTTGAATATATGTGTATTTTGAATATATGAATTTTGAATATATGAATTTTGTATGTATGGGTATTTTGAATATATGATTTTTGTATGTAAATGGACCGTTATATGTAAATGGACTGAATATGTATTTAAATTTGAAATTTGAATGTTTATGTGAATTGTGAATTTTGTATTTTCGAACGAACGAGAATGCTAAAATCAACAAAGGGTCTTAAACGAACGGACAGACGGACGGACGGACGAACGAACAAGTGTTCGTTCGTTCGTTCGGTCGTGGGGCGAACGAGACGTTCACGAACGGACAAACGAACGGACGAACGAACGTGGATGAACGGACGACTCCTTTCCTCTATCTTTCATTTCCTCTCCACTTCAACTCCCATCCTCCTTATCTCCCTCACATCATTCTCCTCTCTTTCTCTCCTCTCCTCCAGATGAACATACTCACGGACGTGAATGATATAACGAACGGCCAGTCGGTCATGTTCTAGCAAAGAGAAAAAAAAGAAAAAGGAAAATATAGAACGTGATCTTCTTCACAAGTCTTTTCTACGATTGAGATAATATATGATTTTGAATCCATCTTCTTCGTTTTGTCTTTTTGTTACGTAGACATACATGATTTTTTTGAATAATTGATACATGTATTAACCGAATAATTTTTTTTAGAATTCTTTGATTAAGTCATCAACCCACAACAATCAAATGGCGGATCGTAACGAGGAATAGCTTCTCCATGATGAGATCGCACGAGGAACAGAGGTTTACAACGAGGAGGGGAATGAAGATACAAATTAATACCTCAACAAGGAGGGGGACGAGCAGGGGAACGATGAGGAGAATGAGGGCTCCGCCTCCGCCTCCGCTAGACAGAAGAGGGCACGCGGGCAACGCGGTCTCAACAAGCACATAGAGGGTCGACATGTCATAACGGAGGTAGAATCTGACGGCCGCCCTATTGCCCCAGAGGACGCCGCAAGGAAGTTTGTGGCGCACAGCGGATGGGTGGTGAGGGATCAGGTGCCCGTAAGCGTTGCCAACTGGAGGCGATCAAGGACAGGACGAGGTGAGCAGAGCTATCTCCCAGACTCAGAGAAAGAAATGCGTGGACTACAATGCTACAAACGTTCACCATCCCGGACTCACAACAAGCAAGGGTCAAGGAATGGACGTTAAAGAAAATGGCGAGCTCTTCAGGAACTATAAGAAAGAGTTACACAAGAAATATATCCTGAAGGGCCAGACCCCTGACTTTGACAAGTTCCCAAAGCTCAGAGATCATTGGGATGCTTTTGTTGAACACAAGACTGGGGAAGAAGCACAAGCTATCATGAAAAAGAACAAGACCAATGCAGCTAAAAAGAAATACCATCACACGCTTGGGTCAGACGGCTATAAGAAAGCAATGGAGAAATGGGAGAAAATGGAAGCCAACCTTGAAGCGCGAGGTATCGTTCCAGGCACAGCCACCTGGCCGGAACGAGCAAAGCACTGGTTTTATGCTCACGACGGCTCACTTAATCCCGTCGATGGCACAGTTATCTTTGGTGATGAAATTCAAGAAGCCAGACGGAGGTTAGAGGAAGCATTGCAGGCCACTTCCTCGGGCGCGTTCAGGCCCGACAGAGAGAAGGACGAGCTAACGCTCACCCTCCAAAACCTAGAGCACCAGGGGCGAATGCGAGGAAAAGGCGTCGTCCCCTGGAAATACGGGTTCCAAGCTGACGTCGACACATACAAGAGTCGAATGAGATCAAAGCGAGAGCACGATGTGAGGTTCACTGAGATGGAAATGAAGCTCTCGCAGATTGATCAGATTGTGGACGAAAGGTTGACCCTAAGGTTGGCAGAGGAGCAGAGTCATTGGGTTAGCCAACAACCGGATCCAGCAACAGCCGCTCAACTACAGCAGCAGCGCAGCAGCTGCGCTTCAACTGGAAATGAACGCGATTTGGCCCCACAAGCTGAACCGGGTCCGCCATGCCCAGTTGATGACATCACACAACGGACCCCATGTGAGCTGCACATTCTGCTAAAGAACATAACAATAAAGGTATGTTCGTACTTTTATGTTGTACGTATATTTCCTTGAATAACTTGTCAATCAATGTTCATTAATAACTAATAAACAATCTTCTCGAACAGGTGGAACTTACCACTCCCGGCCCGTTCCACCTGCGTACTTGAAAGTTGAAATTGAACAGGTGGAACGCGGCTATGAAGATCTCGAGCTGGATATCCCCGGAGGAGACGGGGAGCTGACACTAGGAGAAACAGCTCACAGAATATTTCTCTGGAGGAAGATCTTCATAATATTCCCCGGACGTGGGCCGTCTCCTCCGCCTCCACATGGGCCGTCTCCTCCGTCTCCACGTGGGCCATCTCCTCCGCCTCCACGTGGGTCGTCTCCTCCGCCTCCACGTGGGCCATCTCCTCTGCCTCCTTCACCGCCTCCGCCTCCTCCACCTCCTGCGTCGCCTCCACGAGCACCGACTCCTAAACGGTTGTCTCCAACTCCACCGCCTTCTCACACTCCTCCGTCACCACAACGAGCACCGACTCCTAAACGGACAACATCTCGAGCCACGTGGTCAAGGTCAACTAGCACTGGACCTAGAAGCAAGAGGCCTAAACTTGACCCGCTCCCATCAGCCCCAAAGAAAACGGCGTACGACATGACTCCAGAGGAGCTGCACGAGGCCGTCAAAGCTGAAGTCAAGGCCCACTTCAGAAAGAAGTCTCCTGAGAAGCCTCCTGAAATCCCCCAGGAGACCAAGGACTTTTTCAAGAAGACATACCTAATGCCACAGCCTAAACCGCAACCTCAAACGTAGTCCGACTACGACAGGACTATTCGGAAGGCTGCTGTCAAGGCGAAGAGAACGGGCAAAGATGTACCCCAGTTCAGTGTTCCAAATGTCAGATCAGACTTAAGACAATTTATGGAATCTGCTGGAATTTCAATGGATCAATTACACGGCTGTGCTCCCCTGGCGAATGCTTCGCTAAAATACAAGTTCAAACTTGGAAAGCCTCTTGTAAAGCCGGATCAAGTGAAAAAGCTACCAACACAGATGTACCGCTTCCACAAGTGGTACATGCAAGAATCCAGCAAGGGTGGAGAGATGGTAACGGGCAAATATTCACAGTACTATTTTGTCGATGGAGGTGACGACTTCTATATCCGATTCGAAGACATATTCGACCTGTACCAGCTTGGTGCCCTCGACGTCTCACTTCTAGCCACGCGGGCTCTATAAGTATTGTTCTGTTATTTTGTTTCTTATCTTCTTGTATTTAGCTGACTAAAATTCTTTTTAACCGTTGTAGAATGGCGATGCAATAGTGCAACATGCACGACTGTAGCAAACATGGATTCATGGATCCACGCAAAATCAACGGTGTATTGGTTGATCATTTTCCTGATCCAACACTGGACAACATTTACAAGTCGCTGGTGATAAACCACTTCCGGTCATTTATCCTTCTGCCCTACAACACTGCGTTAGTATTTTCTTCCTTCCGTACCGATTTCAATCCCGTGTGCATACATAAATTTTCATATGTGTCATCTAAACCAATTTGCAGATTTCACTAGGTTCTGTTAGTAATAGACATGGATAACTCGCGGATCCATGTCTTTGACTTAATGGATAAACCAGAGTCCATGTACGCAAAGATATTTGAACTGCTAGATAGGTAATGCCATCTTACTTGCTATTGCATATATGCGGTTCTCAGATAATTACTAGCTAACTTTCAACTGCACGTAGGGCATGGGAACGGCTTCGGGCTGATGTTCGCGGAAATTGGAAAGATAAGCTCTTCGTGAGGATGAACTTTTCAGTGAGTAACATGCTCCAAAGTTGTTTTGAATTATTACTTTGTTATAAATGAAATGTATATTAAATCTGTCGTCATTTCTCCTTTAATGTGCAAAACAATTGCAGGGGCACCAACTTATGCGGATACTACGTCTGCGACTATATTAACCGCTTTGTGACCGATGTCACAACTATCGACGATATAGATGTATGTATAATAGCCATTCATACATTACGTCTCGATTTCTTATTCACTTCATATATTTATTTCTCGTTTGATTGAATTAATGACAGCTTATGTGAGTAAGAGACAACCTCCCCCACGAGACGTTCATACAAGCCGCTCAGGAAGAATTGATGGGATTTATAAACGAGCAGATCATTGATCCCATGGGGGAGTTCTATTTTAGTTTAAGTAACTTAACCACCGGATCCACAAAATAGACAATGTTTTGTAACATACGAAATATATGTGGATATTGTACATATGTGTATATGTTTTGGTAATATATTACATGTATATTTCCTTTTAAGTTTATTTATATGTGTGTATCTTATATATTTATAAATATATATTATATAATATATATGTATAAATATATGTGTGTAAAATATGTATATGTGTAATATATAATATATGTGTGTAATATGTAGTATGTAGCACTGTTGGAGAAAGAAGAAAACTAAAAAAATATAAAAAATTCTTTAGTCCCGGTTGATGGCTTCAACCGGGACTAAAGATGCATCTCTAGTCTCTGTTATTTAACCGGAACTAGAGGTCGCCTATCTCTAATCCTGGATTCGTAGTGTCGGTTTGACAACCGGGACTACTGAGGGTTACGAACCGGGACTAGTGTGGCTTTCTTCAGTAGTGTCCAAAATTTAAGTGATTTTATAGTAATTATAATACTATAAAATTTGTTATATTTTTATACAGAGAAATAACCGTTAATTTTAACCAAATCAGGTGTGCAAATACCTGTCACCATCACACTTTTCATTTGTAAAATTTGAACTTTGACTCTACTTCTATTTACTTGTATTTTGGATCATCAGTTTCCCCACCCTCACTTTTCTTTAATTCCATTTCCTAATCAATTGCTAAGGACAAGTTGGTCACAATTGTTTAATTCAATTTTTCTGTTGTTTTGCGTGCTAGAGTTAAAATGTCTGTTATTACAGCAATGGAGGGTGTACTCTCTCCATAAAAAAAATCCTAACAATGTATCTGAATATTATACATCGTCAGGATTTGTTTTTTCAGAGGTTGTATGCTGGTGTTTGGATTTAAGAATTAATTTTTAGTCCATATCACATTGAATATTTGAATATCAATTTGAAGTATTAACTGTGAACTAATTATAAAATAATTACAGAATCGATGGTTAATTCGTGATAAAAATCTATTAAAACTTATTAATCCACAAAAGCATCATATCATTAAATTATGATGTAATTAGGTTTATTAGATTCGTGTTAGAATTAACCACTGATTATAAATAAGTTTTATAAATAATATATATTTAATATTTAAAATAGCATTTAAATATTTGATGTCCATGAAACATATATGCGTCTATATGTTTTTGTTTTGCGAGTTAATCAACTGGTACAAGTAGAATGAACGTCAGGTCCTATAAAAAACGATGAGTTGTCAGGGCGGAAAGGAAAAGCGAAAGCGAGCAACTACAGCACCATGAGTATACTCACGTGCCGGATCTATGTTTGACTCGAGGAAAGACAGGCTGGACGCTATCGGCGTAAACCCCACTCCGACTGAGCCTCCATCCTAAGGCTGGTTAGTTTGGATGTGTTTCGAACCTCTAACGCTTTCTAAACTATTAAATAATATATTTTAAAATTTTTTATGTTTTATAAAATAATATTAACCTATTTTTAAATTTTTTAATCTAATATTTAATTAATCATGCGTTGAATATTTAATTAATCATGCGTTGAGTCATAGCTCTGTTTTTCGTGTGAAGGGGTAAGAGTTAGGTGAGGGTTGCTAATCCAAAAAACACAGCCAAAATAAGTGTATTTTTAACCTATTAAACACAAATTAGTAGGAAATGTAAATTAAAGGTATGCCCTCAGTCAATTAAGAATAGTTCTATTGTAGGTTGATAAGAGGTAAGATAAAAAAGTTGAATAAAATGTAATTGATGAGTCATGATTTTTAGCATTTATTTTGGGCCAAAATCAGAGTGCTAGAAATGTACATAGGTTGTTTTTGCGGTTGAGGGTTGAATAAGAAGTAAAACGAAGTAGCACATTACCGTATGAATTATTAAGTAACAACAAAAATTGAAAATAGACTAATATAATTTTTAAATTAATTGTTATAACTTTTTAAAGAAAATAATATTTGTTGACGGGCTATACACGCAGACAATATTTGTAGAGTTTGGAGATCATTCGAACTAGGATATATGCAAGATTGAGGTAAAGAGAAGGGAGTCATGGAATTTTATATAGGTTTAGGCCCCTTGAGTGAAGGTAATAGCCCTACTCCTTTCTATATGGATATATGAAGAAATAGCACACGGATTACAAAGAAAGAGTAAGATGGCAAAACTAACTCGCCGACTAGGATCCGTCGAGAACGGCCTAACGAGATTTAATCGGCGAGTATGGCTCTAGCTTCTTTTGGATTGCTTCTCGATGTGTTTGGTGGCTATGGCTTACGATTTAAGGTCCCCTTTCTCGACGGAACCTTGTATTATAGCATAGATTACCTTCTTCTCTAAGTATAACTTAGAAAACTAGGATAGGATACAGATTAAGGAGACCTTGTTTTGTTTTCCTCGAATGGAAATCTGACACCTTCTATCCTGATAAGATAATTTTTTCTATATTTGTCATATTTTCTTAATTAAAGGATACGTTATCACATATTGTTAAGTATATGCTATTTTAGTACATCATGAACTAATGTATAGGAGGTATGTCTTATCCTTGATATTGACGGTAGCCCCCAACTTCGATGTAAATGAATATGATATTGTTCCCAACCAAAAACCTAACAATAGTGGTCGAACTCGCCTAACCTTTCTCGGACGACCAAGTAGGTATAGAATATGCGACTAAGTTCTCTGCAGCTTCGATCGAGAACACGACCATTGGTTGAATTTTGATTGAAGTTAACAACTCAAACTGCCATAAATAAATCTACAATAATTGCTCTGATGATTTCTCTTTCTCTTGTTGTAGGTTATCAGACTCATACAAGATATATGACCATGCTATAGGGTTGTCGTTCTGAGTTTATGGTAGTCGACGAAAAGTGCGACCACGAGACAACGTTTCAACTCTGCTTTGTCACGGGACCTCTTTTTGTATGTACTGAAATTTGAAGTCACTAATCCGGCTTCCATCTAATCAGAATAAATTCTTGACTATCATGTGTTAAGACCAGTATATGTCTTTTCCTCTATTATCTGACCTTCTTCAAATTAGTTACTCAAAACAAAGTGTTAGATAGAAAGCTCCCAAGCGAATGCTTAGGAGTAATATGATATAAACTAAAAATATTGAAAATAAATTATATATACGTGACTATAAACGAGTTCTCTCACTAGAGCTACCGTTAGCTAAGTGGAGTTTTTGTATACTCTTCCCAGCCCACGGCTGGTTTCATGGAAAGATGTCCACAAAAGAAGCTTGAATCTTATAACATAAATATGGTCAAGTTGCAAATTCCTAGCCCCCAGCTATGAAGTTGGGAAAACCAATTCCCGGTTACATGGCTAGTTAATATGTTACGGTGGGTACTGTCACATAACCATCCTGATGGGGTCGTTGACTCTTAGAACCTGACTAATTCAATAGTACCAGGCGTCCTCGGCCAAGGTCTATGAGACCCGACAATTAGTCAGGCTTCACGTAAGAGGATGATAAGAAATGACTTCGAGAAATAGTGATGTAACAATATAGGATCAATGGACAAATATTGCACATTTTACATGAAGAAACATTTATAGAGATTAAATGCATGGAGATAATAGGGTTGCTACACACACTGGTCCAGCGAGGACTATATCTATAGTCAAACCTGGTCCACTTGTAGAGGTGGTGGGAGGATCACTACCATCATGGCCGAAGACCAGGTGTACTCATACTTCGACCACTCGTAGAGGTGGTGGGAGGATCACTACAACCGCTAGGCGAGTACCAGGTGTAGTCACACCTAGACCACTCGCATAGGTGGTCGTAGGATCAGTACAACCACTAGTCGAGGACCAGGTGTAGTCGTAACTCGACGACTCATACAGGTGGTGAGAGGATTGCTACAACCGCTGGTCGAGGACAGGGTGTAGTCGTACCTTGATCACTCACAGAGGTGGTGAGAGGATCGCTAGAACCGCTAGCGCTGGACAAGGTGTAGTCGTACCTCGATCACTCACATAGGTCATGGGAGGATCGCTACAACCGCTGGCTGAGGACGAGGTGTAGTCATACCTCGACCACTCGTAGAGGTGGTGAGAGGATCGCTACAACCGTTGGTCAAGGACCGGGTGTAGTCATACCTCGACCACTCATAAAGATGGTTGAGTTGGTTATTACATGTGCATCTCATGTGGCCAGCATGACTCACTGTTGACGGTCCTTAACTGCTAAAATCCGACTCTCAATTCCTGCATAAAATGAACAAAGGATGAACATCAATATAGCAGTTGGATTATTTAATACTCCTTTCCACAAGTGTTGGTGACTATTTGTATGCAGGTGAATAATACATCAAAATAAAGTGAAAGCACACTTTCGTGGTGAAAAAACACAACTTCGACCAATCGACGCTCGCCACGTCAGCAAAACTTCCACCTCCAGTCAATGTGAAGGGAATTCGTAGCTTTCTATGTCATGCAGGTTCTATCGATGTTTCATTAAGGACTTTTCTCAAATCGCTAGACCCCTTCGAACCTTTTAGCTAAGGATGTCGCATTCGACTTTGATGATGAGTGCTTGCATGCCTTTGATGTTCTTAAAAAGGTACTTATCTCTGCTCTTATCATTCAACCACCCAACTACTCACTACCCTTTGAAATCATGTGCGATGCTAGCGACTTTGCTGTAGGAGTAGGTCTTGGTCAAACAAAGGACAACAAACATAATGCCATAGCCTATGCTAGCAAAACACTAACCGAAGCTCAATTTAAGCACGCTACCACTGAAAAAGAGCTTCTAGCTGTTGTTTTTGCTATCAATAAGTTTAGATCTTACTTAGTAGGAGCCAAGGTAATAATCAACACTGATCATGCTGCTTTGAAATACCTCCTCAGTAAAAAAGATGCTAAACCTAGGCTATTAAGGTGGATTCTTCTACTTCAAGAATTTGACATTGAAATAAAAGATAAGATGGGAATAGAAAATTCTGTAGCAGACCATCTGTCTCTTGTGCATTACATGTAGGAACTACTAATCAATGATTGCCTACAAGATGAGCATGAAATTTTCTTTCTTGAATATAAGGAACCTTACTCTCTTAAGGTATCTTTAGAACATGTCACATTTTGTGCCACAAGCACATATAACCACCTTAAGGTCTTCGTTGAAAAAATATTTAGAAGGTTGCTTGTAGATGCCTTTGTTTATCATAAACATTGAAAAATTTGTGGTTGCACCTATGGCACTAACTTTGCAACTACAATTTCAACGATAAATCAACAAATGGTGGTGAAGTGGGGACTACATCGCCAATTGTGGCTGCAACGTAAAGATTCCCCATGGTCAAGCTTTTGACCATAAACAAACCACTGCCGGGAGGTAGCCCAGATTTTTAATTCCTTCATCAATAAAAAGCAAGAACAAGTTTTTAGGATAAGTTTGCCCTTGGGTATTTTTTGTCACTAACCATTTCACGTTAAGATTAAAAATAAGGATGGTCATGCGGCGCCTGAGAACATGGAGCTACATCATAAGTTGCACCTTGATGCTTTTGGTGATGGAACAAGTTCTGAAGGAGGCTTGAACACCACATACTTGATTTTTGGTGTCCCGTGACACAAAAATCCAAGTGTGGGGAGGTTGGTATGTATCTCATAACAAATCCCATTCATGCCAAAATTTCTTGGTTTAAAGGTGATGTTAGTTTTTGTCTCTTGCCTTGCTAAAAAAGAAAAGGTAAGATTAAGTGTAGTTTTCTTACATTCAAATTGATAAAGATTAAATAAATTTGTCCGGTTTGTCACACTAGTAGAACCACTATTTGGTTCCACTTGTGTTTTTGTTTCGAATGAAGTCCACAGGTACAAGAACAAGTGCGGGGGTGTCCCTCGGATTATGAAGCAAAATATTTCAAGAAACACCCACCATAATGTTGCACAAACTTGCGCAGGCCAGTACAAGAAAAAGCAACACGAATGGAACCAGGTCAGGCTCCACTCGTATTTACGTTCTCCCGATGCGAAGGTTTCCAAATCCTAACTCTCTCCAATGCATTGTTTCATAATTGTAAAATCTTATAGCACTATGGTTATGATCTTAAGCTAATAATCCATGCATGGAAACATGATTTATTTTGGTTGCATGACTAGTATTCTTCTTGGATGTACTTTTTGACTTTACAAAATATTTAATGCAAGTATGCCTCATAACTTTTCCTACATGGAGCCCCACATAAGCCTTATTAGAAGAGGTGAAACAATGCCTTGGTGAGGTATCAAACACATTGAGTGACATGAGAGAATCATTCAAGGGGTAAAGCTATGTTTTTCATTTTGAAAAGCTATTGAAAACCCCAAGTCACTTTAGTAGAAGGAATGAAGGTAATAAAACCTAGATTGTTTCATTTTTGAATAACCTAGGATAACATGATGGACACATTCAGATTCACAGATACAGCTATGTTTTGGAATAACTTATATGTTAGCATTATACCAAAAGAAGTCATATTCCACCTTAGTACTCAATGTTTACTCGAGGACAAGCAAAGGACTAAGTGTGGGGAAGCATGTTGACGGTCCTTAACTGCTAAAATCCGACCGTCAATTCATGCATAAAATGAACAAAGGATGAACATCAACGTAGCAGCAAGATTATCTATTAATCCTTTCCACAAGTGTTGGTGATTATTTGTACGCAGGTGAATAATACATCGAAATGAAATAAAAGCATGCTTTCGTGGCAAAGAAACACAACCTTGACCAATTGACGCTCGCCACGTCAGCATCGAACAGATTGTGGGGTGCATAAGTCAACTTAAATCGACTTAAAGTGGGACCAAACCACCCTCAACTGTCTTAGGGGCTCACATGGAAGTCTCTGGTGATAGGCGGTGGAGACAGGCGGTGGCCAGAGTTTGGCTCAACCAAGGTTTGACCAAACCGACCCTGGCCCCCTCATCTCCACCTTCCACGTGGCAAATTCTCAGCCATCCACAATGGTGGTTATGCACGTTTGACGGTTGTAAATGGACTTAACAATCGCCATTGGAAGGCTATAAAAAGGGAGAGCTTCACTTCATTCCACACACAACACTACCAGATAAAAGCTCCATTCCAAAGGAATAGCACTAGTCCTCTAGTTCTAAGAAAATAGGGTAGAGAGTGAGGGGTAGTCTGGAGGAGTGTCGGGTATCTCGGCACTGACCTTCGATCTTGTACCTCGATAGATGCTTATTAAATCAAGTAAGTGTTCGTGATTTACTATGGTTGCTTTACTTTACTTAGAGTAATTATTTTACCGCATTTACTTACGGTATCTGTTAGTGATATGCCCTAGAGGCAACATGAAGATGTTGGATATCATGGTCAATGTTTATGTATTTATGAATAAAGTGTTATTCAGTTCCATGAAATAGACATCTTGTATTGATCAATAAGTACGTGACTTATTTATGAGACTCTATATGTATGAATCTATTTCTAACTGATCCCTGATCATATATCATATTATTGGAACTAATATGATTCAAGATCAGCATGTTTATTGATTGATGATCATGTCTCATAGATCATGGGTATGGAGATACCAAATCAATAAACATGGACATATGTGTTAGAGAACACATCGTTGGATAGACCCACCATGAGACACTACAGGAATTAATGTGCCATTAGTTGGTAGTTAGACCTGAGATCACCATGGATTCCAACATGTGTAGTAGCCTACTTTGGGACTACCAAACGCTATTTCATAACTGGGTAGTTATAAAAGTAGTCTTCGGGTTTACTATGAAACATGGAGTGGGATGTGAGTGATCAAGATGGAATTTGCCCCTCCTTTGGACAGATATCTCTGGGCCCCTCGAGGTAATGGATTATGGAAATGCATGGCCATGCTAAGTTGATTGAGGAGTCAATCAACAGACAGATAATCCAATATGGTTCGAGTGAATGGTTAAGCTATTGAAGGGATGGCACACATCTTGCCTATAGCTTAATTGGTATCGTGAGGCAAAGGGATTTGTGTACACATTACAGGTTCAGAGCCGATATTATATTCTTGTATACTATGGTGTCAATATGTGCTGCTCGGCGCCGCTATTGACAGGTCGGCTGAGTTGGACTCGAGCCGACGATCGGCTAAGTTAGACTATAGCCGAAACCAAGTATACCTGAACCTACAGGGTCGCACTCTTAAGGGGATAAGAACAAGCATTCGAGTTGGACTCGAATACGGCTCGATCGGATAGGGATCCGATTGGATAGAGTCCTATGGTCTTACGACGTATGGGCGGCCAACTCTATGAGATTCGGATGATATCTGATTCAAAATAGAGTCCTGATCAGCCACTAGTCCTAGTAGGCCAACTCTATATAAAGGGGCGAGGGGTGAAGAGCTGCGACACATCAGTTGAATTGCATTGCGCCGAGATCAATATCCACGGAAACCCTCCCCACCTTCGAGCCAAACCCTAGCCTTGCATCGCGTGCTAGCACACGGGTGTTCGGCATTCTATTCCCGGACGTGTGGATACCGGTAGAGGCGCTACTACTTTGCGCGCTGTTGATCGGCTACGAATCGGCTGCATTTGAAGCGAGGCGACTGCGGCAGATCGGCAACGAGAACGCGGTCGGCGACTCGGATCGGTTGCGGCATCGGCGAATCGGCTGATTGGTGAATCGACTGTCCCCGGGAATCAGCGGCTACACTGTTCCGGATCGTATAGTCCTGATTGGCTATTTCCGCTGCATACTCCAATCAGTAACGATCTATCGGCCCTTACTTGCAAGTGTTCCTAGTTTGCGCGGTAGAAAAGTTTTTGTTTTTGGCTAGCGTAGCTTCCGCATAACCCTTCAGTATCATCATCCATTATTGGGTGCTCTAGTCTAAGACCCTTGATGAAGATGAGTGTTCTTGGTCAAGATTAGAGTAGTAATCATTAGCAGAGACGTGGTGTCTAGGCTGAAGTTTACCTTTGTTTTCCGTGTATTCCATGGGTTGTAGAGGTAGGCGGTAGGTGGTGACGGCCCTATCCATCCTTTGTAATCCTTCACGTTCAGGTACGTCGTAGAGCATGTAGGCCGGATGAAGGAGAACGCGGAGGCTATGATAGCCTAAAACAAAAATTTCTACCATGCAAACCAGGATAACTTGCAAGTAAGGGATCATAGATCGTTACCGATTGATGTGGAGTGCAGGGGAACTAGACAATCAAGGTCTAGCTGACCCAGAATAGTACCTAGCCGACCTCGGTTAGCTCGCAACCGACCTCGCCGACCTCGGGTTCGGATCGCCCGACCCCGCCGATCGCTCTCCGCTTCGCCCAACCCCGTCGACGCCGCTTCGGATCGCCCGACCACGCCGACCCCGAGCTCGCCTCACCCTACCGCCCGACGCTGTGCCGATACGCCCAACTTCGACAGCGCCGCTCCTGTCTAACGAATAGAGTTCGGCTTATTTGATCTTGTGGAGATTCGATGCCGCCGAAAAACACAACAACATAGCGATGTCTCTACCAGTATCCACACATCCAGGAAGAGAACGCCCAACACTCGGGTGCTAGCACGAGAAGCAATGCTAGGTTTATGGCTCGGAGGTGGGGAGGGTTTCTGTAGAGATTGATCTTGCCGCCGCCTTGAGGTTGTGCGCTGATTCAATCTGTTGCGTCAATCACACCCACGACTCTCCGCCCCTCGCCCCTATATATATAGAGTTGCCGACTAGGCCTAAAGGCCCATCGGGACTCCATCCGGTTGGATCTCTATCCAATTGAGCTGTATCCGAGTCCAACTTGAATGCCTGTTCTTTTCCATCAAGTGTGAGACTTTGTAGGCTCAGGTGTACATGGTTACGACCCGAGTCCAACTCGGCCGACCGTCAACAACGGCCCCTAGCAGAACATATTGACACCAAGTACACAAGAGGATCAAATCGGCTGAACCTGTAATGTGTGCACAAATCCCTTTGCCTCACGAACCAATTAAGCTATAGGCAACACATGCTCCATCCTATTAACAGCGTAATCATTCACTCGATCTCGTATTGGATTATCTTTCTGTTGATTGACTCCTCAATCAACTCGGCATGGCCATGCACTTCATAATTTATTACTTCGAGGGGCCTAGTGATATCTCTCAGGGAGGAGGGACAAATTCCATCTTGATCATTCACATCCCACTACATGTTTTATAGCATACTCAAAAACTACTTTTATAACTACCCAGTTACGGAATAACATTTAGCAGTCCTAAGTAAGCTACTACACATGTTGGAATCCATGATGATCTTGGGTTAAAGGACTTTGCACCAACTCTACTTGAGACCAACTAATAGCACATTAATTTCCTGTAGTGTCTCAGAGTGGGTCTATCCAACAATGTGTTCTCTAACACATGTCCATGTTTATTGATTTGGTATCTCCATACCATGAACTATTAGATATGATCATCAGTTACACTGGTTTCTGCTATAATCCTCAGACATTGATTCTTTATGCTTATCCCATAGCGCACGAATTTTGGTGGCCGCAGAATGAACCAGAATAGTAGCAAATAACCTTCTGAGAGCATATGGCATCTGAAAGGTGGCTGACTCACACAAGCAGTCATCAATTGTCTTATCTGTCTCTATGAGTCCTCTCTTCTCACATGATTCTCTAAAAGTAGGACATATGATTCCTGCTACGGTTTTCAAATCCTCAAATGAAGTTGGACCTCTGACATGATTTAGAAGCACTCTCAAAAAATACCTATCGCCTTCAGCAGGGTGCGCATATACTATCCGCACAATCTGTCCTCTTCTCTTTCTTCTTTGCCAGACCTTTTTGCCACTGATCCACCGGTAGTACTCTGGCATCTCTCTGTACAATAATTTTCCTGCGAAACTGTCCTCACGGCTAACCTTGAAAAATTCTGTCAGTGTAGTCATAGAAGACTTGGGATTGTTCATTACTTCCTCTAAATTCTGTGTCTCATGCATAATAATAGACTGCATGTTTGGCAGATGACATTGGAGCTGCAAAACAGAAGGGTATATTCCAAAAAGATGGAAACCATAAATCCTGTGCACAGCTGCGGGCGGTGAGATGTATCTAGCATTCCTATACTGACGAATCTCATTTATTACCCCAGCATCAACGACTGAGAATGATGCACAATCGTGGCCTTTGTATACATATTTAAATAAATACTTGCATGCTTTGATGCTTGAACATGCTTCAACATTGATGTGACAGTTATATCTCATAAGCATACCAGGATTGTACGGGACAACCCACCTGTTGTCCAACTCGGCCCCTCTTATCGTGACACGTTTGCCATCATCTCTTCTCCTATACAATGGATAGGAATCTTTGCCTTGCTGTGTTTCTGGGTTGAATTGCCGAGGATAGTGAAAGCGACACTATCCATCGATCATACACGGACACTTCCTGTTCAAGGCACCACATGGTCCATGGAGCATATGCTTTATGACCAGGTTATGCAACACAGGGTACTTGTCCTTATCAGGAATCTCTGCCAAGATGTATTTGTCATAATCCTCTGGGTTTGATAACTTGCACCCTCTTTTCATAATCAATAGGATGTGCTCATGTGGCAAGCCCCTTTCGAAACTCGTCACATGCACATGTGCTGCCACCTCACCAAAATATTTATTCTTTATCAATAAATCCTTGACCGAGCGTAATTTGGCTCGGTATACTCTTGACACCATCAGCGATCCCGGGTGTTTGGCCAGTTTCAAGACTGTTTGTGACCTCCTCCCAATAGGGGTTGCAATTTATTGTGATGAAATAATCTGGCTTCCCGAAACGCTGGACAACAGCCATTGCATTAAGAAATCTTTGCTGCATATCACGATCACCACCCGGAAAAGAACGGGGCAACACAACTCTCTTTCCAACCTCTGAAGCTCTAGTCTCTCCAGCAGAAAGTATGTCAACCAAGCCGTGTGCGACACATACAAATATATATTTCCATAATGAGTGAAATACGTGATGAAAATATCAAAATTGCCTCAAATTAATTTAAAGTTTTCAAAATTACTCACCTAGTACAGTTCAGCTCTTATGAGTTTCTGGTTTTCAGGGTTAGAATACCAGTCAAGCCTCATGGACTCGATCTTGATATACATGTCGACGGCCCATTGTTGGAAAAGCCTCCCTCCAAATAACAAGATGTTGAAAAGACCCTTCCTAACTTGCATCAGAAAGCAATAGTATTCTCTGGCTGTCATAAACCTTGCTGATTTACTTGTTTCTGCAACTCTAGTCATGTAGTCACCTTGTTGTATATCGTCATCTATTTCGCCAACATCCGCATGAATATTTCAATACATTGTTTATAAAATATATCTATATATTTTATACACAGTACGATGAAATATGTTGAATCTGGACTGTTGCCATACCCAATTGGTGCTGCACTGAACCCTCCTCATTAATAGGCGACGTTGACTCTTTGGGACTGTCACTGTATGGCATGAACTTATTCCGTCCAGTTTCTCCTTTAGGATTTAATAAAGGATATGCTAATGGGTCATAACAACCATGATATGCTTTGATATATCGCATCTTTTCTCCTTTGGGATATACAATAACACTCCTATCAAAACATCTCTGGGGGTCATCTCCATCGGTCCAGATAGCAGCAACTTTTGAGGCAGTAGGGGCATTATACCTTAAATTGTTATGCAACCATTAAGAAAAGAGGAAGCAGTATATTTGCGGGTTATTAAATTTTTTAAAAAAAATCGGGAGTAATATAGAGAGGTTGTACCTTCGTTGGTCAGGTGTCACATTAGTGTTGAGCTCAATAACATAGTCACCAAGATTTGGAATAGAGCCAACTCTATTAAAGGTTTGCACATAAGGGTTATTTTCTTGAAGTATACTGAGCACATTTCTAATGATATTAATATCAAGATCAGGTGACCTTTTCACTCTATGTGACAATGTATCGGCTTCTTCTGTGTCATAAAAGTAAAGCTGCAGGTGACGTGGCCCTTCTGATCCTGGCAATAAATGATCCAGACGATGATACATCGCACCTTGTACGTGGAATGTATATATGCCGGTACATGCTGCGGTGCAGTATTTTCGGTCCAGTGTAGCTCCGAGACTTGTGAATGAGAAGTGAGAGTTGAAGTACCGTATGTGTTTTCTGAAATATATTGCATCATCGTCCACTTGATTCATGAACAATCTCTTCAACTCAGCTGATACATCATTAATATGCACTTTTATCTTTCCCATTCTACAACAGAATCCCGGTGGTTCCCCTTCAAATCTGATGGCTTCACAATATTGACAGTTAGGAACTTTTTTCAAAACATGGTGTTCTTCCGGCAAGTTATGGTAGATGAAATCATAAGGATCATCAGCGGCATCAATGCTAGTGCAATCGTCGTTGACACGATACGACTGAAATGCATATTCTGATTTTTAAATTGAAAAATATGTCAATAATGTAGTCACTACACACGATCACAAACAGTAATTATTTATAAGTAAATAGTTACCTTCACCAAGAAGCTGCATAGTCTCAAAATCCGTAGGACCATCTTCATCTTCTCGGACAAATTCCTCTTCTATGGCACATAGATGATCTATTGCAGAGGGGCTTGCAATTAACAATAAGCATGCAACAAAATACCAACAAAGAAAAAACAGCATTTGTGAACATATTTGTAAAACTAACCTTCATCATCTGATTCATGGTTTGTAGGTTCGAATAAACCAGAATCAAATTCGACTTCTTCATTGGTGGCTACACATCTTGACTGTATAGGTGTCGCAGGTATATGGTTAACATTTTTTACATGGACAAGAGCAGGGCACGCTCGGTGGTTATTACCCGCTGCTCTTGCTTTTTTATAGTCCCGGCTTTGTTCTAGTAATTTTGTATTGGCTGTCGCATCCATATTAAGGCACCAGTTTCGTTTTCTGAGTAGTTTGGCAGAGCTTGATCCAACAACAGATCACCATTAAACACAAGAGATATATTTGATCCAATATACACCCCCTCAAAATTTACAATGCATTAGTTTGATGATAACATACCTGGAGTAATTATGTTGTTGTTTGAACATTGGGTCTGTAAAGGCGTCAACAGTGTTTGTTGCTTCCTGACATATTCATCATTCCTATGTAGCCAGTCGCATGACTCAATTGGATCATCATTCTCCTTGTCACGATGTATTGATGCTTGGCGAATGGCTGAAACACCATATTCTTGTGGTGACTCTCCTCCTGTAATATTTAGTTCTCAATAAAACAACATGTTACAGTGCCATATTGATCATGTAGTATTATAATCAAAATTGCATCGACAGAGACAACACACCCAACCGAGATGGCGGCAAGATGGAATAACCCTCTGGTGTCATGTTAACATACGTGCAACCGGATATAGGTTCTACATCACAAAAGAAGAATAGTATACATTAATAGGTTCTACAGATGAATTAATATGACATCAATTTAAAGGAGCAGCAATACTTAGAGTGGGGACATCTATATGCATATTCTAGCTAATAATCACTAACCAAGGTGTATGCTTGTACGTATATCTCAAATTTATAAGGTGATTAATTAATAATTTAACCATGATTTTGGAGGCAAGCTTGCTCAAGCTATATCCACCCCCTCAAAATTTAAAATGTATTAGATGATAACATACCTGGAGTAATTATGTTGTTGTTTGAACATTTGGTATGTAACCACGTCAACGGTGTTTGTTGCTTCCTAACGTATTTATCACTTTCCTTGTCACGATGTATTGATGATTGGCAAATGGCTGAAACACCATATTGTCAATAAAACAACATGTTACAGTGGCATTTTGATCATGTAGTATTATAATCAAAATTGCGGATACCTTGAGCAGAAGTCGTTACTACTGCTGGTGTTTTTTTCCTTGCACGGTATTCACGTTGCTTTCTATTTCGCTCCTCTCTTTGTTCGTTGGTTTCATCGGCCCTTTTTTGTGCGCGATATTCACGTTGTTTCCTATTCCTCTCTTCCCTCTTTTTTTATCTCTTCATCATCTGCAGGTGTTGTCTCTGTTGATGTCATGTATAATGTGTGTTATAATTCACTACAAATCATAGAGACTTAACATGTATGATGGCATTTATCATACCTCCTCCGATGCTGTTTGATATGTCGTCAAATGCAGTGCGGGTTGATCGTCTATCCGTCATTACAGACTTATTTATCAGATGACTATTACATGCGGGAAAAAAACTATAGATGAGGAAATATACTTCACTTCGATATTCATCAATTTAATTTTTAATTTTATCGGTTTTAAACACCACCCTAAATCAAATTCCTCCTAAATTCTCCCTAAATTTTTATTCCCATTTATTTTTCCTTTCCTTTATTTTTTTCTCCTTTTTATTTTCTTTCTTTTCTTTTTCCCTTCCTCCTTCCCTCCTTCTTTCTCCTCTGCCTCGACCGACCGCAGGCACCGTGGCCTTCGGCCACCAATCCGTGGGCGCCACTCACCCACCGAAGCACACAACCAATCGGGAGTCATCGTCATCCCCTTGTACAAGCAGCAACACCCAAAAGGATCACCATCATCAACGTATCTATCCTCATCGAACCGACTTATTGAACCGTCATTGTCATCCTCATCTTGCCGAGCATAAACCGACTTCAATCGTTTATAAATAGAGCACATTAGCTAAAATTTGTAATATGAAATTTGCTCCTTATCTCTTTATCTACCTTCCTCCCAAATTTCCCCAAAATCTATCAAGTGTGTTGGCCAAATTTTGAAGAACAAAGAAGAACCCTAATTTGGCCGCATCAAGCAATCTTCCAAAATCCGTCATCTACAATCGATTTTCTTCCAAATTAAAGGTACCCTCGCGTTCCTCTTGTCAAGTATTAAGTTTCCCCCAACTTGACCAAGCCAAAAACCCACTGGAAAACACTCCCCAACGTGCTCGCCGGAATTCCTCTGCTTTAACCGAAACCACGCGCACATCGCTAGCACACCGCAAGGTTTTTCTGGCTAAACTACCACTGTAGTTAGCTTCCTAGCATCTCCTAGATGCTCCCAGACCTGCTTTTAGCTCGAATCATCACCGGCTCGTCGAGGCGTCGAGCGCTGCCGCCCCATCAATAGCTCGTCGCCGGCGAACCGCTTCACCACCTCCCCGGCCTGGCTAACCCCAAAAATGAGACCCTTGTAGTCCCTAGATGGTGTAAGACTGCTTAGATTCCCAAGTGTCGTCCCTTGCCATGCGCGCCATTTTCTTCTTCACGGGTTGCCGACATCGAGAGAGACAAAACAGATAAGAGTAGGAAGATGTACAGTAAAAGGATGTCTCCCTCCCGTGGCCCCGTGGGTAGGTTCGGACATCCGATACGTGGGTAGGTTCGGACGTCCGAACTTCTTGTCATTGGGCCGGCGGACCATAGCCCCTCCGCTCGCCCGAACTGGGCCGGCCCATGGCCAGCGCCCTGCCCTCCCCCTATTTCCACTGTTCGCGCCTCTAGAGCAAAGCCTGATATCTAGAGCACTGTCATCTAGAGCAAAGCCTGATATCTGTAAAGTCTTGCGACCCATAGCGCATATCACAACTTCAAGAACTCATCAATATAAACAATTATTTGTTAAGAATTATGCACAGCTGTTGAGATCTACGGCAGAATCGTAAGTATCCTTCAGAGCCAAATTATCAGGGAGAAAAAACTAAAAGGATCGATCAAATTAGACGAGCAAAATTTGCACTAAAACACATCATCAACGTACATTACCAGACTTCCTCATCTTCTCCACCACCTGCCCTTCTCCACACTTACCAATTCCACACCCAACCCCCCAAAATGTGAAAGTGCAGGACACCTACCCATCGAATCGATCTCAATTTCACATACTCCACTAAAAACCCCCTCAAAACCCTTCATATTCCCACACCAACGAACACCAACCAAAAACCCAGAGAAAAAAATCATCGAGCATCGATGCCAAACTGGGAAAGAACAACATCTAGAGCGTATATAGCTAGTAAAGCAAACAATCGCATCGCACGCACCGAGTAGTGGCGAAGATGGGACTCGACGACGGCGCAGCCGGGAGTAGGGCAGCCGACGGCTGCTGGATCACGCCTTCCTTTCCTTCCGCCCTTGCTGCGCGTAGTCGACGACGTGCAAGAGGAGGGAAGGCGGGCGCGGATGGCGAGGCTGGCGCGGGCATGGCGCCGGCGGCTGATGAAGCCGGCGGCGCGGGTGGCGGATGGAGCCAGCGGCACAGGCGGTTCGGGCGGCGGACAGGGGAGGCACACGGCGCGGGTGGCGGTGATGATGGCACTTGCCGCGGGCGGCGGATGGCGCAGCCGCGTGGGACGGGCAGCGGATGGAGCCAGCGGCGCGGCGGTTCGGGCGGCAGACGGGGAGGCATATGCGCGGGTGGTGGGCGATGCTTTCCGCGCGCATGCGGGGCTGATTTCCACGCCGAGATGGAAACCGATGGTGCAGCGATGGAAACAGATCGCGTGCGCGCGATGGTAAATGATGGTGCGCCGGTTGATTGGAGCCGTTAGATGATGAGTGAGTAAGAGAAAACAAATATATCTGAATCGTTAATAAGGTGTATTATTAGTAGTAGAGATACATAAACATTGACCATGATATCCAACATCTCCATATTGCCTCTAGGGCATATCACTAACACCGGAATCACACAGTAGACCGAGTGTAAGCTGGCGCCCGAAGTAACTAATTAAAGTATGGAAATTACCATCTATCTAAGGAATATACCATAGAAATCATCTCGACACCCTCGCCTACATATTCTTAGTGTCCTTGGATGATTATGACCCTTAGAAAATTCACACACTTTCTCTGTGAAATTTGATACCTTGGAATACTCCAGGGTGAAGTGCTACAACGATATTTCGTGTGCTTACAGATTTATCTGTAACCATAAAAATACCAACAGTCACATACTCAAATGATAAGCATTTTGGACATCCGTGAACAACCATGTCAGCTGATCAAGCCGACAACGTTTACGATAGAACATTTTCATAACTAGACCGGGTCGTGACCTGTACTATATGTGAGATAGGCAACCGGTCTTTGCTGGTATGTTTGGTTCGATAACTTCTCATTTGTCTGAAAACGTTCTCGATAATGGGATGTACTCAACCACTGTCTACTAGACTGCTCGATTATTACTGAAAAATATTTTCTAGAAGCCAAGATATATAGCAAAGGATATCGAGTACATACTCAAAAAAACTGTATAAATATTTTAGTATTGTTAGGATATAATGAGCATATTTATATTAAATATCAGGTACTATATATACCATAAACAAGTATGATTTATACAGAAGAAATAGAGAGAGCCTGGTATTAAACATTGTCGGTCTAATATAAAAAATGCTCGCACAATAGATACTATATAAAAAATATGCTATAGATTAACATAATAGATTATTGGTTTGAAAATAGATATGGTAAATTGTATAAAAAAATATGCTCTAGATAAAAATAATTAATATAGATTATTGGCTTAAAAATATATACGATAAATTATAAAATATTACTTATTTGTATAGATATATGTCATACGGATATATCCATAGAATCAGTAATTAGTAGATCGAATAGAATACTAATTATCTTTGTGTGCATTACCTGAGGAAATAGAGTTTCCTGGTATGCTTCTTCGGAGTACTCATAGCAAATGGGGTACTTAGGAAGTAATCATACTGATATTTTCCTTTGTACTGTGTGTATGCATATGTGCTTATGTTGATGATCGTTTTGTTTGAGCTGAACTCCATACGTATGTGCAGACATATGGCGGATTTCCTTATCGGCGGCGTCTAGTTCTCGTCAAGAGGCAGGAGATTAGCCATTTTAGAAACCTCACCGGTTGATTTGGTTGTCGGCCTCTGTCCTTGGCATTATTGGCAGTTGCAGGAATCATGTTCATCTGTTCCGTTATCATGGTTCCGACTTGGATATAAGTGAACGCTCGCTAGGTTGGATCTTTCATGCCAGGATGGTCGAAGAAGTCCTCGTCGAAAAATTCATCTCTTAAACTCATCTCATCGAAATCTTGAAGCACCAAGTTTTCTTACTTGGCCCATCAATGTCGACAGGCTATACTCGTAAATAATATTTGTAAACTATGGGGATCATTGGAACCAGGGTATATGTGAGATTGAGGTAAAGAGACATGAGACAGATTTTTATATAGGTTCTGGCCCGTTCACTGAGAGGTAATAGCATTACTCCTCTTTATATGCATATATGAAAAAATATCACATGCATTACAAAAGAAGAGTAAGATGGCTAAATTAACTCGCCGACTAGGATAACAGCCCGACGAGATCTAATCGGCGAATGTGCCTCTTGTTTTTTCCAACTTGCTTCTCGATTTGACTGGTGGCTATGGCTCTTGATTTAAAGTCCTCCTCGAGGGAACCTTGCTATAAATATTCATAGCATAGATTACCTTTTTTAAGTAGAACTCGAAGAACTAGGATAGAATACCAACTAAGGAGACATTATCTTTCTTGAATAGGACTCTGACACCTTCTATCCCAAGAAGATAATTTTATTATATATTTTCCGTATTTTCTTAATTAAAAAATACCTTCTCTTAGATCTTAGATCGTTAGGTATATGATATTTTCGTAAATGATGAACTCAAGTATAAGAGATATGTCTTATGACACTGACATTACTATTTAATAGTTCTTAAAACATGTATGTGAAAAATAAGTAATTATAAGTTGAGAAGAAATACATAAACAAAGTGATTCATCTGACGTGACGTCAGGTGACTTATGTTACTGACATGTGGACTCATTTCTCGATAGGTTCACATATCAATAACAACAAAGTTAAATGTACGTAAGTAAGAGGATTTCGTTTCCAAACAATATACCCTTGTTCAATGACCAAGCCGCTTGCAGCTTGCACTCGGGCAAGTTAAACGTAACATGATCAGCAACCGTATATATGTACTCTTAGCAGTAACATCAAATACGAGACGGACAACGTTTACACAGTGTACAACGCAGGTATTTTTTTAGATAAGAGAATAAATTATAGCCTTTGTTTTAAATAACTACAACTACTTATTATAATATTCCCTCATAAAAATACACATTTATTATTATATCCACTTAAAGAGAGCAAATAATCTGGTAACATCGTAAAGACTGAATAAAAACAATACATAGAAAAGAAACAATTATTAAAGTCTCATTCATAGTTAATTATAATCTTTATTACCGTGACATGTAAGCTTTGATATGCAGAATATATTAGCACCTTATTTTATTCAGACTTTTTAAGCTATGTCAGAACTGTATGTCAGAACTGGAGCTAATAGATTTATTACAACTATATCGTTTCTACTCAATTAGAGCTAACCACAAAGCAAATGCTCCTTAAATATGATCTTAGTTTTTAAATCAACACCATCAAGCCAATTCCCAACCACAACCCCATTAGAAATAAATAGTTTCAGGAGGTTTTAGTTCAAATATAAACTATTCTTCAAATAAATTTTACAATATGGCAATAAAAAAGATGTTGAATAGTCTTATTATTCACACAGAAACAACATCTTTTACTTTTGTTCTAGTTCCTTTTCGCTAAATTATCGTTAGTTAGAATCACCTTTAAACAGAAATCACATAAAAATTTTAATCTTAATTGATATCTTTAATTTCCATGTAAACTTATTTCTCTCGATATGATCATTATTAATGAAATAAAAACACATTGATCTCACAGAAAATTCACCCTTCTGCTTAAGATTCTATTTAAAAGAATCATTACTTTGATTCAAATTAGTATGCAAAATCAACACAACTAAATTATATCAATTAATTAAGTTCTGACAACCAACACACTTCTCAAAGAAACATTAAGCGAGATGAAATTCATAACAGTTACAATTGAGACATTTTTTCTATGAACAATGTAGAGATGGAAATTTATCTTGTATTGATGAATTTCCAACCTATATATCTTCGCAAAATCTACCCAAGATCCCATACTAATGAATTTATCAATAACTTTCATAGGACCTGACATTAATGGGAATCACCTTCTTTCGACCCAACCCGAGTAATTGAATGATTTTTCAAATATTTTATCCTCAACGGTTGTGGCCAAACTCCTTATTGATTAATTTGTGAGTTTCTATTTTATTTTAGTCAAATTTTGTTATAGGACACTATGACTTCATGGTTTTAGCTCGAGGACATGATAAAAATCGATCCTTGGGGAAAGGCACTCCCAAAATATGGTTATTGTTGATGGACATCGTGAACATTAAAATATTAATTTTGGTTGAATAGGAGAGATAAACAGCGTGAAAGGTCAAAAATGTCCCTAGGCCCACTTGTCATATTCTTCCTCTTCCGCCTTAATTCCCCTTTCTCCCAATAGCCACAAGTATTCTGCAAGCCCCTCCATAGCTACACTCCAAACCTTGGCCTTTCGTATCGTAAGGGAGCGAGATTTAATCTCATTGGTTATGCCGATGTGGATTATGCTGATTGCAAGGTGGATAGGAAAAGCACATCAGGTACTTGCCAATTGTTGGGTAGGTCCCTTATTTATTGGTCTTCCAGGAAGCAAAACTCCATTCTCCTATCCACTGCCGAAGCAGAATAAGTCTCGGTGGGGAGTTGTTAAGACCCAACTTCTTTGGGTGAAACAATCCTTTAGAGACTATGGCCTCAAGGTGAGCAAAATTCCACTCTTATGTGACAATCAGAGTGCCATCAAAATAGCCAACAACCCCATCCAACACTCTAAACCAAACACATTGATATTTGCCACCACTTCTTGAGAGAATATTCCACAAGAGGTGACATACATATCCAACATGTGAGAACCGATGAAGTATTGGTGGATATCTTCGACAAGCATTTAGATGAAAGTAGGTTTTGTGAGTTGAGAAGTGAGCTAAATATCTTGGATTCTCGGAATGTGGATTGATCTATTGCATGCATTTTGTTTGCAAGTATGGGTTGCATATCACTTTTTGGCAAAATGGACATTCAATTAATGGATGAATGTTAGTCACTATTTTGTGGATAAAATGAATCTATGTGTATGGGGATCTCATTTTCAGCGCATGTTGGTCCTAGCACAAGTTGAGATAGATTCGAACATTCCCTCTTTTGGGGGTAAATTATCTTGTCTCATGATAATTTACTCTTATTTTGATCTTCGGATCTAATTGCTTCACATGTGGTTTTAGTTTGATTGCACGTTTGCTAACAAATCATGGGTAAAGTGATTGCCAATGTGTTTGACTAGCCACCAAGTTCAACCGTGTCAAAAATGCTCAAATCATATTTTGGGTGTCATCCTTGCTGCTTCTGCCACAAAGGATGTCGGACTGTCTGACTTAAATTCAAACAATCCGACCCACATCGGATAGTCTGATTAAAATTAGACTATCCAACGTGGGGCCCAAGGCAAGGGGAATTATCATTCTCGAGGGTAACTTTGTTTTACCCTCTCCTCATTTACCTCCCTCGAGTTCCCTCTCTTCCCTCGAGAATGGATTGTCTGATTTCATGCTGGATTGTCTAATTTACATCAGAAAGTCTGACTCAAAATCAGACTATAAGACCTATTTTGCCCTAGACCATAAAATCTTGCATTCATACTCAATTGTCTTCCTTTCACTCGTCATTTTAATCAATCTCCTATCTTCTAAATCAGTGTTTCCTCGTAATCAAGGGCAAGTTCAGAGGTCAAATATATTCTCGCAAAGGCTAATTGGGAAAAGAAAAGTCTCCAACTTCCAAAACCCTTGTTGGTGTGAGGAAAGTTCCAGTTTCTCAGGAAGCCACTATTCCTGGTCATGATGTTGCTACACATGATGCCCAAGTGGTGACGGTGGAGCGAGGAGGTCCTCTTCCTCCTCGCTGAAGCGGAGTTAGTGGGGAAGGATCAAGCACCCCCGTAAACCGAAGAGAGTGGAGGGCCCGCTTGGTCTTTTTAGGATGAAATTCAGCAAGAAGAAGACATAACTGCTCAACAGGCACAATAAGAAAAGGGCCCCTTCTTTGTCAAAACTCCAACCAAAGATCAAAGTCAGCCAAGGAGAGTGATCCGGTGGAACAAGAAGTGGACCGAGGTGGAGAGGGAGAGAAAGAAGGATCCATTTGTGTATCAATAATTGTCTTCAAACTATCGCTTTTGGAACACTTCCAACAGGATTACTATGAGACTATCATCCAACCAAACAAATTGCCATTCTTATGTAGTGGATTGATTGTAAATACATGGAGGAATTGAAAGATCGCTTTGTGAATGAGGTCATTGAGGCTTGCAATAGGCAAAACTTGAAGGAGTTGAGGGGAATGCAATATCCATGGTGCAAGGAGATCATTGCACAATTCTATGCCACTATATACTTCGAGTCCAACATTGAGAAGACAATTCATTAGCTAACTAATGGAGTCAAATATTCGTTTCCTATGCCAAGTTCACTGCCATTTTGGGTTTCCCGGCACGTTCGAGACAAAACCGATGCAAGATTCACAATGAGAAGCCTTTGGAAACCAATGCTCTTCACTTCATGTATCAAGATGTGGACTATAAGTTGGGCATAGTCAAAGGTCTTCTTCCCTTCTATGCATACCTCAACAAGCTCTTGCATAAGTCTTTCAATCCAAAGGAAGGTGATGCGGGCAACATTCATGCCTACACTCGGAACGTCATGTACAAGATGAAAGCGAAACCACATCTGTTTTATAAGTTTGATTTCATCTTCGAAGAATTTTGTCTCATCTCGATGATGCCAAAGAGAGGGCTAGGCTATGGGCCATACATTATGAAGATGATTGAGGTTGTCGCCAAGAAGAAGTTTCACAAGAAAGTGTCTCACACCGGCTACCAAGTCCATCCAATCAAGGTTGCCCATGTGGAGAGAAGTCGTGCCACAAGGGCTTCCACTCGCGGTGACACCTCCTCGAGTGTAACCAAGTCGGACTCCAATTTTCCCTTGCGCTATTTCAATGCACTTTTCCACATGTGAAATCCATCTCTGCCAGACAAGCCAAGGAAAGAAAGGCAAGAAAGAAGACCAAGAGGATGGTCAAGCTTCTTCTCCACGACTCAGATTTGCCTAGCACTCCGGATGGTTCTGGGTTGGATGAGAGTCAAGAAGAGGTGCCTGACGATCCATTTGCTGCTGAGGTGAGATCTTCTCATGGTAATCATTGCAAAGCTCCCATGGTGGAAGAAGTCGATGAGTCCAGCTCCAAGGATGAGGATGATGATGAGTGATCTTGATCTCCGGTTCCTCTCTTTTTGTGTCTTGATGCCAAAGGGGGAGAATCATCTCTAAATTTAAAAAACCAATCCTTGGTGGCTAGTTGAACTTGTGGGCAAAACTTTAATCATGTGCTTTTGTGTTACTTTTAGCTTTTAGCTTCTTTTGAAGTCTCATGTTGACCGTTGTATGCTTGGATGATGTAATGTGCACTAATCCTTTATGTATGCTCTATGGTGTGATATATCATGTCATATGCATGCATATGTTGGTTAGTTTGTGATAAATTGCATTATTCCCTAGATTAAAGGGGAACTCTCCAATGCATATCAAGCATACCCTTAGGGGGAGTTCAACCAAAATTTAGATTTTATTGTTGTTTCTAATTGTGTTGTCATCAATAACCAAAAAGGGGGAGATTGAAAGTGCATCTAGGACCCCTATTTTATTTCGGCGGTAATGACAACACAAATATAAATATACTAATGTGTTTTTGTTGAGATGGATGAAAGTATCAAAAGGAGTTGAAACTTGAATAAAACATTAGAGACATCTTGATTGTGGTAATTCCTTGTATATCTTGTTTTCTTTTGTTTAGGATGTCCTACTGTTAAGAGGGATACCACATGCATATAATTGGTTGAACACTAGTGCTCAGAATCCTTTTGTTTAAGTGTTCTGTTGTCTTGATGTCAAACTATCCAATGTGCCAAACAGTCCAAACTTTCATGGAATGTCACCGTAACATCCCGAAAATCGAAGAAACTAAAATCGGAACGTAAAAGCGAAACTTGCAAAAACCTTCGCTTGTTGCTTTTTCCTCGGGTTTGTAGCTTCTTATTTGCCAGCTCAGTTGCATAAATTTAGTTGTGAGCAGTTCCTCTCGACGTTTGAGGATGGTTTGGATTTTGTCGGAGAAAATCTTGAAATAAAGAATTAGGAATTTTAAAAGAAAATCGGAGAAGAGATGCGGATTTATGAAAATACAAATTTGAGAAAAAGAGGATCAATTGTTGATGGTGGAAGATTAATTAGGGTATAAAATAGACAATAAAATATTTGGGGATTTACATGAAATCTAGAGAATTTTTGGAATTTAACAAAAAATGGTGAATTATGAAAATTAGGAAAAGGAATTTAAATAAATATGAAAAATAATTGTGGAAAAATAAAAGTGGAGAAAAAGTTGAAAATATAGTACTAAAAATTATTCTAGGAATATTGGAATTTATTTTGAATTTTTAGAAGGGAGGAAAATGGAAATAGGAAATTAGAAATTGAAAATCGGGAGAAATATAAAACTGCACTGTTCACAATGCGCCAGGTGCTCGACGCCGTACCGGCCGTACCACGCCCCGCCCGCGCGCCCTCGCGCGCCGGGACCCCGCCCGCGCGCGCCGGACCCCGCCCGCGCCACTGCGCCTCACGCGCCGCGCTCGCCGGACCCGGCCGCGCTTGCGCCTACGCCGCCACGCGCCCGCCGCCGCACTCGGCCCCGCGCCCTCGCGCGCGCCGCCGCGGACCCCGCCGCGCTCGCGCCGCGCGTCCCGGCCTGCGGCCGACCCGGCCTCTTGCGCCGCCGCTGGCGGCCGCCTCGCCGCCCCCCCCTCCCGTTCCCTCCTCCCGGCCGCGCCTATAAATAGGCCGAAGCCCCTTCCCCTTCTCCCACACCGCCGCCGCCTCCCTCTTCCCTTTCCCGAGCGCCATCGCCGCCTAACCGCCGAGCGCCGCCGTCGCCGCGAAAACCGAGAGCCGCCGTCGTCGCCGCCGTGCCGAAGCCGCCCGAGCCTCGCCGTACCCCCGAGAGCCGCCGTCGCCGGTAAGCCCCGCCGCCGCCCCTTTACCCATGCGCTAGCGCCGCCGCCTCTGTTTTGCCAAAGCCCGGTCGAACACCTTGCGGGCAATGAATAGTGGCGCGAGAAAAGAAAAAGAAAAAGAAAAGAAAAAGGAAGAAAAATAGAAAAATAAAAATTGGGAAAATTGGGAAAAATTTTGGAAAATTTGGAAAAATATTTTGTGAGGACTTGAGTAAAATTTTGGGCAAAAATAAATTATTTTCTTGCATGATTTCTCGGTGAAAAATTTAAAAATCAAAATGCGACTTTTCCGAAATATCGTTTCGCGTCATTTTCAAGTCCGGGTTTCGTTTAATGCTTTCTCGCCATTTAAATGTGCTGCTCCTTTGTGATCGAATCTTCAAAACCTCGAGCACCAATCCCTCCGCTGATATTTTCACATCTATTTTCTCGAACAAATCGCAATCGTCACTTTGCGAAAACCCTAAGTCATCGAACCGATGTCAAAACTTGGAGTTTTCCCTATCGATCCTCGTACAAACTCAAGTAGAAATTGAGGCTAAGCGCTTGGAATCATTTTCGTGGCTTTTATGGTTCTTTTCGATCTTTTGGTGTTATATTGAATTCTAATCGAATTCAATTGATCTCTCGCACGTATGGATAGCACCTGAAGAGGCCGGCATCGACCCCATCGAAGACACCACTCCACAAGCGCGCGAGCAAGGCAAGTCATCACACTCTTTGAACATATTGATCCCACTTGTGAAATGATATTATTTTAAACTCTAAACATGCATGCTATACAGAGTTACCTATACTTGTTATGCCATACCTTGCTATTGATTACCTTTAGAATTACTCCTTGTAACTCTCGATGTGATACAAACAACCGGAGAGTAACTTCGGTAAATTGCTTAGCCAAGCTATACTTAGATTCATGCATACTAATGACTTTATGAAAAGCCTTGTGCTCGGGCAACTACCATAGGGAAGGTAGTTGAGATGCGGCCTGTGAAGACATAAGCGCCACATGGCCATGAGAATGATGAACTAAGTTTGATGAAAATTGAAAGTACTACACAAATGTTTTAGACTGGGGCGGCCGGATGATTTGGGTGGATTCCAGAAAAGGCAAGTGCCAACCCTGGTCAATTAAGGACCGAGCCATGAGATAGCCGGGAAACGAGCCAGTACAACCGTACTTCTCGAATGGGTGTAGACCTAGTTGATTAGATAGCCGAGCGGAGGCAGTATCCTTGCATAGATGGTTCTTTATGATATGGTTTGTGTTATGAAGATGAGGCTGCAGCCCATGTTGTGGATGTTGAAATTAAATCGATATTAATTGAACCTAAAGATTGAGGAAGTCTTCCCTTACCCCGGGTGCGCCAGAACTCCTCTCACTGCTAGAAAATGACGGCTAGAGTGCATGAGGGCTTAAGTTCATGGAGCGGGTACTGCCAAAGTAAGGTTATCGAAAGGCTTTGCCGTGACCGTCTCATGTGTTGGGACGTAGGCTCATTTGTTGGGCAGTCGCGGAGTACGGGTAAAGTGTACGTCCACTGCAGTGTGAATAAATCAATCTATTCGAATAGCCGTCCTCGCGGATATTGAGCATCGTGATAAGACTTTTGCTTGGCTAGACTTTAAAACTTAAAAATGCTGGGATGGGTTTGCATGATGATTTTATTCGCTGGTGGATCAACTTCTCGAGATGCAAGAAGGGGTGGACTCCCCAGAAAAACCATGAGGAATCGGAGGCGGGAAGCCATCCTTGGAATCACGATGGATGGTAGACAGAACCGTCGCCGAATTAATGAACTATGGAACTAAAACTTGACTTGGCTAGTTGTTAGGTTTGTGAAAAGATTTATGAAAATTGGCTTTATGCAAAAGAGCTCCAGCCATTCCTTGAATAACCCTATCATATGCATCACTTCCGTGTTGGCTTGCTGAGTACGGTTGGTACTCACCCTTGCTATACGCACAAACCTTCAGATGTTGTGATTGAAGAATCGGAGGATCCTTATGCCTACTACCAGGAAGGCGAAGAAGCTGGTGGTGCTTACTAGGTCTTAGTCCCCGGTCGTTGCCTGTGGCAACTGACATGCCGCTGCCTTTATTCCGCTGCATTATCTAATTTCTGCTTTTGTGTTGTATCCGGACCATGAGGTCCTATGTGGTGAACATTGCCTTCGGGCCTATCATTGTAATAATTTCTTTGTAAGACTATTCGTGCATGTGCACCTGGCTATTCAGTACTGTATTTCGTGGGTACCAACTACTTGATCCAGGGAAATGGTACTAAGAACACGAAAGATTCCCGTTCCAAAAACGGGGGTCCACAGAGCTGGTATCAGAGCCATGCGACCGTAGGATAAGACCAACTAGCGCCCTACCCCTGACTAGTTGGCTAAAGGGAAGTATCCCTACGTAGGACCATTTCGCAAACTATTATTTCTGAGAAGACAAACATACTTTTTCCTATACCTTTATTTCCCTTTCTTTACCCAAATGGTTTTTGATGTTATCTCTCTCTCCCTCTAACCTTAAGTTTCTTTCAAAAGCAGATGCCGGACCATGTCGGAGTCTGGGAAATCACCATCCCACGGGATGAGGGATTCGTGGCACAACTTCAGTCATTACTGTGGTGTCTAAGGTACCCAGAGCCACCCACTTACCAGATCAGGAGGCATGGCTCTGAGGGATATCCGGTATGGGAAGCCGCACTCTCAGTGGAGGCCCGCATGGGAAGTGAGACACCTTTTTGCTTCCACACCCGCTACCACCGAGATTTAGTGGAAGCAGCTATTCAAGACGCGGCCCGAGAAGCATTCCTTCGCCTCAATGCTATTCACCGTGCTAAACTCACAGTGACTGAGTTTGTGCACCACCCCTATCGCGAGGAAGGCAATCCACCGCACCGTGGAAGCCACCGCCGCCGCAACAACCCTATGGTCTCCCGTCTATCCCGCGGGCGAGACGCGATGATCGCTATGAGGAAGCTTTGCTCGAGATCAACGACCGGCGGCAACGCCTCAATGATCCGGTCGAGGAACACCGAGTTGTGGGGATCAGATCAACGTGCTGCAGACTCAGCTACAGGCCAACGGTGCCCAGTATGAGCAGCTCTCGGACCGTTACATGGCTCGTGGGGAAGCCCTGGTGGAGCTGGAGGAGCAGCTCAGGAAGAGCAAGCAACAGGTCAACCAGCTGGAGGAACAGTTGCACTCCCGCCCTGTCCATGCTGCAGGTACATCCACCGAAGTTGTACCAACACCTCCTGCCCCTGTGCCCGACCACTACTACCTCATGACTCCAGCATGCTTGAACACTTTTCAAGCCATGATGGAGCAAGCTTTTATGTTGAGCACAGAGTCAGCACCGTACCGGATTGACCCCACTGCTGCCACCTCCATGGGACCCACCTCGAACTCCATGGCAGTGCCATCTGAGCCTGGTTCTGGAGAGGAGAACCCCATCCAGATCTACACCGACTCCGAGTCTGAGATGGAGCCTATGGAGATCAAGTGGGAGTCCAGCGACACTGATCCCACAGAGGAGGAAGCTCCCACTCGTCGCCTGACTCACACCGGAGGTCCCCTCACCCGCAAGACCGCTCGGAAGAGTACCCGGCCACCAAGTAGGAAGATCCAGCATGACTCCGAGGCCACCACCTCTGAGCCATGGGGACTTCGATTTGCTTCAGCAGAGGATCACCCCCTTCCTGCACCTGGCTCCTGCGGATGGCTGGATGATTAGGCGAGAGGACCGCCTCAACTAGATCTTGCTTTGCACGGTTTGGCAGCAAGGATCACACCCTTTCCCCCCCTAATAGCTAAAGGCAGTAGTACGATGTAGCTTTCGCCTCATGGCATGTGGGACTGTGCATGTACAGTCCATTGTACCCCTTGGATGTAATTTTATGGACCTATGTATCATTTTATGGCATGCTATTAATAAGCTTATTCTACCATGCTTGTTTGGTTGAAGATCATTTAAAAACAACCTGAAGAGAAATCACCTAGAAACCATAACCTTAATGGGTCCAATCCCTTAACTCATCTATCTCCTTCAGATGGCGCATCGTCGTAGAGCTGCAACATCCAATGAGAACCCACCGGAGCCTAACCCCTCCACTCTGGCGGAGGTTATGGCTTTGCAAACCCAGCTACTCCAAGCAATCGCCAACAACCAAGGAAATCGAGGAGGATCAAGCTTAGGAGAGTTTATGCGAGCTAAGCCACCTACATTCTCTGCGGCCGAAGAACCAATGGATGCCGAAGACTAGCTGAGGGTAATAGAGAAGAAGTTGACTCTCATCCGAGTACGAGAAGCTGACAGAGTCATCTTCGCTACTAATCAGCTGGAAGGTCCCGCAAGTGACTGGTGGGACACCTACAAAGAGACTCGGGCTGAAAATGCCGGAGAACCGACATGGGAAGAATTCACGGCTGCTTTTCGTAAAAATTTCGTACTAGCCGCGGTTATGAGGATGAAGAAAAATGAGTTCCACAGGCTGCGCCAAGGAAACACCTCGGTACAAGAGTACCTGAACAAGTTTACCCAGCTTGCTCGTTACGCCACCAGTGATCTGGCAGATGAAGAGGAAAAGATGGACAAGTTTATTGAAGGATTGAACGACGAGCTGAGAGGACCAATGATCGGACAAGACCACACCAGCTTCCAAAGCCTCATCAACAAGGTCGTAAGGCTTGAGCATGACCAAAAGATGGTAGAAAATAACCGCAAGAGGAGGCTTGCTATGGCCCGCCCATTTCAGGGAGCGCCTCAGCGTCCCAAGGGAGCCACCTCGTCTGGATGGAAGCAAACCGTTGCGGCAACTAGTCGTTCCCCCGCACCCGACCACGTCAACTGGCCAGCTGCGCCCTAGTTCCGTACACCGACGCCAACCCTAGCCGCTCCGGGAAGAAGGAATGTGAATTGCTTCAACTGTGGAGAATTTGGGCACTACTCCAACAGCTGCCCCAAGCCACGCAACACTCCCGTGCGTACCGGCGCCAATGCAACGGCCGTCTGAGGAACCCCCACTCCTGCTGCGGGACACGGTCTGTTTAGGACCCCGCAACCCAATGAGACTGCCACCGGATTTCGACGTGGCCAGGTGAATCATGTGCGTGCTGAAGAAGCGCAGGAGGATTAGAACGTGCTGATGGGTATGTTCTCTATCAACTCTACCCCAGTTAAAGTCTTATTTGATTCTGGAGCATCGCATTCATTCATATCTTCACAAGTAAGCAAACAACACCACCTACACCAAGTAGAACTTAAGAGACCCATGTTGGTGCACTCGCCTGGGGGAAACATAACCGTACCCCATGCTTGCATCAATGTGCCCATATGGATTAGAGACGTGGTATTCCTTTCAAACCTTATGGTACTATCGCCCCAAACCATTGATATCCTACTCGGAATGGATTGGTTGACCAAGAACAATGGAGTCATAGACTGTAATCGAAGGGAAGTCACGGTATCCACCCCATGGGGATCACCAATGAACATAACTATGGACCAAAACCCGATGCTATGCGAGCAAGCTGCGGGAGTATTCACCATGCTACCTCTAAGCGGGATGCTAGTAGTGCAAGAATACCCGGACGTATTCCCCGAGGAATTGCCCGGAATGCCCCCTGATCGCGACATAGAATTCATCATCGACCTAATGCCTGGTACTGCCCCCATATCCAAGAGACCTTACCGAATGCTGGCTAACGAACTAGTAGAACTCAAGAAGCAAATCAGAGAACTACAGGAGAAAGGATTTGTACGCCCCAGTTCTTCTCCCTGGGGAGCCCCAGTACTCTTCGTCAAAAAGAAGGATGGGAGTATGAGGATGTGTGTGGACTACCAATCATTGAATGAAGTGACTATCAAAAACAAGTACCCACTACCTCGAATCGATGACCTATAAGATCAACTTAAGGGTGCGCAAGTGTTCTCAAAGATTGATCTTCGGTCGGGATATCATCAGTTGAAGATTAGAGCCGGAGATATTCCCGAAACGGCATTCTCTACACGTTATGGCTTATATGAGTTCACAGTAATGTCCTTTGGATTGACCAATGCCCTGGCATATTTCATGAATCTGATGAACAAGGTATTCATGGAATATCTGGATAAATTCGTAGTGGTATTTATAGACGATATACTTATCTACTCCAAGGACGATGAGGAGCATGCGGAGCATCTACGACTGGTACTGGAAAAGCTGCGAGAGCACCAGCTGTATGCAAAATTTAGCAAGTGCGAGTTCTGGCTCAAGGAAGTCGCTTTTCTTGGCCATGTAGTCTCAGCCGGAGGAGTAGCGGTAGACCCTGCCAAGGTCGAAGCTATTACGGAATGGAAGGCACCCAAGTCAGTAACGAAAGTTCGGAGTTTCTTGGGATCGGCCGGATATTACCGAAGGTTCATCGAAGGGTTTTCCACAATAGCCCGACCCATGACTCAACTTCTGAAGAAGGAAAAGAAATTTGTATGGAACGAGAAGTGTCAAGAAGCCTTTGACCAACTAAAAGAAAAGTTAACCACCGCCCCAATCTTAACCCTACCTGACAACCGGAAGGATTTTGTGATGTACTGTGATGTGTGTCGGCAAGGACTGGGAGGCGTATTAATGCAAGATGGAAAGGTCGTAGCATATGCCTCGAGACAGTTACGACCCACGAGGAAAACTATCCCACACACGACTTGGAATTAGCGGCAGTTGTTCATGCATTGAAGATCCGGAGACACTATCGATCGGGAACCACCGTGATGTATATACGATCACAAGAGCCTGAAATACTTTTTACTCGCGATCTCAACCTACGTCGAGACGGTGGATGGAATTGATCAAGGATTACGATCTAGGAATCCATTACCACCCCGGCAAGGCAAATGTAGTGGCCGATGCGTTAAGCCGCAAAGCCCAATGCAGAGATTGGAAGGTATGGCCAGCGAGCTCCAAGAAGAAATGGCTCGACTTAATCTGCACCTGATTCCTCACGGAGAAGTAAATTCACTAGAAATCCAACCCCTTCTGAGGACTCAAATAGAAGAAGCTCAAAAGGGAAATGAGGAAACACAGGAAATCAAAGAGCGCATGGCCGCTGGACGTACTAAGGAATTTTCGGTAGACGACAAGGGAACCCTATGGTATAAGAAAAGAATCTGCGTGCCTGAACAAGGTGGTTTGAGGGGGTTGATCTTGAAAGAAGCACACGAATCAGCATATTCGTTACATCCAGGAAGCACGAAAATGTACCAGGATTTGAAGGGAGAATACTGGTGGCCCAATATGCAGAGAGACGTAGCCGAATACGTAGCCGTATGCGATGTATGCCAAAGGTGAAAGCTGAGCATCAACGACCGACAGGCTTGCTGCAGCCGCTCAAGATTCCCGAATGGAAATGGGACGAGATAGGCATGGATTTCATTGTTGGACTACCCAAAACTGCAACTGATTATGATTCCATTTGGGTAATAGTAGATCGGCTCACCAAGACCGCCAGATTTATTCCCGTAAAGACCAACTACAATAGCGCCAAGCTAGCAGAGCTATACATGAGTAGGATTGTGTGTCTTCATGGAGTACCAAAAAGAATTATATCAGATCGAGGTACCCAATTCACGTCCCATTTCTGGGGCAAAGTTCACGAGGCACTCGAAAGTCACCTAGCCTTCAGTACCGCTTACCACCCACAGACCGACGGGCAGACCGAAAGGACAAATCAAGTGCTTGAGGATATGTTGAGAGCCTGTGCGTTGGATTTCACCAAGGATTGGGAGAAATGTTTACCGTACGCCGAGTTCTCCTACAACAACAGCTACCAGGCCAGCCTGAAGATGTCACTAAACGAAGCCCTATTTGGTCGCCGATGCCGAACCCCATTGATGTGGTCAGAAACCGGTGAACGAGCCGTGTTTGGGCCCGACATAATCAGAGAGGCCGAGGAAAAGGTTCGTCTGATCCTGGACCGATTACAAGCTGCCCAATCTCGACAAAAGAGCTATGCGGATACTCGACGAAGGGATTTGGAATTCAATGAAGGTGACTATGTGTATCTAAAGGTCTCACCACTACGAGGAACTCAAAGGTTCAAGGTCAAAGGGAAACTTGCGCCAAGATATGTGGGCCCATTCTTGATAAGCGCTAGAAGAGGTGAAGTGGCCTACCAGCTAGAGTTGCCTGAGAACATCTCCGATGTTCACCCAGTGTTCCATGTGTCGCAGTTGAAGAAATGTCTGCGGGTGCCAGAAGAGCAAGCTCCTTTAGAAACCATCCATATCAACAGTGATCTCACATACCCGGAACATCCAATAAAGATACTGGACGAGGCAGAAAAGAATACACGGACCAAGTCATGGTGCATGTACAAAGTACAATGGAGCAACCACACTGAAGAAGAGGCCACCTAGGAAAGAGGATTTCCTGAAGACTGAATACCCGCACCTACTCAACAACCGGTAAGAAATCTCGGGGACGAGATTTATTGTTAGGTGGGTAGGTTTGTAACATCCTGAAAATCGAAAAAACTGAAATAAGAACGTAAAAAGCGGAACTTGCAAAAACCTTCGCTTGTTGCGTTTTCCTCGGGTTTGTTGCTTCTTATTTGCCAGCTCAGTTGCATAAATTTAGTTGTGAGCAGTTCCTCTCGACGTTTGAGGATGGTTTGGATTTTGTCGGGAGAAAATCTCGAAATAGAGAATTAGGAATTTAAAAAGAAAATCGGAGAAGAGATGCAGATTTATGAAAATACAAATTTGAGAAAAAGGGGATCAATTGTCGATGGTGGAAGATTAATTAGGGTATAAAATAGACAATAAAATATTTGGGGATTTACATGAAATCTAGAGAATTTTTGGAATTTAACAAAAAATGGTGAATTATGAAAATTAGGAAAAATGAATTTAAATAAATACGAAAAATAATTGTGGAAAAATAAAAGTGGAGAAAAAGTTGAAAATATAGTACTAAAAATTATTCTAGGAATATTGGAATTTATTTTGAATTTTTAGAAGGGAGGAAAATGGAAATAGGAAATTAGAAATTGAAAATCGGGAAAAGTATAAAACCGCACTGTTCACAATGCGCCAGTGCTCAACGCCGTAACGGCCGTACCGTGCCCGCCCGCACGCGGCGACACCCGCCGCGCGCGCGCGCGCGGACCCCACCCGCCCCGCCTCCCGCGCGCGCGCACGTCCGGCCCCCCCCCGCGCGTCACGCGCCGCGCAAACACCCACGCCCGCGCCACGCCGGACCCCGCCCGCGCCCGCGCCCTCACACGCCCGCGCACGCCGGACCCCGCCCGCGCTTGCGCCTACGCCGCCACGCGCCCGCCGCCGCACTCGGCCCGCGCCCTCGCGCGCGCGCGCCGGACCTCGCCTAAGCTCGCGCCACGCGTCGCGCCCCACGCCCGCCCGGCCTCTTGCGCCGCCGCGTCGTAGCCGCCCCGCCGCCCCCTTCCCTCGTGTTCCCTCCTCCCCGGCCGCGCCTATAAATAGGCCGAAGCCCCTTCCCCTTCTCCCACACCCGCCGCCTCCCTCTTCCCTTTCTCGAGCGCCATCGCCTCCCTAACCGCCGAGCGCCGCCGTCGCCGCGAAAACCGAGAGCCGCCGCCGTGCGCCGAAGCCGCCCGAGCCTCGCCGTACCCCCCTCGAGAGCCGCCATCGCCGGTAAGCCCCGCCGCCGCCCCTTTTACCCCATGCGCTAGCGCGCCGCCGCCTCTGTTTTGCCTAAGCCTTGGTCGAACACCTTGCGGGCAATGAATAGTAGCGCAGAGAAAAGAAAAAGAAAAAGAAAAGAAAAAGGAAGAAAAAGAAAAAGAAAAATAGGGAAAAATTGGGAAAAACCATGACAAATCGGAGGCGGGAAGCCATCCTTGGAATCACGATGGATGGTAGACAGAACCGTCATCGAATTAATGAGCTATGGAACTAAAACTTGACTTGGCTAGTTGTTAGGCTTGTGAAAAGATTTATGAAAATTGGCTTTATGCAAAAGAGCTCCAGCCATTCCTTGAATAACCCTATCATATGCATCACTTCCGTGTTGGCTTGCTGAGTACGGTTGGTACTCACCCTTGCTATACGCACAAACCTTCAGATGTTGTGAATGAAGAATCGGAGGATCCTTATGCCTACTACCAGGAAGGCGAAGAAGCTGGTGGTGCTTACTAGGTCTTAGTCCCCGGTCGTTGCCTGTGGCAACCGACATGCCGCTGCCTTTATTCCGCTGCATTATCTAATTTCTGCTTTTGTGTTGTATCCGGACCATGAGGTCCTATGTGGTGAACATTGCCTTCGGGCCTATCATTGTAATAATTTCGTTGTAAGACTATTCGTGCATGTGCACCTGGCTATTCAGTACTATATTTTGTGGGTACCAACTACTCGATCCAGGGAAATGGTACTAAGAACACGAAAGATTCCCGTTCCAAAAAGGGGTCCACAGTCACTCTATATCTCTGGACCGAGAGTTCGCTTAAAAAACATCAAGCTATCTAATTTCACATCGGACTATCTGATATTTTGGACTATCCAAAATTCCTTGGAACTTCACTCTCTGTCTTGAATTGAAGTATTTCTCTAGAGTGAATTTTCTCCTAGTACAAATCAGAATATCTTACTTTTGTTCCGATAGTCCGTTGATCAAGAGACTCCAAAATTCAATGGAACTTTAGTCCCTGTTTGAGGATGAAGTTCTTTCTCCTAAAAACATCGGACTATCCAATGGATCAGACATCCAAAATTTTACAGAACTTCACTCTCTGTCTACCATCGCTTTTGGAGGCTAAAATATTGCACTGTCTGATGTCATATCAGACTTTCCGACATGGGATGAAAAGATTTCCCTCGAACGACCATATTTTTGGGGGATCTATAAATACCCCCACATAACTCTATTATAGGGTTACCCAACCCAATTCATTTCATTATCTTGCTTTGGGTTGAGCTTTGTGCTAAGTGTTTTGGGTCTTTGAGCTCTCCCTCTCTTTCTCAAATCCCTCTTGTTCTCTGTGACTTGGATCTTTGTGAGTGTAGGTTTCGAGTTTGAGAGCCTAGTGCATGTTTCTCTTGATCTTGAGTACTAGGGTTTGTCCAAGAATTTGTGATGTTTGTTACTCTTGGAGGTTGAGGACTATTAGACGGCTAGGCGTTTGTGAAGGCCAGATACTGCCTCCGCAAGGAAGGAGATACTCTCACGCCCAGAAATTCACACCAGAATTTCCGTAGCTAATTTGTGAATTAAACCCTCGTCCAGGCATCAGCCGAGGTACACAAATCGACATTATTGATAATACAGAACCCACGTCTTAGAAACAATATAAAAGAGACATACAAATGTAGCGGAAAGAAAAAGACTGACTTAAGCTAAACTTGACTCGAGCGAAGAGAAACACCAACACCACAGCTAACCCTTGACGGCGAACAAGCCTACACTTCTTCGGAGACCTCCTCGACCTCAACCTCTGGCACTGAAGGGGGAAAAATAGCAAAACTGAGTACAACCACCGTACTCAACAAGTCATACCGGAAGAGGAGATATGATGCATGATAAATATCAAGGAAAGGGATAAAGGCTCACTTTGCATAAACAGCATTGCAGAAATAATAATAGTTGAAAGCAGTAAAACAGTAGTAATAATTAAGCAATATTAAATAAACACTGTCCAATGTTAAAACCACGTGGCAACAGGCCCATCCATCCATATGTACTAGTCAAGTCCCAACAGTTCATTCATGTAAATAAGTGAGACTAATCAAGGTGAATCTGGTCGATCGCCCGTAACCGTGGACACTGCTATTCGAATAGTTTCCTCTGATCAGAGGTGTACAACTGTACCCACAAGACACAATTCGATGACACGTTACCGTGTGTCAGTGTACCACCACGATACCTCGGAAAGGAACTGTGACAGGACCCTTCACATAACCCCCTCTAACCAATCGTACCACACCAAGATCTCGCCCCCACTCCCATCGAGGTAATGGGCAGCCCCCTCTCGTGCCGTGGTGAATCCGGCAGCCGATCAACCCTTAAAACCGGGGCCGACCCAACTCCATCACGCCCACCCTCACTGGGGTATGTCGGCTAGAGACAGCTACGCTACAGACCCAGCCATTACCCATGCTAGCTTGTGGTATGCACGATAATTCTTCCAGGGTTTCCTAAGAACCTGTCCTTAATTGTCATGAGCACGCTAACCAATATCCAACCATGTGCTCACGACCCACCATTGTCATAATTTAGTATTATTAGAATAGAGTCACAAAGTTGACCTCATCTGAAAATTAGTCCCTAATATAATAATTGATTAATGTGGTCCCCTTAAGTGAGCTAGTTGAGCTAAGCATGGCTAAGCAAGCCCTAAACTAACATCTAGTCATATTGAACCCAAGTTATCAATGGTATAAGATAAACAATCCCTATGGTTGAGTACAGTAGGAATAATAATCCCATAGAATGACATTCTAAAACATATGCAGTATTTGAGAAAAAAGAGATATTTAAATAAAATAGGTACAATATGATCAATGTAAAGTATGACTTGCCTTGCTCTGGAGACTGGGAAACCTCGGTGACTACTTCGAGGTAGGCGGACTCGCCAGAAAGGTGAGAATCTACACGATAAACAAAACACTCAATAATGCACCCTAAAGGTCTAATGAAACAGCATTGAAAAGTATTTTTAATGGATGCTTGACATTTTGCTGGATTTAATGAAATTTGAATGGACTAAAACAGAGCTCGGATTAAAAAGATATGAATTTTAGAAGTTTAATTGTGATTTTTAAACTAAACAGAAAAGACTAAATTGATTATTGCGCAGTTAAGTCTCGGGATGACACAAGCATTGCGCGGGCGGCAAGGGCTGACGTCATGATGACGTCCGCATGAAACGGCGATGTCAGGCTAATTTCAGCTAGGGCTAACGTCAGCGCGACGTCAGCTGCTGGCGTCAGCCCTAGGGGCGAGTCCACAGCAGGGGCGAGGCGGCTTGCTGCCACGCGGCGGCCATCGGAGGGTTGGCGGCTGGATCGGACAGCGGGGCGAAACGGTGGGATCGAGCGACTCGGATGCGCCCGATCCGGCCGATCGGACGGCGCGGGAGAGGCGGCGCTAGGGTTAGCATTTGCACAGGCGCGACGCCTTGAGCTCGCCGGCCATGGCCGTGCGACGGTCGGTCGGGCTCTGGCGATGCGGGAAACGGTGCCAGCGTGTGGCGCGGAGCACGGGAATGATGCGAAGAAGAGCGCCGCGGCTCGGGATGGCTCGGGATTGCTCGGGGCGACGACGCACCGCGGGAACCGAAAGGAAAGGGCAGCGGCGCACTCACTGGAGATGGGGAAGACGACGATGGCGGCAACGATTTTGAGGCTAAAAGCACGGGAGCAAAATGGGAAGCACGCGGTGGCGGTGAGGGGATTTTATAGGGGCGGATAGTGATTGGATTGCGCACGGGAAGCCCGCGAATCGTTTGTCGTCGGTTTCGGACTCAGGTTAGGGGAGAGAAAGAAGCGGCGGCCGTTTTAGGGTGGCAGAGGACGTTGTGACGCGTGGGAAGGGCGGCGCCGACTGCGGCATCACACGCGCGGGCCCGGCATGGGCCCGATGTGGCGCGGGGATGCGCGGGGGATGTGGGCAGCGGCACACATGGCAGCGACGGCGGCTTGGGCTGGCTGGGCGCGGGGAAGCTGGCCCGATAGGCGGGGCCCACCTGTCGGTGGCCTGCGGTCTCGGGGAGGTGTCCCAAACTTTGCGTGCGCGGGCAGCTCAGCTTGGGCCGAAAGGAGGGGGAGCTGGGCTGACGGCCCGATTAGGGGAAAAAGGGCGGGAGCCGTACGGGCCGTACGTGAAAAAAAGAAAAATAGGACAAAGGGATTTGGGACTTAATTTAATTGCAGATTTCTTATTTAATTGGTTAAAAATACTTAGAGTACTCTAAAAATTCCCATAAAAATCCTGTTAATGTATTTTGACACGTAGAATTTAAGAAAAATCCTACCATGACATTTACATTTATTAAATGCATTTTAAAATTAATTGTTGACTCCAGATTAATTTCAGAAATTCTGATTATTTCAGGGTAAATTATTTGAACGGTTTAGGGGCAAAACTCGGGGTGCGACAGATACCCTTAGTGGAATGAGGAGTGCATTTCTACAACCTCATGACGATAGGGTAGAAAAAGACCCGACTCTTTATGAGCTCCTCGGTGGAGACTAGAATCCCCTCAAGGATTTGAACTTCGAGAAATACATCATCACGTAAACCTCGGTAATATCCTCCCTCTCTTTATCTTCTTGTTGCATTTCTTTTTGCAGTGCTAATATAGTTTCTGTTTGTGCCTATATACGTGTATGTGAGGTGGATCTAGAAATTTTAGGTTATTGTTTGCTTGTATTGCTGCTCTGTAGGTTAGATTGTCCGATCTCAGTTTAGACAATCTGATCTACATCAGATTGTCCAACCCGGTATCAGACAATGCGATCCTGTTTTGTTTAAGCTTCCGCATTTTAAGTATCAGACAATGTGACATCAAGGTCCTTTCAAAGTACCACCTGGATATCATAGAGTTACTTATTATGGAAGGTAGCCTCAGCAACAGCAGCATTCTGGGATGCAAATTCATTACCAGCAACAACCTAGAGGACAATCGCAGTAGAAATAGTTTGGGGGGCACTCACAACAGTACCAACCTAAAGTGTCACATCAATATCAGCAAGGAGCACCCCAACAGTATCAAACCCAACAACATCAATCTTAGTAATATCAACAAGGAGCACCCCCACAGTATCAAACCCAGCAACATCAATCTTAGTAATATCAACAAGCTTCACCTCATCAATATCGGCAGGTAGAGCCCAATCAATATCAGCTTCAAGGGAATCAATATGTACAAGGGCCACCACTTCAGCAATATGGGGACAACAGGGATGAAGAGTGGGCCGAAAGGATTGCTGAGGTTGTGAGGAAGCAATTTGGACTTAAGCCAAAAGATCAAACTATCATGCATCGACAACCATATCCTGAATGCTTTGACAGGGTGGCGTTGCCCAACCGACACAGTGTTCCAGATTTTGAAAAATTTTTAGGGCAAGACAATGTTTCAATAGTTGAACATATCATTCGATTCTTAGCTTAGTGTAGGGAGGCATCGGCTGAAGAAGCTCTGGGAGTTAGGTTTCTTCCATTGTCACTCTCTGGATCGACATTTACATGGTTTCTTCTTTGCCAACTAATTCTATCAGAGGTTGAGTTGATTTGAAGAAACATTTCCATAATATTTATTTGCTAGGATCCAAGAGATGAAACTTATAGATATGATGGCAATTAGACAACGATTCGATGAGTCGGTTCCAGATTACATTAATTTTTTTGAGATATTCGGAGCCGATGCTATAGTTTGAATTTGAGTGATGCATAATTGGTAGATTTAGCGTTTCAAGGTTTATTGTTGGGGCCGATCGAGAATAAATTTTCTTCACAAGACTTTGAAAGTTTAGCTCACTTGGTACATAAGTATCTGCTCATGAACAACGGATCCAGGAAGCTAGAAAAGAAAGGTTTGCCAAGAAAGTCAATAATGTTAACAATTATGCTTCAGATTCAGAGCAAGGTGAAGACCCACAAATGGGTCCGCATAGTGGTCAAGGAACAAATGGACAATCGTTGCGCAATGGGTCAAAGATATTGGGAAAAAGGGAGGTATGATTTTTAGGATAATATTTGATCTTCTATTATAGGAGAAGCAAATTCAGTTGCCTCGAGAATCATGTTATTTGATTTGCCGAAGAATTAAAAAAAATACTGCAAGTGGCATAATTCAAGTTCATATTATACAAACGAGTGTTCATATCATATCAAGTTTATAGCAAATTCAATCGGTCGTGGAACAGGGTAGAATCAAATTTGATGATGGGAAGAAGCCGATGAAGATTGAAGGGCATCCTTTTTCGGTTAATATGTTCTATGCACGACAGTTGGATAATTAGATAGATCTAAGAAATCGTCGGACCCGGAAGAATCAAGATCCAATTCATCAGATTTAATCGATAAATATTAGAAAAGACATGAAAAGAGGGCACATAGGTATCGTGAAGATGAATCTCGGCTTGATCCACATTATATTTTGAGTTGTTTTGATTTTTTTGGAATCAAGGTATGAGATTGTCATCAATTGAAGATTTTCCAAAATGCAATAACAATAAATCAAGTTAATTAGCATGGAAGTTCTTCTCGTCAAGATTGGTCGATGAAAAGGGTTTCAGTGCATCAACATTTAGGGCCGATTCATGAAGATTCTTTTGAAGATGAAGAGTATGATCAAGAAGAGAAGAAGAACAATCGTCAATTGTGTCCAAGCGGGATTTTCACAAAAATCCAAAAAAGAAGGGTTCAACGACGAAGAAGTAGAGAGCAGATGCAAGAAATAGAGGGGGAGATCATTCATCGGTTGAAGAGAACAAGAAAGGACTGGCATGTTAAAGCCAAAACCAATGAAGCATAAGCATTAGCTCCAAACAATATGGTGTTTATGTTGCCCATGGAATATAAGGCATCTACATCTGATGATAAAGAGTATGGTTTTAACAACACAACGTGCTATATTTGAAATGTCAGAAGAGATAGAACATTGGCATCTTAGGCCTTTATATATCAAGGGTTTTGTCAATGAGAAGCCGATGTCAAAGATGTTGGTTGATGGTGAGTTTGTAGTGAAGTCGATGCCACATACTATCTATCAGAAGCTTGGAAAAACTCCAGAAGATCTTATCAAGACCAACATGGTTTTAAAAGATTTTGGTGGGAATTCATCGAAGGCTAAAAGGGTGCTGAATGTGAAGTAGACTATTGGTAGGAAAACTATTCCTAGCACATTTTTCATAATGGATGGAAAGGGCTCTTATAGTTTATTGCTTGGTAGGGATTGGATTCATGCCAATTGTTGTGTTCCATCAACAATGCTTCAAAGTTTGATTTAATGACAAGGAGACCAGATAGAAATCCTACCAATCGATTGGTCGGTAAATGTTGCTATAGCCGATTTATCTATTTAGGAGATGGAATGAATATATTGTTTATCTCGCAAAGTTTTGCAAGACGATTTCTTAAAAGTGTCCGATCATGATATACAACCGATCAAAGATGGAGAAACCCAATTGTTACTCTTAGGACATAGTGGATGATATTAAGGGGAAATTAGGGCATGGTTTTATGTCGGCCGATGAATTAGAAGAAGTAGATATTGGATCAAGCAATAGGCCAAGGCCGACATTTGTAATTGCTAATTTACCTATTGAGTTTTAAAAAGAGTTAATTGAACTATTAAAATAATATAGAGATTGCTTTACTTGGAAATATCATGAAATGCTAGGACTTAGCCAGTCAATTGTAGAACAATGGTTGGCCATTAAACCAGGATATCGACATTTCAAATAGCCTCTAAGGCGATTAAGGCCAGAGATGTATGATGCTATCAAGAGAGAGATTACAAGATTATATGATGCTAAGTTCGTTAGGCCTTGCCGATATGCTGAGTTAGTTTATAATATAGTACCAACATTGAAGAAAAACATAAAGTTGAGGGTTTGTGTTGATTTTTGAGACTTGAATAAGGCTATTCCTAAAGATGAATATCCGATGCCGACTGCTAATTTGTTAATTGATGCACCTTCTGGACACATAATTATCAGTTTTATGGAAATCAAATTTTCATGGTGAAGAAGATATTCCAAAGACGCTTTTACATGTCCTCAAGCAATCGACTTGTATGAATGTGTAAAACCCTGAAAATCAGAGATTTAAAAATCGAAATCTAAAATTTGGAACTTATAAAATCTTTTGAATTTGTTGCATCTTGTCGTGCTATTTGGCTCTTATTTGCAAGTTTTAATGTGTGTTATAAATAAAGGAATATTTTTTTGAAAGATGGAAAAGTATAAAAGGGTTTTGGAAACCCTAAAAGAAAAATAAATTGCAAAATAAATAATAGAAATAAAATAAAAATTATAAATATACAATTGGAAAAGCTAAGGTTAATAAGAATTTATTTCGGATCAAAAACTATATTTTTGGAAAATACAAAAAATATATAATGAAATAAAGTAATATGTAAGAGTGTAAATAAAAAGGATATATATAAAAATATATAAGATAATATATAATAATAAAGTAGGGTAAAAGAATAAAACTTTAGAATTTAATTTACATTTATGATTGGGACCAAAATGTTGTTTTTAAATTTTATTGGTGAAATGGAAAAAAATAAATAATAAACGAAAAAAATCAGAGAAAATCGAAAAAAGAGAAAGTACACTATTCATAGCCTGTCAGGTGTTCGACGCCGGTCTTGCCGTACCGCGCGCACGTCATGCACGTCGCCGCGACACCACGCGTCGCACGTGCGCGTTCCCGGCCCGCCCCAACGTCAACACGCTGTACCGCGCCGTCGCATCGCTCACCCTGTGCCGCGCCACGCCGTGCGTCGGCCACGCCCGCGCGCACGCCGCCGTACCGGCGCACGTCCCCGTGCCCATGCCGCGCCGTACCACCGCGCCTGTGTTCGCGCCAGCCACGCCATGCCGTACCGCCATGCCCATGCCGCCATTGTCAAGTGCGCTGTAGCCGTGCCCACCGCGCGTCAGCCTCCCCCCTTCTCCGCGCGTGCCCGTTGTCCCCGTGCCGCACCGCCATTGCCGCCCGAGCTCAAGCCAAACCATCCCGCTATAAATACGGCACCACGGACAAAACTTAGAATACAAAATTTGTCCCTTATCTTCTCACCCAGCTTCCTCCCAAATTTCCGCAAATTCTATCCACAAATTCTATCCACCCTAGCTTGAGAATTCCACGAAACACCGAAGAACCCTAAACCCGGCCGCCCGGAGTGAGAAGCCAAAATTCGTTCTCCTCGGCCGATTTCCTAGCAAATTGAAGGTACGTTGACAATCTATGAACCCTAAGAATCATGTCCCATAGCTTGGTCGAGCCGATTTCTCGCTAGAGCACGTCGGCGGCGAGCGCCGCCGAGCTCTGTGCTTAGGCCGCCACCATGCGCCCGTCGCCAGGCCGTCTCGGCTCTTTTCCGACCAAACCGACCCCGTAGTTAGCATCCCCGTGCCCCATAGATACTCTAGGAACACTTGGTTTGGCCGGAATGCCGCCGGATCCCGCCGGCACCGTGCGCCACCGCCGCCGCGGCAAGGCCGCCGCCTCCTCGGTTCGGTTATGCCTCGGGGAGATTTCCTTATGTCACCTAGAGGTAGTAGGATCGATTAGATGCCGGGCATTGAGTCCCCTCACCGCCATTCAGCCATGGCCGCCGCCGGCCTCGCACGGGAAGAAGAAGGAAGAGAAGGAGGGAAGAAAAAGAAAGAAAGGAGAGAAGTAAAGGAGATGGGCTAGGTAGCCCAATGGCTTCACCTAGCTCGCAAAGAGGGAGGGCGTGGGCTCGATTCCCACCCTAATCAAATTTTTGAAATTTTTTTATTTTATTTCTTTTAAGGAATTAAAATTAGGAGAAGCCTAGTAAAAATCATAAAAAATCTTTATTTACTCTTTTGAATCCCTAAATTTTATTTACAAGAGATTTTACATCTTTTCAAGGGATTAGTATTTATTCTTTTCCAAAAATTTCTTTTACAAATAATTATGAACTTTATATTCAAACTTCTTAACCTATTCCATCTCCAAAAAATCCTATCTTTTGTGAAACCCATTTATTCACCTAAATATTACATTTACAAATGAGAACCTTTATAAGAATTTTAAAACCATCTTTATAAATCCTAGTCAACCCTTTACTGTATATATATATATATAGGATGGCTTTGCCCCATAGAATCCTTCCCGATCCACATACTAATGAACCCCAACACCAAAGCTCACCAAAGAAATTAGAAGTCGACCGAAGGACCGACATAAAAGCTCTAGGCAACCCCTAACTCAAATACGTATCCTTAGACCCTTAGTTATACTACTTAGTCTTAAACTTACATTAACTGGGGATAAGGCCACCCCATATAAATTAAATCAAAGAAAACCTAAAAGTTCAAATTAATGCAACTCACTCTTTTCGACTCGGACTTTAGCAAAACTCGATCATTAATCCGCTTATGACCATAGAATCGCCGTAGGGACCGCTTTTGCGATTCATTTGGTTTTAATGGTTTTTTTGAATTCTGATCGAATTCAATTGGATCTTTCGCACGTATGTATAGAACCCGAGCGAGCCGTTGAGTTCGCTGAGGACACAAGTCAAGAAGGTCACGAGCAAGGCAAGTCATCACTCCCTTTGAACATATTGATCCTATTTGCGAACTTGTGTTGATTCTAAATTAAAATATGCATGCTATACACAAAAAGAATACCTGATCTTGTTGTGCCATGCCTTGATGTTGATTACCTTTAGTTATATTCTTTGTAACCCTCGATATGATGCGACCGAAGGAAATCCTCGGTAAAATGCATATTCATACTTTTACAAAAGAGCTATATGCTTGGGCAACTATCTTAGGGAAGGTAGTTGAGATACGGCATGTCGAGACATGAGCGCCACATTGCCATGAGAATGATAAAATGAGTTTTGATGAAAACCAAAAATACAAACAAATATTTAGACTGGGGCAGCTGGATGATTTGGGTGGATTTCAGCAAAGGCAAGTACCGTCTCTGGTCAGTTAAGGACCGAGCCATGAGACTTTAATGTGGAACGAGCTAGTACAACCGTACTTCTCGAATGGGTATAGACCTAGCGGAGTAGATAGCCGAGCAGAGGCAGTATCCCTGCATAGTGGTTCTTGTGTGGAGATGTGGTTCTGGTTGTTGAGATAAGGTTGCGGCCTACGTGTTGAGTAATGAATGAGAATTTGGTGAGTTTTCCCTTACCCCGGGAGCGCTAGAACTCCTCTCACTGCTAGGAAAGGATAGCTAGAGTGCAAGAGGAATTAAGTTCATGGAGCGGGTACTACCAAAGTGAGGTTATCGAAAAGCTTTGCCGTGACTGTCCCATATAAAAGGGATGTAGGCTCATTCAATGGGCAGTTGCGGAGTACGGGTAAAGTGTACATCCACTACAGTGTGAGTAAATCAATCTATTCGAATAGCCGTGCTCGCAGATAATGAGCGGCGTGACAAGTTTCTCTTGTGGCTAGACTCTAAATTTTAAAATGATGGGATGGGTTTGCATGATAATTTTTATGTACTGGTGGACCAACTTCTCGAGATACGAGAAGGGTAGGCTCCCCAGAAAAATCATGACGATCCGGTGATGGGAAACCATCCTTGGTATTACGATGAATGGTAGACAGAACCGTCGCCGATTTAATATACTCTGGAACTAAAACATGACTTTGCTAGAAGTTAGGCTTGTGAATTGATTTACGAAAATTGGCTCTGTGCAAATGAACCACAGCCATCCTTTGAGAATTCTCTATCATATGCATCATTGCTGTGTTGGCTTGCTGAGTACGTTTTGTACTCATCCTTGCTATATGCACCAACATTCAAAAGTAGATAATGAAGACCCTGAAGATCCGTACGCCTACTACCAGGAGGGTGAGTGTAACACCCTGAAAATCGGAGAATTTGAAACCGGGAATTGAAAATCGGAACTTACAAAAACCTTTTGGTTTTATTGCTTCTTATTGTGTCTTCATTCTTATTCGTCAGCTCAGTAGCATAAGAGTTCTCTTGAACTTTGTTTGATGTGAAATTGGGATCAAAACCCTAAAAATAAAATCCCAAATTGGGAAGAAAATTCCAGGATCTGTATTTCAAAAAGTATAAAATACCAATTGTAGAATTACAAAAGTAACTGGAAAATATAAAGGTTGGCATAAACCCTAGAAGGATAAAGAAAGGATAATCAAAATTTTGAATTTGAATTATAGGAGATAGTATGAGAATAGAAAATAAAATTGGAAATCCTTTTTAAAAGCAAAGGGATCAAATTTTTAGAAATATAAGAAGGGAATAAATCAAATATGAAAAATATAATAAAATAGGGAAAATGTTTGAAAATACTAATCCAAAATTATTTTGGGAATATTAGAATTTATCTTGGATTTTTAGGATGAAATAAAATGGGAATGGGAAATTAGAAAATTAAATCGGGTAAAAAGAAAAAGTGCACTATTCACTTGTCACCAGGTGTTCGACTAGAGCTCTCACGCTCGCATACGTGCGCCACGCGTCGCTCGCCATGTCAGGCGCTCGCGCACGCACGTTCCAGCTAGCGTCAGCCTCACCCGCGTATAGGAGAAGCCGTGCGTCGCACGACGCCGAAGTCGCCGCTCGCCACGTCGCGGCGTCACCGCGCCCGTGCACGCGCCGCCATGCCACCGTACGCCGCGCACGCCCGTCGTACCTTGCCGCGCGCGTCAGCTACACCTCCCCATGCCCATGTCGCTGTCGTCACCCTGTTCCCACGTCGTGCCGTCCTCGGCCACGTGCGTGCCACGCCCGTGACGCACACGACAGTGCCGCACCGTGCGTACCACCACCCCCTGGTCTCAACGCGAAACCGATATAAATAGACCTCGATAGCTTGAGCTCCAAACACCAAACTTGACTGCCTCTTTTCCCTCTCCAAAACCTCCCAAAAATCCCCTGCTACCATAGCCCGTCCACAAAGAATTTCGCAGAAGATTGAAGCCCGGTCAGAAGAACCCTAAATCGGCCGCCCGGAGCAAGGATTTGAAATTCGACGTCTATAATCTGATTCCTCTGAAATTGAAGGTATGATAGCCATCTATTAAGCCCTATCATTCGTTTCCCTAGGTTTCCCGAGCCAATGCGCCACCAGAAGTCGCCGGCGGCGAGCGCGGCCGAGCTTCCCTGCCTCGGTCGTCGCCATGCGCACATTGCTAGGTTGCTCCGTTGCTTTTCCGGCCGAACCATCGCCGCCATTTGCACTGCTGAGTCCCTAGGATGCTCCCAAGCTCCTCGCCGTGGCCGTGCTGTCGCCGGAACGCGCCGCCGACGTGCGCCTCCACCGCCGTAACCACCTCACCGCCGCCGGCTCAATTCGCCGCCTCTCTGGCCCAGCCGTGTCTTGGGACGAGAACCGCGTGTCATGTAGGTGGTGTAGAGCCCAACAGATCTCGAGCTTCGCCGACCTCGCCGCGATCGCCCTCGCCTGCGCCGTCGGCTTAGCGGGGAAGAAGGAGGAGGGGGAAGAAAGAAAAAGGAAGAGAGGGGAGATGGACGAGAACGGCTCGCCAGCCCGGTGGCTTGAGCCGAGTCGTGGGAGGGAGAGGGCGCACGTTCGATTCCCAGCCGGTGCAAATTTTTGGAAAAATTTTAGTTTCATTTCTTTTGAGGAGTTAAAAATTAATAAGAGCTTGGTAAAAATCACACAAATTTATATTTTCTCTCTTTCAACTCTAAACCTAAATTTAGAAGAATTTTCTTATCTTTTGAAAGGCATATTATTTACCCCCTTTCCCAAAACTTTTGTACAAATAAACGTGAACTCTATATTACCTTTTATCTCCCGTAAATGAAGAGTTTTCTTAAATTTTTCCGAAGCATAATATTTATCCTCTCCCAAAATCTTCTTACAAACAAACACGAACTTAACATTACCATTTATCTGCCATAAATAAAGAATTTTATTGCCCTCTCAAAAGTATATTATCTACCCCTCTCCAAAACTTTCTTATAAATAAATGTGCGCTTTATATTCCCATTTGCATGCCACAAATAAAAGCTTTTACACAAGCCCCTAGGTCTACCTCCTCTCCAAAAGTCTCTACCTTTTTGCAAGCCCATCTGTCCATCTACTATTTCTTTAGAATCCATATGAGGAATTCGAAACCATCCTTCTAAAGTTTAGTCAATCCCTTCCTACATATATATGTGTATATATATAAGAGTATATATGCATATACATACATACGTATAGGTAACGACAATTGTTTTCAAACACACACTAGTGAGCTCCAACACTCAAGCCCGAACAAAGATTCATATCCAACCATAGAACCATCGTAAAGATCGTTATTGGGATTTATTTTGTTATGATGGGTTTTATTCGAATTCTGATCGAATTCAATTGGAACTCTCACACGTATATTTATACATAGAGTCCGAGGGAGCCGTTGAGTACACTAAAGACACAAGTCAAGAAGGTCGCAAGCAAGGCAAGTCATCACACTCTTTGAACATATTGATCCCAATTGCGAACTGATGTTGTTTTAAACATTAAAAATGCATGCTATACACAAAGAATTACCTATACTTGTTATGCCATGCCTTGTTATTGATTACCTTTAGAATTATTCTTTGTAACCCTCGAGGTGATACATACAATCGGAGAATATCTTCGGTAAAATGCTTAGCCATGCTATTCTTAGATTCATGCATAGTCATGATTTTATAAATAGCTTTATGCTTGGGCAACTACCTTAGGGAAGGTAAGTTGAGATACGAAATGTGGAGACATGAGCGCCACATTGCTATGAGAATGATAAAATGAGTTTTGATGGAAACTGAAAATACCAAACAAATGTTTTAGACTGGGGCGGCTGGATGTTTTGGGTGGATTTCGAAAAAGGCAAGTGCCGACCCTGGTCAATTAATGACCGAGCCATGAGATAGCTGGAAAACGAGCCAGTACAACCGTACTTCTCGAATGGGTATAGACCTAGCGGAGTAGATAGCCGAGCGGAGGCGGTACCCCTGCATAGTGGTTCTTATGTATGAGATGAGATTGGAAATGGATGATTGAAAATCGGAATTTATTATAACTTGATGAATGAAGTCTTCCCTTACCCCGGGTGCACCAGAACTCCTTTCACTGCTAGAAAATGACGGCTAGAGTGCATGAGGGCTTAAAGTTCATGGAGCAGGTACTGCCAAAGTGAGGTTATCGAAAGGCTTTGCCGTGACCGTCCCATATAGAGGGATGTAGGCTCATTCAATGAGTAGTTGCAGAGTACGGGTAAAGTGTACATCCACTGCAGTGTGAATGAATCAATCTATTCGAATAGCCGTGCTCGCGGATATTGAGCATCATGACAAGACTTTCGCTTGGCTAGACTCTAAACTTAAAAATGATGGGATGGGTTTGCATGATGATTTTTACTCACTGGTGGAACAACTTCTCGAAAGGCGAGAAGGGGTGGACTCCCTAGAAAACCATGACGAACCAGAGGCGGGAAGCCACCCTTGGAATCACGATGGATGGTAGACAGAACCGTCGCCGACTTAATGAACTGTGGAACTAAAACTTGACTTGGCTAGCTGTTAGGCTTGTGAAAAGATTTTATGCAAAAGAACCCCAGCCATCCTTTGAATGACTCTATCATGTGCATCGCTTCCGTGTTGGCTTGCTGAGTATGGTTGGTACTCACCCTTGCTATACGCACAAACCTTTAGATGGTGGAAATGAAGTGTTGGAGGAACCATACGCCTACTACCAGGAGGGCGGAGAAGATCATGGTGCCTGCTAGGTCTTAGTCTCCTGTCGTTGTCTGTGGCAATCGACAAGCCGCTGCCTTCATTCCGCTGCCTTACCTAGTTCTACTTATGATTGTATCTGGACTATGAGGTCCTATATGTTGGATACTGCCTTCGGGCCTATATTGTAATACTTTTGCTGTAAGACTATTCGTGCATTTGCACCGGATTATCCAGTACTGTATTTCGTGGGTACCAAACTACTCGATCCAGGGAAATGGTACCATGAACACGAAAGATTCCCGTTCCAAAAACGGGGGTCTACAGTGAGGAAGATGAAGGAGCCTAATAGGTCTTAGTCCCCAGTAGTTGCCTGTGGCAATCGACAAGCTGTTGCCTTCCACTCCGCTGCCTTACCTACTTTCTGTATTTGGTTGTATCCGGTCCATGAGGACCTATTTGTGTGTTGGATATTGCCTTCGGGCTTATTATTGTAATATACCTTTGGGTGTAAGACTATTCGTGCACTTTGCACCTGATAATTCAGTACTGTATTCGTGGGTACCAAACTACTCGATCCAAGGAAATGGTACTATGAACACGAATGATTCTCATACTCAAAAACGGGGGTCGACAGAATGGGTGTGATGACTTTTGGACTTAAGAGTGCTAGTGCTACATATCAAAGAGCTATGAATTGCATATTCCATGATCTCATCGACTTATTAGTTGAAATCTATATAGACGATTTGATTTTCAAATTAAAGATGAATCCAAATAAGTGTGCCTTTGGTGTATCGACTGGATAGTTTTTGGGCTTTATAGTTCATAAAAGAAGAATTGAGATCAATCAGAGGAGTATCAAAGCTATCAAGAATATAGACTCACCTGAAATTAAAACCAAGTTAAAGTAATTGATCGGCAAGATTAATTTTGTAAGAAGGTTTACTTCAAATCTATCAAGGCGAATTAAGCCATTCACTCCATTGCTATGTTTGAAAGCCGATCAAGAGTTTGTGTGGGGACAAAAGCAACAGAAAGCGTTGGATGAAATTAGAAATTATCTAAGTTTTCCTCAAGTTTTAGTACCACCATATAAAGGGGTTTGGTTCTGATTGTATTTGTGAGCGCATGAGAAATCTATTGGTTCAGTGTTGATTTAGGAGCTTAAAGGCAATGATAGACCATGAGCTCCACTTGATAAGCTCACGGCTTTGATTGGCCCAATCTTTCGGTGAGTTGATGATAACTACGATTTGGAAGAAACGGTGACGATCCGACTATAACTGTACGAGATGTTGTTGTGTTGCGCCATAGCGATCAATACACCTCTCTATGGATTATTGATCTTGCCGGTGTAGATAAACCTTATTCATGCAAGCAAATCAAAGAAAAAGGAAAGAACAAGATAAAAGCAATCTGAATTGCAAATAGGAATTGAATAGTTGGGATTCCCGAGAAAAATGACGATCTAACCGATCACGGCTTTACCTGAAAAAATAGCAATGGCTAAACATTAATCTAAAAAAACCCAAGAAACCCTAATGGGGTACCTAGCTATTTAAGAATGTGGGAGGACGACCTAGGGGTCCCTAGGGTCATGCTCCACCAGGTTGGGGCACACCCCACTTTGGCCCCTCTTGGGCGGGGTCCTAGATGAAGCTACAAGCCCATAGGCCTTTTATAGGTGACAGAACACTTTGTTTCAGTGATTGCGGCCAACTAAGATGGAATTTGGAGATGAGGCTAGATCCGTTGGAAATAAAACTCCGAGAGCTTTTCACCAAGTCCTCATGAGCCCAAAACGAAGCTCGTATGCATATATTGCTGCCATTTGAAGTCAACACTGTAGCAGGTGGCCGAATTGGATTCCAGCACTTGGACAACTTAATACATATGATGTGAGCAACAGTTGTATCCATGGTAGCCATGGTCACATAATCCTCCCCATTTTCACGGAAAACCGTCCTTGGTTATTCCATATGGTGCTCTTCTTGTTGTTCCTGATCTTGCACATAGAATTGTATGTTAGTGATATGCCCTAGAGGCAACATGGAGATGTTGGATATCACGTCAATGTTTATGTATAAATGAATAAAGTGTTATTCAGTTCCATGAAATAGACATCTTGTATTGATCAACTAGTACGTCTTATTTATGAGACTCTTTATGTATGAATCTATTTCTAAACGATCCCTGATCATATGTCATATTGTTGGAACAAATATGATTCTAAGATCGGCATGTTTATTGATTGATGATCATGTCTCATAGATCATGGGTATGGAGATACCAAATCCATAAACATGGACACATGTGTTGGAGAACACATTGTTGGATAGACCCACCATGAGACACTACAGGAATTAATGTGTCATTAATTGGTCTCAGGTAGTGTTGGAACAAAGTCCTTAGACCTGAGATCACCATGGATCCCAACATTTGTAGTAGCCTACTTTGGGACTACCAAACGCTATTCCGTAACTGGGTAGTTATAAAGGTAGTTTTCGGGTTTGCTATGAAACATGGAGTGGGATGTGAGTGATCAAGATGGAATTTGCCCCTCCTTTGGAAAGATATCTCTGGGCCCCTCGAGGTAATGGATTATGGAAATGCATGGCCATGCTAAGTTGATTGAGGAGTCAATCAACAGACAGATAATCCAATACGGTTCGAGTGAATGGTTAAGCTATTGAAGGGATGGCACACATCTTGCGTATAGCTTAATTGGTATCGTGAGGCAAACGAATTTGTATACACATTATAGGTTCAGAGCCGATGTTATTCTTGTATACTATGGTGTCAATATGTGCTGCTAGGCAACGCTGTTGACGGGTCGGCTGAGTTGGACTCGAGCCGAAACCAAGTATACCTGAACCTACAGGGTCGCACTCTTAAGGGGATAAGAACAGGCATTCGAGTTGGACTCGAATACGGCTCGATCGGATAGGGATTCGATCGGATAGAGTCCTATGGTCTTGCGACGTATGGGCGGCCAACTCTATGAGATTCGGATGAGATCCGATTCAAAATAGAGTCCTGATCGGCCACTAGTCCCAGTCGGCCAACTCTATATAAAGGGGTGAGGGGTGGAGAGCTGAGGTACGTCAATTGAATCGCATTGCGCCGAAATCAATCTGATCACAGGCGGCTTTAGAAGTCGGCGAGATCAATCTCCACGGAAATCCTCCCCACTTTCGAGCCAAACCCTAGCCCTGCATTGTGTGCTAGCACACGGGTGTTCGGCGTTCTGTCCCCGGACGTGTGGATACCGGTAGAGGCGCTGCTACGTTGCGCGCTGTTGATCGGCTACGAATCGGCTGCAATCGGAGCGAGGCGACTGCGGCAGATCGGCGACGAGAACGCGGTCGGACGACTCGGATCGGCTGCGACATCGGCGAATCGGCTGATTGGTGAATCGGCTGTCCCCGGGAATCGGCTGCACTGTTCCGAACCGGATAGTCCTGATTGGCTATTTCCGCTGCATACTCCAATCGGTAACGATCTATCGGCCCTTACTTGCAAGTGTTCCTGGTTTGCGCGGTAGAAAATTTTTGTTTTCGGCTAGCGTAGCTTCCGCGTAACCCTTCATTGTATACATGAAAATAAACGCAACAAACTTTTGTCATGTAATATCATCAGTTCTTTAGCGAATAGTATTAACTCCTATAAAACGAATGTACTCTGTAATGGGGATGTACAACAATGAACATGGATATCACATTTGGTTGTTTTGCTTGGTGCTCATTTTGCTCCCCTTCTTCAGAAGTCAAGTACTTATGTGGCGCAACTATCTTGGTGCATGGTGACCACATTGAGTTATCCGGTCGCTCCTCTTCCTCAAAATCATCCTCTTCTTTCAAATCAAAATAACATAAACTTGAGATAACATGATTAGCAATGACATGTCTCTCTAGCTTGCAATTTTTATCCACGGTTACAGGAGGTTCTAAATCCAAACATATGTAAACTCTATACACAAAATATGTTCATCTATCATTATATTCACCAAAGATATGGAAAATAGCATTAATTGGGCATGGGAAATCAGACCTAGCAAATAATTTCTACTTAAAATTATCGAGCTCACAAAAGTCCTCAAACAAAACATAACCCAAAGTATTTAAAGAAGATAGCAATTCACATTCCTCAACTTCATTAGCGATATGAACAACTTGTTTAAAATCAGCACATAAAGAATTAATAATAGAAATATCATGTTCATTCACTAGTTGTGGCATTAATATAAGTGAAGCATTATCACAAACCTCTTCTTTATCACAAGAAACAAGAAGTAAATCAACTTGTGACAATGAAATCTCAACAATTGGTTGCACTAATGGCTCCTCTACTATAGCATGTAAAGTGGACATGTGTAGCTCAGCTTGAGAATACTCACCTTCATTTATCTCAACATCATTTATTTTACATTGAAAACTTTCTTCAGACATCGCAGGTGCTTCTAGCTTTTCCTCCTTCTCAAGTACATCATTCTCCTCCTTTTGTTGAATGTTCTGAACTCCGTGCAAAACGTTAGTAACATGAGGCACAAAAGATTGCTCCTCCCATGTTTGCACATAATCATTGCAAAAAGGATATAGGAGATTCAAAAATAGTAGATAAATCACATTGTTCATGCTTCCATGCATTTGATATAATCTGATCCTCAATGCTACGAGCAAGCATGAATAGGTGCTCAAAATGAATATATGTCACATTAGCGAGCATAACCTGAACTTCAGCAACCCCTTGAAAAATCTACACATTGTGTTTTCATTCCATTCTTTTAGACCAATGTAGATGATACAAACTTTAAATTCATGGATGTACTCCCTAACAATTTTATTACCTTGTTTTAGATGTTCTAATTTCTCAGGAAGAGTACATTTGTAATAAGAAGTCATGAAGCACTTTTTCATCATAGTTTTGCATTCATCCAAAGTTTCAGGTTTATTGCTAAGATGACTTCACCAAAATAATGTAGAAGGGGTAAACTTATTATTAGCAAACTTAACCATTCGAGCATCAGAAAAATTATATTCATCAAATTCATTGTTGACTGCTAGCTCCCAATCAATATAAGCAACAGAATCATACTTACCATCGTAGAATGGTAACTTAGATTCAACTCGTGTAAAACTATAGTCACATACCTCATATGCATCACGTGGGGAAGTTTTCATATCTCGTCGAAGGTGAAAAAGTCAATGTTGAGCATGATCATCTTGTATCCCTTTGCGCAATCTTGTCATGGTTAGTAGCAAACAAGAAACAAACATAAGATTATGCATGCTCCTATCTACTAGGTAGTGTAGGTTGAAATTTCACACACACTCAAGCTTTTATGCAAGCTCTTACAAGTTCTCACCAAAGCAACTAGAATGGTGACCACACCGACTCAACCTAGACCCAAAGGAAGCTGGACATATCGATGCCTTAGCAAACACCTGTTGTACAACTGCAATAAAATCTGTGGAGCTCTAGGTAGGCCTAAATATGTAGCAAATGATAGCAATTGCTTAAATCAGAAAATGCAAAGTTGAATAATCGTTCAAAATTTACTGTGCTGGTCCTAGACTAGAACATACTAGAGACATGAGCCTATACACAAACAATACCACAAGAGGGCACTAGAAACAACTCAAGCACAACTCTGATATATGAAAGCAATCTCAAAGATAACAACTGATTTTCTCCTTTTCTTTCTTCTTTTCTTTCTTTTCGCTCTTTTCTTCTTCTATTTCCTTCTTTTGTTTGGTGTGGCTTTTTTTCCTTTTTAAGCACCTTTCTGCATTTTTTTCTTTTTTGATTTTTCAACAAAATCCCAACCGAAGGACCTCAATGTAAAAATACAGGGACTCAAACGTAAATAAGAAAATTACAAGGACTCAAATATAAAATTCCAAACCCTAAAATTAAGACTATAGAAAAATGGAATGTCGACGTTATGCCGGTTTCTTATTTCCAAACAGATCTTGAATCTAACATAAAAGAAAATTTTACCAAGGTGTTTGACATGGTTCAAATCTTAGATGTATGTGATTAAGGGGGAGGGAGTCGGACTCACGGTCTTTTTGTGGAGATGGACAGCCAGATGTCCGAAATTGGTGCACGAGATAAAAACGAAAACTAATTTTCAGTCGATCCAATCTACAGTTTCTTTCCTAAAGTAAAGAGAAATAAATCTAATCTAATCTCCTCCTTCCATCCTCCTCACGCGCAACAGTACGTACAACAAAGGGACATAGCACAACCAATCCTTACCGACTTGATGCAACTTGAAAACCGATCGACATAACCTTAAGACTATTAAGACTACAAAATGGAATGCTGAAGTTATGCCTGTTCCATTTTTGCAAAGGAACCCTGAATCCGACGCAAAAAATTTCACCAAAATGTAGCAACTCACAGGGATAGGAGAGAAAGCGACCGTATGGTGGGGAGGTGGAGCCGGACTCGAATCAGAGTGGGAGAATTTGACCTTTAGAGTCGGACTCAGCTCCACACCTCAAAAAAATTGAATCCAATCTACAAAGGTCTCTCCCAAAAACCGATCTATTAGCGTATCTTCTTCCTCACATGCACACATACTAAACCCTTGACGCAACTCCAAAACTGACTAACAGAAGCTTCTGAAAACTACAAAAATGGAACCCTGGCAGCGACGCAATTCTGTTTTCATAGGTCCTGATGACAACAAAGACACAACGGCGGCGGCGACAATGGTGGTACTAGACGTGACAACAAGTTAAAACTCTAAACAAACTAGACACTAAAACAAGCAACTCGACACGACAATACAATACAAAAATTCAACAAAGCATGAATTGAAAATAACAATGCATGGCACAAATATGGCTAGGTAATGAATGCAACATTTTTTAGGCTTTTTCTTGTTATAGGTAGATAAAAAACTCACCGAGCAACGAAATCTCTAATACCACTTGATAAACCCTAAGCTCCACTTGATAAGCTCACGACTTTGATTGGCCCGATATTTCGGTGAGTTGATGATAACTACGATTTGGAAGAAACGTTAATGATCTGACTACAACCATATGAGACGTTGTTGTGTTGAGCCTTAGCGATCGATACACTTCTCTGTGGGTTGTTGATCTTGTCGGTGCAGATCAACCTTGTTTCTGCAAGCAAATCGAAGAAAAAAGCAAGAACAAGACAAAGACAATCTGAATTGCAAAGAGGAATTGAATGAAAATGATAAGTTGGGATTCCGTAAAAAGAAAAAGGCGATTTAACTGATCACGGCTTTCCTCGAATGAGTAGCAATGGCTAAACTTTAATCTAAACAAAACCCAACAAACCATAAAGTGGTACTGTCGACGGGTAGGTCGGCAGTCCTCCGAGGGGGGTGCCCAAGGAGGTGAGTGAGTGGTCGGGAATGCGCCCCGTCTCAGGACCTGGAGGTCGACTTGAGTCACTAAGACAAGCCAAAGATCAAGAGACACAAGATTTATACTAGTTCAATCCTCCTGAAGGATAATAGGCCTACGTCTAGTGTGTGGTTTTCTTTGATGGGATGGATGATGAACAAGATTTACAAGTGTGAGTTCTTGGGGCTTAGAGCAAGCTGGCTAAGGCCAAGTAAAGAGATGAGGATGAAAATGAATTTGGATTCTTGATCCCCCCTCCTTAGCCCGTCTTGCACTCCCTTTTATAGCTCAAGGGAGACAATTCAAGGGACTTGGGGGCCAAGAAAGCTAAAACTACAAATCTAAAAAAGTGAGTACAAACAACATCTGAAAAATGTAAATGGAGATGTCCTCTGTGCCCTGCGTGCCATGGGTGTCTTGTGCCTTATCCTGCCTTGGGGCCCCTCGTCTTCAGATTCCACTTGCGTTGTGCTATTGGGTGACGTCATTCCTTGCCGGGTTGTCCCCTCCTCGTCTCCTTGCAAGCCAAGTATTGTCCCGAGGAGGCCGAAAGTCGGGTCGAGGAATCGGTGTCAAGAAATGAGTGTCGAGGTTGGACTGGGGGGAGGTCAGGGCGGTCGACCCCGAGGGAAGGTCGGGCTCCCGACCTTATCTTAAAGACGTAGCAGTCCGACTCAAGCTTGACATGAACTCTAGTCCGAGTGCTACCCCGCGGTGACACCCCCACAACAGCCCCCAAGCGTAAGGAGGAATGAGACATCCGTCCTTAGGATTTGAGGTCTCCTGCTTTTTTTAGGGTTCCCAAAGGCGTCGAAGCAGGGCTTAGCCAGGTTCCCAGAATCTTGTAGCTTGAGCTTCAGCAGGGGCACCGCCTAGGTGCACCTACCAGGCGTAGCCCCCGAGCCTAGGGTCGGATGGTACATCCAAGCCTAGGGTCCAGTCTGTGAGATTGTTTTTTTATTTTTCCTCTCTGACTCGACCGTATCTCGGGGTCCTACGATGATTATTGTGTTCAACGGGCCCGTTGCCCGGAAGTTCACGGTAATTCCAACTTCGGCCGGGGGGATGGCCTGAAAGTCATCACCCAGGTTGGCAAAGCCACAGCCCGGAGGCCAGTGGTAGTCGGCGAGGTGGTCGGAACTACTGCCCGGAGGCTTATGGTAGTTTCGACCCTCGACCGAGGGGTGGCCCGGAAGCCATCGCCCGAGTCGGTTGAGCCACTGCCCGGAGGCCAGTGGTGGTCGGCGAGGTGATCTGAACTACCGCCCGGAGTCCCATGGTAATCCCGATCCCGACCGAGGGATTGCCCGGAAGCCATCGCCCGATTCGGTTGAGCCATGGCCTGGAGGCCAGTGGTAGTTAGCGAGGTGATCAGGTCTATTGCCTGGAGGCTAGATATTGAGTCATCCTGATCGCAACCCAAACGGCCTACGATAGTCGATGAAGTCGAAGGGCGACCCTCTGACAACCTCAGGCAGAGTGCCAACCACATAACATTAAGAGCGTGAAAACCGGTGCCGCGTAGCGGCTAATCGAATTCCTGGTTTTCCACTCTTACTAGGCAATAGGCAGGGTTGGTAGTTTAACATGGAAGCGGTTTGCGCAACGTGTAGCAGACGTCGTTAGCTATTCCACATAACCGACGGCTCTTATTTGCTCCAAAGGTGACGTGGCACGCTAGGGAGATGGATGGGTGAGGGAGCTTCGAATTCCCCGTGTCCGTTACTGACGGCGCTGTGCATGTTTTCCAAGAATGATGCCACTAGGCCCATCATCATCCCTATTTAAGCCCGATTATTTTCACTTCCTTCCGTCTCACACTACACATTCACCAAGGAAATACTTCAAGGCTCGCGCCCTCCTTGCTCTTGCACTGTCTCAAAACTTTCTAAAACTCATGGAGTCCTCTCTAAGTTCCTCAGAGTGCGGGAGCTAGAGGTGGTAGCCCCGATCGTCGTCAACCGGTGAAGTCCTGAGTCTCGGCCTTGGTCAAATGACTTGTCTCTTTTTCTCATCTTCTCTCTTTTTGTTGAAGCCTCACCTGCCAGGTATTGGAGCCATGGCAGGGAGTTGGAGCCCTCACTGTGTTGTCGCAACTGGAAGTCACGGAGATCCGCCTCCCCATTGTGACGATCGACCCGAGGAGGAAACGGACGCTGTCCGCTTTCCCTGAGGCGGGGCCGAGTTCGCGCGGGGTGCTGGGGCGCGGGAGCCAGAACTGGCTAGGAAGATACCGCGCCAGGGAGCTATGAGGTTCATAGGTTCCACCAGGTCAGTTCAGCATTTTATTGTATTCTTTACCTTATTGACAGCGATCGGACTGACTAGAGTCTTTGATAGAGAGCCGTCAGACGTCGACCCTCGCATTAAAGGGTCCTCCTCTCGAGCTAGCACTGGGGAGCTCGCGGCTCAGCGTTGGCACTCCAAGGATCTCCTTCAGGACCTAGTCACCGCACTCGATGATGCTGAGTCAAGGGCGAGGGCGTTCAAGGCGGCTAAAGCCAAAACGGAGAGGAAGCTGCAGGCCGCCGAGGCGGCAAGGGAAGAAGCGCTGACTGGGATAGCCATAGACAAGTCCGCGCGGGCAGAGGCCGTTCCTAAGTTTCATTCTTTATTTTCCCCCACTTTCGGTTTCGGTTTATGTTTGTGATCAATCTCTTTTTCAATACGCCAACTTGCGACCCTCCACCGTCGGATTGGCGGTCTGCAGGCCTGCCTCCAGATGGCCTGGGGCGCTGGGCGATCTGCGTGAATGTAGTCCGGGCGCTCCTCGCCAAGATTGACCCAGAGTCATCGTCGACCGTGCTGACCGATGACGCGCTCCTGGCTCATCTTCAGAGCAGCGGGGAGCTTCTCTAGGACTATGCCCGGGGGGTGGCGAAGATGGCGGCGGTGCATGTCGTTGGGGTGGTGCAGAAACTATACCCTCACGTAGAGGTCTAAGCGATCGCCGAAGGATGGCCTGCTGGCGTCGCCGAGTCCCATGTCGAGGGCATCTACGCATCCATGGAGCCAACAACGGAGAAGATCGTCGCCAATTAAGGGGACCTCGGGCCCTATGTATGATCATCACCCTGTTTGTATAAGAAAAAACTTTATCTATTCTTTTGAATGTCGTGCTCAATTCGCGAAACGCCCGTTATGTGTGTTGTTTTTTTTGACACCCAACTTTCTGCTACATGACAGACCGTGCTGAGCGACCTCGTCCTACAATAGTTCAAATCCGGAGGGCACCTTGTCAAAGCTAGGGCAAAGTTAACACTTCGGGTAGTTTGCAACGAGCGACTTCGGCCGTCAATAGATCGAAAACCGGAAGGCTTCCAGTCAAGCTCGAGCACGTCAGTAGCTCGGAGCAGACCACGCTGAACGATCTCGACCGTCGACAGACAGTCCGGAGGGCTACCGATCAAGTTCAAGCACGTCTGTCACTCGGAGTAAACCAGGCTAGGCGATCTCGGCCATCAACAGACCAAGTCCGGAGGGCTTCCGATCAAGCTCAAGTGGGTCTACCTCCTTCATAGCAGGTCGTTACGTGAAGAGACAGTCTTCTATTTACCTCATGACCGACCTCTGATGTCGAGCAGCATAGGGCCTCAACAGACGTATCCAGAGTACACCCCAGCCTAACCAGGACCAACTCAGCCGCGTACAGGGTAAATAGGTGGACAGGGGAAGATCGACGGTCACTCGGTACGTGTATAACCCTCATGGCCAAGCGGCTAAAGCCTGCGGGATGGATCTCGAGGGAATTTAGTCGAGCAAGGTCACTTAGTTGTGTACGCAACGAGTGAGTGCAAGGTCGACGACCAACTAATCTCTGTGTGTCTGACCCTCGAAGTAGAGCGGCTTGAACCATCGACGGACCTTTGTCCGGGTGAATTCAAGTCAAGCTCCTAGAATCTTAGTCCTATACACAAGATATAGTTGTCAAGAGCCTTGAGCTCATTCACCTGGCACTTGACCGAAACATGACTTGTCCCGACCCTAGCCTGCCTTGGGTAGGGACAGGTGCCTATCCCAAGGGACGTCAGGTCGAGCTGTCACGTTCGATCGAAGTGGGCAAAGAATGAGCCCCTGAGCAGCTCGAGCTCAGGCGGTGGTCTCCTCTTCTGATGTACCCTCCACTTTCAAGCTGAGGCCACACTGGTCAGGGCTCGCCATAAGCATATTTACGTGAGAAAGGGCCAACACAGCTGGCGATTCTGCTCGGGAGGACTGCCGACCCCTCAAACTGTCCGGGGTCGAGAGATAAGCATCCTGCAAAAAGATCAGGGGATAATCGAAATTGCGCTATTTTAAGGAGTTACGGACCGGCTACTTAGCTGTTCAAGTGTAGAATCGATGCAGGTGCTTGATGTTCCATGAGTTTGGCACTTCCTGTCCATCTTCACGAACCAGCCTGTAGGAGCATGGACGTGTGACGGTGGAGACGATGAAGGGGCCGACAACTTGTTCATGACGGCTGAGGACTGCACCATGCGGAGCACGAGGTCGCCGACCTTGAAGGACCTCCCATGGACATTCCTATCATGGTATCGGTGGAGGGCCTACTGGTATTGGTTCATCTGGATTGTCGTGGCCATCCGTGCTTCCTCAAGGCTGTCAATGTTCTCAGCCCATGTCTATTCGGCCATGCCTTCGTCGTAGAGGCGAATCCTCGGGGATTCGTCTAGCTTGTCGACTGGCAGGATTGCCTCTGAGCTGTAACATTTATCACTTAATCGAAGCAAAGTCGAGCTCACGTGGCGAAGAAACACAACTCCAACCAATCAGCGATCGCCACATCAGATTCCCGCAGATCGGAGGGCCCACAAGTCAGGTGAAACCGACTTAGGGTGTGTTGACAACCAAATTTGGCAAGCTAATCCCTAGGTTTGAAGCTACAATTGAAGCAGAATTGGGGGGAAATGCAATTCTCGGAAACAGAGTCTGAATCGGCTGAGGAGTCAACCGGCTGGGACCGAATCGGATAAGGTGTCTGGTATAGCCTATTCTGATTGGGGTAACTAAATGTGACCGATTCTGGTGGGAAAGCATGGAGACAGTGCTTCAGAGATGTTGCCATCTATGGATTACGTCAGGGGGACCTTCTCCCAGATAATTGTCGTATTTTAAATAGTGTTAGGATAAGGACTATGTTTGTAATTGGGTATAAATATAACCCGAGACCATGTAATCTGTATCAATCAACACTCGATCAATACAACTTTCGGTGCATCGCCACCTTTTTCTTTTAGTTTAATCTCAACAAGTTCTTGCTTCAAGTTGGGCTGCATCGGGTTTCGATCTCTGACGAGAGGTAACTCTTGTTACAAGCAGCTTGCGTCTCGGGATTAGTGCTTCCATCATCATGATACTCTATTCCTGTATTCGTAATTTGTTTAAGTTATCATATGCATTATATAATCTAGATCAATGTCACCATCTAATCTCCATCGGCTTGCATCTATTACTAGATAGCAGCCGGTAAGATTAGATATCAAGGTTGATTTAGATTATATAATGTATCTACCATCTCAAAAGGCATTCATTAAGCTAATTTGGATCGTATGCTTCTTCTGGTACTTAATGCTCCATCGGCTAGGTTTGATCTATTAAGTCACCCTTAGAATCATAAAGATCTAATTTGCTTCGTGATTGCTATTAGAGATAGTATCGGGGTTTCATCCGGTTTTACCTGATTTAATTATCTTGCAGGTTTTAGTTTTGCTTGATATGTTAAATCTGCCCTTTATATCAAGATCTTATTATATTAAATATGTTAAGCTTGTTATCAATCTGTTAAGACATCTTAATATTTGATTGCTTCTTGTTTAATGTATTTAGTCTGTTATGATATCTTTGTATACAGTAGTATCGAAGTATTAGCTGATACACATTAGATTTATCACTTCGGATATGCTGTAAACATGTATAATCCTTGCCTTATGACATTTTTAGATTTAAGTTATTTATACTTTCTTGGTATACTACCAATCTATCCCAGTCACTTGATTTAAACATGTTTTAAGAATTGGATTGTATCCTGTTAACATCTACAGCCGATCGGACGAATCTAATTATTGCCGATTCAATGCAAGTTGCATCGACACAACACTAAAGGGATACGTCGTTGGCCACGAGCCGATCGGCTATCAATCTAACTTTGCTTTCTCTTTTTAGTTTCTTGTTGGTTGTAGGAGCAAACCAACTGGCACGCCTACAAACCTCGAATCAATACTTTGGACCTGCACTAGAGTAAAGCAAATCTCTCAGGCCAGTGTGTGGGAAATTTTCTCATCTACACACTTTTGGCACGCCTGGCGAGACTTCAAGACAAGAGCCAGACGCAATGATTGACATCAAGACTTCTGAGGTTGACCAAGACAACGTTATTCTGATCACTATGGATAAGCTTACTCCTGAACAGCAGGCTGAGTACAAGGAGATGATCGACCAGTTGTAGAGTCATTATGTGCAATCATTCGCTCTGACCAAATCAGGGACAATCGCCCAAAAATATAAGGTCAAGAAGGTCAGGATGAATCTGGAGCAAGCTCTAGCAACGGCAAAGAACAAGAAATCAAACAGGAGGAAGGACCAGAGCTAAATAACCCGCAAGACAAGATCAATTATGCTGTCCATCATGCTTTGATCAATTAGTCTGGAATATTGGTCAATACTCTCAACAACATGTTTAGTATAGTTGTAAACTCCAGGATAGCCCAACATCAATCCAGGGGCCCAATATTCCTCCTTGAGGGCAAATTTCCTCAGTACAGGGCCTTGGCAACAGATGGGTTGCCGACGGCTTCAGGGGTTCCTCTAGAATAGCCGATCGTGCTAGGATTGGTTCCCCTCAAGCAATTTGTGCCACCGTCGGCATCAAAGCTGCCAGAGTTTCAACCCAGGGTCTTGATGAGGCCACAACCTTAGCATACGGGCTATGAGATTCCTCGGATTTCTCCAGAACAGATTGAGGCCGTGTTCAGCACAAATCGGCCACCTGTTCTGCCCAAGGTGCCGATAGGATCCTACCCATCAAGTTTTCCTCAACATCCTGTCGGCTCTCAGCCTCTGCATCATCAACTGCCTCACATGATGCATCAATCTCCTCAGCAGCGCACAAGAGGCAACTTCAACCAGCAATATCAACCTCACTCGCCTTAGATGTCATATCAAATATGGACCACTCCAGTTTGATCAATATGAGCCAATACAGCAGCAAGCGCAAGAAGCACCTCAACAAAGCAAGCCCTGGGTGGACCTGATTACCGATGTGATGAGAGAGCAGTTCAGTCTCAAGCCCAAAGACACTGGCAACATGTATCGGTACCCATATCCTGAATATTTGGAGAGAGTTCCATTGCTCAACCAATACAAAGTACCAAATTTTTTCAAATTCTCAAGCCAGGACAATGTTTCTACCTATGAGCACGTTAGTCGATTTTTAGCCCAGTGCGGAGAGGCATCGGCTACAGACACCCTGAGGGTTAGGCTTTTCCCCTCTCCCACTCTGGATTGGCATTTACTTGGTTTTCTTCGCTTCCATACAATTCTTTTCAGAGTTGGGCCGATTTGGAAAAACAGTTTCATCGCTACATCTACACCGGCATCCACGAGATCGTCCGACTTAACGACCATCAGGCAAAAGCACGATATTATTTCCAAAGATTAAGAGATGTGAGAAATCGGTGCTACGGATTGGTGCTATCCGATTCCCAGCTAACCGATCTTGCCTTCCAAGGTTTGTTAACACCCATCAGGGAGAGATTTTTGGCTCAAGATTTTGAAAGCTTGGCGCACTTGGCCCAAAAAATCACTGCCCATGAGCAATGTTTCCAGGAAGCCAAGAAAGCTTTTAAGAAGGTTAGCCATGTTGCCTACGCTTCTGACTCCGATTCAACTGATAGTGAAACCAAAGTGGCAGCAGCCGAATGGGCTAGGAACAATAAGATCATAACCTACCAATGGGTGAAGAATTCGGCTAAAGAGGAGAAGTACGATTTTGACATTACTAAAGCTGACAAAATCTTCGATCTGCTGCTTCAGGAGAAACAGATCCAACTTTTGGCCAATCACGTCATCCCATTGGCTGAGGAGTTGAAAAAAAGAAAATAATGCAAGTGGCACAACACCAGTTCCCATAGTACGAACGAGTGCAAGGTGTTTCGCCAGCAAATCCAGTCAGCTATAGAGGCAGGGAAAATTAAATTTGAAGACCCAAAGAAGCCGATGAGGGTTGATGGGAACCCTTTTCCCGTTAACATGTTCCATGCCAGTCGCAGGCCAGCCGACAATGAGCCTCAGGAGACGGATAGCTTGATTAAATTCATGAAGTAATTCTTAGAAAAAGAATCACCGTCTTCTGCCAAAGTTGTCAAAAAACATCGGCAGGAGGAGAACAGGCAGGAAGAGGAGTATTACGAGGGAGGCAACAGCTTGGATCCCCATTGGAGCTGTGCATTTTTCAAGTTTTATTGGAACGAGGGGACGAGGCTGCCATCATTGCGAGATTGCCCACCGTGCGGCGGTTATAACAGACAACAAGCTGCTTGGCATGCGGCTAGTTCAAGCCGATCTGCGCCCGGAGAAAATTGGCTGAAGCAAAAGAGACCCCTGTTCACCAAAGGCTGGGTCTGATTCACCAAGACTTTTTCCCAGATGATGATAATGATAATGAGGAGGAAACCGCCAACCCACAACAGTGCCCCTCTGACACTTTTACAAAGACCCAGAAACAGAAGGTGCAACGGATGAAGGGGGAGGGTCGACTGCAAGAGGTTCAAGCCAAAATTGATTATCGGCTAAGAAAGAAGAAGGAGCAAGAGCACGCGAGGAAAGAGTGGCATGTGAAGAATAATGTCGTTGCATTCGATGAAGACCAAGCCGACAAGGCAAAGAGAAAGGCCAAGGGAAAGGTTGTGGCCTCTGCATCGGTTAATATGGTTTTTGTGTTACCAGCCCAATTTGAAGCAGCTCAAGCCGATGCAGATGTCGTAGAGGAGTCACTGGCCAAACTCATGTTGTCCCCGGAGCAAGCAATCTTTGAAAAATCAGAAGGGGCAGGACATCAGCAACTTAAGCCTCTTTATGTCAAAGGATTTGTCAATGGGAAGCCAATGTCAAAACTGCTAGTTGATGGGGGAGCTGCTATCAATCTAATGCCCTATGCTACTTTTAGAAAGCTGGGCAAGGGTTCCGATGAACTCATCAAAACAAATATGGTCCTTAAGGATTTTTGCGGGACCCATATGAAACAAAAGGGGTTCTTAATGTTGAGCTAACCGTCGGTAGTAAGACAGTGCCTACCACCTCTTCTGTCATCGATGGGAACGGGTCATACAACCTGCTGCTGGGGAGGGATTGGATCCACACCAATTACTCCATCCCTTCTACCATGCACCAGAGCTTGATCCAATGGCAACACAACAAGATTGAAATCGTTACAGCCGACAGGTCAGTTTATGTAGCCAATGCCGATTTAACCCTTTTGGAAATCGACGACATCGATTGCTTGTCCGGCAAGGTTTGGGAGGCTGATTTTCTAAAGGTGTCTGATTCTACTATAAAGCCAATTGGAGACGAAAAGCCTCAATTATTACTTTGAGAGCGTCGTGGAGGGTTCAAGCGTCTACACCAAGAATACTGTGGACGATCTCGATGGCAAGCTAGGACAAGGTTTTATGTCGGCCGACGAGCTTGAAGAGGTTGATATAGGTCCAGGAGATAGGCCTAGGCTGACATACATTACTAAAAATTTGCCTTCTCATTTTAGAACCAAGCTTATTGAGTTGTTAAAGGAATATAAAGATTGCTTCGCTTGGGAGTATTTTGAGATGCCAGGTCTTGCCGATCAACTGTTGAGCATCGGCTCCCTATTAAGCCGGGCTATCGGCAGTACAAACAACCTCCTAGCAGATTTAAAGCCGATATGTATGATGCAATCAAGGCTGAAATAACTTGGTTATATGATGTTGGTTTTATTCGACCGTGCTGATAGGCTGAGTGGGTTTCAAACATAGTTCCAGTTATCAAGAAAAACGTCAAGCTCAGGGTGTGCATTGACTTTTGAGAGTTAAACGAAGCTACCTCTAAGGACGAGTACCCCATGTCGATGACCGATTTATTGGTTGATGCTGCTTCAGGGCATAAAATCGTAAGTTCTATAGATGGCAATGCTGGATATAATCAAATTTTTATGGCTGAGGAAGACATTCATAAGATTGCTTTTAGGTGTCCTGGTGCAATCGGCTTATCTGAATGGATTGTCATGACATTCGGTTTGAAAAATGCTGGGGCTACTTGTCAGAGAGCCATGAACTATATTTTCCACGACTTAATCAGCTTCTTGGTTGAAATCTATATTGATGATGTGGTTGTCAAATCGAAAGATGTTGAAGATCATATAGCCGATTTAAGGAAGGTTTTGGAAAAGGCTAGAAAGTATGGTTTGAAGATGAATCCCACTATATGTGCTTTTGGTGTATCGGCTGGACAATTTCTGGGTTTTCTTGTTCATGAGAGGAGGATTGAGGTAACACAAAGAAGTATTAATGCAATCAAGAGTGTTCAACCTCCACAGGACAAGAAGCAGCTGCAATCTCTCATTGGCAAGGTAAATTTCATCAGGCGTTTTATTGCTAATTTATCTCAGAAGATGGAGCCGTTCACGCCTTTGCTAAGGCTAAAAGCCGATCAAGAGTTTACTTGGGGGGCAGAGCAGCAAAAAGCTTTGGACAACATCAAGGATTATTTAAGCTCCCCTCCAGTTTTGATCCCTCCACAGAAGGAAGTGCCTTTTAAATTGTATTTGTCAGCTGATGAAAAATCAATCGGTTCAGTTTTGATCCAAGAATTTGAAGGCAACAAAAGAGCAATATTTTATCTTAGCAGAAGGCTTTTTGATGTAGAAAATACTCTCGTGTGGAAAAGTTGTGGTTGTGCTTATATTTTTCTTGTACAAAGTTGAGGCATTATTTATTATCCAACGAGTGTACCATTATTTGCTAAGCCGACGTAGTCAAATACATGCTATCGGCTCCAGTTTTGAAAGGGCGAGTTGGGAAGTGGATTTTTACTTTGACAGAATTTGTCCACGATATCAAGCACCTAAGGCAATTAAGGGTCAAGCTATAGCCAATTTCATTGTTCAACACTAGGATGATTCAATCAGCTCGATTGACATGGTGCCTTGGACATTGTTTTTTGATGGATCAGTTTGCACTCATGGCTATGGCATCGGCTTGCTTATCATATCACCCGGGAGAGTTTTGAATTTGCTTATACTATTGCGCCTTATGCTACAAAAATCAAGCTGAATACGAAGCAGTCCTCAAGGGTTTACAGCTTTTGAGAGAGGTTGAAGCCGATGCTGTGGAGATTATGGGCGATTTCTTCTTGGTCATAAACTAGTTAGTAGGAGAATATGAATGCAAGAATGACACAATGATGATCTACAATCAAAAGTGCCGAGAATTCATGGATGGTTTTCGGCTAGTAACTTTCAAACATATCCCTCGAGAGGAGAAGGCTGTAGCAAATGACTTGGCTCAAGAGGCATCAGGCTGTTCCGATAAAATAGTAAAAAATTTTTAAAAAATGTAAAATTTAGTCTACAATGAGATATTAATATGTAGAACAATTTGAACTGTTTGGATTTTTAATTTGAGTTTTCAAATTAGAGATTTGGCCATGCCACACAGGATGGGGCTGTGCGGCGCACCACACAGTAACCCAACTCTATATATATATATATATATGGCCAGACAGCCTATGTAATCATTATTATCAATGTAAGTCTTTAAATTCCTTTCATCTTAAGTGTATTAGCTATCAATCCATGCTTGAGATGAAAGTGTGAATCTAGTGCACATCCTGGGAACTAGATTCACATGAGTAAGAGTTAAGAATACTTGAGGTGTTGTAGATCTTTAGCCGTTCGGTCAAGTCTCCTTAATGTGGAACACATCTGGTCGCCGCCTTCGTGTGATATGACGGGCACATCTCAGGCTGAAGTTGACTGGTAGGCTAAAGGCCCAGCAATGCTTCAATATTCTTCTCTCGGGACATCGGACGTTTCATTATGTCTTTTGGATGATTTGAAGAGAATCACATAATGAGAGGTCCGGGTCGTCTCCGACAGCAGTGGTATCAGAGCAAATACCGACTATAGGAGCTCTTTAAGTTGGTCGTTTAGAATGGATTCTCAAAAATTATTTTTGAGGGCTTCTCTCTCAGCTATAATGTATTTTTGAAAACCCTATTCAATCTTATTTCTCATCCCTCTTTAGAGATTAATCTTCACTATATCTCTATTTTACGTTTTTCTTATCTTGCTCTATAGGGCCGAGACCTTTTGAAAGTTTGTTTTTCATGAAAAGAAGTTTGAAAACACTAAATTAACACAACTAATCAGTACCAAAGTGTTTAAAAAAAGTTTTGAAACCCCTTTGCCAACTATTCCTATGTACTAGTTCGGATTTGCAAATTATCGGGTTAGAAGTAGCCTCTACTGAATGGGTTTTGAAATGGGTTGTAGAAAACTTAAAACTAGTTAGACATCATAAGAATTCCATATTCTCATGTTAACTCTGCATCAAAAATAAAACTGGGTTGATTTTGAGCTTCTCATTCTCAACTTTTCAAAATTTTACCGGTATGGCCTAAAACGAGTAAATTAAATAGCATAGGTTTGTGATGCTTCAACCTCTAGATTGTTTACTAGATGGACCACCCAAAATATCATTTAGCCTCTGGAATATCCTAACATAATGAGGATAAAAGATGATGAACTTAAACAAACTAAAACTTGAATACCGTCTCATTTTGTGCTGATTGCTTGCATGCTGGAATTTTGAGTCCGTCTGATTGCAAAATTTGCATAGGCTAAACCGTAGGTGGTAAACCTAGGAATTTTCACAGGAAGCATTTAACCTAACCAAGCAATCCTCATGAATTTTGGCATAATTTTTGAACCTTTTCAACATAGTGGAATAACTTGATTAGTTAGCCTAACCATGTTCTGAAAACAGTAGACAGCCACACTCATCTTTTTTTGTGTAGCCCAAACCATACATGATAAAGTATGCACCTTTTAACAGTAACTCCTAGACATACCCAGGAAGCCCCACTAATTTTGGTTGAATTTTTGAGTCCCTGCAACAAGCACTAAAAAATCATATAGTTCTGAGGAATAAAAATCTGAGAAACAGTAGACCGTAGGTCGTTAAATTTGTACAGACAAAACCATAGGTGATAAAATTCCGATTTTCTTAAGGTAGTTCACAAACTTATCTGCCTACCACCATGATTTTTTCCCAAATTTTGAACCTTTGGGATTTGGCCCAAACAGACCTATAAAGACGGCAAATCTACATTTCCCAGCACAGCGGTACTTGACTAAACCATTTCCTCCAGGGCAACCCATCCGTCTAAAAGTCACTAAAGTTTTTCCCAACCAAAGGAAGCCTTGTTAGAGAAATAGGAATCGATGACGATTGATCTTGCCGCCCATCTAGAAACCGCTAAGCTCTGTTTTTACCAGATCGACATACAGATGCACCGAAGAGCAGCGTCATGGCAACTTTGACCCCTATTTCGCAAGTTCTCCTAACCAAAAGTTTTTCTTTTCAAGGAGGATAGTGTGCCATGACCTCATACACCGAAAATAAATATGAAGCCTTTGTAAGTCTCACAAGCCTAAATGGAAACGCCATGTTAAGAGCAAGTCATAAGCAAACTATGCGATTTAAGTTGAGATGGCTCGATTTACAAAATTTTGTGCCCCCTTCCGGTTGGATGCAAAATTGGTAAATCACATCAACTCACAAACATGGTTTGGAGACTTGACTCGTAGGTTTGGCAAAACCTCTCAGTATACATGTATATATACACACATATTTGTTCTATGGCATGAAGGCAATACAAAAATATTTTCATGAGCATTGAATCATTTCAAACATACATCACATCATTCATCCATCATGATATCATAGCATTCATACATGCCTTTTTCGCATAAAGAAAAAGATATTGCCACACATGCCATGTAACAATCATTTTTCTACCATAACTCAAGTATATAGATATAAACCCATGTGTAGTTGCGACCTTGTCCATGCCTAAGAAAAATTTTGGGTGGGATCGATAGACTCGCAAACACCCTTTTGGAAAAAATGTTCTTTAGACAAACACCGCCACAACCTATTGATCAGTTGGAAGGCTCGATTCTCACAAAATCAGATTGTAGACAGATCTGAGACTACCAAACTAGTTTCTCTTCAAATTTCACAAATCCTCCCATCTAGAGACTTTTAAATTTTAAGGGGGATAGCATAGTGTGTTAACCTCAAGCATCCAAACAGTGCCTATGTTGCCATTACCCGTCTTCGCTGTGAACTACCAAGGCAGGGGGAGTTCTACTGCTATTTTCCATCTTTAGCTGAAGGAACCGTGTCGTAAAATATGAGTAATACGGCTACCATGTCGCCCTTTATGAAAGAACCCAAAGGAATATTTGTAATAATAGTCTGGAACCTGTTTAGCTTCAACTTAGGAACTGTTTTACTTGCTGTCCGAAAAATTCAGCCTTGAAGATATAAGCCCAATAAAGATACAGCTTGACCCCAGACCTCCACCAATATGTACCTAGGATAGCTTGGTGCAACCAAATCTTTTTGTGCCGATCCCTCATTATCCGCCAGAATACCGGACAGCCATCATGCCCAACAAGATCACCCCACCTCTCCAATAAAGGTTTCCACAACTTTGACGAAGCAAGTCTATTATACAACTTAAGCGGAACTTAAAGTTAGGTATATGAAATCTTGTATGTTTGAAAAGGTTTCAAACAACAAGAAGCCGATAGAACCAGGATATCGGAAACCCGATGCCTCACTGCAATAACACCCTTTGAAATAAATTTGAATCATCCTTACACCAAATTCGAAATGACCCGCCATAGCCTCCAAACAAAGACTAGTGGGTATACTACCCAAACCAGTAAAGTACGCATGGCCGAACCGACATACCACACTTTTGCCCACACCCATCGCCAAGCGGTAACCCCTTTTGCCAGAATGTAGCCTCCGTGACCAAACGCCATGGCACCACTAATATCCAAGCGTCATCTCTGGTGACAAATCAAACCATCTCCTAAGTGGATGAAGGAACTCCTCGCCATATTCCTGTCACATACCCAAATTAGAGGGTCAATGAAATTTTTGTCCAAGTAAAATAAAAGTAAGGTTTCTCAATTTCGTGAACCAAAAATTTGCTTTTTCTAACTTAGGTCAAAGAACATCAACCTAACTGCATGAGTTAAAAACCTGAGAACTAAAATGTTTCTTTTCTAATTAGGTGAGACCAACCTAGGCCTTTGCACGATAGACCAAATTTTAGAATAAATTAAAAACTTTTTTCATTTATGGCCTAGGATGAAAATGCAAACTTGTGTGAAAGCATGCATACCATCATTTGCATGTTTTGACTTGAGCCATTTATGTGTATTTGGATTGTTGATTTGCATTTCATAATAGGACTCATAAGCAGCAACCTAGAGGATTGAAATTCACCAAAACAAGCCTACAACTAACCTGGGATTTTAATATGTGAACACACAATTTAATTCAAAGATCATTTCCTCAGCCCAAGATAAAATTCAATATAACCTCTACAGTCGTATTAGGTGAAACCGCAGAGTGGGAGCAACTATACGTAAGGAGGATAACCGAAATTTCTAAAATAATCCATGTGAGGTAAAATCATGGAAAAATTCATGTAGGTGCCAAAGATTATGTAAACTCAACATAATTTTAGTGTAATTTAAACCTAGGTTTGATGCTCCAAACAAATTAGGAAAAACAGTGAAATATTAGGCTAAATAAAATCTTTATCGGCTAAAACGACAACTTGTTTAGAAGTCCATTAAAATGCACATAAGAGTACCTGGGAAATAATTTATTGAAATACTAGTATAATTAAAATGAATAAATATAATTTTTCCAGAAGTTTCCTCTTTTGTTTAAGCCCTCTAAAAATCAAGCAACTCCCTAAATATCCTATCTTTAATTAATTTCTGATAAGAAACTAAAATTGATTTTTGAGTGAAACCAAAGAAAATGGAACCTAGGGATGATCATCTACCCCCAGTAAAAATTTCATCAATTTACCATGCCCACGGATTAAGATGTTGAGCTGTAAAAAATTTTTATACCTTTTGCAAACCTAAATTAAGATGTCCACCTAAAAATTCACCATTTCTCCTCATGTTACCTCTACACAAAAAATGAATGGGGTTGATTTTGAAAAGCTCTTCTTTCCTCGGTTTTTCAAAAATTTTACGATACGGCCTACCACCGGGAGTTTGGTGAAAACTAAAGTTGTTGTGTTAAAACCTCTAGATTGTTTGCTTAGATGGACCATTCAAAATTCATATAGTTTCTGGACCACTCTTACATAATGCATTTGAAAGATAACAAATTTAGACACCATAAAACTTGTGTAAAATTTTATTTTGTGCCGGTTGTTCTTTTGCTGAAATTTTAAGTCAGTCTGTTTGCAAAATTTGCGTAGGCTAAACTGTAGGTGATAAACCTGGGGATTTTTACAGGAAGCATTTAGACTAACCCAGCAGCCCTCCTGAATTTTGGCAAATTTTTTGAACCTTTCCAACATAGTGAAGTACCTTGATTAGTTAGTCTAACCCGTTCTGAAAGCTGTAGACAGCAGCATTCATCTTACGATATAGGCAAAACTATACCAGCTAAAATATGCATCTTCTGCCAGTAGCTCCTAGACATGTCCAGTATGCTCCACGAATTTTGGTTAAATTTTTGGATCCCTGCATCATGGTGAAACAATCTAGTTGTCTAACATGGCCATGATGTGGAAACCTATAGCAGCTGCCTTTACCTTTTTCATATAGCCTGAACCTTACTTGATAGAATGTGCACCTTTTTACAGTAGGTTGCCCACATAACCAGTAGACACCACAAATTTTGGTTGAAATTTTTGAGTCATTGCAACATGGCATGCAGGTTCACATAGCCCTGCACAGCCCTGTTATAGAATCCCTAGTCGTCTATTTTGCAAATTGGTGTAGTCTAAACCATATGTTATAAAAACATGATTTTCTTAAGGTAGATCATAAACTTATGTACCTATCACCATGATTTTTTCTCAAATTTTGTACCTTTGGGATCTGGCCTAAAAAGATCTATAAAGACAGCAAATCAACATTTTCCAGCACAACGGCATTTGACTAAGTCGTTTCCTCTAGGGCAACCCAACCATCTAAAAATCGCAAAGGTATTACCGAGCCAAAGGGAAACATTGTTAAAATACCAAGAATGGATGCCAAACAACCTTGCAGCCTTTTTAGATTGACCGCTAAGCCTGTTCTCACCAGGCCGACATATAGATATACCTAAGACCATCATGGCGAATTTGATCCCTATTTTCCCAAATTCTCCCAATCGAAAGCCTTTTAAATTTTTAAGGAGGATAGAATACCATGACCTCATATGCCCAGAAATAAATATGAGGCCATTGTAATTCCCACGAGCCTAAATGGAAATGCCATGCTAAGAGCAAGTCATAAACAAACTATGCGATTTAGAGTTGAGAGGGCTCGGTTCACAAAAAATTGTGCGAGTAGCAGCAACTCACAAACATGGTTTGTAGACTTGACTCGTAGGTTTGGCAAAACCTCACCATATATATATATATGTGTATATATATATATGTATATATATATGGATATATATACCCCTATTTGTTCTATGGCATGAAGGCAATACAAAACTATTTTCATGAGCATTGAATCATTCCATTCATCGCATTATTCATCCATCATGATATCATAGCATTCATGCATGCCTTTTTGCATAAAAGAAAAGGTTATTGCCACACATGCCATATAACAATCATTTTCCTACCATAACCCCAGTATATGGATATGAGTCCATGAGTAGTTGCGACCTTTTTCCCATGCCTATGAAAATTTCAGGTAGGATCAATAGGCTAGCAAAACCACCTTTTAGGAAAGACTATCCATAAGACGGATACCACCACGACCTATTACCCAGTTGGACATTCTGCCCTGTTCTCAGCAGAACATGGTATAGATAGACCTGAGACTACCAAACCAGCTTATTTTCCATTTCGCGAATCCTCCATCCAAAACTTTTAAACTTTAAGGGGGATATCATAGCTTGTTAACCTCAAGCACTCGAAACAGCGCCTATGTTGCCATTACTCGCCTTCGCTGTAAACTGCCCAAGCGGGGAGAGTTCTACTGCTATTTTCCATTTTTAGCTGAATAAACCATGTGGGAACACGTATGTAATACGACTACCAAGTAGCCCTTTAGGTAAGGACCCAAAGGATTGCGTGTAACCACAGTCCAAAACTCGTTCAGCTTCAATTATGAAAACTACTAAGCTTGCTGTCCGAAACTTAGTTTATGGAGATGTAAGCTAAACAAAAGTAAAGCCTGACCATAGACTTCCAAATATTGTGCCCCATAAAGTAGCTTGACGGAACCAAAACCCTCTTTGGCTAGTCCCTCGTCATCTACTAAATCACCAGACCACAACCATACCAGGTAGGATCACTATCCATCTATGAAATAAAAGTCTCTAAAATTTTGATATAGTAAGTCTATTATACAACTTAGGAAGAGTTTAAAGATAGGCATACTAAGTCTTGTATGTTTGAAAGGTTTCAAACAACAAGACTACAATAGAGTCTAGGAGTTAGGAAACCAGTGTTCCGCTACAATAGTACCCATAACAACGCAAGGAAATCATCTTATACATGAGCCACATCAAAACATAGAACATTCAAGCCCAGCGTTAACATCCACACACAAACAGATTTGGAAATTTTCTCCATCATCATTATATCTCCAGGCTTTACATGAGTAAACCGGTTAGGTGTACAACCAGTCGTCATTAACGACCAACCACACAACCAACAAAAGACCAATCCAAATCACCTAAGCACCCACCCTACCAAAAACTTGTTGTGCTCACAGTACAAAAGGAAACGGGAGAATCTGGCCGATACCCACTAGATTTACATACAAAAGTACAGATTCCATGGACCAACCATAGACTGCCTAATCTACTAGCAACCCCGGGAAAGAAAGGAAGATGAGAGGCGCCAAAACAATAAGAAGACAAACTGCCTCACAAAGGTAATCTTAGTAACCATCCTCTGTCACATCCTGCCACAACCTCCAAACGAAAATCGGAGGATATAGTACCCAAGCCAGTAAAGTACAAAATGCCATTCCGACAAACCATGCTTTTGCCCATACCCATCACCAAGTAGCGATTATTCCCACCTGAAAGCACTTTTCCAAGCCATGGCGCTTCGACCTCATCATTACCTGAGCATCCTTTCCAGCAATGGAATCATCCATCCACTGAGGTGACGAGAGAACATCCTTTTCCATCTGAGGATCCGCGACCGCAATCTCGCGTTGTCGACGAAGACCGCCTTTGTTGGCAACATCTTGCTTTGCTCCACCCTCCATCCATTCTCTCTAAATCTATGTTATCCCCACTTTCTCTCGAGCTTGCTAGACGGAGCAAGTGTGAGATACAAGCCATCTCCCTCACCTTTTCCCCTTTTAAGCAACGAGGTGACTCGCGCCCAAAGATTCCCCCGCATGGACATTAGATTACAGGGACTGTAGGATCTAGGGTACCTAGATAGGTTTTAAAGAGGGTAATGACGTTATCAGAGACAAAGGATCGTAAAGACAATACTTAAACCACCGCTTAGAAAACAAATGATGAGACTTTGCCATCCTAAGCAGATTTTTACACCTCGTTCGAGTGATGTGAAAGCTTGGACTTGACAAAACCCTACAACCTGGCAAAACATCCAGCCATATCCCAACCAGAATCTCGGGGATGAGATTTCCATTAAGGGCGATAGAGTTGTTACATACCCAAATTCTATGGTGAACAAAATTTTTGTCCAAGTAAAATAAAAGTAAGGTTTCTCAATTTCGTGAACCAAAAATTTGCTTTTTCTATCTTAGGTCAAAGAATTTCAACTTAACTGCATGAGTTAAAAACCTGAGAACTAAAATGTTTCTTTTCTAATTACGTGAGACAAACCTAGGCATTTGCACGATAGACCAAATTTTAAAACAAATTAAAAACTTTTTCATTTATAGCCTAGGATAAAAATGCAAACTCGTGTGAAAGCATGCATACAATCATTTGCATGTCTTGACTTGAGCCATTTATGTGTATTTGGATCGTTGATTTGCATTTCATAATAGGACTCATAAGCAACAACCTAGAGGGTTGAAGTTCACCAAAACAAGCCTACAACTAACCTGGCATGATAATATGTGAACACACAATTTAATTCAAAGATCATTTCCTCAGCCCAAGATAAAATTCAATATAACCTCTACAATCATATTAGGTGAAACCAAAGAGTGGGAGCAACTATACATAAGGAGGATATCCTAATTTTCTAAAATAATCCATGCGAGGTAAAATCATGGAAAAATTCATGTAGGTGCCAAACATTATTTTACAACTCAACATAATTTTAGTGTAATTTAAAAACTAGGTTTGATGCTCCAAACAAATTAGGCAAAACAGTCGAATATTAGGCTAAATAAAATCCTTATTGGCTAAAACGACAACTTGTTTAGAAGTCCATTAAAATGCACACAAGAGTACCTGTGAAATAATTTATTCAAATACTAGTATAATTAAAATGAATAAATATAATTTTTCTGTAGGATCGATTAAAACTAAACAAACCTACCAGAGGGGGGTGAATGGTAGGGAAAACCAAATCTTTTGCAAAACAAACGGCTTACCCCTTACGACGAAACCGATCTCCAAAGCGAAAACGAACCGAAGCTGTTGAAGCCTGTCGCCAGTCAGACCGCGTGTCCTGGCCGGTCAGGCCGCCCCTCCTGGTCGGTCAGACCGCCGCAATGCCGCCGGTTAGACCGCCGTCGAAGCCCGCCGGTTAGACCGCCCGCACACCTGCGGTCAGACCGTCGGGATCGAGAAAAACACCGGTAGATGAACAATCGAAGAAGTAGATCAAAGTATCTCGAATTTATTGCATCTAAAAGTGTTTACAGAGTGCAACTATAGCACTCCTCACCAAAAACTCGTCCTAACTTGAAACCCTAGCTATTCTCTCAAGTTTTTCTCTTCAATTTCGATATCAAGGAGGCACACCCTCCCCATCTATTTATACATGAGGTGAACCACGAATTCAGCACATATTAAGACTTTCCAAACATGTAGGAAGCCCTCTCTTGCCATCTTTAAACTCTTCTATTTCCTTATCTCAAACAAACTTTCCAATCTCAGTCTCCTTTCCAAATTCGATTCCACTTTCCATATGCATACGATCCCTCTCGTATTCCATATGTATTCTCCACCTTCTATGTGCATTATCCTCTTGCCTTTTAGCATCCCACGTGATCTTTGGACATTCACTTCTCCTAAGGAAACTCCAATTCATCACCGGCAACGCTTTCCCGAGGCCTCAAGCAACATCTGCACATATTAGCGAAGAATTCCACATCCCGAGCACAAGTTTGTCCAAACTTGACTCACATTAGCTTATCAATAGTATCCATACGCACATGAACCTTTTAGAAACCAAATTCACAAAGAAACAAATCAGAATCGAAAAAAATAAATTGAATCCGAAACCGAATAGGTCTCAGCCGGTCAGACCACGGGTAGGCCGGTCTGACCGTTCACCCAACTCCGGTCTGACTGGTGGCACCTTACCGGTCTGACCGTTTCGGTCTGACCGGTAGTGCCAGATCGGTCTGACCGTCTGATCATGTTTGCGCACAGCCAAAACATCGCAAATCACTACCAATGTTTCATCACAAAAATATAAATCAAACACATTTGATTCTACAATCTCCCCCTTGATGAAACCATTGGCAAACCCAGTAAAAACAAATTGATTTGATGTTTTGTGAAGCAATCCAAAAAGCATTTCTTTATGCCAAAGAATTTCAAAGAAAAATCTCTCACTTTTGAAAAGAAAGAAAATTTCTTTGACAATAATGCACAAAATTTTACCTTGTTTCTCCCCCTTTTGACAATGAGTTCATCAAAGTATTGTAAGTATGGAAGAGCTTTGCAGTACATCAAAAATAATTCAAATACATGTATTGCAATAACAAGGTAGAAAAAGTGACTAGCTAATTAACAAGCATGCACTAGAGTAAAAACATGAACCTAAAATATTACAATTAAGATCAAGTCAACATTAATGATTCATGATTTCAACGATTTAAAATGCAACATATTCACAAGTGCAAATACTGAAGGAAAAACTCAAGTATATATACTTATGACATTGATACTCTTTCTCAAATTAATGCCTTCTCCAAAAAAATAACCGAGAGAACTTTTGGCTCATTCTATTTGAACATCTTCTTTTATTATTATTATTTTTTTATAATTTTCTCTCAATTATTGCGGGTACGTCCTTGTCGTCAAGACTATTTCCAAGGATTCGGTACCCTTTTTTTTAATCTCACCGCGAATACGTACTTGTCGTCAAGACTGTTTCCAAGGATTCGGTATTCATTTTTTCTCTCATATAAATAAGCATTTATACACTCTTGCGGTGTTTGGAACAAAAGGATTCATATGAGGAATAACAACTCATGAAACACATATAAAAGCATTAATCCTCCAAACTAAGCACTAGCTTCAATATTGCATATTTTATTAATTCAAGTAAAAGAATTATGTGTCATGTATCATATCACTTAACAGCAATATTAAAAGCTCATATAACTACTAAAATGCACACAAGCTAATATAGTAATCAAGTTATCTAACAAGCATTGCTAGGAAGTACTAGAATATACTCAAGATATAAAGCATAGCTCATCCACCTGTTCTTTCTTTGTCTCTTTTTTTATTTTTGTTTATCATACCATGCATGAATTTAATCATGAATGCAAAAGAAGAACAAAAAGAAGAAAGAAAAATATGCACACAAAAAGCAACAACTCTCCCCCTCAATTGATGCCAAAAGGATGAATCACACCTAATTCTCCCCTAAGAAAAGCAAAGTCAGAAGAATCCAATGGTTTGGTGAAAATGTCTGCAAGTTGCAACTTTGTATCCACAAATTTCAATTCAATGTCCCCCTTTTCAACATGATCTCTCAAAAAGTGAAAGCGAATGTCAATGTGCTTAGTGCGTGAGTGTTGTACAGGATTTTTAGCAATATTGATAGCACTTGTATTGTCACAAAAGAGAGGAACTTTATCAAAAACAAGGCTATAATCTTTCAAAGTGGAAATAAGCCAAAGAATCTGAGAACAACAACTAGTAGCGGCAACATATTTAGACTCAGCAGTTGATTGAGCAACATTTGATTGTTTTCGAGAAGACCATGAATCAAAGAGGTTCCAAGAAAAAGACATGTACCACTTGTACTCTTCCTATCAATTCTACAAACTCCAAAATCCGCATCTGAATAACCACTCAAGCACATAGAAGCAGAAGTAGAATACAAAATTCCAAATTCAAGAGTGTACTTTAAATACCTCATGATGCATTTTACAGCTTGACGATGCGAGGCCCTTGGAGAAGCTTGAAATCGAGCACACAAACATACAACAAATTGTATGTCTGGCCTTGAAGCAGTGAGATAGAGCAATGACCCTATCATGCTCCTGTACTCCTTTTGGTTGACAGCTTCACCGTCTTCATCAGGATCCAAGATAGTAGAGGTTCCTATCGGTGTCGTCAAAGGCTTGCAATCCTCCATTTTGAAGCGTCGTAGAAGATCCTTGGTGTACTTTGTTTGATGAACAAACGTACCTTGAGGTGTTTGCTTAATTTGTAATCCCAAAAAGTAAGTTAGTTCACCCATCATGCTCATCTCAAATTCCCTGCACATAATCTCAGCAAACTCCACAACCAAAGTGTGAGATGAACAACCAAAGATGATATCATCCACATATATCTGAACAAATAGTTGATTATCGCCATGTTTAAGAACAAAGAGAGTTTTATCAATTTTTCCCATTGTAAAGCCTTTTTCAAGAAGGAAATTTTTCAATCTATCATACCATGCTCTAGGCGCTTGTTTCAAACCATACAAGGCTTTAGACAAACGAAAACCACGCTTGGGAAAATTTGGATTTTCCAAACCTGGTGGTTCTTTTACATAAACTTCCTCCTGTATATACCCATTAAAAAAGCACTTTTAACATCCATTTGAAACAATTTAAAACCTTTTGAAGAAGCAAAAGCTAACAAAAGTCTAATTGCCTCAATTCTAGCAACAGGAGCAAAAGTTTCATCATAATCCAACCCTTACATTTGAGTAAAACCCTGTGCAACAAGTCTAGCTTTGTTTCTAACAACTAAACCATCCTCATTTTGTTTATTTTTGAAAACCCATTTAGTTCCAATGACATTATGATTAGAAGGAGGTTCAACTAAATGCCAGACTTTGTTTCTTTCAAAATTCTCAAGTTCTTCATGCATGGCATTAATCCACGATTCATCAGTTAGTGCATGAGTAACATCTTTGGGTTCAAAATTAGCAATAAAAGCAGAGTTTGCATGAAAATCACAATTTGTTACCTTCAATCTTGTAGTGCGTTCGCTCAAGTTACCTATCATCTGTTCCGAAGGATGACGGCGTTGAATATGAAGTAGAGCACTCACGTTTGAAGTTTGTTCATCTTCTGTAGCTTGTTCTGACGAAGTTGAAGCTTCTGGAGGTCTAGTACCATCAATACCCAAAGCTCCCGAAGATCCACTCGGGCGGTCTGACCGCTCCTCTGCCTCCGGTCTGACCGGCGATGTGTCAACGGTCTGACCGGAGCCATGTCTGGTCTGACCGGCCGACATATCCTCGTCGTCTTCATCATCGCTCTCCACAAAGATATCCTCCCCCCGAACCTGTGATAGTGTACCTGAAACTTCGGGTCTAGTCCCTGGACTAGCCTCATCAAAAGTGACTTTGTAAGTCTCAACGATTTTGTTAGTCTCTAAAAAAAGTACACGGTAACCTCGTGAATGCACAGAATATCCCAACATAAGTCCATCAACAGAGCGAGATTCAAATTTGTCCAAATTTCCAAATTTGAGCACAAAACATTTACATCCAAAAACACGCAAGTGAGAAATCTTCGGTGAATGTCCAAAGCGAAGCTCATAAGAAGTTTTTCCAAGCTTAGATCTCAAGAAAACAAGATTGGAAATATAACAAGTAGTGTTAATAGCTTCAGCCCAAAATTTTCTAGGAGAAGAATATTCATCAAGCATAGTCCTAGCCTTTTCAACCAAAGAACGGTTTTTTCTTTCAACAACACCGTTTTGTTGAGGAACCCGAGGAGATGAAAATTGATGTTCAAGACCCTTTTCAGCACAAAACTTTTCAAAAGAAGAGTTTTTGAACTCACCACCATTGTCACTTCAAATAGTTCTCAAAATTTGTGGAAATTCAAGAGCCAAACAAAGATATAAAGTTTTGAAGTTTTCGAAAGCTTCATCCTTATTTGCCATAAAATAAACCCAAGAATATCAAGAAAAATCGTCAACAATAACCAAAACATACCACTTTCCTCCAACAGATTGCACTCTAGCTGGACCAACAGTGTCCATGTGTAATAGCTGTCCTGGTGCATCCGTCATCACAGAAAATATCGGGGTATGAGAAGAAGCAACCATCTTAGCATGACGACATGGCGAACAAACCAAACCAAGATCTTTCATAAGTTTAGGCAAACCTCGAATAAGATCCGAACCACTAATCCTAGTGAGATGATCAAAGCCAACATGTCCTAGTCTACGATGCCAAAACATCACATCTTTTGAAAATTTTGCAACAAGACATGTAACTTCAGAAGAAACGTTGTTTTCAAAATCCGCTTTAAAAACTCTTTCGTATCAGGAAACATCAAGCACAACATCACCAGAAGAATTAAAAACTTTGCTTCCACTTTTCTTAAACAACACATCAAAATCCTCATCCACAATTTGAGAGAAAGAGAGCAAGTTGTATTTCAAATTCTCAACCAAAGCGACATTGTTCAAAGTAAACTTGCCACTTACCTTGACAGATCCAGTTGCAGTGATGGTGCTGGTAGAAGCATCGCCGAAGATGATTGAATCTCTCCTTGATGCCTTTACGAGGGAGGAGAACCAACTTTTGTCACCGGTCATATGTCGCGAACAACCGGAGTCGATGATCCACACGTTCTCCCTCCTTGCAAAAAAGTGCCTACACACAGACAGATGTCGAAGCCTCAGTACTGCGGTTAGATAATAAAAATTTAGGAATCCAGTACTGAGACACACACCAGAACCAACAGGAGCAAAACCAGTAGAAAATTCAACCCGTTTCCCATTAGAAAAATTGCCTCGAGGCCGGTCTGACCGCCGTGGTACCCGCGGTCTGATCGACGGCTTCCCACCGGTCTGACCGGGTGTATAGCGTCGGTCTAACCGGGTATGGCTTCGGTCTGACCAGGTCTGGCATCGGTCTGACCGATGGTCCAACTGCGGTCTGACCGCTTGCCTCGAGGAAAAAGCTGATTTTTGCCTCTTAAGTTTTGCGAAAGCAATCTCCCGTTCCCTTTTCTGTTTCCTAGCAAGTCTAAAACAGAAGCCAACAATATGTCCATGTTTACCACAAAAAGAACAGACATATTTTTCATGATGAGTTGAAGAACAATTTGAAACAGCCGGCATGACATTAACAATATTATCAGTACTAACAGTAGATTTAGCAATAAACACAAGCTAGTACTAATAATAGGCTTGGTGGAACATGATGCATTCAAGGGAGTCATGATGCCAGCAGATTTAAACACAGTATTCTGAGATTCAGGTTTAATTAAAATTCCACCACTTCTAGTAGCAACACCTAGAACAACAGGAGGATGTCTAGTATGATGAGCATAAGGATCAAAACATAAACTGCGATTATCTGTGTTAACTCTTGATTTGTCTAAGATCATGTTGAGGTTCTTTTTACCATCAGAAAAACGTTGCAAAGAACTTTTTAAGTAAGAAACCTCTTGAGTCAAAACAACACAATTTTTGCAATTATCCAAAAGACCTTTTTATTGTCTACAAGTTTGACATGAAAGCACTTCATCTTGCTTAATTGTTTCTTCCATATGCTTAACACGACCTAAAGCATCTTTTAGTTTCAAATCATAAGCAAGACATGATGAGCAGGATTTTGCACTAGATTGTTTCAACCTCTTAGCACTAACTGTATTAAACATAGAGCTAGCAAATAAAGCAATTTGACATTTTTTCAAAGCTCCTTTTGTTAAACACAATTCATCAGTTAAACTAGTATTCATGGCAAAGCTAAGAGCAAGGCAGGATTCAAGCTTCCTAGATTTCTTAGATTCAAGCATCAAGTTTTTTGCAAGTAGTTAAATTGACTTCTCTAACGAAATTAATCTCAAGCAAAAGAACTTCACATGATTTGCAATCATCATCATCGAAGCAAGAGATTTTAATCTATTATTTTCGGTTTTAAGAGAGTCAATAACTACTTCATGTTGATTAATCTTATTCAAACTTAGAAATCTTGTAACCAAGTCTAGCGATCACATCTTGAAGATATTCAACACTAGGAGCATTTATTACCTCATTTTCTTCGTCGGAATCTGTGGTGCTCTTTGCCATGAGACAAACTCCAGCGATGCTCTTCCCTTTGTCTTCCTCATCAGCTGAGTACTCAACATCGTTGGATCCCTGCACAGCTGCAAAAGCTTCATCCAAGGCCTTCTGGTAGTACTTCCTCATCTTCATGTTCTTGGCCTGTTTCTTGTTTTGCTTAGCGTCTTTGGAGCCACCTTGAGCTTTTACCTCCTCTCGTGTCCCTTTTCCAGCCTTGGGACATTGAGAGCGGATATGTCCTGGTTGTCCACATCCAAAGCACCGGATTGGTCCTCCTCTTCTCCTGGTCCTGACATTACTCACAGCTCTAGGAATTCTGTTAGCAAGAGATACCAAGTCCTCCTCACTGATTTCCTCCAGTTGATCATCGGACATGGCAGAAAAAGAAGCAAAAATTGACTGTGAGGAAGAATCAGAACAGGCAGAAGAAGACACCAAAGCAATAGATTTTGAATCAGCTCTTTTAGAAAGAATGTTCATCTCATAGGTTTTTAATTTGGTGTAAAGAACATCCAAAGTGAAGGTATTCATATCGACTGATTCTTGAATTGAGGTAACCTTAACTTCCCAAACCTTCATATCAAGACCATTCAAAAAATGGCGAGCAACCTCAGATTGAGAATAATTAGCATTCTAAGAAGAATCAACAGATCTAGGATTGCTCAAAAGTTTGTTAAAATGGCCCAAATAATCATCCAAGGACTCCCCATGTGTCATTTCAAATTTTATGTACTCTTTTTTGAAAACATCTTTTCACAATTCTTTAATGTTTGAAGGATCCAGTATGAAAACCATTCCAAGCTTTCCAAATTTCATTAGAAGTTGAAAGATGCGAAACACGATCAAAATCGGAGCGAGAAATTGCATTAAGAATGATGTTCCTAGCTCTGCAATTATGTTCATAATCTAATTTGAGAGTAGGAGTATCAATGCGTTCAGGAATCTCATAAGATTGAGAAACTTTTAGCCAAATATCATAACCCTGAGATGTGATATAAGATTCCATTTTTTCTTCCAATAGTCAAAGTCGGTTCCATTGAAAACATGATGTTTGTTTGAAAACTTTTCAGCCATTGTAAAAAGATCAGAAAAGCAAATCAAGAACGAGGCTGTGATACCACTTGTAAGATGGATTAAAACTAAACAAACTTACCAGGGGGATGAATTGTAGGGAAAACCAAATCTTTTGCGAAACAAACAGCTTACCCCTTACGATGAAACCGATCTCCAAAGCGAAAATGAACCGAAACTGTTGAAGCCTCTCGCCGGTCAGACCGCGTATCCTGGCCGGTCAGACGCCCCTCCTGGCCGGTCAGACCGCCGCAATGCCGCCGGTTAGACCGCCGCCGCAGCCCGTCGGTCAGACCGCCCGCACACCTGTGGGCAGACCGTCGGGATCCAGAAAACACTAGTGGATGAACAATCGAAGAAGTAGATCAAAGTATCTCGACTTTATTGCACATAAAAGTGTTTACAAAGTGCAACTACAGCACTCCTCACCAAAAACTCATCCTAACTCGAAACCCTAGCTATTCTCTCAAGTTTTTCTCTTCAATTTTGATATCAAGGAGGCACACCCTCCCCCTCTATTTATACATGAGGTGAACCACGAATTCAGCACATATTAAGACTTTCCAAACATGTAGGGAGCCCTCTCTTGCCATCTTTAAACTCTTGTCTTTCCTTATCTCAAACAAACTTTCCAATCTCGGTCTCCTTTCCAAATTCGACTCCACTTTCCATATGCATACGATCCCTCTCGTATTCCATATGTATTCTCCACCTTCTATGTGCATTATCCTGTTGCCTTTTAGCATCCCACATGATCTTTGGACATTCACTTCTCCTAAGGAAACTCCAATTCATCACCGACAACGCTTTCCCAAGGCCTCAAGCAACACCTGCACACATTAGCGAAGAATTCCATATCCCGAGCACAAGTTTGTCCAAACTTGACTCACATTAGCTTATCAACAGTATCCATACGCAAATGAACCTTTTAGAAACCAAATTCACAAAGAAACAAACCAGAATCAAAAAAATATATCGAATCCAAAACCGAATAGGTCTCAGCCGGTCAGACCACGGGCAGGCCAGTCTGACCGTTCACCCAACTCCGGTCTGACTGGTGGTACCTGACCGGTCGTGCCAGATCGGTCTGACCGTCTGATCAAGTTTGCGCACAACCAAAACATCGCAAATCACTACCAATGTTTCATCACAAAAATATAAATCAAACATGTTTGATTCTACATTTTCCATAATTTTACTCTTTTGTTTAAGCCCTCTATAAATTCAAACAAGTCCCTAAATACCCTATATTTAATTAATTTCTGAGAAGAAACTAAAATGATTTTTGAGTGAGACCAAAGAAAATGGAACTTAGGGATGATCACCTACCCCCAGTAAAAATTTCATCAATTTACGATGCCCACAGATTAAGATGTTGAGTTGTAAAGTGGAGGGAGAGAAATAAACTCAAGAAAAACAACTAAAATCAAATTGAACCTAAGTTCATACCCATACCACTCTCTATCGCCTAGCACACTACGACCTGGACCCACCTGTCAGCCTCCCAGTCTAGCTCCACCAAAGTGCAAAGCACTCCACCTTTCACAGAGCCACCAGAGACCAGAGAGAGAGAGAGCGCGGAGAGCGAGCCGCCGGTGTGCTCGACGCGTGTCCGAGGACGAGGCGGCGTCGAGCTTGATTTCTTCTCCTCCTAAAGGCATCGTCTCACTTCATACCCCACCTTAGCCCCGATCAAGCCGAGGAAGGTAGCTCCATCTCCCCTACACTCTCTCTTCTTCATCGCCGACCGTAAGGACGACAATGGCCGTCGTCGGCAAGGAGCCACGGTCAGCTCCAACCATTAGGTGTTCCATACTCTTCTCACCATGCCGAAGATTTTCCCTTTTGATTTCCTCCTCTCATGTGCAGCTAATCAATGGGAACGCCGATGTGTCATCACCGGTCGTGGAGCACGCTCTGGGCACCGTCAATTGTGGCATCGCCGTCGTCCAAGAATTTGCCACCGTCGCCAAGCTGAGCCACCACACCATTATCTTTTTGTCGACCTCCTCGACGTTACCCCTCAAAGATCGTCCACCGAGGAAAGAGATCAGCTTTGTCTCCTCCAACTCTGGCCGCCGAATGCCAATGTCGATTCCTAAGCATCCAGTGAGTCACGGGCAAATTCCATACGCATACACCATCTCCATACAGTTCATAACCCTGTGCATAGCTTGATTTAGTAGATGGATGGCCGGTTTGGTCCGTCGCCGTTCGCGCTGCCGTTTTTCACCGCCGCCACCAGGGCCGTCCCTCCCCGAGACCTCGTCGGACCTCTACAAGCCCCGACCGAGTTTTGGTAAGTCTCCATGAGCCTTATAGAGCACACTTATGTACTCGCACCGAGTAGAGCTAACCTCTAAAGCGATCTGCACTGGCTACCCGAGAGCTACTGCCGCTTGCGCCGTCACCGCCATGGATTTCGGTCACCATTGTGCATGAAACTACCACCATTAGCTTCGCGACCTTCCTCCACTTTTCTCTTTTTGCCACTCCACCTAGATCGCCACCGTTCCTCGCCGGTGAGGCCAGGAAGGGGCTCGGGCCGTTGAGCTCTGCCTCCGTTCCCCTCTTTGTCTCACTGACAGCCGGGCCCCACACCATTGAGCGCCAAAGCCTCTCCCTCAAACTGCGAGCCACTGACCCATGGGACCCGCATACTGTATATAAAAAAAAGAGAATGTGCAATTTCCACTGATAACTAGCAACACTTATAAAATCCATATAAAATCCATTTGAACACATTTTAGAGTGGGGCAAATTTCTGTAGATTCTTTAGACAGTGGACTTTAGCATGAAATCATAAAACATGGCCCTCACTGCACAGGATTTATACCAAAAATTTAAATAAGAGGGACCATACATACACCAAGAACAAATTTGTAATATCCCTACAAAAGTCAAATTAGCTTTAATTTGAGCAAACCCAAATCCTATAGATTCCTCATCTCACCCTCTCTGACCTGGGTACATAAAAATGTATACATTTCTTAGGTCAAATGCTTCTAAAACTGGTTTTGGTAAAAAGATACACTTTAGGACAATCAATTTTTAGGGATTTATTAAAAATTCATTGTACCATCTTTTTGAGTAAACTCAAGTTCTGTAGAATCAAAAAAACTTTAATTTTCAAAATATAAAATAAAAATATCTGCTTTTTATATAGTAAAATCTCTTAAATATTTATTTAAGAAATAAACAACCTAATGCACCTTTCAAATTGGAAAACTTGTAGAAAATCCAATTTTAATCCTTTTTGAATGAACTAAATTTCTATAAAACCAGAAAATAATAAAATTCAATTAGGAAAAATAAAATATGTCAACTTATATACTGAATATGTCAAATAAATTTTAAATAGCTAACTTAGGTGCTAATCACCATAATAGGATTAATGTACTATAGGTATATATACATGTGTAGGTGTATAAATATATCCTAGCTCTAAGTAAAACTAATTTACACCTATTAGACCAGAGGAGCCTTAGGGTTCATCCTCATTCACCAAGAACTTGGTACACTTAGTTATGAAAATAAGCTCTAGGTTAATAAAAGGCATTTCTTTTAATCTAGATTAGAGTACCCCTAGGTTATAAATTAAGGACCATGAACTTGGTACTAAAAATGGTTTAGTTAACCTAATTATGCCTTTTATCCAACTTGAAACAACAGTAACATGTTCTGAATGAACAAGTTATAAGTAAAAACGCATATAGACCACTATATGTTTAGAACCCGTTAAAAATCATAAAACCCATAGGAAATTCACAAAAGCTATAAAAATTGTCAAACCAAAAGTTTTAGTCTTAGAAAACCTATTCCTTCACCACTGAGAAATAAAAGTTAATAAAACTCAAGTTATAAGCACATTTTAAAACACTACCTAATTATACCAACATACACCGATAGATCTTCAGAAATTCATAACTCCTAGATAGAATAAGATAAATTAAAAATTATTTCACCTAAATTCACTTTAGATCATTAGCTACGCAATGTACAAAAATCATGCATTTTATAGCATTTTGGATTTTTGCCTATTTTCGATGTTTAATTGCATATCATATATATTGTTTAGATGATTACATGAACGGTGATGGAGTGGATCAGAGGCTAACATTTCTCCAGACCAAGGCAAGTTCTTGCCCCTCCTTGGAACACATTTCTCCTATGTTTTTGGGCTAAATGATTTGTTTGTAAAGTGCATGCATATTTCACTCTATTGACAATTTAAAACTATGATTTGTAGCTATGTCCTGAAAATGCATGAATCCTTTTGAAAATAACTCCCTTGCTGTTTTGAACCTTAGGAATAATTAGAGTACTTAACTCGTGCTCAGATGACTATACCATGTATGTTATTACAAGTCTTGCAAATGCTTAGCCTTGCTCAAGTAGTAAACTAAGACATGGTTTTGGATTAAATATTGTTCTATTTGAAAATCATTTTTGGACATTTTGAACCAGAGGAGAACCTCTGAGTATTTGTAAAATAAAATTTAAATAAAATGTGATTTTAGACTTGGGCGACAAGTGGCATGCAATTGATGTATTTGCATTGCGGATAGGGGGAGTGTTTGCCCGAGTCGATTAATGACTGAACTACATGTCATTCATTGTGTTTACCGTACATCCACATCTACTAGTATGGGATAGCCTTAGCCGAGTAATCTATTTAGCACCTAGCCTTGCATTTATGGTAGGCCGAAGTGTATGGGTTCGGATAACCCAGAGGAACTTCCTATTTACCGTCGATGTGATAGTTTAGGCAACTCAGTCTGTCCAATACAATAATATCGTGCCACGTGGGTGGGTTCCTGTCGTGTTCGCCACCACGGTGTTAAGTTAAGGCGTGGGCCCGCCACTTAACGGTTCTAGGTCTTATTCCAGTATGACCTAGGATGGAGGAAACACGTATTGTGCTGGTGCAAGGCTAGGGACTAAGTAGTGTAAAGGCTACGTATGACCTCTTGATCGCACTCAACGTGAAGACTGTGATGGAGTCTTGCAAACTCGAAACAAACTAGAGTGTTCATATCATATGGGTAAAGCTGTACAAACTCTGCAGAGTTAATAAAACTAATCGATTAGTCGTTCTGATGGTCATGAGCGACAGGATGATATGCTATGGGTATAAATTTCAGATTTTTGTGTCTTCCGAAAAGTTCTCGAAACTAAAATGTTTTGTGCTGAATAAGATGTTGATTTATGCAATCATTTTGCCTTACTCCCCGACGAGGGTAAGAGATTGTTATCTACTCATTTATGTTGTAGCCATGCCATGTTTAGTGAAGATTTTATACATTGCTAAATATGCCTTGCTTAAACTACGTTGTAAAATGGTTGTGAACTAAAATTGCTTTATGCCGAAAAATTGTAACTACAAGTAGCCTTCATTTGAATTAGAGCTTTCATGTATACAGGGTTGATTGTCCTCTTGCCAGTACATTATTTCAAATAATGTACTGACACTTGTGATTGGAATATCCATTTTGATGCAGGTCATAGACTTAGTTTCTGAGAGATGTGGGTACTCGCTTGCTTCTTTTTAGGATTTTGAACTTAATGGGGTAAACCCCTAGACGGTGTGCTTGTGGGCGGGTACTAAAGCCACCGCTGTTCGCTGTACTCTGATTTACTTATATTTATTTGGTCGGTCAGTCTATGTAATTATCTATGTGTTGTAATCTTTTAAAGTCTTTTCATCTTACATGTATTTGATTTGTACGCTCAAGCTTGAGAAGAAAGTGTGAATCTAGCGCATATCCTGGGAGTTAGATTCACATGAGTATGAGTTAGGAATAATTGAGATGTTGTAGATCTTTAGCCAATTTTGTCAAGTCTCCTGAGTGTGTAACACATCTGGTCACCACCTTCGAGTGGTTTGACGGGCACACTTCAGGCTGAAGTTGACTGGCAAGCTAAAGGCCCATCAATTTCTCATTTATCCCACTCTCAGGACGTCGGATGTTCTATTATGTTTGTTAGATGATTTGAGGTGATTCACTTCATCCAGCAAATATAATGGGAGGCCCGGGTCATCTCCGACAATCCTAAACCTCACGACCGTAAGCCCTAACCACAGATGAAGTCCGCCTCTGCCAGTAACACATAGATTTGTTTTGCCTTCGTCGTAAGACCCTTGCTCTGTCTTTTCCCCACTCAAGCTATTTCGCCTCCACTCATTTTTTTCCCTGTTAGCCAAAAAAAATGTGAAGGGCAAGCCATCTCCCTCACCTTTTCCCTTTTAAACAAAGAATTGCCCAGACATTACGTGAATCCCAGCTTGAAATAAAAGGATAGGTCCTCACCCATCCTAAGTGAAGTTTTAAACCTCATCCAAGTGATGTGAAAACTTGGACCTGCCAAACCCTGTAACCCGGTAAGACTTCAAACCATAACCCAACCTAAATCTCGGGGACGAGATTTCCTTTAAGGGGGATAGAGCTGTCACATACCCAAATTCTAGGGTCAAAGAATTTTGTCAAAACCAAATAAAAATAGGGTCTCTCAATTTGGTGAACCAAAAATTTCCATTTCTAACTTAGGTGAAGCATTTCAACCAAGTTGCATGCTTTAAAATCTTAGAACAAATTTAAAACTTTTTCATTTTTGACTTAGAGTGTGGAAACAAACATATAAGAGTGCGTGCATATGCATAAAGTCATGGCAATGAGTCCCATGTGTCTATGGAGTTTGGTTTGCATCTCATGATAGGACTCATAAGCAATAGCCTAAGAGATTGAAATTCACCAAAACAAGCCTACAACCAATTTTGGGTGCTAGCATATGAACATAATAAGTTCAGCTCCTCAGCTCAAGAAGAGGTTTAATATGAACCCAAAGATTATAATGGGTGCATGCACATAGAGTAAACACCTAAACCTAGGAAGGTTATCCAAATTTTGTAGAATAATCCATATTAGGTAAAATCATTAAAAAATTCATGTGGGTGTAAAACATTAAATTCAACCCAGTATAATTTTGGTGAAAATTAATAACTAATTTTGATGCCTTAAACAAAATGGAGAAAACTGTCATAATCATGTATGGCAATTAATAACCCTACTAGGCTAAGATAATAACTTGCCTAAAAGATCCTTAAAATGCACATAATCATGTATGGGAAATAATTTATTAAAATAATAAGTTAATTAGCATGAATAAATATAATTTTTATAGCATTTTTCCTAACTGTTTAGGCCCTCTAAAAATTCAAACAAGTCTCAAAATACCCTATCTTTTATTTAAATACACTATCTTTGTTTAAACAAGTCTCAAAACAAGTCTCAAACCACAAATTATTTTTGAATGCAACCAAAGAAAATGGAACCTAGGGATGATCATCTACCTCCAGTAAAAATTCCACTAATTTACCTTGTCCACAGAATTAATTATTGAGCTCCAAATTCTAGGGAGAAAGAAATAATCTCAAATCTTCTTTAAACCATTCTCACTTGAGTTCTTACACATCACTATCTCCCTTGACTAGCCTTCCACGAAGTGGCCCCACTTGACAGCCACTTGGGCTTGCTTCACCTAGGTACATTGTGTTGCACTTCTTGAGAAATACTAGAAAGGAAGAGAGATAGAGAGAACACGTGTGGGCGCCATCACTGTCCACCTCGCCAAGCACTGCCAGCTCAATCTTCACCGTTTGAAAAACCACTTCGCTACCATGATCCTCATCACTCCCTCATTGTGTTCCACAAAGAAGCCAAGGGAAAACACCTCGGAATCGCCAGGAACGAGCTCGACATGTCCATCGCCCGAAGGTGTTCGATAGCTTTCATGATCAATCTAGTGAGCCTCCACTTTGCACAGGTCGAGGTTCATGGCGGCACGGCCACCATCGGTGTCGGCTCCGGATCTGCCACAGTCGGCATCGCCGCTGTTCCCATCGTACTGATGAAGCTTGGGCCGAGCCGCTGCGCCATTATCTTTGCCTTGACCCCCTCTTCAAAACCCCTCAAGGACCTCGAAGGATGATACACTGGAGTGGGAGAACGCTGTCATCTTTCGTGGCTCTGGCCATCGAGCTCCAATGTCGATTCCAATGCATCCGGTGAGTCGCGGGTCGATTCCATATGCATGAACCATCCCCTCGCAGTGCATAACCCAATGCATATCTTGGTTTGATAGATCCTCGGCCGGAGTGAGCTAGCAACGTCGGCCTAAGGTTTTCCGTCGTCGCCGGGAATGTTTTGCTGGTCGTCGTCACCAACCAAGTTTCGTCCAACCTCAGGCACAGCCGCTTACCTTTCCCAGGTGCCAAAGGAACCCCGTACATGCATCAAGCTAGCCCAAGCAAGGCCCCAATGCAATATGCCCAAGCAAACCGAGGAAACGCCACAGCTTGTGCCGCCGTCACCGGTGGTGTCGCCCACCATTTCATGCGAAAAGACCACCTACAGCTTCCCCAAGAACCCCTCTGCACTTTCTATTTTGGTTGCTCGCCAAGGCCGGCCGTCGTTCGTCATCGGCACCACCGTCATGCCCGCCGGCGGGAAAGGACCCTGCTCCTACTGTTGTTTCTCCTCGCCCATGCCTATGACAGGTGGGTCCCACTCGTTTAAGTATTGCACAGTAGGGTATGAAGAATGGAAGTGTTTGTTTGTAAATATTCTTTCAGTGACCTATGGGCCCATGGACTCTTATGTAAATAGATTGAAGCACAGGGACTTAAAATGATTTTATGGATTTAAAATGCAAAAGAAAACAAGTACAACACTCCTTTTTCCAACAGGAAACTAGTAACCTTGTAAAATCCATATAAAATCCAATTCAACTTCTTTTAGGATGAAATAAATTTCTTTGAACTTACAAAAAGATGAACTTTATTATAGAAGTATAAAACTTCTATAATAAAGTTAAATTCAAATAAGGAAAATCACGCATAATACTTGAACAAGCTTATAAAATCCATAGAAAATTCAATTTAACTTATTTTTAAGAAAACTTAAATCCTATAGATTCATGAACTCACCCTCTCTGATTAGGGAAAATAAAAATATATAATTACCTTGAGACAAATGCTTTTAAAACTATTATTGAGAAAATGATAAACTATGGGTAGACTGAAATTTTGGGATTTATTTGAAATTCATTTTTACTCCTTTTGAGTAAACTCAGGTTCTGTAGAATCATCAGAATACCTACATTCCATGTATAAAATAAAAATATGTGCCTACTGTGTAGTAAAATCTCCTAAATAATTAAATAAGGAATAAATAACTTAGAGCACACCTTAACTTGTAAAATTTGTAGAAAATTCATTTTAATCCAGTTTAAGTGAACCAAGTTCCTATAAATCCAGCAAGTAATGAATTTGAAATACTTAAAATAAAATATGGCAACACATATAATAAAAATATCAATAAATTTTAAATTGATAACTAAGGTACCGTTCACTATAATAGTAGTTAAGCACTAAATAGATATATATGTATAAAAGTATATATGCACCATATCTCCAAAAATAAGTTAACTAAAACTTAATATACCAGAGAAGCCTTAAGATCAATCCCTTACTCCAACAAAGTTTAATGTACTTAGCTTATAAGGTAAGGCCTAGGTTAATAGAGGATGTTTTTAATCTAGATTAGAGTATCCCTAGTTTATAAATTAAGGACCATGAACTTGTGTACTAAAATGGTTTAGTTAAACAAATTATGCCATTTATCCAACTTAAAATAACAGTAACATGTTCTGAATGAACAAATCCTAAGTTAAACGCATATAGACCACGTTTAGGACACGTTATAAATTGTAAAATGAATGAGAAATTCTTAGTACCTATAAAAATTGTAAAACCAACTGTTTTAGTCTTAGAAAACCTATTCCTTCACCACTGAGAAATGGGAGTTAATAAAACACAAGTTATAAGAACATTTCAAAACATGACCTAATTATACCAACATATACCGACAGACCTTCAGAAATTCATAACTCCTTAATAGAATAAGATAAATTAAAAATTCTTTCACCTAATTTCATCTTAGGTCAGAAACTACCCACCATGCACAAATCGTGCATTTTAGAACATTTTAGATTTTTCGCATATTTTGGTCTTTAATTGCATAACGTGTATTAGGTGCTGACATTTTCCAACTATAAGGCAAGTCCCACCTCCCTCTCTCTTTGATCACTTTGAACCAATGTTTTGGAGGTTATTGAAATGGTTTGCAAATGTTGCATGTCGATGTACACTAATAAAATAAAATCTTGTTAAACTTGTTAGTAAAACTCCTATTACTTGCATTATCACCTTAACCCCACAAATTTCCATATTATTCATTTCTAACCTTAGGAAAAATATTATTATAACACCTTATGTCATAAATTTTGATGCCATTAGGATACTGTGATGCTTTGCCATGCTTAAAATGTTTTTTTCTTGTCACTATGGGCTCATTACAAACATAAAAATTTATTTCTAAATAATCTGGACAGAACTTGAATACTTGTGATTTTGAAAAATAAAATGGTGAAAAACATGGATTTTAGGTTTGGGCCTCAAGTGGCATGCGATTGATGTATTTGTATGCCGATAGGGGGAGAGTCTGCCCAAACCAACCTAAGGACTTCACTCAATGTCAGTTTATTTCGTATACAGTACAAACACATGTGTTAGTATGAGGTGACCTAAGCTAATTAATCTACTTAGCACCTAGCCTTGCATTATGGTAGGCCGGTGAGTATGTGTTCGGATAACACAGAGGAACTTCCATTTACCACCGATGTGGTAGTTTAGGCAACTAAGTATGTCTAATACAACGGTATTGTGCCACGTGGGTGGGTTCCTGTCGCGTCCGCCACCACGGCGTTAAGTTTAAGGCGTGTGCCCATCACTTGACGGTTCTGGGTTATATTTTCTAGTATGCCCAGGATGGGAGAACACATATAGTGTTGGTGCAAGGCTAGAGATTAAGTAGTGTAAAGGCTTCGTTATGACCTCTAGTCTGTACTCCATGTGTAGAGTATGGTGGTACCAATGGATACCAAGCAAAACTAGAGCGCTTCACTCCATGTGAGCGATTCACATCATGTTGGTAAAGTGTACAAACTCTGCGGAGTCTAAACTAATCGATTAGCCGTGCTCACGGTCATGAGCGGCGTGTGGATATGTATTGAGTATACACATGTGTTTATCCTCCCAAATGCTGAAATTTACCTTCAAATTATGTTGAGTTTTGTGAATAATCCCCTTGCTGCCATGGAGGGCAATGAGGTGTATATTTATACATGATTAATGATTACTTTGATGCCCATATGCTAAGATCTTGCTTGATGAAAAATTTCCTTTGAAAGCAAAATGGATTTGAAAGTGTTTGATGCAAATAAAACTTGCTTTATGCTAAATTGAACCATATTATGCCCTACATTTAGAGTGTTAGGTTTGCCTTGGTGCTTGCCAGTACATTAACCAAGTTAATGTACTAACTATTGCCACTGGAATATTCACATTGCTTGCAGGTCGTAGACTTAGTCTTTTGAGTGATGCGGGTAACCGACTGCTTCTTCTAGGATTGAACTTAACGGGGTAAACCCCTAGTTGGTGTGCTTGTGATCGGGTAGCCAAGCTTCCGCAGTTCTTTGATTTATATATATATTTGGCAAGATGACAAATGTAATCATTATTATCAATGTAAGTCTTTAAATTCTTTTCATCTTAAGTGTATTAGCTATGAATCCATGCTTGAGATGAAAGTGTGAATCTAGTGCACATCCTGGGAACTAGTTTCACATGAGTAAATCTTTAGAATACTTGAGGTGTTGTAGATCTTTAACCATTTGGTCAAGTCTCCCGAATGTGTAACACATCCGGTCGCCGCCTTCGTATGGTGTGACGGGCACATCTCAGGTTGAAGTTCACTGGCAGGCTAAAGGCCCAGCAATGCCTCCAATATTCTTCTCTCGGGACATCGGACGTTTCGTTATGTATGTTAGATGATTTAAAGAGAATCACTTCATCTTGCAAACATAATGAGAGGTTCGGGTCGTCTCCGACATCATAGGACTTAGAGATATTTCTGCCTTGGTGGACGCTGATTGGTAAAATGCAAGGAGTGATGACAGTGGTCAAAATTTCCCTTGGTTTCTCACATTCTTCGGAGTTGAGTCATCAAAGTTGAAATCTGAAGGGAGTTCAAATTCTAGGTAGCTTGAGTAAAAGAACCAGGTCTGATTGTTCTTAGAACAACCATCATGGAACCGGTCAACCAATCGGTTAGGAGCTGAGTTGACAGTTTGGAGCCAGGATGAACAGAAGCAGCCTCTCCGAAAGACATACACCTACGTGTAGTCACTTCTTCGCCGTTATCGTCCACAATCGGCTCTGCCCTTGGAAATTTAGCATTGGCTAGATTGGGACTGCCAGCAGTCTTGTGAGTTAGGAGGACTAGCCATATCTGCAAGAACCACCAAGGACCTCTAGTTCCTATTGTTGAGTTGGCTGCAATTTTAGCCAATGCCATGTTGAGAGTTTGGTAGAGATAGCCCAGCAAATATTTTCCTAATGGGATTTTTTTCTTTTGATACTAGGGCTTTGGCTATTTGTTGCCAGTTGGCTGTGGGGCCGCAGCTAGACCCACAAAAGACAAACTTCTCCAGCCACATCATTTGGAATGCAGTGTGTTCTCTGGAGCTAATAGATCCGGTGCCCATGTTCTTGTTTATATAACCGTTCCAACCTCCAATGGCCCTTGTTTTGAAAGATATTGACACTTGACATCAAATCGGTTAGGATTAGCCGATGACGTTTTGTCTAATCCAGTTATCATGACCACGTCGATCAGAGTAGGGGTCATGAGTCCTTGTTGGAAGAAGAAGGTGTTAAAGGTATTGGACCAAAAATAAGCTGTAGCCGACATAAGGGTTTTTCGATGCGCTTGGGCGTTATTTAAAGAGGCGCAGTAACGGCCGAAACGGAAGTGCTCTAGGTTTTCTCGGAGGGTAGGATCACACAAAATCGGCAACATTAACAATATCGCAGACTTGGGGAGACATGTGTTGACGACCAAATTTGGCAAGCTAATCCCCGGGTTTGAAGCTACAATTGAAGCGGAATTGGAGGAACGCACGATTCTTGGAAACAGAGTGCACATCGGTTGAGTCTGAATCGGCTGAGAAGTCAACCGGCTGGGACTGAATCGGATAAGGTGTCTGGCATAGCCGATTCTGATTGGGGTAACTAAATGTGACCGATTCTGGGGGGAAAGCATGGAGATCATTATTGGATTTGGTTTCCAGTGCTTCAGAGATGTTGCCATCTATGGATAAAGTCCTGAAAAGGCAGTTGTATCCCTATGTTAGGATATTTTGTATAGTTTCCTTATAGATTACGTCGGGGGACCTTGTCGCAGATAATTGTCTTATTTTAAACAGTGTTAGGATAAGAGTCGTGTCCTACAAGTACTTTGTTTGTAATTGGGTATAAATATGACACGAGACCATGTAATCTGTATCAATCAACACTTGATCAATACAACTTTTGGCGCATTGCCACATTTTCCTTTTAGTTTAATCTCGACATGTTCTTGCTACAAGTTGGGCTGCATCGGGTTTCGATCTCCGACGAGAGGTAACTCTTGTTACAAGCAGCTTTCGTTTTCGGGATTAGTGCTTCCATCGTCATGATACTTTAATCCTGTCTTCGTAATTTGTCTAAGTTATTATATGCATTATATAATCTAGATCAATGTCGCCATCTAATCTCCATCGGTTTGCATCTATTGATAGATAACAGCCGATGATATTAGAAAACAAGGTTGATTTAGATTATATAATGTATCTACCATCTCAAAAGGCTTTCTTAAGCTAATTTAGATCCTATGCTTCTTCTAGTACTTTATGCTGCATCGGTTAGGTTCGATCAATTAAGTCGCCCTTAGAATCATAAAGATCGAATTTGCTTCATGATTGCTATTAGAGGTAGTATCGGGGTTTCAGCCGATCTTACCTGATTTAACTTTCTTGCAGGTTTTAGTTTTGCTTGATATGTTAAATCTGCCCTTTATATAAAGACCTCATTATATGAAATATGTTAAGCTTGTTTCTCTGAAGGCATCTTAATATTTGATTGCTTCTTGTTTAACGTATTTAGTCTGTTATGATATCTTTGTATACAACAGTATCAGAGTATTAGCTGATACACAATAGATTTATCTCTTCGCCTATGCTGTAAACATGTATAATCCTTGCCTTATGACATTTTTAGATTTAAGTGATTTATACTATCTCGGTATACTACTGATCTATCCCAGTCACTTGATTTAGACATGTTTTAAGATTTGGATTGTATTCCGTTAACATCTACAGCCGATCGGACAAATCTAGTTACTACCGATTCAGTGCAAGTTGCATTTGCACAACACTAAAGGGATACGTCGTCGGCCACCAGCCGATTGGCTATCAATCTAACTTTGTTTTCTCTTTGTAGTTTCTTGTTGGTTTCAGGAACAAACCAACTGACATGCCTACGAACCTCGAATCAATACTCTGGACCTGCACTAGAGTAAAGCAAATATCTCAGGCCAGTCCGTGGGAAATTTTCTAATCAACAGGGTGGGACCAAACCACCGGGAACCGCCTTAACGACCCACATGGAAGTGATGGAAGAAAGTTGAGGTTGGTTGGGCAAGACCAGGGTTCGACCGAACCCTGGTTCGGGCGAACCAAGACGCTGCCCAACCGACTTGATCTTCCTCGGGGTGGCTCCTAGGATCTCCCCAATGATGGTTACAAGCATGTGGCGGTTGGAAACCTACTAGAAACCGTCATAGAGAGGCTATAAAAGGGGAAGAGCTCACTTCATCCAATGCACACCACAAGAGAAAATGCTACAAGTTCTATCTTAGTCAGATAGGCTAGGGGAGTTTGGAAGTAGTTTAGAGTTCTTTTCGGTTCCTGAGTCGCCTTCAGAACTTGGGTATGTCTTTTGTACTCTTCTTCCTTTGTACGACTTTGAGCTTATTAAAGATATTATCTTCTAGTTCATATGAGTGTGGTACTTCTTATGCTTTAATAGATAACAGTTCCATTATTAGTTTAATTTATAGTCTTGTTATGTTTAGGTGAGTAACGCTATTGCCACGGACACGGTCCAATGAGCAATTAGGATGTAGGTTTGCCTTTATCTTGCTAATGAAAGGTAGAGGAATTTATGGTAATGTAAGCAAGGTGCTTGGATTATTTCATAGACATTGGTTATGACCACTTCCTACGGGTGAGAGGTAGGCGGCTGGTGGTGACAGCCCTATCCGTCCTTTGTATTCCTCCACGTTCGGATTTTGTGTAGGAAGAACGGTAAGAGATCGCTTCGTGGTGGCAGGTCGGGCCACTGGGCGGCGGTACTCCCGTAGTCCTGGTAGCATAGAACTGGGTTTAGGCATAGCTATAATAATTAGTTAAACTATGTACTCTGACTAGAAGAACTATAGGAACTTGACTCTAATTACTACTATCCACTTAGCACTAGTGTATTATTTATTTAGGACTCTTCTATGTGTGTCACACTACCTTTATCATATAATTATCTTACCCTTGTCTGGACTTAGGTATCTCATCTATAGCTTATTAATATGCATGGCACCTTAGTATTCTCTTCAAGACCATAGTCTTCCTTTGGGATAAAATAAATAACTATACCCTTGGAATACTCCCTGGGTGAAATTCTACAACGGTATATCCATGCGCTTGCGGATTTATATGTGAACGTAAGAAATACCAACAAGCATTTCTGGCGCCATTGCCGGGGAAGACAATGGTCTATGAAGAAATAATAAGTGTCTGGATATCCATATAGTTATATTTGTCTTACCTTTGCTCTAGCAGGCTTATCTTGGTCTGTTTTCTCTTTTATGTGAAAACAGGGTAGTGGATGACCGGTTTCGACTTGCCGGATAATTACAATCCACATTTAGAGGCCCTTGTGAGAAGAGTTCGACCTCGTGTCGTCCCTCCTCAAATTCGCCTCTCGGCAGTTAAACAAAAGGTCATGGCATCATCGGGATTAAAGACTCTCCGTGATTTCTCAGCAATGTCCGCACTGGACCAACAATAAACACTTGGGAGGCCAATTTTGAGATGAAGATGGGTCTTATAACCATGGTGCAAGGCCAATCTATTCTATGGGAAGGCCAACGAGGATGCCAACGATCATCTCCAAACTTTCCTGGAGATCTGCAACACTTTCACCACCAAGAGAGTCACACAAGATGCCATTCGACTCCGGCTGTTTCCGTTCTCCCTCATCGAGAGAGTGAAGTAGTGGTTCTACGCGAACCGAAGTGCTGTAGACACCTGGGACAAGTGTTCCAATGCGTTCCTCGCGAAGTTTTTCCTGATGGGCAAAACCAATGCTCCTCGTCGAAAGATTTTGAGTTTTCAGCAAGCATCAGATGAGTCGATCCCAGAGGCATGGGAGAGGTTCCAGGAGTACATCCTGGCATGCCCTCACCATCGCATGGACGATTGGCTTCTCATTCAGAACTTCTACAACAGGCTGACTTCGGCGGCCCGTGATCATATTGATGCTGCTCCTGGAGGAGCTTTATTCTCATTAACGGTCGGGAGTGTGACCGCCTTAATTGAGAAGATGTTCTCCAATCTCGGATGGAGCGACGATCGTCTCCAGTCCAAGAAGCGTGGTATACATACCGTCAAGGAGACGGATATGCTAGCTGCCAAATTAGACTTCTTATTAAAGAAGCTCAAGGACAGGGCTGAAGAAGTCCAGGCAGTGGATGCTTGCATGACGTGCGAGACCTGCGATAACACTGGCCACTCGGGAAACAACTGCCCCAAGACAAGCGCAGACGTCTGCTACCTGAAAAACAATGACTACCGCCCTCAAGGAGGTCACGGGTGGAACCAACAATGCCCGTACCATCAAGGAGGTAACAATTATGCTCATGCTTTCAATCCTAATCAACCCTCCTTGAAAGATCTTGTCTTAGGCCAAACTAAAATTAATGAGAACATTTCTAAGAAACTAGCACCCAATGACAAATCATTGGAAAGTATCAACGCTAAAATGGAAGACTTTTCCTCTGCTACTAAGAACCGCTGAGCTTTAACAAAATGCTAGAAACTCAGTTAGCTCAGCTGGCTGCTGCTATCCCTTCATCTGAGGCAGGGAAGATCCCGGTGCAACCCGAGGCTTCTCTTGAAAATGTTAGTGCGGTGACCACATGAGGGGGTAAAACCACTCGTGATCCACCATATCCTAACAATGCAGGGAAGGCAAAGGAGACAGAGGGTGAGCCGCCCAATATTCAGAACCAAGTTCATAAGGGAACACCAGCACCGAAGGAATTCCATGACACCACATTGTTGTCGTTCCCTCCTTGAAATAGGAAGCCAACCGTGGACGAGCAGTTTGCTCGCTTTGTTGTGGTCATCCGGAAAATCCATATCAATGTTCCATTGATGGAAGCGATACAAGTACCTACATACGCTTGCTACCTCAAAGACATCCTCAACAACAAGAGGCCGATGCCTACCGTTGAAGTTATCAAACTGACGGAAGAGTGTAGCGCTGCTATACTCAACCAGCTTCATGAGAAGAAGAAGGATCCGGGGTGTCCCACGATCACCTGTTCAATCGGGACACAACAATTCGACCATGCCTTGTGCGACCTTGGAGTTAGCGTCAGCGTCATGCCCAAGAAGGTCCTTGACCGGCTGAACTACACCATGCTAGCATCAACAGCAATGTGACTACAACTAGCTGATTCGTTAGTCCGCTATCCGACGGGAATCGCAGAAGACATACCGGTGAAAATCCAGAGATATTTCATTCCAGTGGATTTCGTGGTGCTCAACATGGATGTCGACAAGATGACACCGCTTATTCTTGGGCGCCCTTTCCTCGGCACCGCGGATGCCCGCATTGATGTTGGAGTTGGAGAAATCTGACTACACATTAATGGGAAGGAGGAGAAATTCAACTTCCAGCCAAGAGTGGAGCAATGTTCTATGGTCAAGATCAAGTACGGACCCAATACCAAGAACATTAAGGATGTCGAAATTAAGCCCCCAAAGATGGACAACCTGATCAAATTCATGAAAGACTTCATGGAGAAGGAGTCATCGTCTATAAGGAGAATCAAGAAAGAAAGGCGGGCGATGTCATTTAAGCCATCGCCAAAGTCCAGCATTCCTTCTACCTCATCGGACAAACAAAATAAGATCAAGAAGGTGTGGCAAGTGAAGTCGTCTACGTCCGCTTCTCCGAGACCGAGTGATACACAAGCTTAAATGAGTGAAGAAAGTTCGGCTCATCGGACTTTAAACGAGGAGCCTTGGCCGACAGGTAAAATTGGTATGTATCCCATATTTAATTTCCCAAAAGCATATTTACTTCCCTTAATTTTGATTCTTGCATAATCAAGTATGTCATTTTTACTTTTTCCCCTCAGCATAGAAAATTTAAAAAATTGAAATAAGGATTTTTATGTTGAACAAAATTATAGTACTCATCATGGTAAAACTTTCGCCTTGGATTCCACTCATCAAACCTACACTAAGCTGAATAGAATAACTTGAGCAAGCATTGGATCCTTGGGTGGGGGCCAACCCCCACTAGGGTGGTTCGGCCAAACCATTATAGGGGCCAGTTGTGCTCAAACTTTTAGGTGTAGTGGATGATGATGTGGATATAAGGAATCCAAATTTTGGAGGAGAGAGGAACTCATCTTGGTTCAGCCAAACCAAGGGAGAGCTCCCTTTATAAAAGGGAAGGTAGGGAGGTTCATCTCCTTGCACCAACTTGAGCTGCCATAGTGTGCTCTCAAGTTCCCTTCTCCTCTCTAGAGTTCACAATGTTTTCTTCCTAAGTTCATCAAAAATATTTTCCTAAATCTGGCTTGCATTTTGGAGTTACCTTCGTGGGTGTTGTCACGCAAGAACGATTTGTGGTGGCGACCAAGCTCCATAAGAACGACGTGATAAAAGACGTCTTCTCCTGGTTGGACACTTTGAGGCCTATCTGGTGATAGCCCTAGTAGCAGTCCAAGAAACACAGGAGGAAACAACCTGCGGTGGAGTCCATGCAAGGAAGAGTAAATGGGTCCTTAGGACAATGTTTGTTCAGATCAGTATAATCAATGCACATTCTCCATTTCCCATTTTTCTTCTTTATAAGAACCAGGTTGGCTAACCATTCTGGACGATACACTTCTTTGATGAAGCCTGCATCTAGAACCCTGCATCTCGTAGCTTTACTCAGGGCGAACCACCGCAGCCTCTGTCTGACCGGCTTTGCGTCGGGGGGAACATGGAGCTCCTGCTCGACCAACCACCTGGGTACTCCTGGCAAGTCTGCTAGTTTCAAAGCGAACATGTCAATGTTCGCATGTAGGATGTTGATGAGCGTGCTTTCCTATTTCTTCCCGAGGCCCATGCCTATCAGCGTCATCTTGGAGGGGTCTGTGTCGGAGAGGGCGATGACCTTGTACTCAGCGTGGTCAGCGATGGGTCTTAATGTCGGTGGCTCCGAGCTTGGGGCTTCCTCGACCATTGGCGCCTTCCCCTTCGAGTTGGCGTGCAACGGGACGAATACCCCCATGCGGGCCGAGGTGTCGGCAACCTCGCCCAAGGTGAGGATCTCGGCTTCACATGTGTAGGAGGTGGCGACGTCACCTCGCATGGAGAACTGCCCTGTGGGCCCAAGGACCTTGAGGACCAGGTACGTGTAGTGGGGACCGCCATGAATTTGGCAAGAGCTGGGTGGCCGAGTATCGCATGATAGGTTATCTCGAAGTCTGCCACATAGAATCTGATGAACTCGGTGCGGTAGTTCTCTCGCGTCCCAAACGTCACAAGGAGGGAGATCATGCCGAGTGGCAAGCTCGCTCTCCAAGGACAATACCATAAAACGGTGAGTCCATGGGCTCAAGGGTGGAGACGGAGACCCCGAGCTCGCACAGGGTTCCTCGGAAGGGGACGTTGATGCCGCTCCCTCCATCGATGAGGACACGCTTGAGGCACACCTTGAGCACCACCGGCTCCACCACTAGCGGAAACCGGCCCAGCTTTGGGACATCGGCCCATTGGTTGGCCTGAGAGAAAGTGATCGGGACCTTCGACCACCGGAGGCACTCACTCGGCTCGGTGGAGATGGCGTTCACCCGGCAAGAGAGAAGCTTCTGCTGACGTCGGCTCTCCGACATCGCTACGCCACTAAGGATCATGTTGATGGTGTGGGTCGGCTCCTGGAAGCCGTCATCCATCCGATGATCCTCTTTGTGGTGTTTCGCGTACCCGACCCTCCTCCACCGTGGCCTTGGAGGTCGGGGATGTTGCGCCTCCCGGGCCAACTGGTCCTGGAGGTGTTGCACTGGCGGATGGTGTGATTACCTTTTGGGTGCAGGAAGCATGGTTTGTCTAGTGCTTCCCTAACTGATTCGCCGAGGTTTCTCCTCATGAGCTCGGCCTTTCAATGGTCGCGACCTTAGGGGTCGACTTGCGCTTCACCTCGTCCTGCCTGACCCGTGGAGGCAGTCGATGGTCCGCTCTTCTTGGCGAGCGCCGCTCAGGCTCTGCCCGCTCCTTTTCTCGAGACTCCCCTGGGATGTGGGGCTCTGGGGCGAGCATTTCCTGTCGTTCAGCATCCTCGACGTCGACGAAGCTCTCGGTGATGGAGATCACATCCGCCGTAGAGGTCGGCCGATTCGTCACGAGGAATTGGAACAGCTCAGAGGGCTTTCAGAGGCCCTCGGAGAAGATGTGCATGACGTCCTATTCGGTGATGCTCGCAATGGTGTTGCGGTGTTCCAAGAAGCATCGGATGTAGTCTTGAATGGACTCCCTAGCCCACTGCCAAACTTGCGAAGATCGTAGCGTGAGGCGGGGCGCTACCAAGTGCCTTGGTAGTTAGCAACGAAGGCGTTGCAGAGAGCATCCCAAGGGTCTATGGAGCCCTCGGGGTTCCGTGCCAACCAATTAATGGCGGTCGGAGCCAGCATGACCGAAAGGTAGTTCGCCATCACGTGGGCATTGCCATTCACTGCCCGGACAGCTGTGCAGTACAACTGAAGGCACAAGGTGGGTCAGTCTTGCCATCATAGGGATCAATCCTAGTCGGTTGAAACCCCTTGGGCCACGTTACCTGCTGGAGGGTAGTGGTGAAGGCCGCGAAGCCATTGTGCCACGGTACGGCCTCGATGTCGGTGGCGCCGTCGGGAGGGCCGTGGGCCTGGTTCTAGTCGTCTTGGCGAAGCAACTCCTGGCGCCTCCGGTTCACAACATGACACTCGATGGTGTTGTGTGCATCGGTCTTCTGCACGGTTATCTCACGAATGTCCCTAGTGTAGGAGTTGCCCTGGTGCTTCGTCGCACATGCATTCCGGGGGCGGCCTCTTGATCCACTAGGAGCAGCCCCGTCCATCGCGGCTCGGCCCTTGGAGGGGCCAGGAGAGGCGGAGTGGGCCACACTCTCCTGCGACCGGGACCTTGAGCATCGTGTGCACCCCGTGGGGCGCTCAAATGGGCTCGGGACGTTGAGCTGAGCGGCGGCCGCCTGTGTCATGGCCTTTTCCTTCTGCACCTCCGGGGAGTCGGATAGGCCGTTGAGCACTCGCTGGATGGACACCATGTTGGCGCTGGCATTCGGAAGACCTACTGTCCCTAAAACTCCATAGTGAAGTCAGACTCCAGGCTCCAGGGTTGGATGCGAGGGCGATGGGCCTGCTCGCACCTGGCAACCCGTCCCGTATTGCAGTGATGGCGGGTGTTACGATGGGCATCGGACTCCTGGGAGCCCATGACCTCATCCACGAAAACCATGCCCACTATCATGACGAAGTTCGCCGGCCAGCGGTTGCCCGGGATGAAGACTGGCCCGCACAGTCATTTCATCAACGCCGAGCTTGGAGGAGAAGCAAGGCGAGCGATCTTCCGGGTGCTCTCCGTCTCGCGGTGCATGGGAGTCCGCAGGGCGATGAATGGAGAGTATGATGGGTTCCCGCGTGGTGGGGAGGCTAGATGCGGGGAGCAGCGTTTCGCTGGGCGCTCGACCCGGATCCAAGTTGAGCCGAACTTCAATGAGACCGAGCGGGCAGTCCGGGGCCTGTGCCACCAAGCCTGTGCGGTCGGGCGATCCACAGGGACCGAGGCCCTCAGGCATGAAGCCACGCGCCTTTGCCTCCCTCCCTCGTGCTGTCGCGTGGCCGCACGCTCGAGCTCGCACGAAGCCGCCTGAGAGAGGGTGAGGCGGCAGAAGTCATCGACAGAGAAGACCAGGCTCCCGAAGATGAGCGTCGCCCCAGGCGGTGCCGTGAAGTCGGTGGAGAAAACGACAGCCATCAGGTCACCAAGAACGAAGAAGAAACACGTGCCCTACCTGGCGCGCTAACTATAGACGGGTAGGTCGGCAGTCCTCCGAGGGGGTGCCCAAGGAGGTGAGTGAGTGGTTGGGAATACACCTCCTCTAAGGACTTGGTGGTCGACTCGAGTCACTAACATGAGCCAATGATCATGAAACATGAGTCACTAAGCTGAAGGATAATACGCCTATGTCCAGTGTGTGGTTTTTTTTGATGGGGTGGATGAGGAACAAGGTTTACAAGTGTGAGTTCTTAGAGCTTAGAGCAAGCTGGCGAAGAACAAGTAAAGAGATGAGGATGAAAATGAATTCGGATTCTCGATCCCCCTCGTCAGCATGTCCTGCCGTCCCTTTTATAGCTCAAGTGGGGCAATTACAAGGGACTTGGGGGCCAAGAAAGCTAGGACTAAACATCTAAAAAGGTATATGGAGATGTCCTCTGTGCCCTGCGCGTCGTGGGTGTCTTGTGCCTTATCCTGCCTTGGGGCCCCTCCTCTGTAGATTCCACCTGTGTTGTGCTGTTGGGTGACGTCATTCCTTGCCGGGTTGTCCCCTCCTCGTCTCCTTGCAAGCCAACTTTTGTCCCGAGGAGGCTGGAAGTCGGGTCGAGGAGTCGGGGTCAAGAAAGGAGTGTCGAGGTCGGACTGGGGGGTGGTCGGGACGGCCGAGCCCGAGAGGAGGTCGGGCTGCCGACCTTATCTCAAATACTTCGTAGTCCGACCCCAGCTTGACATCAACTCTAGTCCGAGTGCTACCCCAGGGTGACACCCACCACACGTACCTAGCTATTTAAGGAGGTGGGAGGACGACCTAGGGTTCCCTTTGTTCGTGCTCCACAACGTTGGGACACACCCACATGGGCCCCACTTGAGCAGGGTCCCCAGATAAAGTTATAAGCCTACAGGCCGATTATAGGTTATGTAGCACCTTGTTTCTGTTATTGTGGCCAAATAAGACTGTAGCCGTTGAAAGAGGACTCCAAGAGCTTTCCATCAAGTACTCATGGGTCCAAAATGGAGCTCGTATGCATATTTGACGGCCGTTTGAAGTCAGCACTGTAGCAAGTGGCCAAATTGGATTGCAGCACTTAGACAGCTTAATACATATGACGTGAGCAACGGTTGTATCCATGGTACCCATGGTCACATCAGGTAAGGAGAGGGTTATATTCTATCTTAGTAGAAGGCTTCTTGATGTAGAAACAAGATATATCCTAGTGGATAAACTATGTTTATGCTTGTTTTTTTATGTATAAAGTTATGGCATTATTTGTTGTCAAATGAGTGCACAGTGGTTTGCAAAGTCGATGTAATATGATTTATGCTATCAGCTCCAATACTAAAAGGGAGAGTTGGAAAATGGATCTTTTCTTTAAAAGAGTTTGATCTTCAATACAAATATGCTAAAGCAATCAAGGGACAGACTATAGCTGATTTTGTTGTACAACATCAGCATGATTCTGTTGATTATGTGGAGCCAATGCCTTGGACATTATTCTTTGATGGATTGGTTTGTACGCATGGATGTGGCATGGATTAGTGATTATTTCGCCTCAGGGGGCAAATTTTGAGTTTGTCTTTATAATCAAACCATATTATACTAATAATCAAGCTGAATATGAGGCAGTGCTCAAAGGACTTTAATTACTAAGAGAGGTAGAAGCCGATGCAATAGAGATCATTCAGGATTCATTGTTGGTAATCAAGCAATTGTCTTGTGAATATAAGCGCAAGGATAAAGTTTAAGGTATATAATAAAAAATGTCAAGAGTTGATGAAGGGTTTCAAAATTGTATCTATGAGACATATCCGTAGGGAACAGAATATTGAAGCTAATGATCTTGCTCAAAGGGCATCGGGTTATAAGTTGATGTTGAAGGATGTGGATATAGAAATTGCCAATGTTGATGCTGATGATTGGAGATATGAAATTGTTGAGTACCTGAAGAATCCATCTCAATCGGTGTAGAGAAAATTAAAGTAAGGCTCTTATGTATGTATTGCTTGATAATGTATTATATGACGATTGATGGTGTTTTGCTCAAGTGTTTAAATTTGGAGGAACGTGTGAAGTAACATGTGAAGTTTATGAAGGAATTTGTGGAACACATCAATCGGCTCATAAGATGAGATGGTTACTTCGGAGAATTGAATATTTTTGGCCGACGATACTGGAAGATTGTTTTAGGTATTATAAAGGTTGCCAAGATTGTGAAAAGTTTGGGGCTGTTTAGAGGGCACCAGCATCGGCTATGAACCCGATTTTAAAGCCATGGCCATTTAGAGGTTGGGGTATTGATATGATCGGCCAGATTAATCCACCATCAAGAAAGGCACATAAATATATATTGAAAGCAACTGATTATTTTACAAAGTGGGTTGAAGCAATTTCTTTGAAGAAGGTTGATGCCAACGATGGTATTGAGTTTATGAAAGAACATACAATTTATCGGTTTGGAATTCCTCGAACTATAACAACTTATCAAGGATCAATTTTTGTAACCGGTGAATTTATACGGTTTGCTACCAGTATGGGTATCAACTTGCTAAATTCTTCTCATTATTACGCACAAGCCAATGGACAAACATAATCTTCTAATAAAAGTTTGATTAAGTTGATCAAGCAGAAGATAAAGAAGGACAAAGGAAGTGACATACAACATTAGCCGATTTATTGTGGGCTTATCGGATGGAATGTCAAGGATCTACTCAAGTTAGTTGTGGGCATGAAGCTATTTGCCATGGAAAATTAACATCGACTCAAGAAGAATTTTCTTTGCAGGATCAATTTACAGCTGATGAATATTATAATTTGATGACTGATCAGTTAGATGATTTGGCCCAGAAACGCTTGCATGCGTTGGATAAGACTAAAAGGGATAAGGAAATGGTTTCAAGGCATTATAACAAGAAAATGATAACAAAGTCTTTTGAAGAGGGAGAACTGGTTTGGAAGTTGATTTTGCCAATAGAGACCAGACGTAATTAATAAGTATGGAAAATGGTCACCTCATTGGGAAGGGCCCTATTATATATATCGTTGTGTACCATGCAATGCATATGTGCTTGGAATATATTTGGAGGAGTGTTTGGAAAGGCGCTCAATGGAATATATTTGAAGAAGTACTACCCTAACATTTGTATTAACTCATAATTGGTTGGATAATAGCCGATGTATAAACTCGCCTGGAGACGGCCAGCATAAAATATCACCCTTAGAACAAACATATATGTAAATTGAGATAAAAGTAAAAGCGGATTGAGAGCCGATAAATATATTGCAAGACATTGTTTGAAGTGTTGTCGAAGCAAAAGTGTTTCAAATATCTAGCCGATTACATCAACCCAAGAATTTCTGGATTGCCGATATAATGCACATGAGAATTTCATCAATTTTTTCGATGGTGCGGAGATCATCGGCATCAAACATTAGGACTAGTTTGATGGCTTTGCGCTATGTGGTTACTTGACAAATTTATGATTTGAGTTTGCTTAGGTAATGCTAAATCCTTGCGAGTTTTTTTAGACAGGCCACCAGACAGCTTTCGGCTTTTCAAATTCTTCATTGTGGGCTTGGATGTTTGCTTGGAGCATTGATTCGTTCATCAAGCTTTGCATTTTCCGCCTGAGCTAATTGCTGATTGGTTTGAAGAGCTACTTCCAAGGACCTTATTAAACATGATCGGCAATCCATTGGCGTGCTCTGGTGACGTGGAACCGATGAGACTCAAGGAAAGCCACTAGGGTTAAGGCATCAATTATCTCCTTGGATTTCTTCTATTATGCTTTTGATAGGGCCTGTGTTTTCGACTAAGGCATCGACTGAGGCATTTATCCGGTTTGTGATATCCATTTGTTGGTTTTTAGGGCTTCAGGAGGGGTACAACTTGTTTTGCTGATGATTTCTTCTTCGTCAACTTCCAGGTACTGGCAATGAGGAAGGAGAACATATCGGCTATATTCTTCACCTTGATATTATAAGTTAGAATGTTGGATAAATAGAGCCATTAGAGTAAATGAACTTACCACTATTATCTGAGCAATCTCAGGTTGGGCTTGATCGACATGATAGCTATCAGCAGGAGAGTGTTGAGGATCATCCAAGGTGCATTCTCTTGATGTCGATTGATGAGACTGAGCCGATTGAGCGGTTGACTAAAACAGGGACAAGTGTTAAGAAAGATAAAGCTTGGAAATCAAATAAGATAGGTATAAGGTTTAACGATGTAGGAGCTGTAGCAGTTGGGATTGCGTGTTGTTCCTGATCAGCATTAGTGTCACTTATTTGATCACTAGCAGCTTTGATCTGTGCATCAAGGTTATCATCTGCAGTAGTATGAGAGTCAGTTGCATGAGCTTCAATATATTGTATAGCCTCGGCGACAGATTTGACTGCATTTTCCATTTCTTCCGAGGCGACGACTTCGTCCATAACAGCTTGGACTTTGGGTTCGATCAATGGAAGATCATCGATTGCACTGGTAGACCTGATAGTTTGTTTCTTTTTGTGGCTTGGATGGACAGAGGTCTTCTTTCTCTTTCCTTTTGGCTTATGGGTCGGCTCCCAGATTGTTCCACGCAGTAGGGATGACGGTGGAGGGGCATCGACACCAAGGTTTGGATTCACTACTACAAAAAGGCTCATTGGTGTCACCCCAAAAGGTGCCGGTCAAACCAAATCCGGCACCTATAATGTATATAGGTGGCGGCAAAAGAATTGGTGGCGGTTCGTCGGGTGAACAGTAAAACCGCCACCTATACTATAGGTGGTGGTTCGTAATAAGAACCACCACCTATTCATCGCGAATAGGTGGCGGTTCTTATTACGAACCGCCATCTATAGTATAGGTGGCGGTTTTACTGTTCACCCGGCACCTATTTGAGACTATAGGTGGCGGTTTTACTGTTCACCCAGCACCTATTCTTCGTGAATAGGTGGCGGTTCTTATTATGAACCGCCACCAATACTATAGGTGGCGGTTCATAATAAGAACCGCCACTTATTCTCAGAAAAAACATTATTCCCTCGATTAGTACCATACTGCTCGCCGAACCAGAGCAACACCAGCTTAAATAGGTCCGTGCCTCGCTCGCTCGTCGTGTAGAACCGCTCGCCGAACCGCTCGCTCGTGCCTGTAGCTCTATCTCGCGGGCCCGCGCCCACGTGGAAAAATATGGTGGGTCCGGTAAATATGGTGGGTCCGGCTAAAGGAGTGGGCCCATGAGAAAAGATTGGGAGCATCTCATTGAATGGTGTTTGGTCCGTATAGGTGTCGGATAAATAGGTGTCGGTTCTACACGAACTGACACTTATTTTCCCAAATAGGTGCCGGTCGAAAAACCGACACCAATGACCGAAGTCATTGGTGCCGACCAATAGGTGCCGGTGGGAAAACCGGCACCTAAGGGGGTTTCCCAACCGGCACCTTTGAGGCATTCTGTACTAGTGATACGATCTTGGAGCATATTCGATCGGGAGGCCGGTTTGGCTGATGGTTGGGGATCAATATCGGTAAATTGCAAAAAGAGGGAAAAGGAGATGTTATTGATGAGTGTTTTTGAGGATCAAATGGTTATAGTGGATAAGTACCTTCTGATAATATTCAACATAATTGGGATCGAGGATTGAGCAGTATGTAGCTACTGCTGCGTTGAACATGTGTTGCTTCCATTCACCCTACCATCGACTCCAAAGCTTTGATCTGATTCATGGTTGTCGAAATCTTTGAGGTTGCCCAAAGGGGGTTGTTCAATTAGCAGCAAACGATCAAATTCTAGGGCACTTGCTACTGGTCCTCTGACCTGAATCTTGCCGATGGAGTGAAGGCCGATTGGAAGGTTGTCGAATCCCAGTTGATGGGTAGAAACTGATGGATGATAGAGTTCAAATGAACTACAGGAAGTGTGGCTGGTAGAAACACCAACCGGGAGGATGCATGGTGTGATAGATATAATAAAAATATCCCTACTTATATCATCGAAGTTGATGTTGTGTAATCGAAAGGAAGTACGGAGCTCGAATTCATCGGTGTGTTCATAAGCATACCAAACAGTTGCATCTTTTGTGAAGCCAACATAAAAGGCCTTGAACCAGTGGCCTATATCGATAGCTCATAGTTTGATTCCTATTGATACAGCTTCGCTGGCAGACATGCATTGGCGACGAGTAGGAGTTGCATCTTCTGCATGATCCGATGGGAAGCTTAGGGTGTTGAAGGGTGTTGTCCCCACAATATTGCAAGTATATAACTTTAGCCAAATTAGATGAACCACCATGGGCTACCGATGTGTCCAACAGCTTCGCAAGCTGATAGCCTAGATGCCACTTGATGCAGAAGTTGGTAAGTTCCTCCCAAGAGATATTTGCCCAAGAGAATATGTTTTCCATCAAACAAATCTTCTGCCAGGTGTCGTGTCACACCCCAAAATTTTCCTCTCTACCGTCACTCCACTGCAGGGAGTACACCGCTTCTGGACGAAAGGAAAGTTAGCACCACACCTTGTGGGACCGTATAAAATCCTTGAATGCCAAGGGGAAGTTGCTTACCAACTTCAGCTTCCCTCCACCATGGAAGACATTCATGACGTGTTCCACATCTTCCAGCTGAAGAAGTGCTTGAGAATGCCCGAGAAGCAAGCAAGTCCCGAACACATCAAAATTCAAGAGGACTTGACCTATGTACAGAAGCCAACTCGCATCCTCGAAACCAGCGAAAGGAGAACCATGAGCCAAGTGACCAGATTATGTCGAGTGCAATGAAGCCACCATTTCGAGGAAGAGGCCACTTGGGAGAGATAAGACGAGCTAAAGGTCGCCCATCCGCACCTCTTTGCCGCACCTCGAATCTCGGGGTTAAGATTCCGTTTAAGGGCGGTAGGTTTGTCACACCCCAAAAATTTCCTCTTTAGCCTTGAAATTATGTAAGAAATTGCACGAACAAAATGTTAGGAAATAACCTAGAGAGAAACCCTACTGAATAAATCCATTTAATAAGTGAAATTGGCTTGGTGGGATTTTTCATAAATTTCCCGTACTAAATTACACTAACAGGATTTTTGGTAGAATTTTCAGAGAAGATAAAATAATTTTAGAAATTAAAACAGGATTATGAGAATTAAATTAAATCCCCAAATCCTTTCTTTTCTTATTTTCTTTTCCCGGTTGTGGGCCATTTTTGGCCCGATCAGTGTTTCGGCCTGCGCAGCGCTTGCACGCCTCCTCTCTCCAACTGGGCTGGCCTGTGGCCAAGGCACAGCCAGCCGGCAAAGTCTGCCTCGCCTCCTCTTTCTCCCGGGACACCAACAGGTGAGCCCCACCTGTCAGAGTCGTTCCCTACCTTCGGCCGAAGAGATCAGGCTGGCGTCAGCCACATCACCGCTCTCCTCGCGCCCCTCGCGCCGATGCTGCACCACCCAAAGACCCCGCACCCCCTTCCCCCACTCCTAGTGTGCAAATCATGGGAGGAAACAGAGGAGTTCAAAATCCTGACCGTTCCTCTCCCATATCTTCCCTCTCCACCATGAGCTCTACCCCTTTTGGGCCACGAGTGACCCTCCCATGGCTACAAATCACGCCATCGTGCTCTGCTCCTCCATTTCATCCAGTTCCCATGCTACCATCACCTCTTGTGCTCTCGTTTGTTCTCGTGCCGTCGAACCCTATCGCCGTCACTTTGGCCACCGCTCCGGTCACTTCTAGCCACCTCTCGTTTGCCATCGATCCACTCTGTTGCTGTCGTCAGGTTTGTAGGACAACAAGGATCCTTGGCTATCACTCGGACGCTGCTCTCCATCGCCAGAACGTCGTCCCCTCGTGCACCGGTGAACCATACGCGCCCTTCAGTGGGTATTGGAGGACTCAGTCCACCCTTCAATTCTTTAGATCGTCTCTGCATTTCCGTTTTCTCGGCCTCCCCCTTCAGTGTGAGCTTGCCCCTCCCTTTTTTCCTCCTTTCCCTCTCAGCCGGCACTCTTCCCGAGTGTCCACTACTTTACCTGACTGCGTCGCCTCTCCCACGCCGTTTCTGCATGCCGCCGGTGACCATAGGGTCCCGTGCATCGCCACGCGCCGTCTTCGCACCCTGTCGGCCGATAGAGTTGTTTGCCCTTTACCCCGCGCCGTCGGATCCACCCCTGGGTGAATCTGGGCTATCCGCGTGTCGGCCCGACACAGTCCTGTGTCGGCGCCACCACAGCGCCACCCCACCCACGTGTTCACTGTGTGGCTGCCGCATCAGCGCCACGTAGTGCGCACACCCCCTTTAGCCCGTGGACTTAGTCCACCATGAGTCGTCCTCTCGCGCGTCACTCCTAGGTGAGACCCATGTGCCTGCGCTGATCTGCCCCCTCGCTGACGGCATCCCTACGGCGTGTTGCACAATAAATTGATTAAGTCTTTTTTCTGTTATAGTAAAATCCAGTGAAACTTCTAAAATTCATAGGAAATTCATCCGAGCTCCACTTGAGTCTATTTAAACTACAAAAAATTCATAAAAATGCCTAGAATCCAATAAAAATGGTTTTGATGCCTGTCTTAACATATAGCCTGTTTGTTTTTGTATTTTGTTTGTCGCATAGATTCTGGCAGTTCTGACGTTCCAGTTTACTTCGAAGTACTTGCAGAGGTCCCCACAGCTCAAGAGCAAGCCAAGCCATGCAATTACATTTGATCATATTGTGACTATTTGTAAAATACCTCGTTTTTGTTAAATTGAATTATTTTATAATGTCATGTGGGATGGGACCTATAGTACCCAGCCTAGTTTGAGTACCCCATGCAACTGATAACTTGGGATTAATATAACTAGATGTTGCGTTAGGAAATGCTTAGTCATGCTTAGATCAACTAGCTCACTATGGGAAATATCACCACTACTCTATAATTAGATTAATGACGATTATTATGGACATGTACCACCATGGTATCAATTCAATTAAAATGTGTCTAATGGTGGGCTGTGGGTGCATGGTTGTGATAGACACACCCATGGCATTTAAGGACTGGTTCGTGGGAAACCCTGGAAGAATTACCGTGTATACCACAAGCCTGCGTGGACAACAGCTGGGCTTTTAGTGTAGCTTTTCCCTATCCGATGTACCCAGGCAAGGGTGGGCGTGATGTAGTTTTTATGGGCCCTGCAATGGCCTATGCGGCTTCTGAATTTACCTAGGCACAAGAGGGGGTTGCCTACCCTAGATTTAGGGGTAGTGCCGAAACCTGAAGTGTGGTAGCACTTCGTCAGGGAGGGTTATGCAAAGGTTCTGTCACATTTTCCTTTCCGGTATGTCGTGTTGGCATGTCGACGCACGGAAACGTGTCGTGGGATTGTGTCTTGTGGGTACAGTTTTACACCTCTAATCAAAGTAAAACTATTCAAATAGCCATGCCCGCGGTTATGGGCAATCAACCAGATTCGCTGTGATTAGTCTCATCTTTAACCTATTGGAACTAGCATAGATCAGGTGGGTGGGTTGGACCTGTCTCAATGTAGTGTAGGGTTAGACAGTGATGTTTAATTTTGCTTAATTAAATTCAATGGTTTTCTGCTTTCAACTACTTTCTTAAAGGGTCTGCTTTATGCAAATGATCCCCTAGCCTCCTTCGGAAATATCTGCATCATACCTCCTTTTAGTATGACTTGGTTAGTATAGTGGGTAGGACTTAGTCTTGCTTCATCTCCCCCACCTCAGACCTAGAATATTTTTCAAACGATGGATATGAGGAGGAGTAGGCTTTGTCTCTACCATCGAGGATGCCCATGGAGTGGAGTCGCCACCCTGCGAGCGCCAATATGTTAGGCTAGCTTGTTTTTATCTTTCTACTCCATATGTAAGACTTTTATGATGTTTTATAAGACGTGGTTCTATGTATCAAATTGTCGTTTGTGTATCCTGGCTGGTCCTGTACAAGGATTAAATACACATTCAGCTTGAGAAATTCCGGGCAGGACTTTTTGGGCGTGACATGTTGCATATTGGCCGTCGGGCCTAGGGTTGATCCGTAGAAAACATACTTCTCCAACCATAAGTTGAGAAATGCAACGTGTTCCTGATTGGTGACTGATCCGAAAGTATTGGCATGTTTAGTGATATAGGGGGTGTTTGGGATTGCTCTGCTCTATGTTTTTTAGCACCGCTCCATGTTTTTAGCCAAACGGGTTCAGCTCCACGCACGCAGCTCTAAAAAAAGATAGAGTTGTGAGAGCACCTAAAGAGGTACTCCACAAACTCCAGTTTTTTGTGAAGCTGCTCCACGGTGGAGTTTGTGGAGCAGTCCCAAACAGGCCCATAATTAGCCCTTTCGCTAGCCGATTCGGTGTCGAGCCGATGAGCACATTTGACTTTCAAATTGACAAAATTGATTGTTAAAGTGATATCTAGGACATTGAGCATGACAGTTTCTGGTAGGGTTGTCTTATTGGCCCATGATTTTAGCTGATGAAGATGGAAAGTGCACTGGCTGGATAGAAGAGTTGGAATTGTTCTGTATTAGCTTTTGCAATTTGGAAGGTTTGTTTTAGCTTCTACTTCTATAGACACGATCCTGAGTCGATGGAGTTGTGTTCTGATCTTACTCGGTTAATTTCTTTTTCATGTAAGGTAGCCGATAGTGGCATGTCTAAGTCAGATTTGTATCTTCCTGAGGATATGAATTGTGTGCCCAACATTTATTGAGAAACAACAATAGTTCAATACACAACTTTCGCCGCATCGCCTCCCTAGGTTTAGTTTCGCCTGAGGTTTATTGAGTAACAACAATAGTTCAATACACAACTTTCAGCGCATCGCCTCCCTAGTTTTAATTTTGACGAGTTCTTGTTTTTGAGTTTGGGTTGCATCGGTTTTGACCTCCAGTGAGAAAGTAAGTATCATCAACTTTGCTTGTATTGGCGGAATTAGTATTTTCTCGATTAAGTCCGATATACTAATTAATCCTTTACTCGTTTGCCGATATGGTATATCGGTTCATGTGTAGATTGCTTTGCTTTCTCTACTTGATCTATTATATCAATCATCTTATATAGCATCTGTTGTCTCTTTAAATCTACCAAGTTCATCATCAATCATGCACTAACTCGGTTAGGTCTGATCTGTTAAAACCGTAATTTATTTATAGATTTACTCAAGTTCGATAGTTCTTACATAAGGTTGTATTGGAGTTTTGGCCGATACATTATCTTGTAATTAAAACATTAAATTGTTATATCTGCCAATGCTTGGATCCATATAATAATTGACATAGTTTATCTTTGTTAGTACCAATCTTATACTATGTCGGTTGGGTCCGATCTATCAAGATTATTATTAATAAAGAGAAATCTAATAGACGATTGCATGTATTTAATCTCAGCCTATATCAGTATATGCTTAATATAAATTGTGCATTAATTATTATTGCATTGCTTCGGTTAATATCCTAGATCATATAACTACTTAGTGCTTATCTTTATTAACTTCAATCTTATACAGTCTTGGTTGGGTCTGATCAATCAAGGTTGTCTTTAATAAAGAAGGATTATTAGTAATTATATCCAATCTAGTTTCAGCCGTCTTACAGTTTAATTCTATCGGTTATAGTCGTTGCCCTAAAATTCCATCAGCACAGCTGAGTAGTATGATATCTCATCGGCCCATTGACCGATCGGCCATCGTAATCTAACCTTTCATTCGTATATGTTGTTAGTTGCAGGATCAAACTAACTGGCATGCCCTGAACCCAATTTGATAGGACCTACATTGAAGTAAAGCAAATCTTCCAGGCCTTCGTGTGGAACGACGAATTTCTCGTCAACAACTTATCAGAAAGAAACAAGGGCAAATCATGTTATCAAGAAATATCAAAGGCATTAGGAAAGGGAATCATTGGTTTCATACAAGAAGAGCTCGATATAATCCGCATTGGGATCGCGGGTTTTTTGATTTCCGCTAGAATCAAGGGATGAGATTGCCATCGATTAAAGATTGCCCTCAGTGCAATTTTCGTGGTCAAAAGTATTATGAGCACGGGAGTTCTTCACGGGATTATCACATATGTGGTCAGAATCAGCAAATGAATAAGCATGTATCCATACATGAATGTCTGGGCCGATTCATCAAGATTACTTTGAAGATGGAGATTTTGAAGATGGGAAAAACATAGCGATTGGAAAAAGGTTCAAAAGCCTCAATGGTTTCCAACTAGGATTTTTACTAAAAACAGAAGGGAGAAGAGCTCAACGATTAAGGATTAGAGGGTAGGCACAAGGGGCAGAAGAAGAAATTAATCGTTAGCTAAAAAGAACAAGGAGTGGCATGTTAAGACTAAAGCTGATAAGGTAGTAGATTAAGTTCCGATCAATATGGTTTTTTATGTTACCTGCAGAGTATGAAGTACCAACATCCGATGGTGAGGAATATGAGGAATCAATGGCATAGTTGATTTTGACACCACAACAGGTTGTATTTGAGAAACCATAGGAGATAGAAAATTGACATCTTAGGCCTTTATATATTAAGGGTTTTGTTAATGGGAAGCCGATGTCAAAGATGTTACTTGATGATGGAGCAGTAGTAAACTTGAATCGAAAGTTTGGAAAGACTCCAGAAGATCTCATCAAGACAAATATGGTTTTAAAGGATTTTGGTGGGAATTCATCGGAGGCAAAAGGTGTGTTACATGTGGAGTTTATTGTTGGCAACAAAACTATCCCTCCCGCATTTTTTGTGATTAAAGGAAAAAGGTCTTATAGTTTATTGCTGGGTAGTGATTGGATTCATGCTAATTGCTACATTCCATCAAAATTGCATCAGAGTTTGGTTCAATGGCAAGGAGACTCGATATAAATCGTGCCAGCTGACACGTCAGTTAATGTTGCTATAGCCGATTTGTCTATTTTAGAGATGGAAAGGATTGATTGTTTATCTGGCAAAGTCTGGGAAGACATTTTATTAATAGTATCCGATCATAATATACAGCCAATTAGAGATGAAGAAGCTCAATTGTTACTCTGAGGACACCGTGGATGATATTGAGGGGAAGTTAGGGCAAGGTTTCATGTAGGTCGGTGAGTTATAAGAAGTAGATATTGGACCAAACAATTGGCCGAGACCGACATTTGTAAGTTCTAATTTACCTATTGAGTTCAAAAAGGAGTTAATAGAATTATTAAAAGAGTATAAATATTGTTTGCTTGGGAGTACCATGAGATGTCATGACTTAGCTGATCAATTGTACAACGTCAGTTACCTATCAAACCAGGATATTGGCCTTATATGCAACCTCCAAGACGAATTAACCCAGAGATATATGATGCTATCAAGGAACAGATTACTAGGCTGTACGAAGCTAAATTTTTTAGTCCTTGTCGATATGCTGAGTGGGTTCCTAACATAGACTAGTGTTGAAGAAAAATGAGAAGCTATGGGTTTGCATTGATTTTCAAGATTTAAACAAAGCTACTCCTAAAGATGAACTCGATGTCGATTGCTGACTTGTTACTTGATGCAACTTCTGGACAAAAGATTATATGTTTTATGGGTGGTAATGCATGATATAATCAGAATTTTATGGCTGAAGATGAATGCTATGACTTTTGGACTTAAAAGTGCTCATGCTACATATCAGAGAGCTCTGAATTATATTTTTCATGATCTCATTGGCTTGTTAGTAGAAATTTATATAGATCATGTGATTGTGAAACCAAAAAATGTTGATGGGCATTTAGCCGATTTACGAAAGGGTACTAGAAAGAACAAGAAAAGGTGGGTTGAAAATTAATCCAAATAAGTATGCCTTTGGTGTATTGGCTGGACAGTTTTTTGGGCTTTATTGTTCATGAAAGAGGGATTGAAATAGTTAGAGAAGTATTAAAGCTATCAAAAATATAAAGCCATGAGATAATAAGACGAAGTTACAATCTTGGATTGGCAAAATTAATTTTGTTAGGAGGTTTATTTCAAATCTGTCAGGCAGGATTGAGCTATTTAGTTTGTTACTATGATTGAAGGCCGATCATGAAATTGTTTGGGGGAGATAAGCAACAAAAGGCATTCGATGAAATTAAAAATTATCTAAGTTCTCCTCCAGTATTAGTGCCACCACAAAAAGGAGTTCCATTTAGATTGTATCTATCAGTCGATGAGAAATCTATCGGATATGTTTTGATTCAGGAGCTTGATAGCAAGGAAAGGGTTATATTTTATCTTACTAGTAGGCTTCTTGATGCAGGTATACCCAGGTGGAGAGGTTGTCTTGTTGCTTGCATTTTTCATTTACAAAGTTAAGACATTATCTGTTACCAAATGAATGCACAATAGTTTGCAAAGCTGATGTGATACGATATATGCTATCAGCCCTAGTACTAAAAGGGGAGTTGGAAAATGGATTTTCGCTTTGATAGAATTTGAACTGGCTAAAGCAATCAAGGGACAAGCAATAGCCAATTTTGTGGTGCAACATCAAGATGATTCTATTGGTTATGTGGAACTAATTCCATGGACTTTATTTTTTATGGATCAGTGTGTACACATGGGTGTGGCATAAGATTAGTAATTATTTCGCCTTGGGAGGCAACCTTCAAGGTTACATTTACAATCAAGCCATATTATACCAACAACCAAGCAGAATATGAGGTAGTACTCAAAGAGCTCCAATTGTTGAACAAGGTTGAGGCCGATGCAATAGAGATTATTTTGGATTCATTGTTGGTGATTATGCAGTTATCTGGGAATATGAATGCAAGGATGAAGTTCTAAGGTTATGTCATGAGAAGTGTCAAGATCTTGTGAAGAATTTCAAGATTATATCAATGAAACATCTCCCTATGAAACAAAATATTGAAGCCAATGATCATGCAAAAGGAGCATCAGGTTATAAACCCTAAACCCTAAACCCTGACAGACGTGGAGATAGAGATTGCTAATGTTGCTTGCGATGATTGGAGGAACGATGTTATTGAATATTTAAAGAATCCTTCTCAATCGATGTTGGTATTTCTATGGTCACAGATAAATCTGCGAGCACACGGATATACAGTTGTAGCATTTGACCATGGAGTATTCCGAGGAAGATGGTGGTCGAGAAGAGAATAGTAAGTTACTATGAATATTCATACGTTACAGTTTAGATGCAAAATTCTAAGCAGGGGTAAGAGATACATGATAAAGGGGTAGTGTGACACACACAAGGAGTCCTAATAAATAATCTACTAATGCTAAGTGGAGAGTATAGTGTTAGAGCTAAGTTTGTAATGTATTTCTAATATAATTGCATAGATTATATAAATAATTATGTTCATGGTTAGTTACCCAGTTCTATGCTCTCAGGCCTAGGGGGTAACGCCTCTAGTTGCCTGGCCTGCCACGCAGAGTCGATCTCTTACCGTCCGCCCTATGCTATACCCGAACGTGGAGGATTACAAAGGACGCACAAGGCTGTCCCAACCTGCCGCCTACCTCTACAACCCGTGGGATATGACCATAACCAATGTCTATGAAACAACCTAAGCACCGTGCTTACATTGCGAAACATACTCTTGCCTCCCATGGAATCAATGACTAAGACAAGAGCATACCTACATCGTAATTGCACATTGGACCATGATTGTGGCAATAGATTTACTCGTCTAAGCAGATATAATTATCATATACACTATGAATGGAAGATATAACCAACCAACTATCATATGGACCATACTCAATTAGACGAGAAGATAAATATATTAAATAGATCAAAGTATTACAAGGTAAGTATGACACAATAGCCATACCCGACTCACCAATGATGACTTGGGAACCTAAATCCTAACTCCACTAGCCTGGAGACTAATAGTGAAAAGTAGGAACTCTTTCTTGTGGTGTATGTTGGATAAAGTGAAGCTCCCTCCTCTTATAGCCATCAAATGGCAGTTGATAGGTCGGTTTGTCCCTGCTAATCATGCATAACCGCCATTAGGAGTGGATGAGGAGTCGTCACGTGGAACGGGGTAGCCGGGGGTACCAACATTGGTTCGGCCGAATCAGGGTTCAGCCGAACCCTCTTCACCGCCTTTGGCCATCGCTTTTGGTCGTGGATGACAGGTGGGTCCCTTAGTCGGTTCCTGGATGTTTGGTCTCACTTTGAGTATGTTTCAGCTGACTTGTGGGCTCTCCAATCCATGGGATGCTGACGTGGCGAGCGTCGATTGGTCGGAGTTGTGTTTGTTCACCACGTAAGTGTGCTTTCACTTCATTTCTTTGTGTAAGTACCTACACTCAAATAATCTCTAGGGACATGTGGAACTTTATTAATTTTAAACATATATGTGTGTGAGAAATACTAATTCCCCTTTTATTTTAGAGGTATGTGACGGTCGGAGCGGTACTTAACGATCATCAACAATCGGCGTCGAGGAAGTTGAAGTATAAGGCTTTTAAATATGTGTTGCTAGACAAGGACTTATATTATTGGATGATTGATGGTGTTTTTGTTAAATGTTTGAGTTTAAAAGAAGCTAAAGTGGTCATGTGTAAAGTTCATAAGGGAATTTGTGGAACACATCAATCGGCTCATAAAATGAGATGGTTGTTATGAAGAGTTTGGTATTTTTGGCCGACGATGTCGGAAGATTGTTTCAGATATTATAAAGGATTCCAAGATTGTCAGAAAGTTGGAACTATTCAGAGAGTGCCAACATTAGCTATTAACTCGACCATGAAACCTTGGGTGTTCAGAGTATGGGGTATTGGTATGATTGAAGGGTTACGCGGAGGCTACGCTAGCCGAAAACAAAACTTTTCTACCGCGCAAACCAGAAACACTTGCAAGTAAGGGCCGATAGATCGTTACCGATTGGAGTAGAGTACAGTGGACTAGCCAATCAGGGCTATCCGATCTGGAACAGTGCTCGCCGATGACAGCCGATTTGCTGACAGCTGATTCCCGAGGACAGCCGATTCACCAATCAGCCGATTCGCCGATGCCGCAGCCGATCGGAGTCGTCCGACCATGTTCTCGCACCTCGCTTCGAATGCAGCGATTCGTAGCCGATCAACAGCGCCGCAACGTAGCAGCGCCTCTACCGGTATCCACACGTCCGGGGACACAACGCCTAACACCCGTGTGCTAGCACGCGATGCAAGGCTAGGGTTTTGGCTCGAAGGTGGGAGGGTTTCCGTGGAGATTGATCTCGCTGACTTGTTGCGTCAAATCAGATTTATTCGGTTCAAATCGATTCAATTGACATGCCACAGCTCTCCACCCCTCACCCCTTTATATAGAGTTGCCGGTTGGGCCTAGAGGCCCATCGGGACTCTATTTTGAATCGGATCCTATCCGAATCTCATAGAGTTGGCTGGCCGGACTTCGTAAGCCCATAGGACTCTATCCGACCGGATCCCTATCCGATCGAGCCGTATTCGAGTCCAACTCGAATGCTTGTTCTTATCCCCTTAAGCGTGCGATCCTGTAGGTTCAGGTATACTCGGTTTCGGCTATAGTCCAACTCAGCCGACCGTCGGCTCGAGTCCAACTCAGCCGACCTATCAACAGCAGCGCCTAGCAGCACGTATTGACACTATAGGATACAAGAATATAATATCGGCTCTGAACCTGTAATGTGTACACAATCCCTTTGCCTCACGATACCAATTAAGCTATAGGCAAGATGTGTGCCATCCCTTCAATAGCTTAACCATTCACTCGAACCGTACTGGATTATCTGTCTGTTGATTGACTCCTCAATCAACTTAGCATGGCCATGCATTTCCGTAATCCATTACCTCGAGGGCCCAGAGATATTTCTCCAAAGGAGGGGCAAATTCTGTCTTGATCACTCACTTCCCACTCTATGTTTCATAGCAAACTCGAAGACTACTCTTATAACTACCTAGTTACGGAATAGCGTTTGGTAGTCCCAAAGTAGGCTACTACACATGTTGGAATCCATGATGATCTCAGGTCTAAGGACTTTGTACCAACACTACCTGAGACCAACTAATGACACTTTAATTCCTGTAGTGTCTCATGGTGGGTCTATCCAACAATGTGTTATCTAACACATGTGTCCATGTTTATTGATTTGGTATCTCCATACCCATGATCTAGAGACATGATCATCAATCAATAAACATGCCGATCTTAGAGTCATATTTTTTCCAACAATATGACATATGATCAGGGATCATTTAGAAATATATTCACGCATATAGAGTCTCATAAATAAGTCACGTACTTATTGATCAATACAAGATGTCTATTTCATGGAACTGAATAACACTTTATTCATAAATACATAAACATTGACCATGATATCGAACATCTCCATGTTGCCTCTAGGGCATATCACTAACAATGGTTGGCTAGATTAATCTACCATCATGTAAGGAGCATAGATAAATATTGGTGGCAACTGGTTATTTTATGAAGTTGGTTGAAGTGATTCGTTTGAAGAAGCCGATTCTTCTCTATATTATACTCAGGCTAACTGACAAGCGGAGGCATCTAACAAGAGTTTGATCAAGTTGATTAAGCAAAAAATTGATGAGCAACCAAGGAAGTGGCATACAGCGTTAGTCGATTCATTATGGGCCTATCGAATGGCCTCCCATGAATCTACTCAAGTACTCCCCTTATCACTTGATTTATGCACATAAAGCTATTTTGCCATGGGAAACTAACATCAGCTCTAGAAGGATTTCTTTACACGACCAATTGACAGCATATGAGTATTATAATTTGATGACTGATGAGTTGGAAGACTTGGCTCAGAATCGGCTACATGTGCTTTAGAAGATCAAAACATATAAGGAAAGGGTTTTAACGCATTATAACAAAAAAGTAGTACCTAAATCTTTTGAAGAAGGAGAGGAAGTTTGGAAGTTGATTTTACCGATAGGGGCAAAGATACTAAGTTTGGAAAATGGTCACCTACTTGGGAAGGACCTTATCAGATACATCATTGTGTACCACATAATGCATATATGCTTGAAGAAATGTTATCTAGCGTTTTGATTAATTCATAAATTAGTTGGACGATAGCTGATATATGTAATAGCCAATGTTTCCAAATCGCATTTAGATGGCTCATATAAATGTATCGCCCTTAGAATAAACAAACAGGTAAAATTGGAGTGAAAGCAAAAGGCGGCTTAGTGCCGATAAATTTATTACAAGACTTGTCCAGTATCAAGATTGTTATGCAAAATATCTCAAGAGTGTCAACCTAAGAATTTTTGGACTGCCAATATTGCACATAGGTGGATTTGATCAACTTCTTCAATAGTGCATAGATCATCAGTGTTGGATCCTAGGACTGGTTTGATGACTTTTTGTTTGTTGGCCTCTCGACAGATTGATGCTTTGAGTTTGGTATTCTGATCTATGGTTGCTTTGGGGAGGTTGGCATGTGTTTGTTTTGCCGATGCCAGGTCCTTGTGAGTATGTTCAAGGCAAGCCATCAGATTGGCTTCCTTCTTCTCTAGTTTTTCGATGCGAGCCTAGGTGTTTGATGGAGTATAATGAGTTCGTCAAGCTATGCTTTTTCCGCTTGGGCCAATTGCCGATCGATTTGGAGTGTTGGTTCTGATGATCTATCGACAATTCATTGGCGGGCTCTAAGAACGTGGAAACAACGAGATTCGCAGAAAGCTATAGTAATTAAGGCATCTACGAACTCATTGACCAGTTGGCTTTTGATTTTACCGATTCTGCTTCTGATTGGGCCGGTATTATCGACCAAGGCATCAATTGAAGCATTCAATCGGTCGGCAATCTCTTGAGGGCATCGGGGAGAGGAGAGGTTGCCTTGCTAATAACTTCTTCGTCGTCGCGTCAGAGTACTGGCCAACATTGAAGGAGAATAGAACAACTATGTTTTGCATCTTGAAATTCAAAGTTAGAGCGAAAATTGAATAAAATGAGATGATTGGTGTAAATAAATCTACCGGAGGGATCGGCACGATTTCAGGTGGGGCTTGATCATCGTGCTGGCTATTGGCAGCAGGGAAATGCTGAGGATTGTCGAGGGTGTGTTCACTAGAAGGCAATTGTTTCTGTAGGCTGAAACCAAGACAAGAGTGTAAGTAAAAGAAAGCTCTTGACCAGGTAGGGTATGAAAAGGCTTACCCATGCAGGAGGTGTAGCAAAAGGGGCCACATGTTGTTTCGGATCGGCGTTGGTTTTGCTCAGTTAGCTACTAGCAGCATAAATCTCCGCATCAAGATTGTCATCAATGGTGGCATGGAGATTGGTAGCATTTGCTTTAGTGTCTTCTACACCTTCGGCCGCAATATCAATTGCATCCTCTATTTCTTCCTCGATGACAGCTTTGTCCGTGGCAGCCTCATTTTAGGATCAAGCTCTAGGATATCATCAGTTGTAGTTGATGGGCAAAGCGTACCACAATTTTCTTTATTTTTTCCTATGGGCTCGTGACTTTTCCCTTGGAACAGAGTCGATGGAGGACGATGTTAGTGCCAAGGTTTGGAATAGCCAATATAGGCATATATTCGATCGGTCGACCGCTTTTTTCTATTGGTGGGGGGTCGAGGTAGATGATCTGCAAAGCAATACGATGATGCTATTTGATGAGGTAATTGCAAACAATGAGAAACACGGGTAATGGGTACCTTTGTATTGGACTCAGAGTAATTGGGGTCGAGGTGGTGACGGTAAGGTTGAAGAGATGTTGTTTCTAGTCGCCCCACCACCGGGTCTATAACTTCTAGCCCGATGCATTAGTATCAAAATCTTCAAAATTGCCCAAGGGAGGTCCTTCGATCAGTAGCGACCGATCGAATTCAAGGGCTCTTGAGATTGGTCCCCTGATTTGGATTTTGCCCATGAAAAAGAGGACGATCTTTAAGATGGCCAAACCGAGTTGGCGAGCGGAGGTCGTTGGGTGATAGACCTCGTTTGTTGTACAAGCAGTACAGCGCATAGAGACTTCGAGCAGCAGGATGAATGGGGTTATAGCAGAGACGAAGATATCCCTGTTTGTTTCATCGGAGTTGATAGTGTAGAGTTTGAGCCATAGTTGGATAAACCAGCATGGACTGCCGACATGGCCCACGGGTTGGCCAGCCGATAGTTTGGTCGCAACTTGATTAAGCAGCTAATAGGTGGCTCCCAGAAGATATTTGCCTAAGGGCAACATTTTTTCCATCAGCAACGGCCTCTGCTATGTGTTGCATATTCTATGTGTGACCAAATGTTGAACAAAAAGAAGAAGAACCTTTCCGGCCACATGTTGAGGAAGGCGACATGCTTTCGGTGGCCGATTGATCCACATTCCTTGGCGTGCTTCGTAATGTAGTTAGCGCATCACCAGAACCTTTGGTATCAAGGCGGTGAGTGCATTTTACCCTGATGCTAATGAGGTTGGCAGATGAACTAATGTCAATTATAGTAAGCATAACCACATCCACCAGCGTTGGGGCCATCGGCCCATGATCAAGGAGAAAGGCATTGAGGGCATCGAACAAGAAATAACAGGCCGATGAAACAAGGGATTCGTTTGTTTCCATTTCAACAAATGAGAGGTTGAGGCATTTAGAGATGTCGATATCGTTCCATAACTGGTACTTGGAAGCCAACATCCATCGATACCAGTTGCACCAACCGATTACTATAAAACTGTTTTGCTAGTGGGCAATGCTTAGAGTAGCAAGCTTGAAGAGGATCCTGTCACTTTCAGTGTTGATAATATCGGTTGGATCTTCATTACCCATCAGACCTAAGTAACAGAAGGTAGGCTAATTGCTTATTAGGATTGCGATTTAGATTCTCAAATGCTTATTAGGATTGCGATTTAGATTCTCAAATGCTATAGTAAAAGGGCAAACAGTACAAATAAAGAACATGAAGAACACGGGAGCCAAGTCCTAAATTTAGGTTCAATCTATGGTAATACAAGGACGAATAACAAAAAGAAAAAGGTAGATGGGCTATAACCTCCGGAACTACGCTTGAAGAAGCCATTTGCCATGGATTTTCGGCAAAAATCGCCACTCGGGTAGGTCGCGGAGGAGAGGAGAGAGAGCAAGGCTTGAGATTGATGACATGTAGAACGAACGGGTTTCGGCAGGGTGATGATTGTCGACAGAGACCAAAGGGTTTTATACTACACGGTCCATAGAAGACCGTGGCAAGTGGGTAGGGTCGATTCAGCCGATTGAAACCCAATGGGCATATGGTGTACATGGTACCCAGGTTCTTCATTTTGGGCCTTTGTGCCGTAAATCATGGGGTGGACCGAGTAGGCCCAACACAGATGGCTTACTTGTAATACAAGAAAGAGAGATCCCCAGGGTGGGATTTAAATCCTGACTATCATGCATATCTTTTATAGATAGAATATGAAGATTTAGTTATAATCAACTAGATATTTTCCTTGTAACCCTCCCCCTCATTCTATATAAGCGGGAGCAGGGGTCCCGAGATCGGGAGAACTCCTCACAACCCGGCATAGAACACCTCAACGGTGGCATGCACACCATACACTACCACGGGTGATCGCTATGTGCTAACCTTGATGCAGTATTGCGAATCCTAGATACAAATCCAATCTGCACTACTGGACAAGGGTATTACCTCTTGCCGAGGGTATAATCTATGTGTCACCATCTTTTCTTGATCTTGTGCTCCCCACAATTTTTATTGCCGATCACTAGAATCGACAAATGACGGGCCAGGTTGGGAGGCGCTAGATCAATCACTAGGTGGAGATGGCCTTTCTGAGAGTTTTGGCGGCAAATCGCATCCGGTTCCCAGCCGGTAGCGCCTTCGACTTTGGCTCCCTCAAGTTCATCACCGACAACACCAACCGTTTGGCCAAGCCTCCGCCGGCGTCACCAGGTGCGTCGAGGCCATGCGCTTCGCTTGTGACATCCTCAAAAATCTACTTTTAAAAATGTGTAAACTGACGTAGAAAATTTTTGCGAATGAATTGTTGTGTGCATAATGCTAAAACATTTAAAATCTCCTAATATTTATTTATATTTGTCATATTTTAATTTAGAAAATCAAATTTATTAATTTTTGGTCCTTATTTTTGAAAATTTTGAATTAAGCCTTTAATTCAATGAAATTCCCAAAAATTGAATTTAAATCAAATTTTAAGCCCTAGACTAAATATCTTCTAAGTTTTTTTCCAAAGTTTCCCTTTTCCTTTATTTTATTTTCATTATTTTTTCTTTTTCCCTTTTTCTTTTTCTTTTTCTTTTTCTTTTCCCTTTCCCTCTTTCCTTCTTCTTCTTCCTCCTGTTTCATCGAACCACCGCGCAAGCAAACCACACCGTGCACGGCGCCGGCCTCGCCCACCGATTGCAGCCACTACCATATCCCTCTTCACGTGCCCACAACTGATTGAACCAGCTATGTCATCGAGTTAATCCCCGACGAACCGACTTCATCAAACCGCCATGGCCGCTGGCGTCATCCAAACTCAAAACAGTCCTTGGAGCTCTATAAATAGGCTATGGCAGAGAAAAATTTGAATATAAAAGTTGATCTTCATCCTTTCTTCTATATTTCCCCTAAGATCCCCCTAACCATCACATACTACATCGAGCAAATTTTGAGTGAAATCAAAGAAAGGTCTCTAAGAAACCCTAGTTAGCCGCCGGAAGCAAATCTCAAAATTGATTGTCCTCGGCAATTCATTCTCTAAATTAAATGTACGTCGATGTTCTATGTACTCTAGGCTTTCTTTTCCCTAACTTCAAACCAAAAAGCCACCAGAAAACCTTCCCGAATGAGCTCGCTGGAAATATTTTACTCTGGCCGCTACCGTGAACACCGCTAGCTCAACCCAATATGTCCCCAGCCAAATCAATGCTATAATTAGCTTTCTTACATCCACTAGGTGCTTTCTAGCCCCTTGTATTGGTCGTACCACCGTCGGACTGGCATGACACCGAAGGCCGCTGCCATTCCTCTCCTTCGGCCACCACCATGCGCGTCGCCGGCCCATCTCAGAGCTTTCCCAAGCAAATGAACCCTTTAGATAGCATCACTATGTCCTATAGATGCTTCCAATCCCTTTTCCATAGCCAACCCGTCGCCAAAAAGCTACACCGGCAAGCATCGCCGCTGCCGCCATGAGTCCACTGTCACCAGCCCATGTCGCCCCCTCCCCGAATTGGCTAACCTCAAAAATGGAATCATGGATCAGAACTACATCAGGTTATTTGAACAAGTTATCAGTCGTATGGCATAACTCGGAGTACCTGATGTAGAAGGATCAGTTATACGGTCCAGGTGGATGGACTTCCAGAGGACCATGCCACCAACGTTCGCCACTGCCCTTGAACTTCTGACAGCGGACGATTGGTTGTTGATGTTGAGAGTAAGCTAGATATAGCAGACCTTATCCTCCTAGAAATGCAAGGGTTGGATGTGATTTTGAGAATGGATTGGTTGCATAAGCATAAGGGGGAAATGGATGGTGAGGATAAGATTATTCTGTTAACATCTGTAGGGGATAAAGAAATGGAGTACAGAGCTAAGAAACCCCTATTACCAGTATTACCAGAAGCTTTGAATGTCATGGTAGTGAAGAAGTTGAGAAAATACCGATCATCAAAGAATTTCTAGATATATTCCCAACAGATCTCCCTGGAATGCTACCGGAAAGAGACATTCAGTTTTTAATTAAGACCGGGACCTGGTACTAAACCAGTAGCAAAGGCCATCTATAGGATGGGTGCACTGGAGTTAACAGAGTTGAAGAGGCAAATATATGAATAGGAGGAGAAAGGTTTTATTGTTAGTGATATGCCCTAGAGGCAATATGGAGATGTTGGATATCATGGTCAATGTTTATGTATTTATGAATAAAGTGTTATTCAGTTCCATGAAATAGACATCTTGTATTGATCAATAAGTACGTGACTTATTTATGAGACTCTTTATATATGAATCTATTTCTAAACGATCCCTGATCATATGTCATATTGTTGGAACAAATATGATTCTAATACCGGCATGTTTATTGATTGATGATCACGTCTCATAGATCATGGTATGGAGATACCAAATCAATATACACAGACATGTGTTAGAGAACACATTGTTGGATAGACCCACCCTAAGACACTACAATTAATGTGCCATTAGTTGGTCTCAAGTAGTGTTGGTGCAAAGTCCTTAGACATGAGATCATCATGGATTCCAACATGTGTAGTAGCCTACTTTGGGACTACCAAATGATATTCCGTAACTGGGTAGTTATAAAAGTAGTCTTTGGGTTTGCTATGAAACATGGAGTGGGATGTGAGTGATCAAGATGGAGTTTGCCCCTCCTTTGGGAGAGATATCTCTGGGCCCCTCGAGGTAATGGATTAAGGAAGTGCATGGCCATGCCGAGTTGATTGAGGAGTCAATCAACAGACAGATAATCAAATACAATTCGAGTGAATGGTTAAGCTATTGAAGGGATGGCACATATCTTTCCTATAACTTAATTGGTATCATGAGGCAAAGGAATTTGTGTACACATTATAGGTTAAGAGCCGATATTATATTCTTGTATACTATGGTGTCAATATGTGCTGCTAGGCGCCGCTGTTGACAGATCGGCTGAGTTAGACTCAAGCCGAAGCCGAGTATACCTGAACCTATAGGGTCGCACTTAAGGGGATAAGACCATACATTCGAGTTGGACTCGGCTACGGCTCGATCAGATAGGGTCCTATGGGCTTACGAAGTATGGGCGGCCAACTCTATGAGATTCAGATTGGATCTGATTCAAAATAGAGTCCCGATAGGCCACTAGACCCAGTCGGCCAACTCTATATAAAGGGGCGAGGGGTGGAGAGTTGCTGCATTGCATTAAACCGAATCAATCTGATTTGGCGCAATAGAAGTCGACGAGATCAATCTCCACGGAAACCCTCCCCACCTCCTAGCCAAAATCCTAGCCTTGCATCTTGTGCTAGTACACGGGTGTTAGGTGTTTTTTCCCCGGATGTGTGGATACCGGTAGAGGCACTGCTACGTTGCGGTGCTGTTCATCAGCTACGAATCGGCTGTGATCGGACAATTCGGTTGAGGTTGGATCGGCTCCCGCATCGGGAATTGGCTATGTCGAATCGGCTGTTTGGAAATCGACTGTCAGCTAATCGGCTGTGATCGGCTCGCACTGTTCTGGATTGGATAGCTCCGGATTGGCTATTTTCGCTGCATACTCCAATCGCTAACGATCTATCGACCCTTACTTGCAAGTGTTCCTAGTTTGTGCGGGAGAAATTTTTGTTATTAGCTATCGTAGCTTCCGCATAACCCTTTAGTGGTATCAGAGCTAATCTTGCTTAGTTCGGGTTTTAGATTGGATCTGGAACAGGTTTTGCACACGGGTTGATTAGATCAATCGGTTTTACGGGATCTGTAGAGGAGACTAGATGGTAATTGCGTTCCTTGATAGTGTATCCGAACGGCGTAATGTGATTACGTCGAAGAAATATCCATAGAACTCGGTCTGAGTTGGGTTTGAGATAGCGTTCCTTAATAGTGTATCAGAACAGTATAATGTGATTATGCTGAAGCTGTCTCGTAGCCTGCCCTTGTTTGCTGCCTCGCGCCTACGCAAACCATCTCCCTTGATAGTGTACCGGGACGGTATAATGTGATTACGCCGATATGGTTTCCGTAAGCGATTTCATAGATTGGATCTATGGTTTCTGTAGCGGGACCGCTGTGTGCGTCCCTCCTTTTATGTCGTCTTGATACCGTATCTCTGTGATAGGTAGAAAACATTCTACGCCTAACTTGTTTTTGCAGAGAATGCTTTGAGATGGTATGACCCTATTGTATGTATGTGATGCATGTGATGCGTGTAATATTCTTTCATATGTGCAATCCATGTAATATTCTTTCTTACGTGCAATGCATGTAATATTCTTTCACGACCTACGAGTCGATGTAATCTTCAATTATAGCTTCTATAGTAGTAGCTTAGTTTGAAGAAATCAAGCATTCAGCACTCAGAAGAACGGTGATGAAGATGGAGATCCTCTACACCGGCATGGAGATAGAGATCACCATGTGAAGGGGGCCATACTATTTTATTATATGCTATTCTACCTGCTTTCATATATGTGATATGTTTGTTTGATAGGATAGTATCCCTCACAACATTAAGTAACAATGATGCCCTTCCAAATGTTACACCTATCACCGTTGTGCTCGTCAATGGTGGGTCTGCCAAAGCAGAGTGCTATTCTCTATCATAACTAGAAGGGGTATATGTCGGACATATACAGTAGGACCATTTGGTTTACTTAACAAGGCTATCAAAACAGTTTTGGGCCTTGGGGCATAGGTTCGCGCCGGGGCATGGAGATGCCACACCAACAACAAGAGTCACATAGAGATGTGATTAGCAAGGAGTTGCTTATCGATGTTATTAATCTTCTAGCCGTGATGCCAAAGCTCACTAGAAATTAATTAACATGTGGTCTTGACCCTATACGTAACCTAGAGGGAAGGTGTAAAATACGTAGTGGGAGTCTTATGTTAAATTGTTTAACAATAGACATAGCATAAACATTGTGCTAAACTTTGCTTTTTCTGTTATAGAATAATGGCAGCTAATACTACACCCAGTACCTTTAATTTGCGATCTATTCTTGAGAAAGAAAAATTGAATGGAACAAACTATGGATTGGTATCGCAACTTGAGAATTGTTCTCAAACAAGAGCGCAAGGTGTACGTTCTTGAAGTACCCTATTGAAGGGTTACGCGGAGGCTACGCTAGCCGAAAACAAAAAACTTTTACCGCGCAAACCAGGAACACTTGCAAGTAAGGGGCCGATAGATCATTACCGATTGGAGTAGAGTGCAGCGGAATAACCAATCAGGGCAATCCGATCCGGAACAGTGTAGCCGATTCCCGGAGACAGCCGATTCGAGTCGTCCGGCCGCGTTCTCACGCCTCGCTCCGATGCGCCCGACCGCAGCCGATCAAGAGCGTGCAACGTAGCAGCGCCTCTACCGGTATCCACACGTCCGGGGACAGAACGCCGTACACCCGTGTGCTAGCACGCGATGCAAGGCTAGGGTTTGGCTCGAAAGTGGGGAGGGTTTCCGTGGAGATTGATCTCGGCGACTTCTGTTGCACGCGATGCAATTGATGTCTCTTCAGCTCTCCACCCCTCCCTCCTTTATATAGAGTTGGCCGACTGGGACTAGTGGCCGATTAGGACTCTATTTTGAATCGGATCTCATCCGTATCTCATAGAGTTGGCCGCCCATACGTCGTAAGCCCATAGGACTCTATCCGATCGGATCCCTATCCGATCGAGCCGTATCCGAGTCCAACTCGAATATCTATTCTATCCCCTTAAGCGTGCGACCCTGTAGGTTCAGGTATACTCGGTTTCGGCTATAGTCTAACTTAGCCGATCGTCGGCTCGAGTCCAACTCAGCCGACCTGTCAATAGCGGCGCCTAGCAGCACATATTGACACCATAGTATACAAGAATAATATATCGGCTCGAACCTGTAATGTGTACACAAATCCCTTTGCCTCACGATACCGTTAAGCTATAGGCAAGATGTGTGCCATCCCTTCAATAGCTTAACCATTCACTCGAACCGTATTGGATTATCTCTTGATTGACTCCTCAATCAACTTAGCATGGCCATGCATTTCCATAATCCATTACCTCGAGGGCCAGATATCTCTCCAAAGGAGGGGCAAATTCCATCTTGATCACTCACATCCCACTCCATGTTTCATAGCAAACCCGAAAACTACCTTTATAACTATCCGATTCTGGAATAGCGTTTGGTAGTCCCAAAGTAGGCTACTACACATGTTGGAATCCATGGTGATCTCGGTCTAAGGACTTTGTACCAACACTACTCGAGACCAACTAATGGCACATTAATTCTGTAGTGTCTCATGGTGGGTCTATCCAACAATGTGTTCTCTAACACATATGTCCATGTTTATTGATTTGGTATCTCCATACCCATGATCTACGAGACATGATCATCAATCAATAAACATGCCGATCTTAGAATCATATTTGTTCCAACAATATGACATATGATCGAGGATCGTTTAGAAATAGATTCATACATATCGAGTCTCATAAATAAGTCACGTACTTATTGATCAATACAAGATGTCTATTTCATGGAACTGAATAACACTTTATTCATTTATACATAAACATTGACGTGATATCCAACATCTCCATGTTGCCTCTAGTGCATATCACTAACAATCTCCCACTTGCACTAGAGTCAATCATGTAAGTATCTAATACCCATTGCTCTTGTGTGCGCCTCATGCTTCGGTGAGGGAGAGGTTTTGTCGCGGATCGGCTATGTTGAGATCCGTGTGCACTTTGCATATCTTGACATCACCTCTGTCCACAATCTCGCGGATGAGATGATATCGCCGAAGTATGTGTTTGGACTTCGATGTGACCTCGGCTCCTTGGCTTGCGCAATGGCTCCACTATTGTCACAATAGAGAGACATTGGACCGTCGTACTAGTCATCACACCAAGCTCGAAACGAATTTCTTGATCCAAACGGCCTCCTTTGCAGCTTTCGAAGCGCAATGTACTCGGCCTCCGTTGTAGAATCAGCAACGTATCCTGCTTGGAACTCTTCCACGACTGCGCCTCCGTTCGGGCGAGAACACGAACCCGATTGCGATCTATAATCATCCTTGTCCGTTTGGAAGCTAGCATCGGTGTAACCACTTACAACGAGCTCTTCTTCACCTCCATAAACTAGGAACATATCCTTAGTTCTTCTCAAGTACTTAAGGATATTCTTTACTGCAATCCAGTGACCTTCACCTGGATCGCGACGTATCTGCTCGTAGCACTCAAAGCGTACGAGACATCAGGCGTGTACAAAGCATGGCATACATGATGGATCCAATTGCCGAAGCATATGGAACCATACCCATCTTATTCTGCTCATCATGTGTCGAGGACACCGATTCTTGCTAAGATTGATGCCATGTGACATAGGCAAGAAACCTTTCTTGGAATCATGCATGTTGAACCTTTTCAACACCTTGTCAATGTATGTACTTTGGCTTAATCCAATTAGCCTCTTGGATCTATCTCTATAGATCCGAATGCTAATATATATGCTGCCTCCCCTAAGTCTTTCATGGAAAAACTATTTTTCAATGAAGACTTGACGGATTCAAGCATAGGGATATCATTTCCAATCGTAATATGTCATCCACATATAAGATTAGAAATACAATTGCGCTCCCACGACCTTTTTGTAAACACAGGCCTCTTCTTCATTTTTGATGAAACCAAACCCTTTGATTACTTCATCAAAACGAATATTCCAACTCCGAGATGCTTGCTTCAATCCATAAATGGATTTCGTAGCTTGCATATCTTTCAGCGATTCTGATCGACAAAACCCCGAGGTTGTATCATGTATACATCCTCGCTTAGGTTTCCATTCAGGAAAGCCGTTTTGACATCCATCTGCCATATCTCATAATCGAAATATGCAGCAATCGCTAGCATAATCCGAATAGATTTAAGCATTGCGACGGGCGAGAAGGTTTCATCATAATCAACTCCTTGAATCTGTTTAAAACCTTTCGCCACCAATCGCGCCTTATAGATGTGAACATTTCCATCCATATCGGCCTTTTCTTAAAAACCCATTTACACTCAATGGTTTTGACACCATCGAGTGGATCAACCAAGTTCCAAACTTGATTGTCGTACATGGATTCTATTTCGGATTTCATGGCTCCAAGCCACTTGTTGGAATCGGGTCCCACCATCGCTTCCTCATAGGTCTTAGGTTCATCGTTGTCCAACAACAATATATCACGTTGTTCCGCACGTGTACCTCGTGCACGACGTGATCTTTCGACCTCCGTGGGTGGTGTATCTACAACCGGTGGCGCAACACTTTGCACCTCTGTTGTGGTTCGTGGTCGCCGAAACATTTTCTCGGTGTTTCTTGAACTTCTTCAAGATGCACCCTGCTCCCACTAACCCTTCTTGAAAGAAACTCTTTCTCTAAGAAGACACCGTGTCGGGCGACAAACACTTTGCCTTGTTCCCGATTATAAAAGTAATATCCCTTAGTTTCCTTAGGATATCCCACAAAGAAGCACTTGTCGATTTGGGTGTGAGCTTGTCGATCAAACGTTTTACATAAGCTTCGCATCCCCATATTTTGAGAAAAGACAAACTAGGGGTTGCCCCTGTCCATATCTCATATGGTGTCTTTTCAACCGACTTAGATGGAACTCTATTTAGTGTGAGCGCAAATTGTTTCAAGAGCATATCCCCGAAAGATAACGGAAGATCACTTTGGCTCATCATCGACCGCACCATGTCCAACAAGGTGCGATTTCTCCGTTCGGACACTCCGTTCCATTGTGGAGTTCCCGGCGGAGTTAACTGGAACAATTCCACAATCTTTCGATGATTACCAAACTCTTGGCTCAAGTATTCCCTCCACGATCGATCGTAGAAACTTGATTGTTTTCCCTAAATGATTCGTACTTCATTCTGGAATTCTTTGAACTTTTCAAAGGATTCGGACTTATGCCTCATCAAGTAGATATAACCATATCTACTAAAGTCATCGGTAAAGGTAATGAAGTACGATAACCACCTCGGCCGTCGAGCTCATTGGTCCACATACATCGGTATGTACGAGTGCCAACAAGTCACTTGCTCTTTCACCGTGTCCCGTGAAAGGTGCCTTTGTCATCTTACCAAGTAAACAAGACTCACATGTCTCAAATGATTCAAAATCAAAAGAGTGAAGCAATCCATCCTTATGGAGCTTCTCCATGCGTTTCTTATTTATATGGCCTAAGCGACAATGCCGGATAAACGTGGGGTTTATATCATTAGAGAGTTGTCTTTCGTATTAATGTTATAGATGGGAGACGCTTCAAGATTCAAAACGTATAATCCATTCACCAATGGAGCATGAAAATAGAACATATCTCTCGAGATATATTGAACAACCATTGTTCATTGATCTAAAATCATATCCTTCCGCTTGCAAACATGAAGCGGAAATAACGTTTTGACATAGTGTTGGAACACAATAACAATTATTCAATTCCAAAACTAATCCTGAAGGTAGATGAAGTGGTACTGTGCCGACAAAAGCGTAGCAACGCTTGCTCCATTGCCGACGCGCAGTTCACCTCGCCCCTTCTCAATCCTCTACTTCTTCTCATTCCCAGCAACGATTTGCAAATATGAGCTACGATCCGGTATCAAATACCCAAGAGTCGTAGGTGAAGTAGCAAGATTAATGTCTATAACATTAATACCGAAGCGAAGTCGTACTTTGCTTCTTCTTGAGATCCTCCATGTACTTCTTGCGTTCCTTTTCCAGGTGCCTGTCTCCTTGCAAGAAGCAAACGGCATCGATGCCGCCGACCCCTTCTTGCCCTTCTTTGCATTAGAGGCACTCGCGATCTCATCGGGAGTTAACTTTCTCTTGGTGCAAAGTTTCTTGACAGTGGTTTGCGCTTAGCCTTCGCATCATCATCACATGATGACCGTTTTTCTGGATACTCTCCTCACTGTCTTTAGCATCCCATGCAATTCAGCCAAGGTCCTATCCATATTGTTCATGTGATAATTTAATATGAATGGCTCGAAGCTCGGAGGGAGCGACGGAGAATCACATCGTAGCCAACTCTTGGCTAAGGGAAAACCAGTTTTCCGGACTCTCAATGTAGCCAATCATCTTTATCACATGCGGATGACGGGATTCCCTCAACAAGCTCGCACGCAAACAAGGACTTTGAGGTGTTGAACCTCTCGGCCCGAGCTTGGTTCTCAAACATGCCACGCAGTCCCCGAATAATAGTGTGAGCATCGCGCTCTCATATTGCTTCGAAGCTCGGGGGACATTGTAGCAAGCATGAGACACTTATATCTAGGGCATCATTAGTGTGCTTCTCATAAGCCCTCCGTTCGCTTGCGTGGCATTAGTTGGCAAATCCTCGGGATAGGGTACTTCAAGAACGTACTCCTTACGCTCTTGCTTGAGAACAATTCTCAAGTTGCGATACCAATCCATAAAGTTTGTTCCATTTAATTTTTCCTTTTCGAGAATAGATCGCAAATTAAAGGTACGGGTGTAGTATTAGCCGCCATTTATTCTACAACGAGAAAAGCAAAGTTTAGCACAATGTTTATGCTATGTCTATTGTTAAACAATTTAACATTAGACTCCCATTACGTATTTTCCACCTTCCCTTTAGGTTACGTATTGGGTCAAGATCCACATGTTAATTAATTTTCTAGTGAGCTTTGGCATCACCGCTAGAAAATTAGTAACATCGGTAAGCAACACCTTGCTAATCACATCTCTATGTGACTCTTGTTGTTGGTGTGGCATCTCCATGCCCGGCGCCAACCTATGCCCCAAGGCCCAAAACTGTTTTGATAGCCTTGTTAAGTAAACCAAATGCTCCTGCATGTATATGTCGACATATACCCCCTCGTGTTATGATAGAGAATGGCACTCTGCTTTGCGGACCCACCATTGACGAGCATAACGGTGACGGTGCAACATTTGGAAGGGCATCATTACTACTTAATTTTGAGAGGGATGCTATCCTATCAAACAAACATATCACATATGAAAGCAAGAAGAATAGCATATAATGAAATAGTATGGCCCCTTCACATGGTGATCTCCATCTCCATGTCGGCGCTGAGGATCTCCATCTTCGGCACCATCTTCCAAGTGTCGAATGCTTGATATCTTCAAACTAAGCTACTACTATAGAAGCTCTAATTGAAGATTACATCGACTCGCAGGTCGTGAAAGAATATTACAAGCATTGCACGTATGAAAGAATATTACAGGGATTGCACATATGAAAGAATATTACATGCATCACATGCATCTCATACATCTCATACATACAATAGGGCCATACCATCTCAAAGCATTCTCTGCAAAAACAAGTTAGGCGTAGAAACGTTTTCTACCTATCGCAGAGCTACGGCATCGAGACGACCTATAAGGGGGTACGCACACGGCGGTCCCGCTAGCCGGTTAGCGGGCGGGGGGTCGAGGGGGAAGCCGCTTATGGAAACCATATCAAGGGAGATGGTTTGCGTAGGCGCGAGGCAGCAACAAAGTCGGACTACGAGATAGCTTCGGTATAATCACATTATACCGTTCCGATACACTATCAAGGAACGCTATCTCGAACCCAACTCAAACCGAGTTATTTGGAAATTGCTTCGACGTAATCACATTACACCGTTCCGATACACTATCAAGGAACGCAATTACCATTAACTCTCCTCAACAGATCCCGTTAAACCGATTGATCTAATCAACCCGTGCGCAAAACTTGTTCCAGATCCAATCTAAAACCCGAACTAAGCAAGATTAGCTCTGATACCACTAAAGGGTTACGCGGAGGCTACGCTAGCCGAAAACAAAAAACTTTTACCGCGCAAACCAGGAACACTTGCAAGTAAGGGGCCGATAGATCGTTACCGATTGGAGTAGAGTGCAGCGGAATAACCAATCGTGGCAATCCGATCCGAACAGTGTAGCCGATTCCCGAGACAGCCGATTCGCCAATCGCCCGATTCGAGTCGTCCGGCCGCGTTCTCACGCCTCGCTCCGATGCGCCCGACCGCAGCCGATCAAGAGCGCGCAACGTAGCAGCGCCTCTACCGGTATCCACACGTCCGGGGACGAACGCCGTACACCCGTGTGCTAGCACGCGATGCAAGGCTAGGGTTTGGCTCGAAAGTGGGGAGGGTTTCCGTGGAGATTGATCTCGGCGACTTCTGTTGCACGCGATGCAATTGATGTCTCTTCAGCTCTCCACCCCTCCCTCCTTTATATAGAGTTGGCCGACGGGACTAGTGGCCGATTAGGACTCTATTTTGAATCGATCTCATCCGTATCTCATAGAGTTGGCCGCCCATACGTCGTAAGCCCATAGGACTCTATCCGATCGGATCCCTATCCGATCGAGCCGTATCCGAGTCCAACTTGAATATCTATTCTATCCCCTTAAGCGTGCGACCAGTAGGTTCAGGTATACTCGGTTTCGGCTATAGTCTAACTTAGCCGATCGTCGGCTCGAGTCCAACTCAGCCGACCCGTCACCGCGCGCCTAGCGGCACATATTGACACCATAGTATACAAGAATAATATATCGGCTCAACCTGTAATGTGTACACAAATCCCTTTGCCTCACGATACCGCTTAAGCTATAGGCAAGATGTGTGCCATCCCTTCAATAGCTTAACCATTCACTCGAACCGTATTGGATTATCCGTCCGTTGATTGACTCCTCAATCAACTTAGCATGGCCATGCATTTCCATAATCCATTACCTCGAGGGGCCCAGAGATATCTCTCCAAAGGAGGGGCAAATTCCATCTTGATCACTCACATCCCACTCCATGTTTCATAGCAAACCCGAAAACTACCTTTATAACTATCCAGTACGGAATAGCGTTTGGTAGTCCCAAAGTAGGCTACTACACATGTTGGAATCCATGGTGATCTCAGGTCTAAGGACTTTGTACCAACACTACCCGAGACCAACTAATGGCACATTAATTCCCGTAGTGTCTCATGGTGGGTCTATCCAACAATGTGTTCTCTAACACATATGTCCATGTTTATTGATTTGGTATCTCCATACCCATGATCTACGAGACATGATCATCAATCAATAAACATGCCGATCTTAGAATCATATTTGTTCCAACAATATGACATATGATCGGGATCGTTTAGAAGTAGATTCATACATATCGAGTCTCATAAATAAGTCACGTACTTATTGATCAATACAAGATGTCTATTTCATGGAACTGAATAACACTTTATTCATTTATACATAAACATTGACGTGATATCCAACATCTCCATGTTGCCTCTAGTGCATATCACTAACACCTATCCTGATGAGTTGCCTAATAATGCTATTGCTACTGCACGGAGGGCTTATGAGAAGCACACTAATGATGCCCTAGACATAAGCTGTCTCATGCTAGCTACAATGTCCTCTGAGCTTCAGAAGCAATATGAGAGCAGCGATGCTCATACTATTATTCAGGGACTGCGTGGCATGTTTGAGAACCAAGCAAGGGCCGAGAGGTTCAACACCTCAAACTCCCAGTTTGCGTGCAGGCTTGTTGAGGGGAGTCCCGTCAGTCTGCATGTGATAAAAATAATTGGCTACATTGGTAGTGTGGAAAAAACTAGGTTTTCCCCTTAGCCAAGAGTTGGCTACTGATGTGATTCTCCAGTCGCTCCCTCCGAGCTTCGAGCCATTCATATTGAATTATCACATGAACAGTATGGATAAGACCTTGGCCGAATTGCATGGGATGCTAAAGACAGCTGAGGAGAGTATCCAGAAAAACGGTCATCATGTGATGATGATGCAGAAGGCTAAGCGCAAACCACCTGTCAAGAAACTTTGCACCAAGAGGAAACTAACTCCTGATGAGATCACAGTGCCTCCAACACAAAGAAGGGCAAGAAGGGGTCGGCGGCTTCAGATGTCGTTTGCTTCTATTGCAAGGAGACATGTCACTGGAAAAGGAACTGCAAGAAGTACATGGAGGATCTCAAAAAGAAGCAAAGTGCAACTTCTGCTTCAGGTATTAATGTTATAGACATTAATCTTGCTACTTCACCTACTGACTCTTGGGTATTTGATACCGGATCAGTAGCTCATATTTGCAAATCGTTGCAGGGAATGAGAAGAAGTAGAAGCTTGAGAAGGGGCGAGGTGAACCTGCGCGTCGGCAATGGAGCAAGTGTTGCTACAATCGCCGTCGGCACTACATCACTTCATTTACCTTCAGGATTAGTTTTGGAATTAAATAATTGTTATTGTGTTCCAACTCTATGTCAAAACGTTATTTCCGCTTCATGTTTGCAAGCGGAAGGATATGATTTTAGATCAATAGACAATGGTTATTCAGTTTATCTCAGAGATATGTTCTAACTCCATTGGTGAATGGATTATACATTTTGAATCTTGAAGCGTCTCTCATCTATAACATTAATATAGAGAGGCAACTTCCAAATGATACAAATCCCACGTTTATCTGGCATTGTCGCTTAGGCCATATAAATGAGAAACGCATGGAGAAGCTCCATAAGGATGGATTGCTTCACTCTTTTGATTTTGAATCATTTGAGACATGTGAGTCTTGTTTACTTAGTAAGATGACAAAGACACCTTTCACGGGACACAGTGAGAGAGCAAATGACTTATTGGCACTCATACACACTGATGTATGTGGACCAATGAGCTCAACGGTCAGAGGTGGTTATCAGTACTTTATTACCTTTACCGATGACTTTAGTAGATATGGTTATATCTACTTAATGAGGCATAAGTCCGAATCATTTGAAAAGTTCAAAGAATTCTAGAATGAAGTACAAAATCATTTAGGGAAAACAATCAAGTTTCTACGATCAGATCGTGGAGGAGAATACTTGAGCCATGATTTGGTAATCATCTGAAAGATTGTGGAATTGTTCCACAGTTGACTCCGCAAGGAACTCCACAATGGAATGGGGTGTCTGAATGGAGAAATCGCACCTTGTTGGACATGGTGCGGTCCATGATGAGCCAAAGTGATCTTCCGTTATCCTTCTGGGGATATGCTCTTGAAACAGCTACGTTCACACTAAATAGAGTTCCATCTAAGTCAGTTAAAAAGACACCATATGAGATATGGACAGGGCGACCCCCTAGTTTGTCTTTTCTCAAAATTTGGTGATGTGAAGCTTATGTAAAACGTTTACAGTCTGACAAGCTCACACCCAAATCTAACAAGTGCTTCTTTGTGGGATATTCTAAGAAAACTAAGGGATATTACTTTTATAATCGGGAACAAGGCAAAGTGTTTGTCACCCGACACGGTGTCTTCTTGGAGAAAGAGTTTCTTTCAAGAAGGGTTAGTGGGAGCAGGGTGCATCTTGAAGAAGTTCAAGAAACACCAGAAAATGTTTCAGCTACCACGAAGCCACAACGGGAGGAACAAGATGTTGTGCCACCTGTTGCAGATACACCAACCCCACGGAGGTCTGAAAGATCACGTCGTGCGCCTGACAGGTACACTGGTGCGGAACAACGTGATATATTATTGTTAGACAATTATGAGCGTAAGACCTATGAGGAAGCGATGATTGGACCCGATTCCAACAAGTGGCTTGGAGCCATGAAATCCGAATTAGAATCCATGTATGATAATCAAGTTTGGAACTTGGCTGATCCACCCGATGGGCGTCAAAACCATTGAGTGCAAATAGGTTTTTAAGAAAAAGGCCAACATGGATGGAAATGTTCACATCTATAAGGCGCGATTGGTGGCGAAAGGTTTTAAACAGATTCAAGGTGTTGATTATGATGAAACCTTCTCGCCCATCGCAATGCTTAAATCTATTCGGATTATTCTAGCGATTGATGCATATTTCGATTATGATATATGGCAGTTGGATGTCAAAACGGCTTTCCTAAATGGAAACCTAAGAGAGGATGTATACATGATACAACCTGAGGGTTTTGTCGATCCACAATCGCCTGGAAAGATATGCAAGCTACAGAAATCCATTTATGGATTGAAGCAAGCATCTCGGAGTTGGAATATTCGTTTTGATGAAGTAATCAAAGGGTCTGGTTTCATCAAAAATGAAGAGGAGGCCTATGTTTACAAAAAGGTCAGTGGGAGCGCAATTGTATTTCTAATCTTATATGTGCATGACATATTACTGATTGGAAATGATATCCCTATGCTTGAATCCGTCAAGTCTTCATTGAAAGATAGTTTGTCCATGAAAGACTTAGGGGAGGCAGCATACATATTGGGCATTCGGATCTATAGAGACCAAGAGGCTAATTGGATTAAGCCAAAGTACATATATTGACAAGGTGTTGAAAAGGTTCAACATGCATGAATCCAAGAAAGGTTTCTTGCCCATGTCACATGGCATTAATCTTAGCAAGAATCAGTGTCCTCAGACACATGATGAGTGGAATAAGATGGGTATGGTTCCATATGCTTCGGCAATTGGATCCATCATGTATGCCATGCTTTGTACACATCTAGATGTCTCGTACGCTTTGAGTGCTACGAGCAGATACCAGTCAGATCCAGGTGAAGGTCACTGGACTGCAGTAAAGAGTATCCTTAAGTACTTGAGAAGAACTAAGGATATGTTCCTGGTCTATGGAAGTGAAGAACAGCTCGTTGTAAGTGGTTACACCGATGCTAGCTTCCAAACGAACAAGGATGATTATTGATCTCAATCTGAGTTTGTGTTCTGCCTGAACGGAGGCGCAGTCAGCTAGAAGAGTTCCAAGCAGGATACTGTTGCTGATTCTACAACGGAGGCCAAGTATATCGCTGCTTCAGAAGCTGCAAAGGAGGCTGTTTGGATCAAGAAATTTGTTTCTGAGATGGGTGTGATGACCAGTGCAACTGGTCCAATGTCTCTCTATTGTGATAATATTGGAGCCATTGCGCAAGCCAAGGAGCCGAGGTCACATCAGAAGTCCAAACACATACTTCGGCGATATCATCTCATCCACGAGATTGTGGACAGAGGTGATGTCAAGATATGCAAAGTGCACACAGATCTCAACATAGCCGATCTGTTGACAAAACCTCTCCCTCAGCCGAAACATGAGGCGCACACAAGAGCAATGGGTATTAGATACTTACATGATTGACTCTAGTGCAATGGGAGACTGTTAGTGATATGCCCTAGAGGCAATATGGAGATGTTGGATATCATGGTCAATGTTTATGTATTTATGAATACAGTGTTATTCAGTTCCATGAAATAGACATCTTGTATTGATCAATAAGTACGTGACTTATTTATGAGACTCTTTATATATTAATCTATTTCTAAACGATCCCTGATCATATGTCATATTGTTGGAACAAATATGATTCTAAGACCGACATGTTTATTAATTGATGATCACGTCTCATAGATCATGGTATGGAGATACCAAATCAATATACATGGACATGTGTTAGAGAACACATCGTTGGATAGACCCACCCTGAGACACTACAGGAATTAATGTGCCATTAGTTGGTCTCAAGTAGTGTTGGTGCAAAGTCCTTAGACATGAGATCATCATGGATTCCAACATGTGTAGTAGCCTACTTTGGGACTACCAAACGCTATTCCGTAACTGGGTAGTTATAAAAGTAGTCTTTGGGTTTGCTATGAAACATGGAGTGGGATGTGAGTGATCAAGATGGAATTTGTCCCTCCTTTGGGAGAGATATCTCTGGGCCCCTCAAGTAATGGATTATGGAAGTGCATGGCCATGCTGAGATGATTGAGGAGTCAATCAATAGATAGATAATCCAATACGGTTCGAGTGAATGGTTACACTATTGAAGGGATGGCACACATCTTGCCTATAGCTTAATTGGTATCGTGAGGCAAATAGATTTGTGTATTCCTGAGGCAAATAGTCGGCTGGCACTGTTCTGGATCGAATAGTTCCTGATTGGCTATTTCCGCTGCATACTCCAATCGGTAACGATCTATCGACCCTTACTTGCAAGTACTCCTGGTTTGCGCGGTAGAAATTTTTGTTATTAGCTATCGTAGCTTCCGCGTAACCCTTCATTTATAAGACCAAGTGTCTCAGAGTGGGCAGCCCTAGTGCTGTTAGCAAAGAAAAAGGATGGAACACTAAGAATGTGTATAGACTGTAGGGCCCTAAATAAGGACCCAATTAAGAACAAGTATCCCCTGCCAAGAATTGATGATTTATTTGATCAGCTAAGAAGGAGCAAAGGTATTTTCCAAGATAAACTTAAGATCCATTGATTAAGGGTTAAGAAGGAGAATATATCCATAACAGCCTTTATTACCAGAAGAACATATAGAATATTTAAGACTGGCTCTGGAGAAGCTAAGAGAGCAATAACTATATGCTAAGTTCGCAAAGTACGAGTTTTGGATGGAGGAAGTACAGTTTTTTGGGACATATTATGACTGGTGAGGGAGTAAAAGTGGACCCAAAAAATGTGAAGGTAGTATCAGAATAGGAACAACCATATCAACGGTAAGAGGTATTAGGTGTTTTCTTGGAATGGCAGGGTATTAGCGGTGTTTTATTAAAGGATTTTCCAAGATAGCTCGACCTCTTACCGACTTGATATACCCTTTAAATAACTCAAGAAGAAATCAATAAGAGATTGACCACTGCACCAGTATTGGCATTACCAGACAAAAAAAATGATTTTGAGGTTTACTATGACACTATTCGTCAAGGACTAGGGTGTGTATTAATGTTGGAAGGGACAGTTGTTGCTTACGCATCCCGCCAACTCAGACCACATGAGCAGAATTATCTGACTCATAATTTGGATTTAGCAGCGGTGGTTCATGCCGTAAGGATATGTAGGCATTATTTGATTGGAAATAAATGTGAAATGTTTAGAGCTTATAAGAGCTTCAAGTATATTTTCACTCAATCTGATCTGAACTTGAGGTAGAGGAGACGGTTAGAATTGATAAAAGATTATGATCTAGACATCCAATATCATCCGGGAAAGGCTAATGTTGCAGCTGATGCCTTGAGCCGAAAAACATATTGTAGTAACAGTATGATCAAAGGATGCCCAGAGCAGCTACAGATAGAAATTCAGAAATTAAGGTTAGAATTTGTGGGTAAATCAAATGTGGCTTAGATGGAAGTGAGACCCACTCTGCATGATGAGATAAAGAAAGCGCAACAAAATGACCAACAAATTTAGAAAATTAAACAAGAATTACAGGAAGGCAAAGCACCAGGCTTTACAGAGGATGCCAATGGAGTTCTTAGATTGCAAGAACGTATCGGTATTCCAGATATGAAAGAGTTAAAGGTAATGATTTTGCGAGAAGATCAGGATTATAAGAGAGAAACTGAAAATTGGTCGAGTAAGGCAAAGGTTATAATGATAATCAGAGAAGGGACTTGAGTTTTAAAATTGGAGATTTTATCTATCTAGAAGTGACACCATTTAAAGGAGTACATAGGTTTCAGATAAAAGGGAAACTATCTCTGAGGTATGTCAGACCATATCAGATTCTTAAGAGAAGAGGAGAAGTTTCCTATCAGTTACATCTACCGCCAGAATTAAGTGAAGTGCATCCGGTATTTCATCTGTTTGAGACAGCTAAATGAAGAGATACCGCTGCAAGATATCAAATTGCAACCTGATTTAACCCATATAGAAGAGCGTGCGAATATATTAGAAGTGTCTGAACGAAAGTTAAGGAACCATGGTATAAAAGTTTGTAAAGTTCAATGGAAGAATCACACAGAGCAAGAGGCAACTTGGGAAAGAGAATCAGAATTGCACAAGAAATTCCCACACTTATTTAAAACCCAGCCGAATCTCGGGAATGAGACTCTTTTCAGGAGGGTAGATCTGTGACATCCTAAAAAATCCACTTTTAAAAATGTGTAAACTAACGTAGAAAATTTTTGTGAATGAATTGTTGTGTGCATAATGCTAAAATATTTAAAATCTCCTAATATTTATTGGTATTTCTCTTATATTAATTTAGAAAATCAAATTTATTAATTTTTGGTCCTTATTTTTGAAAAAAATTAATTAAGCTTTTAATTCAATGAAATTCCCCAAAAAAATTGAATCTAAATAAAATTTTAAACCCTAGACTAAATTTCATCTAAGTTTGTCCTAATTTTCCTTTTTCCTTTATTTTGTTTCCTTATTTTTATTTTTCCCTTTTCCTTTTCCTTTTTGTTTTTCTTTTTCCCTTTCGCTCTTTCCTTCTTCTTCTTCCTCCCTATTTCATCAAACCACCGGCGCAAGCAAACCACGGCCGTCTGTGGGTGCCGGCCTCGCCCACCGGCGCCACGAACCGACTGCAGCCACTCCCTTATCCCTCTTCACGTGCCCACAACTGATTGAACCAGCTACGTCGTCGAGTTAATCCCCGGCGAATCGACTTCATCGAACCGCCATGGCCGCCGACGTCATCCAAACTCAAAACCGACCTTGGAGCTCTTTAAATAGGCTATGCCAGACAAAATTTTGAATACAAAAGTTGATCGTCATCCTTTCTTCTATATTTCCCCTAAGATCCCCCTAACCATCACATATTGCATCGAGCAAATTTTGAGTGAAATCAAAGAAAGGTCTCTAAGAAACCCTAGTTAGTCGCCGGAAGCAAATCTCAAAATTGATTGTCCTCGGCCAATCATTCTCCAAATTAAAGGTACGCCGATGTTCTATGTACTCTAGGCTTCCTTTTCCCTAACTTGTTCAAACCAAAAAGCCACCGGAAATAGTTTACTCCGGTCGCCGCAGTGAACGCCGCTATCTCAATCCAATATGTCCCCAGCAAAATCAATGCTACAATTAGCTTTCTTACATCCACTAGATGCTTTCTAGCCCCTTGTATTGGTCGTACCACCGTCAAACTGGCATGACACCGGAGGCCGCCGCCGTTCCTCTCCTTCGGCCGCCACCATGCGCGTTGTCGGCCCATCTCAGAGCTTTCCCAACCAAATGAACCCTTTAGCTAGCATCACTATGTCTTGTAGATGCTTCCAAGCCCTTTTCCCTGGCCAACCTATCACCGGAAAGCTGTTCCGGCAAGCATCTCTGCCGCCGTCATGAGTCCACCGTCGCGACCCATGTCGCCCTTCCCCAAACCGGCTGACCTCAAAAATGGAATCACCATATCTTGTAGATGAGCAAGGACCTCCTTAACCCTAAGAAGCGACCGCGCTTGCCATTGTTCACCATTTCCCTTACCGGCTTGCCCGAGATGAAAGCCGAGAAGAAAAAGAAAGAAATAGAGAAGAAGAGGAACAGTGGGGGAGAGAGAGAAAGGAAAGGGAAGAAAATAAAAGAAATGAAAGAGGGAAGAGAGATAGAAAGAGGGCACAGTGGTTAGGTGAGTTGAGTGAGAGGATGAGGTCTCCGGTTTGAATCCACCTCAAACTCATTTTTTATTTCTATTTTTATTTTTGGAAGAGATACAAAAGAAGAAAGAAAATTAGGAAATTTAGAAATAACTTTTAGAAAATTAAATCTTCCCTAGTTGACCAATGAACTTTTTCAAACTTTTCGAACTCAAATTTATTTTATATTTATTAAATTTATCCATATTCCTTTGTAAGGATATTTTTATCTCTAAATTTTGATAAATCATTTTATTTTAAAATAAGCCCAAATTTTAAAGTTTTAGGATTTGACAAATGACCCTAAAAAATTAATTTGACCCCTTTTGACTCCTCTCAAATTTTATTTTGTATTTTTAAACCGGCCATTTCACTTAAACTTATGTATCCTCTTTTTTAAAAATATTTGAAATATTGCTTCCTATTCCTTTTATTTCTACTCAAGCTCTAAACTTTAAATCTAACAAATAAACTACCTATTTAAAAACTTTAAGAATTATCCATTCTTCTTTCCTCTTTAAAATATTTTAAATACTCTTTTTATTTTACTTTAGAACCTAAATTTTAAACTTTAGAACCTAACAAATAACCTTTCCTTTAAAATTTCAAAAACCACCTTTTAAACCCTTTTCGATTTATATATTTATTTAGCAATTCTTTGAAAGTTGTTCGTTTGATTTATTTTATCATTTATCGATAGATTGCGACATCGAGTTCGCAAAGGAAACTGAACTCGACCATATTGTCAATGCAAACATCTTCGCTGCCATTCAAGGAAATAAAGAATTTGAGTCCATTGATCCTGAAGGTAAGTCAAACTATCCATGATCATTTATAGCATTTGAAAATAAATAAATTCCATGTTATAGATGATATATTTAGATAGACATATTTTTCGGGATGGGTTAGTCAAGTCAGATAGTTATGATTTATTATTTCATGTAGTTTTAAATATTCACTAGACTATGCATGTTAATATTCTTTATGAATATAAGGGATTTTCTAGTTTATATAAGTTAACATTTCATGCATTAGAAGCATTTTATCATTTGATGTGTAGAAAAGGAGAAGTTTATTATTTTGTAAGTTTAGATATATTCTCTTTCTCCTTAGAAAAAAACCTTGATAACTTGGACTAGGTATAAAACTATCTCCATGATAGAATAAGTATTATCACATGCATTAGTATTTCATTCATGCTCACAAGAAGTTATTGCATGTGGCAAAATAGAAAAGTGATATATTATTTTATGGGAAAGGCAAATATAAGTCCTATCATCTCATGTGATATGAGAATGGTTTTGGTTGTATGCCAGAAAACATAAAAAACTCTTGTGCCAGAATAAGGACATAGTTTCGCCCATCCGATGAACCGGTTATACCAGCATAACATTTATATATTTCTCTTCGATGTCCTTAGGGACTCAGGAGATTTATTAATGCGCATAACAGCATTTGGAGATTTATAGTGTAGGTAAAGTCTTATTGGTGGACAGCTATGTAAACAACGGATAACAACGCCGATACTAACCAGATCGGTACCGTCTATTAAGATAGCGCAAGGTTTCACCAAGCGGGGGCAAGTGTGTGACGAGCAACTATTAAATAGGAGTGAGGACACCAATTACTGGTTAGAATTGGTGCCCCTATTAAGATAGCCCTTTAGGTCTCGTTCACACATCAGAAAAGGTTAGAACTATATAAATGCTATGTTATCCTTAGCCTTGTAACCTAGGGTTAATCCTCGGGTAAAGATGGGCAAACACTTCAGGATTGATTGTATTCAAATACGCCGTACTCCCAATCAATCGTGGCATGGGCACTTTTCTTAAGTATTATTATAAAATTTGGATATTCATATTTAATTATTTCTAGGAAGGGATGGAATATAGAACTATGCTCTTGATTAATATTCCTAAATATTCATATAAAATATTTTACAAGGGAATAGAATATATCATCATGCGACGAATATATTTACAATTCCCATCTCTTGTCGATATAGCATGCATGTTTATCTATATAAAATTATATCCAGTTTGGCTTGCTAAGTACCATCGGTGCTTGTCCTTGCATATAATATTTTTAGGAAACCTTGAAGCAAATGAAGAACTAGCAAGTACCCTAGAGGACTGGGAAGACAAGTACGATTTCTAGGTCGACTCTACACTCGGGCTATCCCTGTGGAAGTGTCGCGGCTTTCTTGTATTGTATGGTTTGTACTTGAACATTAATAGTTTGTAATAATATACGAAGTTTTTGTATCTATACTATCTCACGCGTAACCGGACTCCCGGGTGGTTATGTGGTATTGTGGGAGTTGACCTCTCTAGAGGAGACCCCACATCGCTCCAGGAGCAGAGTTCTGCTTCGGCACTCCCGACTTTGCCACCAACAAGGTCGTCGTCATCACGCCGACTCAGATCAAGACCGCACCCTCAGCGGTGTCCTTCCCTTTAGTGGTAGTATGCAGCAGTCGTCTCCACAAACACCTCGCTGACTTACGTCAGCAGATTGCCATGCAGCCAGACTATGAATCAGTCGGACATGTCTGGGGGCTTGGTCTCCCCACGTGGCTAACTCCATCAGGCTACGTCATGACTACACATGCGTGGGGGCTCCAACCTTCGCACGACTATCATGGCCTGACTAAGCCTCAGTTGGACATGAAGGAATACATGTAGGCTACGATAGCATAAATTCAAAATTTTTCTTCCGCGCACTCTAGGATAGCATGCGAGTAAGGGACTGTAGATTTTTACCATTTGACACGCAGGGTAGTGGAAGACTAAGTTGGAGAAGTCGGTCTAATGTACGCGTGTCGGGGAGGTTGCGGAGGGTTTGGCTCGGAGGTGGCGGCTAGGGTTTGCTCGTGGCAAATCTCAACTCATGTCTAAGATGAATTGCTTGTCAACGATCTCCACCCTTGCACCTCTATTTATAGAGTTAGCCGACTGGGCCTAGAGGGCCCATCTGGACTCTACCCCTATCTGGATCCTTATGCGAACTAAGCCTTATCCGAGTCAAAATTGGATACTTGTTCCAACCCGTTAAGTGTTCGACCCTGTACGTTCATGTATACTTGGTTACGATCTGAGAGCACTTCTCGGACAACCTGTCAACAGCGGCCCCTAGCGAAGCGTATTGACAGCAAAGTATACATAAAGATCATATCGGCTGAACCTGTAATGTGTTCACAAATCCCTTTGCCTCACAATATCAATTGAGCTATAGGCAAGACACGTCTCATCCTATCAATAGCTTAATCGTTCACTCAACCTTGTATTGGATTATATATCTATTGATTCACTCCTCAACCAACTTGGCATGGCCATGCACTTTTATAATCCATTACATCGAGAGGTCATCATCCGCACCAAAACAGCTAGAGTTCAATCCTATGCTTCTGGTTAAGAAGCAACCTCTGCACGGAGGACACAACATCCGTCAAGTTTCTCATGAAAAAATTGCTGCCATGTTCAGGACAAGCAAGTTGATTGTCGAGCCAAATCAGTAGACACCAATTCAACATGCTTTCGGCACTCAACATCAGCCGATCGGCTCCCAGTTTGTTCCTGACCAACAACATCCCATGATGCATCAATCTCCTCAGCATCACGTGGGGGGCATTATCAATTCCCTCTATCAGCCTCATTCTCCTCAGGCGCAATATCAACAAGGGGGAGCACATCAGCAGAAACCTTGGGCCGACATGCATCAGCCTCAGCCCAGTACTTGCCTCAACTTGATCAATTCGAACCGATGCAGCATCAGGTGCAGGGAGCACATCAGCAGAAACCTTGGGCCGACATGATTGCCGACGTGATTAGAGAACAATTCGACATCAAGCCCAAGGACACCGGCAATATGTATCGATACCCATATCAGGAATATTTTGAGAGGGTGCCACTGCCAAGCTGATACAAGGTGCCGGATTTTTCAAAATTCTTAGGGCAGGATAACGTGTCAACTTATGAACATGTTAGCCAATTCCTGGCTCAATGCAGTGAGGCATCGGCTACTGACGTTCTGAGGGTTAGATTATTCCCTCTCTCCTTATCTGGATCGGCTTTTACTTGGTTTTTTTCTTTACCATATAATTTTGTGCAAAGCTGGGCCAATTTGCAGAAGCAGTTTCATAGATACTTACGGTGGGGTTCATGAGATGAAACTATCCGATCTGACAGCTATCAGGCAGAAGCATGATGAATCTGTTCAGGATTACAAACAAAGGTTCATGGACATGAGGAATAGATGCTCTAGCCTGGTATGGTCGGATTCCCAGCTAGCCAATCTCGCTTTCTAGGACTTGTTGAAGCCCATCAGAGAAAGGTTTTGGGCTCAAGACTTTGAGAGCTTGGCTCATTTGGCCCAAAAGGTAACAACCCATGAGCAGAGATTCGAAGTGGCCAAGAAAGCTTTCAAAAAGGTTAGCCATGTTGCATACGCCTTCGAATCTGAAGAAGATAGTGTAACATCCTGAAAATCGGAGAACCGAAATCAGAACGTAAAAATCGGAACTTTCAAAAACCTTGGCTTATTGCTTCTTCTCGGGTTTGTTGCTTCTTATTTGCCAGCTCAGTTGCATAAAATTAGTCGTGGTCAATTTTCCCTTTCGGTATTTTTGGATGATTCGGAGTTGTCGAAACGGAGGTGCGAAAGCCGCATCAGGGTTTTAAAAAGGAATTCGAGGGAAACGCGGATTTATGAAAACGCGTTTTGGGAAATATAAAACAAAATTTTGATTGGGGATAGGTAAATCAAGACACAAAATAAATAATAAAGTTCTCGGAGTCGCACTCAAGTCCGGGAAAGTTTTGGAAAAATATAGGAGGGATATTGAAATTAGGGAGAAAAAAAGGATTTTTAAAATAAATAAATATGAAAAATATTATGGAAAAATAAAAGTCAAGAAAAAGTTAAAAATATAATGTTAAAAAATATTTTTGGAATATTAGGATTTATTTTGGAATTTTTAAAGGAAAGAAAATAGAAAATGGGAAAAGAAAATAGAAAATCGGGAAAAATAAAAAAGGTCACTATTCATATTGCGCCGGTGTTCGACGCCGTACGGCCCGCGCAAGCGGCACGCCACGCGCCGCGCGCGCCGCGCGCGCGCGGCGGCCCCTACACCCGCGCGCCGCTCGCCCGCCCGCCGCGCGCGCGCCGCCACGCGCGCGCGCCGCCCGCCGGCCGCCGCCGCGCGCGCGCTTGCGCCACGCGCCCGCCGCCGCGCCGCCCCGCCCGCTCGCCGCACCCTCGCCGCGCCCGCCCGTCGACCCCGCTCGCATCCCGCTCGCCGCACCACGTCGCAAGCGCCGCGCCCGGCCCGGCCTTCCGCGCCGCCGCGTGGAGACCGCCGTACCCGGCCCTCCCCGAGCTACGCCGCGTGTCGCGCCGCGCCGCGCACGCCCGAGCCGGCCCCTCCCCTCTCCACTCGCGCCGCGCCGCGCCGCGCCTATAAAAGGCCGCGCCCGCGCCCCCCTTTTCGCCGCATCGCCGCTCCTTTCCCCTCTCCCGAAGCGCCGCCGCCGCCGCCTAGCCGACGGAGCCGTCGCCGCCGTGCGCCAGTCCCTCTCCGTGCCCCACTGCTCCTCCCCGAGCCGCCGTCGCCGGTAAGCCCTCCTTGCGCCGCCCTTTTTCCTCACTACCGCCGCCTCTGTTTTGAAGCACCCCGGTCGAACACCTTGCGGCAAATAAACAAGCGACGGTGAAAAGAAAAAAAGAAAAAGAAAAAAGAAAATAAGGAAAAATTAGGAAAAATTGTGGAAAATTTGGAAAATATTTTGGGATAACTTGAGTAAAATTTTGGGCAAAAATAAATTATTTTTTCGCATATTTTCTCAGTGCAAAGTTTGAAAAATCGGAATCGAATGTTTTCCGGGATTCCGTTTCGCGTCGTTTTTAAATCCGGACTCCGATTAATTCTTTCTCGCCATTTAAATAGGCTTCTCTTTTGTGCTCAAACTCTCAAACCTCGAGCCCGAATTTTCTCCGCTGATATCTTCAAATTTAATTTCCCAAAATTATTACGATCGCCGTTTTTGCGAAAACCCTAGTCATCAACTAGATTCCAAAACATGGATTTTCCTAGCGACCCTTGTTCTAACTCGAGTAGAATTTTTGGCAAAACTTTTGGAGTTGTTTTCATGGCTTTTATGGTTCTTTTCGATCTCTCGGTATTTTATTGAATTCTAATTGAATTCAATTGATCTTTCGCACGTACGGGTAGCACTGAAGAAACCGGCATCGACCCCGCTGAAGATACCACCCCCTCAAGTGTGCGAGCAAGGCAAGTCATCACACTCCTTGAACATATTGATCCTACCTTGTGAAATGCTGTTGATTTCAAATTACAAATTGCACGCTTTACACAACAATTCCTATGCTTGATATACCCCGCTTTGATATTGATCACCATTAGAATTTATTCTTTGTAACCTTCGATGTGATATGACCGGAGAATAACTTCGGTACAAATGCTTAGCCCTGCTTACACTAGATCCCTGCATACTCATGATTTTCGCAAGAAAACTTTGTGCTCGGGCAACTACCTTAGGGGAGGTAGCTGAATTACGGCCTGTGGAGACATGAGCGCCACATGGCCCTGAGAATGTTGAACTAGGCTTGTTGAAAATTGAAAATGTTATACAAATGTTTTAGACTGGGGCGGCTGGATGGTTTGGGTGGATTTCGGAAAAGGCAAGTGCCGACCCTGGTCAATTAAGGACCGAGCCATGAGATAGCCGGGAAACGAGCCAGTACAACCGTACTTCTCGAATGGGTATAGACCTAGCTGACTAGATAGCCGAGCGGAGGCAGTATCCTTGCATAGATGGTTCTCTATGATGTTGTTACGGGATGAGAATGAGGCTGCGGCCTTTGTTGTGAATGGTGGAATTAAACCGATACTAAATAAACTTAAAGATTGAGAAAGTTTCCCTTACCCCGGGTGCGCCAGAACTCCTCTCACTGCTAGAAAAGGACGGCTAGAGTGCATGAGGGCTTAAGTTCATGGAGCGGAGTGCGCCAAAGCAAGGTTATCAAAAGGCTTTGCCGTGACCGTCTCATGTGTTGAGGCGTAGGCTCATTTGTTGGGCTGTTGCGGAGTACGGGTAAAGTGTACATCCACCGCGTGAGTAAATCAATCTATTCGAATAGCCGTGCTCGCGGATATCGAGCATCGTGACAAGACTTTCGCTTGGCTAGACTTTAAACTTAAAATTGCTGGGATGGGTATGCATGAGGATTTCATTCGCTGGTGGGTCAACTTCTCGAGAAGCGAGAAGGGGTAGATTCCCCAGAAAATCATGACGAACCGGAGGCGGAAAGCCATCCTTGGAATCACGATGGATGGTAGACAGAACCGTCACCGGATTAATGAACTGTGAAACTAAAACTTGATTGGCTAGTCGATTGGTTTGTGAAAAGAATTGTGAAAACTAGCTTTATGCAAAAGAACCCCAGCCATGTTCTTTGAATAACCCTATCATATGCATCAATTCTGTGTTGGCTTGCTGAGTACGGTTGGTACTCACCCTTGCTATACGCACAAACCTCCAGTGATGGAAATGAAGAGCCGAAGACCCATACGCGTATTACCGGGAGGGCGAAGGAACCGACGGCGCATACTAGATCTTAGCTCCGGCCGTTGCTCGTGGCAAATGACAAGCCGCGCCTCTATTCCGCCGCCGTATCTAAATTTCGTTTTTGTGTTGTATGCGGACCATAAGGTCCTGTGGGTTGAACATTGCCTTCGGGCCTATTGATGTAATAATGGTGATGTAAGACTATTCGTGCATGTGCACCTGATTATCCAGTACTGCATTCGTGGGTACCAACTACTCGATCCAGGGAAATGGTACTATGAACACGAAAGATTCCCGTCTCAAAAACGGGGGTCCACAGATAGTGACTCTGAAATGGCAGCAGCCGAATGGGCTAGGAGTAAGAAGGTTATTACATGTCAATGGGTCAAGAATTTGGCCAAGGAAGAAAAATATGATTTTGATATCACCAAGGCTAACAAGATTTTTGACCTGCTACTTCGGGAGAAGCAAATCCAGCTTCCAGCCGGCCATGTCATCCCATCGACTGAGGAGTTGAAAAAGAGGAAGTATTGCAAGTGGCACAACACTAGATCTCATAGCACCAATGATTGCAAAGTCCTTAGACAGCAAGTCCAATCGGTATCGAGGCGGGCTAAATCAAATTTGAAGACTCGAAGAAGCCGATGAAAGTTGATGGCAACCCTTTTCCCGTCAACATGGTTCACACGAGTGGGAGGGTAGCTGATAGGAAAGATTATCGGTCCAGGAAGCCTAACTCTCTTAGAATCATCGACAACCACCAGAGAGAACATGACAGGCGGGAAAGAGAGGTACTATCAGGAAGATGACAGCTTTTATCCCCATTGGGGCTGTGAATTTTTTAGATTTTGCTGGAATGAAGGGATGAGGCTGCCATCAATCGAAAATTGTCCAGCGTGCAGCAAATGTGATGGCTATTATGCTAGAGAGTCTAGCCAATCTCGTCCTGAGAGAAATCGGTTGCTACAAAAGAAACTCCCTGTTCATTAGAGGTAGGGTCCAATTCATCATGATTTTATGCAGGACTCTGATGAAGATGAAGATGAGACCATGAACCAATAATGGTGCCCTTCGGATACTTTCACTAAGAGTTAGAAAAGGATGGTACAGAGGACGAAGAGCAGGGGTCAGCTCCAGGAGGTTGAAGCCAAGATCAATCATCGGCTGAAGAAGAAGAAACAAGAACGCCCAAAGAAAGACTGGCGTGTTAAGAGCAAGGTGCTCTCAGCTGATGAGGTCCAAGCTGACAAGGCAAAAAGGTTGGCTATGGGAAAAGCTGTTGCTTCTGCATCGGTTAACATGGTATTTGTATTGCTAGCCGAATATGAGGCTAATCAAGCTGATGCAGACCTCGTAGAAGAATCCCTCGCCAAGTTGGTTTTGTCCCAGAGCAGGCTATTTTTAAAAAACCAGAGGGGATAGGGCATCGACACCTTAAGCTACTGTTTGTTTAGGGGTTTGTCAATGGCAAACCGATGTCGAAGATGTTGGTTGATGGAGGAGCTGCCATGAATTTGATGGCATATGCCACATTCAAGAAGTTGGGCATGAGTTCGGACGACCTCATCAAGACCAACAAGGACTTTGGAGGAAATCCATCTGAAACCAAAGGGGTTTTGAACGTAAAGCTGACAATCAGTAGCAAGACTGTTCCCACAACGTTTTTTGTCATCGATGGGAAGGGATCATATAGTCTGTTGCTAGGAAGGGATGGGATTCACGCCAATTGCTGCATTCCTTCGACTATGCATCAGAGCCCTCCAATATTGGTTCCTCCATAGAAAGGGGTGCCTTTCAATTTATACTTGTCAGGCGATGAGAAGTCAATCAGCTCGGTATTGATCCAGGAGTTCGAGGGCAAGGAAAGAGCAATATTTTATTTAAGCAGAAGGCTTTTGGATGCAGAGACAAGGTATTCTCTGGTGGAGAAGTTATGTTTATGCCTGTATTTTTCTTGTACAAAGTTAAGGCACTATTTGATATCCAATGAATGCACCATAGTTTGCAGAGCTGATATTGTCAAGTATATGCTATCGGTTCCAGTGCTGAAAGGACGAGTTGGAAAATGGATCTATGCCTTAACAAAATTTGATCTCAGGTATGAGTCACCTAAAGCAGTCAAGGGACAGGTGTTGACGCCAAAAACAACACACGCGGCCTGGGAGATCTGCTTAGCTCTAGTGCAGGTCCTAAAATTCATGAAGCATGGGTGTGCCAGTCAGTTTGATCCTGCCACTAACAAGATATACAAAGCAGCAAAACATAAAACATATCGGCCGATAAGCTGACAGGCCGATAGCGCGATCCGAGCCGATGCTGATGTCAACCGATGTAGTTAGGATTTTAATGCATCGGCTGTGTGTTAAGAAACATCTATAATAAAGGCGATTGGCTGACGATAACATGATGATAAAATAAACATTGATCAAGACATTGAAGCATACAACGGCTGGAGATCTGATGGCATAAAATCCGACAGATAAACAATGATCAATGAACGCTCTGTTGTCATCGGCTAGAAACCAACTTATATGCAATCCTTACCAGCCGATGCAACGTCCATGAGAAATTAGCTTTTCCTGATCGACGGTAGATATCAATAGTATATAATCTAGGTCTCAAAATATGTTTAAACCAAGTGACTGGGATAGATCGGTAGCGTACCGAGACATTATAAATCACTTATATCTAAACATACCTTAAGACAGAGATTATATCTATTCATATCATAGCCGATGTCATGTCCAGATTACTCATTGGTTGAAACTCCGATGAAACCCTTAGTGGCAGCCAACAGGCAGGCTAGAGATTATGTTCCTAATCACGACATAGCAGGTCAAACTGAACTGATGCAGCACTAAGTATGAAAGGAAACATAATATCTAGACAATCAAGCCGTTGATGGATTTTCGGGGTGGTAGATGCCTAAGCTAATCTAATCTAGTACACAGTTTAGCCGGTATCGGCAGAAACCCTAAAGCGAGAGACAGTCGATAAAGCAAAATTGAGATAACAGGACTAGATCAACAGAGACATATGATAAATAAGTAGACAAATATGTTAACAAAACTGGAGCAATCCAAGAGATCGAATGTACTGATGCAGCCTTGGACGACGCAGAAGTAGCCAATACAATTACCTGGGCTGACGGAATACTGGACTTACCCCTTCGCTGGAGATCGAAGCCGATGCAGCCCCGCGTCAGGTGCCAAGTTCTGCCAGATAAATAAAGTAGAAAAAGTAAAAGGTGGCGATGCGCCGAATTGTATTGATCGTGAGATTGATACTTACATGAACCTCGGGCTTACATATTTATACCGAAGGCTAACAAAGATCCTAACAAATTATGATTCAAACTTTCCTAAAGATAAAAGGAAACAAACCGAGTCCTGACTGGACACTAACAAACTTTTTTAAAGATAAAATAGAAAACTTAACAAACTCTTCCTAATTAATAGATATAAGCCGCATCGTTCCTGGACTTGGTTTCTTCTGGATAAGACTTTCTCAAACCGAATCTAATAAGAATCCGACTGCTGAAGACGTTGATAACAAAAAACCTCCATCGGCTAATGTAGGACTCTAAGTTGATTCTAGCTTTGAGCCGATGTTGACCTTGAGCCGATGGGGCTTCCGAGGCTTACCAAATTCGGGTATTAACAACATGCCATAGCCGATTTCATTGTTGAGCATCATGATGACTCAATCGGCTCAGTTGATATAGTGCCTTGGACTTTGTTCTTTGATGGATCAGTTTGTACCCATGGCTGTGGTATCGGCTTGGTCATCATATCACCTAGGGGGCAAGTTTTGAGTTCGCCTATACTATTAAGCCCTATGCTACCAATAACCAAGCCGAGTACGAAGCAGTTCTCAAAGGATTGCAACTTTTGAAGGAAGTTGAAGCCGATGCCGTGGAGATCATGGGTGATTCTTTGTTGGTCATCAATCAGCTAGCTAGAGAATATGAATGCAAGAACGATCCATTGATGATCTTGTTTACACCCAAAATTGGAATCTAGTGATTGAAACAAGGAAAATTGCCAATATTTGGAAATTTGCCGCTTCTTCGGAGAGGCTGGTCCTCGACCGCCGTGTATATGCCGGCCTGACGGGCGGTGGGGGTCGGTCGATCGGTGGCATGTGGCCTGTCCCGACCGGGCAAAGTATGAAACCTAGCCGAATTCGTCGGTACTCGGGTTTCCTTTTTCCATACGGTATGTCTCGGGTTTCCAACGGTGTCTACCCCAAATTGGATGTGGAGAAGGGCCTGTGGAGGGCAAGACTAACCCCTATTTAAGGGCCAAGGTTGGTTCAATTGGCATAACCAATACATACACAAATAAAACCAATCTAGCTTCTAGTTTTTAGCCAATTGAATCGTTCTTTTACTTTTACTACATTAGTTCATCCATTTTTGTCGATTTGCGCCGTAAATCATCCGACGCCGCTGCAAGAGTGCGACATCTCTTTGTAAGTTTGTATTGAAAACTTTCCGTTCGCCCACGAGACGGGTGTTTATCTATATTTTTATCTAAATCGGCTCTGCTAGCCGGTTTAATCTATAAAACCTATCTTGCTTTAGTTCTTTGCTAGATCAAGGTGGTTGGCAACTCCATATCACCGCAAGGCGTTTAGGTGAATCGATCGTGCTAATGCCTTAGCCAAAAAAGGTGCCAACACAATTTTTGGCGACTCCACTGGGGAAGTCCGCTCAACGTCATCTCAATTTCAATGTCGCCATGACAAAGCAAGTTGCGCAAGAGGTAAGCCCATCTAACGTTGTCCACATCTCGTTGGATGACCTATATGGGCAAACGCACAAGATTATGGAGGAGCGGATCAAGGCGATCACGCAAGAGGTTTTGGACAAATCGTGTACCAAAACCCGTCAAGGTGTCATCCTCAAGCCCAAGAGCCCGCTCAAGGTCATCCACGATGAGGTAAGCATTGATGACCTAGCTCTTCCTATCCAAAGACTCGTAGCAAGTATGGTGGATGAGTCCGTCACCGTCGCCGTCAATAATAACATTGAATCCACTATGGAGTCTTGCTTTAATAGGATGTTTAATGCGCATATGGGTGCTAAATCTGGCTCTCCCAAGGCCAATTTACCATTTACCTCTGTTGCGAGCACTAGCCAAGCCCCTGTACATCACATATTTAGCAAAACCGACAGGGCAATCATGCAACCACACGAGGGAGTGAGTTCTGTGCCTTCTGCGGTCGGCCGGCCCTACGGCCGGTCGGCCCGCGCATCCTACATCGGTCGGGCGGTCCACGGGCCGGTCGACCTTTCCTACATCGGTCGGGCCGGCCTACAGGCCGGTCAGACCGCCTTCACCGGTCTGACTGGAGGCTACATGACCGGTCAGACCACACCCTACCCGGCCAGTGAGACCGGCGCTTTGGTGCAGGTGCAGGAAGTAGATCCGATCATGGGTAATTCGGTTTTGTACCACGTTCCTGCACATGACCCCCCTGTAGCTACTGTTCATGCATAAGTTCCTCCACACGTTCCCAATCAGTACAATGATCCTAATAGGGGATGCCCGCATGACACTGGGTATGGCCAATATGGCAATATTGCGCCGCAACAACCGTTTTTTAGGCCGCCGGTTTTACCCAGTCGGCCAAGACCTGAAAACATGGAGGAACAAATTAGGAATATTATTAGGGAATCATTTGGAATTGAGCCCAGGAATCGTGCTAGGGTTTACCAAAAGTCGTATCCTGATCACTTCGATAATATTCCAAATCCTCGTGGCTATAGAGTTCCCGAATTTACTAAATTCAGTGGTGAGGATAATAGGACCACATGGGAGCATATAGGCCAATTCTTAGCGCAATGTGGAGAGGCAAGTACTTCTGATGCTTTTAAATTGTGCTTATTTTCTTTATCATTGTCCGGTACTGCTTTTACATGGTTTACTTCATTACCGGCTAATTCTATTCATACTCGGGCTCAGTTAGAACAGAAATTCCATGATTATTTTTATACTGGTGAAACTGAGCTTAGACTTTGTGATTTAACATCGGTTAGACAAAAATATAATGAGTTTGTAACTGATTATATTAAGAGATTTAGAGATGCTAGAGACCAGTGTTTTAGTTTAAGTATAACTGAAAGAGATTTGGCTGATCTTGCTTTTAGCGGTTTACTTGCTCCTATTAAGGAGAGGTTAGATGGCCAACAATTTCTCGATGTTAGTCAGGTTATGCAAAAGGCTCTGGCTCAGGAAAGCCAAGTCAGAGATAGTAAAAAATTTGTTAGGCCCAGTGATAAGAAACTTCATGTTAGCATGATTGATTGCCCTGATAGTGATTCCGATGTTCATGAGGTGGATCATGATATGTACATTGCTGAGTGGTCTTGGACTAACAAGAGTAATCCTTTTGTTAGTACTAGCTTGATGCCGACTCCTCGCAAGGATCAGCAAAGTGAGATTAAGTATAGTTTTGATGTGGCCAAGTGTGATAAGATTTTTTATTATCTTTTAGAAGAAAAGCAAATTAAATTGCCTAAAGGCCATGTCATACCTTCGGCGGAAGAATTGAAGCGTCGTTCTTACTGTAAGTGGCATGACTCTTATTCTCATTCTACTAATGACTGTAATGTTTTTCGTCGACAGGTTCAATCGGCCATAGAAGAAGGACGGTTGAAATTCACTGAGGGCGCCAAGATGAAGCTTGACAGCGACCCTTTCCCTGTTAATGTCGTTGATCTCGACGGCAAGAAGGTGTTGATTCGGCCGGAGCAAGCCGAATCTACTAAGGGGAGGGAGGTTGTTGTTGGAGAGCCTAGGGTTAAGATGCTTATGCTGAAGAGTCCGGAGATTGGTGTTTGGAAGAGAAACGAGGGTAAAGCTTCAACAACAAGGAGACCCCGGAAGCCAAAGGTCACTTTTGATATGCTCTTAAACAAGTACGAGAAGAGGAGCATCGAGAAAGAGGATAATAAAGGAAAAAGGCCAAGATCGCCTCCTAGGGAGCGATTTGGCCATTCGTCAAGAGCATTAGAGCCACTGTTCCCGCATTGTCCTCAAGTCATGCCATGGGGACCTTCCCAATGTCGCCGCCAGGTTATCCTTTTCCTTACTTCATGCCTTCAGGGGCACCGCCACCAATGTATAATCATATGCCTCCGATGAAATTTCATCACGGATGGGGAAGGGAGAGGAGATCATCTCATGAAGGTGCGTCCTCATCAAATGGAAGCCGGTTTTCACCAAGAAATCGGTTTGGGGAAGAGAAGAGGGCGCATAAGCGTGCTAAGGCTGAGGAGGGCTTCGGAGGTCATTATTGTCAAGATAGGATCTCATGATGTGCCAATATCATCTGGAGAAGAGGCTAGGATGGTTTTTGGCAATCAAGACGAAGCCGAGAAGGGTTCTCGCGCAGAGAGCAAATGTGACTCGACGCCCGACGGGTCCGACCGGGCCTCGGGTCGGTCCGACCGAGCCCTCCGGCCGGTCCGACCGTGGTCCTCATGTCGGTTTGACCAGGCCTGATGGCCGGTCTGACCATGTCTTCTGACCGGTCTGACCACAGGCACAGGGCCGGTCCGACCGGTTACCGTAGCCGGTCTAACCGACAGTCTACTAGAGGTGGTTCAGATTTTACTTCTTCTTCGCGGAGAAATAATGGAGGACATTATATAATGCCTGGAACAGAGCCAAAGCCGAGGTGGATGCCTAAGGATTTGGACTTAACGGCTACTCGGAAGAGGAGGTTGCAACGTCTTCGGGCCAATTAGTTAAGGGAAAAGGAGGCCGAAGAATGGAGAGACAAGAGATTTGAGGAGCTGCGACCACCACCAATGAAGGTATGGAAGTCCAAATCGACAAAGGGTAAACAGCCGGTGGTTGTTCGGGCAGAAGAAGAAGAAAAGGAAGAAGATGGACAATAGGCTGAGGAGTCATCACCGGGTGAGAGCATGGACATCAGTATGGTGTGCGTGTTGCCCATGGAGTTCTGTGCCATGGAGGAGACTGAGGTGGCTCAACTCTCACTAGGTCCAAGAGACGCGGTTTTTGAGAAACCCGACGAGTCAAACCATCATATGAAGCCTCTTTATCTTAAGGGTCATATTGATGGAAAGCCGGTCTCTAGGATGCTAGTAGATGGAGGCGCTGCTATGAACCTGATGCCGTATTCACTGTTCAAAAAGTTGGGTCATGAAGAAGATGTGTTGAAGAAGACCAACATGTTGCTCAACGGCTTCAATGGTGAATCAACTGAGGCTAAGGGGATCCTGTCTGTGGAGCTCACGATGGGCAACAAGACGTTGCCTACTGCCTTCTTCATCGTAGATGTACAAGGTAATTTCAGTCTTATCTTGGGGCACTGTTGGATCCATGCCAACTGTTATGTTCCCTCTACCTTGCATCAATGTTTAATTCAATGGGACGGTGATGATGTTGAGGTTGTCCAAGCAGACACATTGGCTGAGATTGCAACGGTCGATGTTCCAGTAGTGTGGAAACATGGAGATATGCATTGTTTGTCACGGTTAGATCTTTCTAGCTTTGATTTTATCAGTGTTTCCAAGGATGGTTTTGTACCTATTTCTGTAAAGCCGGCTAGTTTAGCACGGCTAGGTGATATTACTTTATATGATGAATAAAGCAACCAATTTAGAGTGGTTACAGAAGAGGGTACAAGAATATCGATCAACAAAGAACGATATTGGGGAAACCATAGAAGATTTTGACGAAGTAGAGAAACTTGGTCAAGGGTTTACATCGGCCGATCCATTACAAGAAGTGGACATAGGAGATGGAAGTATTCCAAGGCCGACTTTTGTAAACAAAAATATGCAAGCTGATTATAAAGTTAAAATAATCGAGTTGCTTAAAGAATAGGTTGATTGCTTTGCATGGGAGTACCATGAGATGCCAGGACTTAGCCGTGAGCTTGTTGAGCATCGGCTTCCGATAAAATCAGGGTTTAGGCCGTATAAACAACCCCCTCGTCATTTTAATCCTCTCATATATGATCGTGTCAAAGAAGAGATAGACCGATTATTGAAGGCGAGGCTTATTAGGCCATGCCGGTATGCGGAGTGGGCGTCCAACATCGTTCCAGTTGAGAACAAAGGGAGCGGTAAGATTATAGTATGCATAGATTTTAGAGATCTAAATAAAGCCACTCCTAAATATGAATATCCTATGCCTATAGCTGACATGTTAATAAATGATGCTTCGGGCCATAGAGTGATTAGTTTCTTGGATGGTAATGCCGGCTACAATCAAATCTTTATGGCAAAAGAGGATATGTATAAGACGGCTTTTAGGTGTCAGGGATTTGTTGGGTTGTTTGAGTGGGTCGTTATGACATTCGGGTTAAAAAATGCCGGTGCAACATATCAAAGAGCGATGAACTTGATTTTTCATGATTTGCTTGGTTTCATCCTAGAAATTTATATTGATGATATTGTCATCAAATCGGATGGTATGGATGGTCATATAGCCGATTTGAGATTAGCTTTTGAGAGGATGCGTCGGTATGGTTTGAAGATGAATCCACTCAAATGTGTTTTTGGTGTGTCAGCGGGAAAGTTCTTGGGATTCATGGTACATGAGAGAGGGATTGAGATTTATCCTAAGAAGGTTGAGAAGATTCAAGATTTTAAAGCGCTAACATGCAAGAGAGAAGTTCAGAAGTTGCTAGGTAAGGTGAATTACTTGAGGAGATTTATATCTAACCTAGCGGGTAAAATCGATGCTTTTGTTCCTATCTGACGTTTGAAAAAAGAAGCCGATTTTACTTGGGGGCAGCACAACAAGAGGCATTTGAGGTTTTGAAAAAATACTTATATACTCCACCCGTGGTGCGAGCTCCTAAAGCCGGAATTTCGTTTCGGTTGTATATCGCTGCCGAAGACAAAGTTATTGGATCCGTTTGACGTAAGAGGAAGATGACAAAGAGTACATAATCACATATTTGAACCGCCGTCTTTTAGATGCCGAAACGAGGTATGTTTTTGTAGAAAGACTTTGTCTGTCTTTATACTATGCTTGTACCAAGTTGCGTCATTACTTGTTATCTAGTACATGCATAGTTGCTTGTCAGACCGATGTCGTTAAGCATATGTTGCAAAGGCCAATTCTGAGTGGGAGAATTGGCAAATGGGCATATACATTGATTGAGTATGATTTAGCTTATGAATCGTTGAAATCCATGAAAGGCCAAATTGTAGTAGATTTTATAATAGACCATCATATAGATATTGCTTATGAAGATGAGGTTTGCTTGCTTAGTGTTACACCTTGGAAGGTTTATTTTGATGGCTCCTCGTGTAAGGAGGGTCAAGGTATAGGTGTAGTTTTGATTTTGCCCAATGGTCAATGTTTTGAGGCATCGGTTCGTTTGGAGTATTATTGTACAAATAATGAAGCCGAATACGATGCTTTGTTATTCGGTTTACAAATGATGGAGATTGTTTGAGCTACACACGTAGAAGCATTTGGTGACTCAGAGTTGTTGGTGCAACAAGTTGCCGGGGTTTACAAGTGCTTTGATGGGTCACTAAACAGGTATCTTGATCAATGCTTGGATATTATTGCCAATTTTGATGATTTTACCATTAGGCATATTGTTAGAAGTGAAAATTCTAGAGCAAATGATTTGGCTCAACAAGCATCTGGTTATAGTGTTAAAAGAGGAGTATTTTTCATACTAGAGAACCGGTGCTTGATTATAATTCTTTGAACGAAATTGGCAAGGATGCAGATCGCAGGCGGTTTGATCAGCGCACTGTTGTCGATTTGACCGTGGATGGCCGGCGGTCTGACCAGTGCTCTGTGGCCGGTCTGACCGTGGGTGGTCCGCGGTTTGACCGGCATTGCTTGGCCGGTCAGACCGGGCTCACAGAAGATGCTGGGGGGCACAATTTTACTGATGCAGAGACCGAATTGAGATAAAATTCGGACATTTCTGCCCTGGAAACAACATAAGATTAGAGAGTACCTTTGATTCAATATTTAAAAGATCCTAGCCTTAAGGTTGATCGAAAAATTCGGTGGCAAGCGTTTAAGTATACCTTGCTCGATGGAGATTTGTATTGCCGAAATATAGATGGGGTATTATTGAAGTGCCTAGATAGTGATAAATCTAAAGTGGCTATGGGGAAGGTACATGAGGGTATTTGTGGAACACATCAATCAACCCATAAGATGAATTGGTTGCTTAGGAGAGCGCGGTTCTATTGGCCGAAAATGATTGATGATTGTTTTAGATACTATAAAGGATGCGAAGCCTGTCCACGGTTCGGAAATGTTCAATTGGCACCGGCTGCGGTGTTGAACCCTATTATTAAACCATGGTCGTTCCGAGGTTGGGCTTTGGACTTCATTGGTCAGATTTATCCTTCATCATCAAAAGGGCATCGGTTCGTGCTAGTTACGACGGATTACTTTACTAAGTGGGCCGAAGCCATGCCGCTCAAGAATATGACTCATACGGAGGTAATTGACTTTATTTTGAAGCATATCATACATAGATTCGGCATTCCTCGGACATTGACTACGGATCAAGGAGCTTCTTTTATGTCTAAAGAGGTAAAAAATCTTGCCGAATCTTATGGTATTAAGTTGTTGAGTTCTTCTCCTTACTACGCTCAGGCTAATGGACACGCCAAGTCTAGTAATAAAACTTTGCTAAAGTTGGTTAAAAAGAAGATCGAAGAACATCCCAAGAGGTGGCATGAGGTGCTTTCTCAGGCATTATGGGCACATCGAATATCTAAACATGGTGCTACCAAGGTAACCCCTTTTGAGCTAGCCTATGGACAAGATGCCGTTTTACCGGTTGAAGTAAATCTTGGCTCCCTTCGATATATAAAGCAAGACGATTTGTCGGCTGAAGATTACAAGTTAATGTTGGGAGATAATCTCGATGAAGTGGTTGACAAAAGTTTGAAGGCTTTTGAAGAAATAGAGGAAGAGAAGAAGAGGTTGCCAAAGAATACAACAAAAGGGTGAGGGCAAAGACGTAGGATACTTGGTATGGAAGACAATTTTGCCTTTGGGTTCTCGATCTAAGGAATTCAGTAAGTGGTCGCAAAGTTGGGAGGGACCTTATCGGATATGCGGAATCTTTCACGGGAATGCATATTTACCTGGAAACACATCAAGGAGAACGGTTTCAGCGAGCTATTAACGGTAAATACCTAAAGAGATGCTTCCCAAGTGTTTGGCAAGATGCTTAGGAAGCTCTATGGCCGGTAATTAGATTATCGTCCTGAGATAAACATGTTCCATGCTTTTAGATTCATGATGTTCATCATAAAAGGTAGGGGCATGTGTTTACACCCAAAATTGGCATCTAGTGATTAAAACAATGAAAATTGCCAATATTTGGAAATCGTCGGTTTCCTTCAGACAGCGGTCCGCCGCCATGTATAGGCCGTCGGGCAAGGCGTGGGAGCCGGTCAGACCTATAGCATGTGGCCGGTCTGACCGGCAGTCCGAAACCTAGCCAAATTTGTCGGTACTCGGATTTTCTTCCTCCATATTGTATGTCTTGGGTTTTCAAAGGTGTCTACCCCGAATTGGACATGGAGAAGTGTCACGCCCAGAAATTCACACCAGAATTTCTGCAGCTAATTTGTGCATTACATCCTCGTCCAGGAATCAGCCGAGGTACACAAATCGACGTTATTGATAATACAGAATCCTCGTCTTAGAAACAATATAAAAAGAGTTACATAAATGCAGCGGAAAAGAAAGTAAAACTGACTTAAACTAAACTTTGACACGAGCGAAGCGGAACACCAACTCCACAGCTAAACCTTGACGAGAACAAGCCTACACCTCCTCGGAGACCTCGCTCTCAACCTCTGGCACTGAAGGGGGAAAAAGAAGCAAGACTGAGTACAACCACCGTACTCAACAAGTCACACCGGAAAAGGGGACATGATGCAAGATAAATAACAAGGAAAGGTCAAGGGCTCAATTTGCATAAACAGCATTTGCAGAATACAGTAATGATATTTGAAGACAGTAAAACAGTAGTAACATTTAAGCAGTATTAAATAAACACTGTCCAACGCTCAAACCACGTTGCAACAGGCCCATCCATCCACCTGCACTAGTCATAATCCAACATTTCATGCGAATAAAGAAAAATGAGACTAATCAAGGTGAATCTGGTCGATCGCCCGTAACCGTGGGCACGGCTATTCGAATAGTTTTTACTCTGATCAGAGGTGTACAACTGTACCCACAAGACACAATCCCACAACACATTACCGTGCGCCGGTACACCACCACGGTGCCCCGGAAAGGAATTGTGACAGGACCCTTCACATAACTCCCTCTAATCAATCGTACCACACCAAGGTTTCGCCCCCATTCCCATCGGGCAATGGGCAGCCCCCTCTAGTGCCGCGGTGAATCCGGAGCTGATCAACCCTTAAAACCGGGCCGACCCAACTCCATCACGCTCACCCTCTCTCGGGATACGTTAACTAGAGACGCTATGCTACAAGCCCACCATTACCCATGCGGCTTGTGGTATGCACGGCATTTCTTCCGTGGTTTCCGTGAACCGGTCCTTAGTCGTCATGAGCACGCTAACCAAAGTCCAACCATGTGCTCACGACCCACCTTTCTTATAATTCAGTATTATTAAGAACTAAAGTCATATCTTAATATCATCGGAAGGACCACTTTAGAAATAACCTTGTTTAGTGTGATTCCCTTAAGTGAGCTAGTTGCACTAAGCATGACTAAGCAACCTTAACCTATAATCTAGTCACATTGGATCCCAAGTGATCAATGGTATAAGGTAAACAATCCTGTGGTTGAGTACAATAGGTATAAAACATCCCATGAAATGACATTCTAAAACATATGCGATTTGAACGAAAAGAGATATTTACATAAAATAGGTACAATATGGTCAATGTAAGGTATGACTTGCCTTGCTCGGAGACGAGGAACCTCGGCGACTACTTCGAAGAGAACGGGCTCGCGGAAAACTCTAATCTACACGACAAACAAAGCACTCAACAAACACCCTAAAAAGTCTACTGAAACAGCACTGAAAAGTAGTTTTAATGGATTCTTGACATTTTTCTGGATTTAATGAAGTTTGAACGGACTAAAACGGAGCTCGGATTCAAAAGATATGAATTTTAGAAGTTTAATTGCGATTTTTAAACTAAACAAAAAAGATTAAATTATTTATTGCGCAATTAAGTCCCTGGTGACGTCACCCTTGCGCTGGCACGTGGCTGACGTCAAGCATGACGTCGCGGGCAGCGGCGCGCCCTAGGGCCGACGGCGCCGGCCTGCAGCCGCGGCGGCGCGGCGCGGCGGCCGGATTGCTGCCACGTGGCGCAATCCGAGCGGTCGGATTGGCGACGACGTGGCGTGATCGGGCGGCCGGATGGCGACGATCGGACGGCGCAAATCCATCACGATCGGACGGCGCGCAGATCCGTCCGATCCGCAAGATCGGACGGCACGGGCGCGCTAGGTTAGGGTTAGGGTTAGGGTTTGGACGCGCGCGGCGACGCACGTGCGCGCCGCGGCGACCATCCGAGCGGCGGCGGGGCGGCGGCGACGACCCGACGGACGGCGGCGGACCGGCGGCGACAACCCGACTAGCGGCGGCGTGCGCGCGAAAGGAAAAAGGACTCAAACGAAAGACACAAAGGAGTCCGGACGGCGGCGAGCTCACCGGCGGATGAGTCGACGGAGAACGGCGGCGACACGGGCTAGAAAACACGGTGAACAAAGGGGAACCGAGGCGGAGCTTGAGGGGTTTTATAGGGGGAGAGGAGACCGAAACGGGCACGAAACGACGGGGATAAGGTCGCCGAAAACTCGACTCTGGAGGAGAGAGGGCAGATACGGCGGCCGCTGGGGGCGGCGCGCGCGCTATGGGCGCGAGAGGTGCGGGCACGGTGCGGCGGCACGGGCCGAGCCCTGCGCGGGGCCCACGCGGCGCGAGAGCGGAAACGCCCGGGCAAGCCGGGCGCGGCGCGCGCGGCGCGGCTGGGCCGGCCGGCGCGGGAAGGCGGCTCCGACAGTGGGGCTCACTGCCGGTGGCCCGCGGCGCGAGGGACGCGAACCGACTTGCGCGGCGCGGACCGTGGGCTTCGCCCACGTCCGGAAAGGGCGCGCGCGGGAGCCGGGCCGTCGGCCGTTAGGGCGCCGGCGGGAAAGGGAGGCCGTACGGCGTACGGAAAAAGGAGAAAAGAAAAAAAGAAAAAAGAAAAAGGAAAAAGGGACTTAATTAAATTCCCGTTTTCTTATTTAATTGATTAAAAATACTTAGAGTGCTCTAAAAATTCCAAAAAAATCTCGTTAGCGTATTTTGACATGAAGAATTCAAGAAAAATCCTATCATGTCATTTCCATTTATTAATTGTATTTTAAAATTATAGGTTGACTCCAGTTAATTTCGAAATTCCGATTATTTCGGGTAAATTAGTTAAATGAATTAGGGAGAAACTCGGGATGTGACAACCTACCCCTTAAACGGAATCTCGACCCCGAGATTCGGAGGTACTGCGAAGAGATGCGGGTGCCGCGCCTTTAGCTCATCTTCTCGTTCCCAAGTAGCTTCTTCCTGGAGTGATGAGTCCATTGAACTTTGCAAAACTTGATAACCTTGTTCCGAGTCCTTCTCTCACCGACCTCGAGAATACGTGCTGGTCTCTCTACATAGGTTAAGTCCTCTTGGATTTCCACCGATCCGGACTCGCCCGTTCTTCCGGTACCCTTAAACACTTCTTCAACTGGGACACATGAAATACGTCGTGAATACCACCATGTTGGAGGAAGCTCCACCGATAGGCCACTTCTCCTCGACGTTCCCGAATCCCGTATGGTCCCACGAAACGTGGTGCCAACTTACCTTTGGTTTGGAACCTGTACTCCCTGAGTGGTGTAACGCGAAGATACACGAAATCCCCCGCTTCAAAAGCGAGATCTCTTCGACGATTATCGGCGTAGCTCTTCCGGGACTGCGCAATCTTCAACCTTTCCCGAATCACTCGGACCTTTCCTCCTCGCTTCGCTGATTACTTCCGTGCCAAACAACCGGCGCTCACCGTCCGATCCTGCAATAGGGGTGTGCGGCATTTTCGTCCATACAAGTTTTCATACGGTGCCATTTGAATACCGGCTCGATAACCGTTGTTGTAAGAGAATTCTGCATAGGGCAAGCTTTTGTCCCACGCTTTTCCAAAATCGAGCGCGCATGCTCTTAGCATATCTTCCAAAATCTGATTCACTCTCTCGCTTGGCCGTCCTGCTTGCGGATGATAGGCCGTGCTGAAATTCAAACGGTACCGAGTTCTTCTTGCAACTTCTTCCGAACTTGGAAGTAAACCGACTTCCCTATCTGGACACGATCTTCTTAGGCACGCCATGCAAACACATGATCCTTGCGAGATAAAGCTCGCCAACTTCTTCCCCGAGTAGGTAGTATGTACTGGTATGAAGTGGGCCACCTTGGTGAGTCGGTCCACCACGACCCAAATCGAGTCGTATCCTCGACGTTGTGCGGGGTAAACCCGTGATGAAATCCATTCCAATTTCTTCCCATTTCCACTGGGAATCAAGTGGTTGCAACATCGGCGGGCCGTTGATGTTCTCGCTTCACTCGCCGACAAACATCACAAAGTGCAACAAACTCGGCTATCTCCCTCCTCATACCGACCCACCAAAACTTTTCTTTAAGGTCTTGATACATCTTTGTACCGCCGGTGAATTGAGTATTGAGTTTGGTGAACCTCCGTAAGGATCGCCTTTTCCAAATCCTTGTCTTCGGCACACACCTCTTTCCCATCCAGATTGTGCCATGTTCGTCTTCCGAAAACCACGAGCTTTTCCGACTCTCATGTTCTTCTTGAGTTCGGCCATTTCGGGATCCGACGCCCGAGCAGCCCGAATTTGATCAATGAGAGTGGGTTGGGCTTCCAGAGCAGCCACAAAACCAAAATCCACCACTCGTAGATTCGATTCTCGAATTCCTCGCCGCAACCGGTCACACATTCCTTCGACACCGAGGGTGGTGCGGAACTCTTTCGACTTAGTGCATCCGCAACCACATTAGCTTTGCCGGATGGTAATGGATCCCTAGGTCATAATCCTTGATCAGTTCCAACCATCTTCTCTCCGGAGGTTTAAATCAGTTGGGTGAAAATGTACTTAAGACTTTTGTGATCCGTATACACTTCACAACGATTACCAATTAGGTAGTGTCGCGCATCTTCAATGCATGAACCACTGCGGATAACTCCAGATCATGAGTGGGGTAGTTGTTTTCATGTGGGCTCAATTGACGAGATGCATATGCGACCACTTTGCCTTCTTGCATCAACACACATCCCAACCCTTGGCGAGATGCATCACAAAAACTTGGAAGTCCTTTGCGGCTGGGCAAGATCAACACCGGTGCAGTACACCAACTTCCTCTTGAGCTCTTCAAAACTCCTATTGCATTCTCGCCGACCATTTAAACTTCTCATCTTTTTTCAACAGTTGAGTCATTGGCTTGGCGATTTTGGAGAAGTTCTCAATGAAGCGGCGGTAGTAACCCGCGAGTCCAAGGAAACTTCGGATCTGCGTAACCGTCTTAGGCGGGGTCCACTTAGTAACCGATTCCACATTTGCTGGATCCACGGCTACTCCTTGGGCATTCACAATGTGGCCGAGGAACCGTACCTCCTTTAACCGTAAAGCACACTTGCTAAACTTGGCGTAGAGTTGATGGTCTCTCAACTTTTCGAGTACCGTCCGAAGATGTTGCCGATGATCCTCCTCTCGACTTAGAGTAGACCAAAATGTCGTCAATGAACACCACTACGAATTTATCCAAGAACTCCATAAACACCTTGTTCATCGGTTCATAAAGAAAGCTGGTGCATTGGTTAAACCAAAAGACATGACCGTACACTCGTACATCCATATCTCGTGGTGAAGGCGGTCTTGGGAATGTCCTCTTCCCGAATCCTTAACGATGATAGCTCGATCGCAGATCTATCTTGGAAAATACCTTGGCCCCTTTGAGTTGATCGAATAAGTCATCAATCCGTGGTAGGGGATACTTGTTCTTGATAGTAACCTCATTGAGGGCTCGATAATCCACACACATTCTCTTGGTCTTGTCTTTCTTTTCCACAAAAATCACCGGAGCACCCCAAGGCGACGTGCTCGGGCGTATATACCCTTTTTGCAACCTGTTCATCCACTTGCTTCTTTACTTCAGCCAACTCGTTGGCTCCCATCCTATATGGCCTCTTGTGTATTGGGGCGATCCTGGTACTAGGTCAATCCGAATTCAATTTCCTTTTTGGCGGCATCCGAGTTAAATCCCGAAAACTTCAGGGTATTCTCCGACGATGGGGATATCCTCTAACTTCACAGGGTCTTGGCCGCCATTTCGGATGATTCCGGTGGAAACATGGTTCAAACTTGCTACGGGCTTGACTTGCATGGGAGAGCAAAAAACAATTCTTTCTCCATTCATGTTGACTAAAGTAATGGTGCGACTAGCGCAGTCAATTACTCCCTTATGTCCGGACAACCAATCCATCCCAAGAATGACATCTATGCCTTTGACCGAAGGAGGATAAGGTTGGCTAGAAACATAGATCCTTGGATTTCTATGGCCACCGAGGGACAATACGAGTGGTTTCCAAGTGGTTTCCGGGGTTTGAACCCGCATAGGTATCTTAAGTCCCACTACCGACAACCCATGTGCCCCAACAAATTGCTTTGAGATAAATGAATGTGTAGCGCCGTAATCAAATAATACTGTGGCGGGAGTATAGTTTACAGTGAAACATACCCGATAACTTCAGAGCGGCCCGTGCTTCCTGCGGACGCATGATTGACTCGAGCTCGGATGAACCTTGGCCCGCCGCGCTTGGCTTCTGACACTTGTCCGCAAAATGCCCCGGGTCACCACGCTTGAAACAGACTCGGCTTTCCTCCCGAGTCCTTCCTTGGAGGTGGTGGTCGTGATCATTGCCGGGCCGGCGCCGTTGGAGGGCGCGGGCTGGAGTACGCTGTTGCCGACACGCCACTACCGCCGCTTGGAAATTCCCGGGTGATAAGGTCGATGCCGACGAACAATCATGGTGGTAGGTCCATTCCGACTTCCAGCATGAAACGCGCCTCTGCTGATTTCCCGCCGTTGAGGAGGTCGTGTCTGGAATACTTTTCTCTTCTTGATCATCTTGTTGCGCTGATCTTCCCGTCGAATGGCCTTGTCGACTGCCTTCTCAAAGTTAGCATACTCTCCTGAGATAAGCTTGTCCGTGAGTTCATCATCCAAACCAGCCAAAAACTTTTCCCGCCTTTCGCATCGGCGCACATCTTCGGGGCATAACGGGCAAGACGATTGAACTCGTGCGATACTCAGAATCGATCCGTTACCCGCTCAAGGGAACGGAACTCACGTTTTTTCGTGCAACTATTCCCGCAGAATATGTGCGGTCCTCGAAACTGCGACAAACTCTTCCCATGTAATCTGCTTCACGGGCGAGTAACCAAATAGTTGTCCCACCAAGCCGAAGCAGACTCAGAATCGATGAGTGGCAAAAGAGACTTTCTCCGGATCCGTGCACTCGCGCATCCAACTTCTTCTCTATGGCATGAAGCCAATCATTAGCCTCCATGGGATTGGTGGTGCCGGAGAAGGTTGGCGGTCGGACACGAAGGAACTCGCAAACTTGACCGGGTGGTGGGGCGGCAAACTAATTATTCTCTGCGTTGCCGCATTTGTTGCAAGCAATCGCTATTGCATCTCGGTGGTGTTGTTGTTGCATTTGCTGCATCATTGCAGCCATCATTTGTGTCTGTGGAAGCGAGCACTTGAGCAATGGTGGGATTCTCGGTGGCGGTGGAGGAGCATTGCCATTGGCGTCGTGAGCCTCGTGGTTGTCGCACTTCGCCCATTGTTGCTGTTCGCCCCGGGTCCCGGTGTTCACCATCCGAAGGAGACGACCGACCGAGAGAGAAAAGAAGAAAACAGATGACTTAGCACTAATCTTTATTATTTGAATTCAAATGCATTGTTCTGATCTTGACTAAAAACAAGGAAAAGCACCAAACATCCTTAATTGGTCACCATATCACACTTGATATCGATCGCCCTATCCCACACACACAAGCAGCCTAACACACAAAGAACTACCAAGGAGACAAACTAAGAAAACGGTAAAACTAAGGAGGGCAACTAGAACGATCCGTGAGACGAGGAATCGAAACCGCTTCCTTCGAAGATCCCCATTCTTCCGAACGGCTCCTCGGAGTCCCTGCGTCACCTCGTACTTGGAATCTTCGAATCGGCTGCCGTAGCCCAACCGATCCCGCCTCTTCCTCCGAGGAATCTTGAGTCTCTTCGAGTCCATGTCTTCACCCGAATTATCTCGAGCTTGAGTCACCGGAGACGGAGATCCAACCATTACCGCCACCTCCGCCCGGATTCGCCGAAGCCGGAGCAAAGGTGAGGGCAGACTGCAGCAGAGGAGCCGGAACCGGCGCTGAACCGGAGCGGGTGGAGCCGGAGAAGGCGGGGGAATCCGAGGGGCTAGCCGGATACGGACAGCGCGGTAGTGGTCTTCCGAGGCGTAGTGCGGAGTCTAACCCCAACCGGTGGCGGAGTCCCTTCAACTCGCTACTTCCTTCTTCAGCGAACCACTTCGTCCCGCGTGCGCGATCCTCGCAGCCTTCTGTCGCTCACCTCCTTGGTCGCCTTGTGTAGGTCGAGTGCATCCGATCCACCTTTGAGCACAAGGCACATGTGACCGAAGGTAGTGTCATTCTCCTCCGCCGTAGACTTGAATGCACCGACCTCCGAGGAACTACCTCGACGGGGATGGTAGCGGTAGGAGGAGGTGCGAAGGTCGCATCATGCAGCTCCTCATCCCGGCCAACATCGTAGGCGGCTTCTTGACAAGCGTGATCTCGACGTGCCTCCGGAAGCTGTGACCTCCATGTTGGGAAGACACGTTCCCACAAACCCGTGAACCTCCAACCGAACACGGTAGGGCAACTCACCACGAGGCGCAACCGTCGTATACTCCGTGCTTCAGATATCCAACCGCAAGGGCCATACGCGCCGCCCCCGCCACGAAACTCCGTCATCCCTTTTCCGCAAAGGCGTCGCGGGGAACCTGCCATCTATAGAAACAAAGGAGTGGGAAAAATCAAAACATGCTCAAAACCCACGACCACATCCCGTTTTCGCAATTTCCTAAACCCTAGACTCGACTCCACTTTTCAAAACACCCCTTTTTCTTTCAAAACATATGCACATGAAAAGAATTGGAGGGCTCTTAAGGTTTCCAGCTTGGCTTGTCCTACGTCATAGGAAGGCTCGATACCAACTTGTCACGCCTGAAATTCACACCGAATTTCTGCAGCTAATTTGTGCATTACATCCTCGTCCGAATCAGCCGAGGTACACAAATCGACGTTATTGATAATACGTAATCCTCGTCTTAGAAACAATATAAAAAGAGTTACATAAATGCAGCGGAAAAGAAAGTAAAACTGACTTAAACTAAACTTTGACACGAGCGAAGCGGAACACCAACTCCACAAATAAACCTTGACGAGAACAAGCCTACACCTCCTGAGACCTCGCTCTCAACCTCGCACCGAAGGGGGAAAAAGAAGCAAGACCGAGTACAACCACCGTACTCAACAAGTCACACCGGAAAAGGGGACATGATGCAAGATAAATAACAAGGAAAGGTCAAGGGCTCAATTTGCATAAACAAAGATTTGCGTAATACGAATGATATTTGAAGACAAGAAACAAAGTAGTAACATTTAAGCAAGATTAAATAAACACCGTCCAACGCTCAAACCACGTTGCAACAGCCCATCCATCCACCCGCACTAGTCATAATCCAACATTTCATGCGAATAAAGAAAAATGAGACTAATCAAGGTGAATCTGGTCGATCGCCCGTAACCGTGGGCACGGCTATTCGAATAGTTTTTACTCGATCGAGGTGTACAATCAGTACCCACAAGACACAATCCCACAACACATTACCGTGCGCCAGACACCACCACGGTGCCCCGGAAAGGAATTGTGACAGACCCTTCACATAACTCCCTCTAATCAATCGTACCACACCAAGGTTTCGCCCCCATTCCCATCGGGCAATGGGCAGCCCCTCTAGTGCCGCGGTGAATCCGTGAGCTGATCAACCCTTAAAACCGGGCCGACCCAACTCCATCACGCTCACCCTCTCTGGGATACGTGTCACGCCCAGAAATTCACACCAGAATTTCAGCAGCTAATTTGTGCATTGCATCCTCGTCCAGGAATCAGCCGAGGTACACAAATCGACGTTATTGCTAATACAAATCCTCGTCTTAGAAACAATATAAAAAGAGTTACATAAATGCAGCGGAAAAGAAAATAAAACTGACTTAAGCTAAACTCGACACGAGCGGCGGAACACCAACTCCACGCCTAAACCTTGACGAGAACAAGCCTACACCTCCTCGGAGACCTCGACCTCAACCTCGGCACCGAAGGGGGAAAAGAAGCAAGACTCGAGTACAACCACCGTACTCAACAAGTCACACCGGAAAAGGGGACATGATGCAAGATAAATAACATGGAAAGGTCAAGGGCTCAATTTGCATAAACAGCGTTTGCGATAATATGATATTAATATTTGAAGACAAGAAAAAAGAGTAACATTTAAGCAAGATTAAATAAACACCGTCCAACGCTCACCACGTTGCAACAGCCCATCCATCCACCGCACTAGTCATATTCCAACATTTCATTCGAATAAAGTAAATGAGACTAATCAAGGTGAATCTGGTCGATCGCCCGTAACCGTGGGCACGGCTATTCGAATAGTTTTTACTCCGATCGAGGTGTACAATCGTACCCACAAGACACAATCCCACAACACAAGATCGTGCGCCGGTGCACCACCACGGTGCCCCGGAAAGGAATTGTGACAGACCCTTCACACAACCCCTCTAATCAATCGTACCACACCAAGGTTTCGCCCCCATTCCCGTCGGGCAATGGGCAGCCCCTCTAGTGCCGCGGTGAATCCGGAAGCGATCAACCCTTAAAACCGGGCCGACCCAACTCCATCACGCTCACCCTCTCTCGGGATACGTTAACTAGAGACACTATGCTACAGCCCACCATTACCCATGCGGCTTGTGGTATGCACGGCATTTCTTCCAGGATTTCCCGAGAACCGGTCCTTAATCGTCATGAGCACGCTAACCAAAATCCAACCATGTGCTCACGACCCACCTTTCTGATAATTCAATATTATTAAGGACAAGGTCTTATCTTAATATCATCTAAGGTCCACTTTAGAAATAAACTTGTTTAGTGTGATTCCCTTAAGTGAGCTAGTTGCGCTAAGCATGACTAAGCAACCTTAAACTATCATCTAGTCACATTGGATCCCAAGTTATCAATGGTATAGGGTAAACAATCCTATGGTTGAGTACAATAGGTATAAAACATCCCATAAAATGACATTCTAAAACATATGCAGTATTTGAAAGAAACAGAGATATTTACATAAAATAGGTACAATATGGTCAATGTAAGGTATGACTTGCCTTGCTCGGAGACCGAGGAACCTCGGCGACTACTTCAAGAGAACGGGCTCGCCGAAAAACTCGGGATCTACACGACAAACAAAGCACTCAACAAACACCCTAAAAGTCTACTGAAACAGCACTGAAAAGTATTTTTAATGGATTCTTGACATTTTTCTGGATTTAATGAAATTTGAATGGACTAAAACAGAGCTCGGATTCAAAAGATATGAATTTTAGAAGTTTAATTGCGATTTTTAAACTAAACAGAAAAAGATTAAATTATTTATTGCGCAATTAAGTCCCTCGTGACGTCATCCATGCACGGCACGGCTGGCGTCGCATGACGCCGGCGGCCGGCGCGCCCTAGGGCCGACGCGCCGCACGGCTGAGCGCGCGGAGACGGGGCGCGGCGGCGGATTGCCGCCACGTGGTGCAATCCGAGCGGCCGGATGACGACGATCGGACGGCGCAGATCCATCGCGACGGACGGCGCGATCCGTCCGATCCGCAAGATCGGACGACACGCAGAGGGCGGCGCTAGGGTTAGGGTTAGGGTTAGGGTTAGGGTTAGGGTTCCACGGGTGGCGGCGGCGGCGCGGCGGACGCCGGTGACGACCCGGCGAGCGGCGGCGGGGCGGCGGCGACGACCCGACGAGCGGCGGCGGACCGACGGCGACGACCCGACGAGCGGCGGCGTGCGCGCGAAAGGAAAAGGAAGCAAACGAAAACCAAAAGGAACCCGGGACGGCGGCGAGCTCACGGCGGATGAACGACGGAGAACGGCGGCGACACGGGCTAGAAACAATGGCGAACAAAGGGAAACGAGGCGGAGCTCGAGGGGTTTAAAGGGGAGAGAGGAGGCCGAAACGGGCACTAAACGGCGGGGATAAGGTCGCCGCGTTCTCGACTCTGAGAGAGAGAGAGAGAGATACGGCGACCGCTTCGGGCGGCGCTGGCTGCGCGCGTGGGAAGTGCGGGCACGGTGCGGGCGGCACGGGCCGGAGCCGGCGTGGGGCCCACGCGGCGCGAGGCGCGCGGAAACGGCCCGGTAAGAGGCGGGCGGCGCGGCTATGGCGGCGGCGGCGGGGCGGCCGGCGCGGGGAGGCGGCTCCGACAGTGGGGCCCACTGCCGGCTGGCTCGCGGCGCGAGGAGGAGAGCCGACTTGCGTGGCGCGGCGGCGGCGGGACCGGGGCTTCGCCCACGACCGAGGAGGGGTGGCGCGCGCGGAGACGGGCCGACGGCCCGCTACGGCGTCGGGCGGGAAAAGGACCGTACGGGCGTACGGAAAAAGGAAAGAAAAAGAAAAGAAAAAGAAAAAGGGAAATGGACTTAATTAAATTCCTGTTTTCTTATTTAATTGATTAAAAATACTTAGAGTGCTCTAAAAATTCCAAGAAAATCCGTTAGCGTATTTTGACATGAAGAATTCAAGAAAAATCCTATCATGTCATTTCCAATTATTAATTGCATTTTAAAATTATAGGTTGACTCGAGTTAATTTCAAAATTCCGATTATTTCGGTAAATTATTTTAAATGAATTAGGGAAAAACTCGGGATGTGACAACCTACCCCTTAAACGGAATCTCGACCCCGAGATTCGGAGGTACCGGCGAAGAGGTGCGGGTGCGCGGCCTTTAGCTCATCTTCTCGTTCCCAAGTAGCTTCTTCCTGGAGTGATGAGTCCATTGAACCTTGCAAAACCCGATAACCTTGTTCCGAGTCCTTCTCTCACCGACCTCAAGAATACGTGCTGGTCTCTCTACGTAGGTTAAGTCCTCTTGGATTTCAATCTGTCCGGACTCGCCCGTTCTTCCGGTATCCTTAAACACTTCTTCAACTGGGACACATGAAACACGTCGTGAATACCACCATGTTGGAGGAAAGCTCCACTGATAGGCCACTTCTCCTCGACGTTCCCGAATCTGTATGGTCCCACGAAACGTGGTGCCAACTTACCTTTGGTTTGGAAACGGTGTACTCCCGGAGTGGTGTGACGCGAAGATACACAAAATCCCCGCTTCAAAAGCGAGATCTCTTCGACGATTATCGGCATAGCTCTTCCGTCGGACTCGCGCAATCTTCAACCTTTCCCGAATCACTCGGACCTTTTCCTCTTCTTCGCTTATTACTTCCGTGCCAAACAATTGGCGCTCACCCGTCCGGTCCTGCAACAGGGTGTGCGGCATTTCCGTCCATACAAGGCTTCATACGGTGCCATTTGAATGCTGGCTGTAACTCGTTGTTGTAAGAGAATTCGGCATAGGGCAAGCTTTTGTCCCACGCTTTTCCAAAATCGAGCGCGCATGCTCTTAGCATATCTTCCAAAATCTGATTCACTCTCTCGCTTGGCCGTCCTGCTTGCGGATGATAGGCCGTGCTGAAATTCAAACGGTACCAAGTTCTTCTTGCAACTTCTTCCGAATTTGGAAGTAAACCGACTTCCCTATCGGACACGATCTTCTTAGGCACGCCATGCAAACACATGATCCTTGCAAGATAAAGCTCGCCAACTTCTTCCCGAGTAGGTAGTATGTACTGGTATGAAATGGGCCACCTTGGTGAGTCGGTCCACCACGACCCAAATTGAGTCATATCCTCGACGTTGTGCGGGTAAACCCGTGATGAAATCCATCCCAATTTCTTCCCATTTCCACTGGAATCTGAAGGGGTTGCAACAGCCCGGCGGGCCGTTGATGTTCGCCTTCACTCGCCGACAAACATCACAAAGTGCAACAAACTCGGCTATCTCCCTCCTCATGCCGACCCACCAAAACTTTTCTTTAAGGTCTTGATACATCTTTGTACCGCCGGGTGAATTGAGTATTGAGTTTGGTGAACCTCCGTAAGGATCGCCTTTTCAAATCCTTATCTTCCGGCACACACACTCTTTCCCATCCAGTTGTGCCATGTTCGTCTTCCGAAAACCACGAGCTTTTCCAACTCTCATGTTCTTCTTGAGTTCGGCCATTTCGGGATCCGACGCCCGAGCACCCGAATTTGATCAATGAGAGTGGGTTGGGCTTCCGGAGCAGCCACAAAACCAAAATTCACCACTCGTAGATTTAAATTCTCGAATTCCCGCTGCAATTGGTCACACATTCCTTCGACACCGAGGGTGGTGCAAGAACTCTTTCGGCTTAGTGCATCCGCAACCACATTAGCTTTGCCGGGATGGTAATGGATCCCTAAGTCATAATCTTTGATCGTTCCAACCATCTCCTCTCGCCGGAGGTTTAAATCGGTTGGGTGAAAATGTACTTAAGACTTTTGTGATCCGTATACACTTCACAACGATTACCAATTAGGTAGTGTCGCCGATCTTCAATGCATGAACCACTCGCGGATAACTCCGATCATGAGTGGGGTAGTTGTTTTCATGTGGGCGCAATTGTCGAGATGCATATGCGACCACTTTGCCTTCTTGCATCAACACACATCCCAACCCTTGGCGAGATGCGTCACAATAAACTTGGAAGTCCTTTGCTGGGCCGGGCGGTTATCAACACGGTGCGACACCAACTTCCTCTTGAGCTCTTCAAAACTCCTATTGCATTCTCGCCGACCACTTAAACTTCTCATCTTTCTTCAACAGTTGAGTCATTGGCTTGGCGATTTTGGAGAAGTTCTCAATGAAGCGGCGGTAGTAACCCGCAAGTCCAAGGAAACTTCGGATCTGCGTGACCGTCTTAGGCGGGGTCCACTTAGTAACCGATTCCACATTTGCCGGATCCACGGCTACTCCTTGGGCATTCACAATGTGGCCGAGGAACCGTACCTCCTTTAACCGTAAAGCACACTTGCTAAACTTGGCGTAGAGTTGATGATCTCTCAACTTCTCGAGCACCGTCCGAAGATGTTGCTCATGATCCTCCTCCGACTTAGAGTAGACCAAAATGTCGTCAATGAACACCACTACGAATTTATCCAAGAACTCCATAAACACCTTGTTCATCGATTCATAAAGAAAGCCGGTGCATTGGTTAACCCAAAAGACATGACCGTACACTCGCAACCCATACCGTGGTGAAGGCGGTCTTGGGAATGTCCTCTTCCCGAATCCTCAACCGATGATAGCCCGATCGCGATCTATCTTGGAAAATACCTTGGCCCCTTTGAGTTGATCGAATAAGTCATCAATCCGTGGTAGGGGATACTTGTTCTTGATAGTAACCTCATTGAGGGCTCGATAATCCACACACATTCTCTTGGTCTTGTCTTTCTTTTCCACAAAAATCACCGAGCACCCCAAGGCGACGTGCTCGGCGAATATACCCTTTCGCAACCTGTTCATCCACTTGCTTCTTACTTCAGCCAACTCGTTGGCTCCCATCCTATATGGCCTCTTGTGTATTGGGGCGGTCCTGGTACTAGGTCAATCCGAATTCAATTTCCCTTTTGGCGGCATCCGAGTTAAATCCTCTGGGAAAACTTCAGGGTATTCTCTGACGATGGGGATATCCTCTAACTTCACAGGGGTCTTGGCCGCCATTTCGGACGATTCCCCGGTGGAAACATGATTCAAACTTGCTACGGGCTTGACTTGCATGGGAGAGCGAAAAACAACTCTTTCTCCTTTCGTATTAATTAGAGTAATGGTGCGACTAGCGCAGTCAATTACTCCCTTATGTCCGGACAACCAATCCATCCCAAGAATGACTTCTATGCCTTTGACCGAAGGAGGATAAGGTTGGCTAGAAACATAGATCCTGGATTTCTATGGCTACCGAGGGACAAAACCGAGTGGTCTCCAAGTGGTTTCCAGGGGTTTGAACCCGCATAGGTATCTTAAGTCCCACTACTGACAACCCATGTGCCCCAACAAATTGCTTTGAGATAAAAGAATGTGTAGCGCCAGAATCAAATAATACTGTGGCAGGAGTATAGTTTACGTGAAACATACCCAAGATAACTTCAGAGCGTCCAGTGCTTCCTGGCGACGCATGATTGACTCGAGCCTGGATAAACCTTGGCCCAGGGCGTCTTGGCTTCTGACACTTGTCCGCAAAATGCCCCGGGTCACCACAGCTGAAACAGACTCGGCTTTCCTCCCGAGTCCTTCCTTGGAGGTGGTGGCCGTGGATCGCTGCCGGGATGGCGCTGTTGGAGGGCGCGGGCCGGAGTACGCCGTTGCCGACCGCCGCACTACCGCCAGCTTGGAAATTCCCGGGTGATAAGGTCGATGCCGACGAACAATCATGGTGGTAGGTCCACTTTGACTTCCAGCATGAAACGCGGCCTCGCCGATTTCCCGCGTTGAGGAGGTCGTGTCTCGGAATGCTTTTCTCTTCTTGATCATCTTGTTGCGCCGATCTTCCCGTCGAATGGCCTTGTCGACCAGCCTTCTCAAAGTTAGCATACTCTCCGGAGATAAGCTTGTCCGTGAGTTCATCATCCAAACCACCAAAAACTTTTCCCGCCTTTCGCATCGCTGCGCACATCTTCCGGGGCATAACGGGCAAGACGATTGAACTCGTGCGATACTCGAATCGATCCGTTACCCCGCTCAAGAGAACGGAACTCACGCTTTTTCGTGCAACTATTCCCGCAGAATGTGTGCGGTCCTGAACGCGACGAAACTCTTCCTGTGTAACACGCTTCGCCGGGCGAGTAACCAAATAGTTGTCCCACCAAGCCGAAGCAGACCACAGAATCGATGAGTGGCAAAAGAGACTTTCTCTTGATCCGTGCACCGCAGCAGATCCAACTTCTTCTCTATGGCATGAAGCCAATCATTAGCCTCCATGGGATTAGTGGTGCCGGAGAAGGTCGGCGGTCGGACACGAAGGAATTCCGGCAGCTTGGACTGGGTGGTGGGGCGGCAAACGATTGTTCTGTTGCCGTTGCTGCATTTGTTGCAAGAATCTGCCGTTGCATCCGGTGGTGTTGTTGTTGCATTTGCCGCATCATTGCAGCCATCATCTCGTGTCCGTGAAGCGAGCACTTGAGCAATGGTGGGATTCTCGGGTGGCGGTGGAGGAGCATTGCCATTGGCGTCGTGAGCCTCGTGGTTGTCGGCACCTGACGCCCATTGTTGCTGTTGCCGCCCGCCGGTCCCGGTGTTCACCATCCGAAGGAGACGACCGACCGAGAGAGAAAAAGAAGAAAAACAGACATGACTTAGCACTAATCTTTATTATTTGAATTCAAATGCATTGTTCTCGATCTTGACTAAAACAAGGAAAACACCAAACATCCTTAATTGGTCACCATATCACACTTGATATCGACGCGCCTATCCCACACACACGGCCTAACACACAAAGAACTACCAAGAAGACAAACTAAGAAAACGATAAAACTAAGGAGGGCAACTAGAACGATCCACGGGACAAAGAGTCGAAACCGCTTCCTTCGAAGATCCCCATTCTTCCGAACGGCTCCTGGAGTCCTCGGGCGTCACCTCCGACTTGGAATCTTCGAATCGGTTGCCGTAGCCCAACCGATCCCGCCTCTTCCCTCCGAGGAATCTTGAGTCTCTTCGGAGTCCATGTCTTCAGCCGAATTCTCGAGCTTGAGTCACCGGAGACGGAGATCCAACCATTACGCCACCTCCGCCCGGATTTGCCGCCGGGGCAAAGGTGAGGCGTAACCCGCAGCAGAGGAACCGGAACCGGCGCCGAACCGGAGCGGGTGGAGCCGGAGAAAGCGGGGAATCCGAGGTGCTAGCCGGATGCGGACAGCGCGGTGGTGGTCTTCCAAGGCGTAGTGCGGAGCCCGACCCCAACCGGTGGCGGGAGTCCTTTCAACTCAGCTACCTCCTTCTTCGACGAACCACTTCGTCCCGCAGCCGCGCGATCCTCGCATCTTCTTGTCGTTCAGCTCCTTGGTCGCCTTGTGTAGGTCGAGTGCATCTCGATCCAGCCCTTTGAGCACAAGGCACATGTGACTCGAAGGTAGTGTCATTCTCCTCCGCCGTAGACTTGAATGCACCGACCTCCGAGGAACTACCTCGACGGGGATGGTAGCGGTAGGAGGAGGTGCGAAGGTCGCATCATGCAGCCCTCATCCCGGCCAACATCGTAGGCGGCTTCGACAAGCGTGATTTGACGTGCCTCCGAAGCCGTGACCTCCATGTTGGGAAGACACGTTCCCACAAACCCGTGAACCTCCAACCGAACACGGTATGGCAACTCGCCACGAGGGGCGCAACCGTCGTATACTCCGGTGCTTCAGGATATCCAACCGCAAGGGCCATACGTGCCGCTCGCCACGAAACCCGTCATCCCTTTTCCAGCAAGGCGGGGAACCCGCCATCTATAGAAACAAAGGAGTGGGAAAAAATCAAAACATGCTCAAAACCCACGACCAACATCCCATTTTTGCAACTCCTAAACCCTAGACTCGACTCCACTTTTCAAAACACCCCTTTTTTTCAAAACATATGCACATGAAAAGAATTAGAGAGCTCTTAAGGTTTCCAGTTGGCTTGTCCTACGATCACAGAAGGCTCGATACCAACTTGTCACGCCTGAAATTCACACCGAATTTCAGCAGCTAATTTGTGCATTGCATCCTCGTCCGGAATCAGCCGAGGTACACAAATCGACGTTATTGCTAATACAGTAATCCTCGTCTTAGAAACAATATAAAAAGAGTTACATAAATGCAGCGGAAAAGAAAATAAAACCGACTTAAGCTAAACTCGACACGAGCGAAGCGGAACACCAACTCCACACCTAAACCTTGACGAGAACAAGCCTACACCTCCTCGGAGACCTCGACCTCAACCTCGGCACCGAAGGGGGAAAAGAAGCAAGACCGAGTACAACCACCGTACTCAACAAGTCACACCGGAAAAGGGGACATGATGCAAGATAAATAACATGGAAAGGTCAAGGGCTCAATTTGCATAAACAGCGTTTGCGAATATGATATTAATATTTGAAGACAAGAAAACAAAGAGTAACATTTAAGCAAGATAAATAAACACCGTCCAACGCTCACCACGTTGCAACAGCCCATCCATCCACCCGCACTAGTCATATTCCAACATTTCATTCGAATAAAGTAAATGAGACTAATCAAGGTGAATCTGGTCGATCGCCCGTAACCGTGGGCACGGCTATTCGAATAGTTTTTACTCGATCGAGGTGTACAATCGTACCCACAAGACACAATCCCACAACACAAGACCGTGCGCCGGTGCACCACCACGGTGCCCCGAAAGGAATTGTGACAGGACCCTTCACACAACCCCTCTAATCAATCGTACCACACCAAGGTTTCGCCCCATTCCCGTCGGGCAATGGGCAGCCCCTCTAGTGCCGCGGTGAATCCGGAAGCTGATCAACCCTTAAAACCGGGCCGACCCAACTCCATCACGCTCACCCTCTCGGGATACGTTAACTAGAGACAGCTATGCTACTGAGCCCACCATTACCCATGCCGGCTTGTGGTATGCACGGCATTTCTTCCAGATTTCCCGAGAACCGGTCCTTAATCGTCATGAGCACGCTAACCAAAATCCAACCATGTGCTCACGACCCACCTTTCTGATAATTCAATATTATTAAGGACAAGGTCTTATCTTAATATCATCGGAAGGTCCACTTTAGAAATAAACTTGTTTAGTGTGATTCCCTTAAGTGAGCTAGTTGCGCTAAGCATGACTAAGCAACCTTAAACTATCATCTAGTCACATTGGATCCCAAGTTATCAATGGTATAGGGTAAACAATCCTATGGTTGAGTACAATAGGTATAAAACATCCCATAAAATGACATTCTAAAACATATGCGTATTTGAAAGAAACGAGATATTTACATAAAATAGGTACAATATGGTCAATGTAAGGTATGACTTGCCTTGCTCGGAGACCGAGGAACCTCGGCGACTACTTGAAGAGAACGGGCTCGCCGAAAAACTCGGGATCTACACGACAAACAAAGCACTCAACAAACACCCTAAAAGTCTACTGAAACAGCACTGAAAAGTATTTTTAATGGATTCTTGACATTTTTCTGGATTTAATGAAATTTGAATGGACTAAAACAGAGCTCGGATTCAAAAGATATGAATTTTAGAAGTTTAATTGCGATTTTTAAACTAAACAGAAAAAGATTAAATTATTTATTGCGCAATTAAGTCCCTCGTGACGTCATCCATGCACGGCACAGGCTGGCGGCGCATGACGTCGCGGGCCGGGCGTCGCCCTAGGGCCGACGCGCCGCACACCGAGCGCCGGAGACGCGGCGCGGCGGCGGATTGCCGCCACGTGGTGCAATCCGAGCGGCGGATGACGACGATCGGACGGCGCGGATCCATCGCGATCGGACGGCGCGATCCGTCCGATCCGCAAGATCGGACGACACGAGAGAGGCGGCGCTAGGGTTAGGGTTAGGGTTAGGGTTAGGGTTAGGGTTCCACGGGTGGCGGCGGCGGCGGCGGCGGACGCCGTGACGACCCGGCGAGCGGCGGCGGGCGGCGCGACGACCCGACGAGCGGCGGGCGAGACGACGCGACGACCGGCGCGCGGCGTGCGCGCGAAAGGAAAAGGAAGCAAACGAAAACCAAAAGGAACCCGGGACGGCGGCGAGCTCACCGGCGGATGAACGACGGAGAACGGCGGCGACACGGGCTAGAAACAATGGCGAACAAAGGGGAAACGAGGCGGAGCTCGAGGGGTTTTAAAGGGGAGAGAGGAGGCCGAAACGGGCACGAAACGGCGGGGATAAGGTCGCCGGCGTTCGACTCGGAGAGAGAGAGAGAGAGATACGGCGACTGCTTCGGCGGCGGCGGCGCGCATGCGGCGCGTGGGAAGTGCGGGCACGGTGCGCGCGGCACGGCCGGAGCTCGGCGTGGGGCCCACGCGGCGCGAGGCGCGCGAAACGCCCGGTAAGAGGCGGGCGGCGCGGCTATGGCGGCGGCGACGGTTGGGCCGCGGCGCGGGGAGGCGGCTCGACAGTGGGGCCCACTGTCGATGGCTCGCGGCGCGAGGAGGAGAGCCGACTTGCGTGGCGCGGCGGCGGCGGGGCCGTGGGCTTCGGCCCACGACCGAGGGGGTGGCGCGCGCGCGGAGACGGCCGACGGCCCGCCACGGCGTCGGGCGGGAAAAGGACCGTACGGGCGTACGGAAAAAGGAAAGAAAAAGAAAAAGAAAAAGAAAAAGGGAAAATGGACTTAATTAAATTCCCTTTTCTTATTTAATTGATTAAAAATACTTAGAGTGCTCTAAAAATTCCAAGAAAAATCCTCGTTAGCGTATTTTGACATGAAGAATTCAAGAAAAATCCTATCATGTCATTTCCAATTATTAATTGCATTTTAAAATTATAGGTTGAATCCAGTTAATTTGAAATTCCGATTATTTCTGGGTAAATTATTTTAAATGAATTAGGGAAAACTCGGGATGTGACAATACGTTAACTAGAGACTATGCTACAAGCCCGACCATTACCCATGCCGGCTTGTGGTATGCACGGCATTTCTTCCGGGGGTTTCCGTGAACTGGTCCTTAGTCGTCATGAGCACGCTAACCAAAGTCCAACCATGTGCTCACGACCCACCTTTCTTATAATTCAGATTATTAAGAACTAAAGTCATATCTTAATATCATCGGAAGGACCACTTTAGAAATAACCTTGTTTAGTGTGATTCCCTTAAGTGAGCTAGTTGCACTAAGCATGACTAAGCAACCTTAACCTATAATCTAGTCACATTGGATCCCAAGTGATCAATGGTATAAGGTAAACAATCCCGTGGTTGAGTACAATAGGTATAAAACATCCCATGAAATGACATTCTAAAACATATGCGTATTTGAACGAAAAGAGATATTTACATAAAATAGGTACAATATGGTCAATGTAAGGTATGACTTGCCTTGCTCGGAGATCGAGGAACCTCGGCGACTACTAAGAGAACGGGCTCGCCGGAAAACTCGGAATCTACACGACAAACAAAGCACTCAACAAACACCCTAAAAGTCTACTGAAACAGCACTGAAAAGTAGTTTTAATGGATTCTTGACATTTTTCTGGATTTAATGAAGTTTGAACGGACTAAAACGGAGCTCGGATTCAAAAGATATGAATTTTAGAAGTTTAATTGCGATTTTTAAACTAAACAAAAAGATTAAATTATTTATTGCGCAATTAAGTCCCCGGTGACGTCACCCTTGCGCGGCACGGGGCTGACGCGCATGACGTCATCGGGCGTCGCCCTAGGGCGACGCCGGTGCGCCTGCAGCGCGCGGCGAGAGGCGCGGCGGCGATTGTGCCACGTGGCGCAATCCGAGCGGTCGGATTGGCGGCGACGTGGCGTGATCGGGCGGCCGGATGGCGACGATCGGACGGCGCAAATCCATCACGATCGGACGGCGCAGATCCGTCCGATCCGCAAGATCTGGACGGCACGGGCGGCGCTAGGGTTAGGGTTAGGGTTAGGGTTTGGGCGCGGCGGCGACGACCGTTGCGGGCGCCGGCGACGACCATCCGAGCGGCGGCGGGCGGCGGCGACGACCCGACGGACGGCGGACCGGCGGCGACAACCCGACTAGCGGCGGCGTGCGCGCGAAAGGAAAAAGGACGCAAACGAAAGACACAAAGGGAGTCTGGGACGGCGGCGGCGAGCTCACGGCGGATGAGTCGACGGAGAACGGCGGCGACACGGGCTAGAAAACACGGCGAACAAAGGGAACCGAGGCGGAGCTCGAGGGGTTTTATAGGGGGAGAGAGAGACCGAAACGGGCACGAAACGACGGGGATAAGGTCGCCGGAAAACTCGGACTCGGAGGAGAGAGGGGCAGATACGGCGGCCGTTTCGTGGCGGCGCGGCCGTTGCGGTGCGCGAGAGGTGCGGGCACGGGTGCGCGCGCACGGGCCGGAGCCGGCGTGGGGCCCACGCGGCGCGAGAGAGGCGAAACGGCCCGGGTAAGGCTGGGCGCGCGGCTATGGCGCGCGCGGCGGTTAGCGGCCGGCGCGCGGGAAGCGGCTCCGACAGGGGGGCCCACTCGGTGGCCGCGCGCGAGGACGCGAACCGGACTTGCGCGGCGCGCGGGACCGTGGGCTTCGCCCACGTCCGGAAAGGCGGCGCGCGGGAGCTGGCCGTCGCCCGTTAGGGCGCCGGCGGAAAGGGAGAGGCCGTGCGCAGGCGTACGGAAAAAGGAGAAAAAGAAAAAGAAAAAAAGAAAAAGGAAAAAGGGACTTAATTAAATTCCGTTTTCTTATTTAATTGATTAAAAATACTTAGAGTGCTCTAAAAATTCCAAGAAAAATCCTCATTAGCGTATTTTGACATGAAGAATTCAAGAAAAATCCTATCATGTCATTTCCATTTATTAATTGTATTTTAAAATTATAGGTTGACTCCAGGTTAATTTCAGAAATTCCGATTATTTCCGGGTAAATTATTTAAATGAATTAGGGAGAAACTCAGGATGTGACAAGAAGGGCCTGTGGAGGGCAAGACCAACCCCTATTTAAGGGCCAAGGCTAGTTCAATTGGCATAACCAACACATACACAGACAAAACCAATCTAGCTTCTAATTTTTAGCCAACTCAATCGTTCTTTTACTTTTGCTACATTAGTTCGTCCATCTTTGTCGATTTGCACCGTAAATCGTCTGCGTCGCAACGAGAGTGCGACATCTCTTTGTAAGTTTGTCTTGAAAACTTTCCGTTTGCCACGAGACGGGTGTTTATCTATCTTTTTATCTAAATCGGCTTTGCTAGCCGTTTAATCTATAAAACCCATCTTGCTTTAGTTCTTTGCTAGATCAAGGTGGTTGGTGACTTTATATCACCGCAAGGCGTTTAGGTGAATCGATCGTGCTCGTGCCTTTTCAAAAAAAGGTGCCAACAGATCTACTACAAAAAGTGCCTAGAGTTGATGGATTGTTTTCGGCTAGTGACTTTGACACATATTCCTCGAGAGCAAAATGTTGAAGCTAATGTTTTGGCTCAGGGGGCATCGGGATACAAGCCGATGATAAAGGACTTGGAGGTAGAAATTGCTACAATCGCAGCCGATGACTGAGGTATGCTGTATTCAATTATTTGAAGAATCCTTCTGAATCGGCTTCGAGAAAATTGCGATACAGGGCTTTAAGATATGTTTTGCTCGATGATGACCTATATTATTGGACGATTGATGGAGTATTCCTAAGATGTTTAAGTGCCGATCAAGCCAAGGTGGTGATGGGAGAAGTGGCATATGCGGTACTCATCAATCGGCTCACAAGATGAAGTGGCTGCGTCGACGAGCTAGGTATTTTTGGCCGACGATGTTGGAAGATTGCTTCAGATATAATAAAGGTTGTCAAGATTGTCAGAAGTTTGGAGCAATTCAAAGAGCACCAGTGTCGACTATGAATCCCATAATCAAGCCATGGTCGTTCAGAGGTTGGGGAATTGACATGATTGGCCAGATTAATCCACCCTCGAGCAAAGGACATAAGTTCATATTGGTGGCAACTGATTATTTTACGAAATGGGTGGAGGCTATCCCGTTGAAGAAGGTTAATTATAGGGATGCAATTCAGTTCGTCAAAGAGCATATCATATACCGATAGTGTTCCCCAAACGATTACAACCGATTAGGGATCTATCCTTGTATTCGATGAGTTTGTCCAATTCACAGAAAGCATGGGGACTAAGTTGCTAATTTCTTCACCATATTATGCACAAGCCAATGGACAAGCAGAAACATCCAACAAAAGTTTAATCAAGTTGATCAAGAGAAAGATCTCTAAGTTTCCAAAGCAGTGGCATAGACGATTGGCTGAGGCTTTATGGTCCTGTCAGATGGCTTGTCATGGATCGATCCAAGTTCGCTCCTACAAGTTAGTTTATGGACATGAAGCTGTGTTGCCATGGGAAAGTGTCATCGGCTCAAGAAGAATTGATTTGCAGGATGAGTTGACAGCCGATGACTATCATAATCTCATGGTAGATGAATCAGAAGAATTGATTCAATCCAGGATGCATGCTTTGGAAAAGGTGACAAGGGACAAGGAGAGAATCGCTCGTCATTACAACAAGAAGGTTGTGCTAAAATAATTTTCAGAAGGCAAGTTGGTTTGGAAGTTGATCTTGCCGATTGGGACTCGAGATAATAAATTTGGCAAGTGGTCACGAAATTGGGAAGGGCCTTTTCGAATCTACAAGTCCGTTTCTAAAGGAGCTTACATGTTGCAAGGGCTTGATGGAGAAGTTTTTGGAAGGACTCTCAATGGAAAGTATTTGAAAAAATATTATCCAAGTGTTTGGATCAATTCATGATTCGGTCGTGTTTTGATACATTGTAGCCGATGTTTTACATCACCTTTAGATGGCCGATATGAGTAGTATCGCTCTTAGTTATCATAATTGGTTGTGCTCTGCCGATATGTGATGGCCGATACAAGTTGTGTCGCCCTTAGACTTTATAACCTATCAAAATCAGTTGTGTTACACTTATGGATCATAGCCGATTGCCCTTAGTCAAGTTATAATTTTATCAATGAGGTTGACATTGTAAAATTAGGGGGCATATACATATACAAAAAGTGAACTCAAGTGGACTTCAGTCAGAAATTTTGTGGACTTCGAAAATTTTGAACGATCAATGGCTTGCAAGAAACATTGCAGGAGTTCACAAAAGTTTGTAAGGATCAATACAAGGGGCTATATTGCATAAATTTACAAGATTCGACACAAAAGTTCACAAATGGTTGACTTCTAAGCCCTATTACATGGATCGGCTTAGCCGGATATAAACTCATTGTTTGCCGATATCGCTATTCGCCGAATTTGAACAATCTCTTCAATGGCTTTGGCGTCGGCTGCATCATTCCCGGGGATCACCTTTAAGGCCTTCGTAAGATGTAACAAATTTCACATTGAAGCCTTCAACCTGGATTTTTGCTCTGATATTGCCCTTGGGAGATCGACAGTCCTTTGCTCTTTCGATGCTATGTCAGCATCACACTTGGCAAGCTCGGCCAGCAGCTCCCTCTCTCTGTTTACGCAGCCGATCAAGGTTGGAGGTGGGCTCAGCAATCATTTTATCAAGCTTGGCCTTGGCTTCAAGTATGGGTTGCCGATTGGCTTCAATTGTGGCTTCAAGGGCCGTTCTCTCTCGCCGATCGGCTATCCGTTGTTTGGCCCTTTCAAAGTTGTGCCAATGTTGTTCGAGGTATGCAGCTTGAGAGATGGCGTCGGCTATGTGATCTGGAAGCTGGTCTTGGATTTCTTCAAATCTTGCTCTGATTGTCCCACAGTCGGTAACAAGGTAATCCAAGGAGCTTTCTATCCAACGAGCCAAGTCTTGCAGTAAAGTTTTCAAGTCATCGGCAGCAAAAGCTACAGTTTTGTTAGTGGTGTCTTCCTCGTCATCCATGAAATCTTTGATGTCAAAAGGAAACATGTCGGCTAGGACCTGAAGAGGGGAACATTGAGATTATTAAATGCTGAAAACTCTGAAGATAGCCGATATGGAGTCAAGAGAAAGGATTTACAGGAATGACAGGAGCCGATGTTGTTCCTGCTTCGATGTTATGGCTGCCCCTAGCCGATGGAATTCGTTCACTTGATGCATGGGGGCAGGCATTGGAGAGCGCGGAGGCTGCACACAAAGAAAGACAAGATTGATTAAGTATCGGTTAGTTGAAAATTGAGAAGAGTTTGAAGTCAAAGTTACCGATGGAGCTGGAACCGATTTCTTCCTTGTGGCCAATTTTTTCTTCTACAAAACAAAGAACCTAATGAAGAATTGAATGTGAGAATTTAAGGGAAGAGGATTTCGGATAAATGCATACCGGTTGAGGTCGAGGTTGAATCAGACGTCTGGGAGTACTTGCTGTTTTCTGAGGAATTGGGTCCTCGGCTGGTGATGTTTGTGAAGCCCTCCTCGTTTCAGTTGTAGCAGTTGCAGCTTCATCAACAGCTTCCTCCATTTCTTTTTGGTTCAAGACCTTCTCCACATCTGGATCCAAAGGTGGGAGATCATCAGCTATAGTTGTCTTCTGTTTCTTTGAAGCTTTTTTCTTTACAGCCGATGGATCGGCGACTGATGGTTTTGCTCATTTCTTTCTTTGGAATGGCTCGCAGGTTTGGCCATGGAGTAATATGATGTCTTGGGGGCATTATAGCCAATTCATGATGGGGCCAGTCCACCACTGTTGGGAAGGATGCCGATAGCATAATTGATAGCAGCCCTGGTATTGCTGACATGGGGAGGAGCTGAATCGGTAGTCTGCAAACAAAGAGAAAGATACAGTCAAGTATATAAGAGAGACAATCGATAATAAATGATGAAAAAGAAGAAGTGCTTTACTTGTGGGATCATGTCCGGGTACATGATGGTTAGGTACATTGAAGCCGATTGGTGAAGGATGCACCATTGGGTCTTCCATTTAGTCCACCATTGGCTGAAGGATGCACTCCTTGTTACTGTTAGTTCGATGTTATCTATGCTGCCAAGTGGGGGGGCCTTTGAGACTTAGCAACCTATCTTGGCTGAAGGATGCAAGGAGAGATGACCGATGTGAAGACTTCCCTAGACTTATCAAATTTCTCAAAGTTTATTTCATCAAATCTGAAGTCACTAGGGAGCTCAAAATCTTCAGAATTCTCATATGCAAACCAGATCCTTGAGGCTCTTGGGAGTCCATCATAAAAATTGTCGAACCAGTCCTTGAAGAGATCGGCTGAGAGTTTAGATCCAGAGTATGAAGATGCTGCCTCTCTGAAAGACATGCATCGACGTGTTAAGATTTCATCTCCATCCTCGTCTATCGTCGGCTGCTAGTGGGAAGCTGGCTTCGATTAATTCTGGCCTCTGAGCAACTTTATATGTCTGCAAGTTCAGCCATATCTGCAATAGCCACCATGGGCCACCGGTGCCGACAGCCGAATTTGTGGCAATCCTAGCCAATGCATTGTTCAACATCTAGTAGAGATATCCTAATAAGTATTTGCCCAAAGGAATTTGTTTCTTATCTACCAAGGCTTTGGCTATGTGCTGCGAGTTGGTTGTAGGGCCACAACATGGGCCACAAAAGAGAAAATTTGCCAACCACATCAGGAGGATGGCTCGGGTCTTAAAGGAAAATTAGCCCTTAGTATTTAAGCTGATTGGGTTAACCAACGTTGTTATATCCAGACCCGAGATCATAACTACATCCAAAAGGGTGGGTGTCATTGGCCCTTGGTTACACATGAAGGCATTCAAGGTGTTGGAACAGAAATAGGATGCAGCCGATAGCATTGGTTCGTCCTTAGTTATATCGGCTATTGTTAAAGCCGGCACTGTGCTATTCCAAGCTCTTCCCAATGACTTTGTTTGCTAGCCGGTATTCTGCTATACCAAGCTGGCAAGGTTTTGTCGGTTGATGGCCAAGATTTGAAGGTGCTGGCCCAATGGGTCAAGCTAAGGTTTGCTAATCTAAAAGAAACCCTATTTGTTCCAGCATTGATAAATTCTGTGGGGTATATGTTTCTGATTGGCTCTAAGAGGAATTGGTTCGGATGGATGAGACTGGGGATCGCAATTTGGTTCAAAAGGTTCTACAATGAAAAAGAAAGGAAAAGGGCAAATTATAAAGAGCAAAAGCCAAATTACGGTTAAGAAGGAAGCTAAAGCCGATGGGGCTTACCTCTGGGAACTCGGCCGACAGTGCCGTTGAGGAAGTGGTTGAGGTCGACATCCCCGGGTGTAAGGTCGTCGCCGCGCGGAGGTTGTTTGTGAGATCGCCGAGGGTTCTGAGGAGGTCGCCGGTGAAGATTAGAGATGTTTTATGGTTAAGGCGGTGAAAGCAAAAGTGACAGCGTGAAAAGCTCTAAGGCGGTGTTTGTTATTTAAAGAGGCGCGATAACCGGCTGATGGAAAGCCCTGGATTTTCTTGGACGATAAGATTCGGCAAATCCACAACATTATCAATATAGCGGACTTGGTGTGTGTTAACAATCAAATTTAGTAAATCATGCATCGGACGTGAAGATAAGGCCGAGGCCGATTTGGAGGGAATCAGGTTTTTGCAAAAACAGAGCACGCGCCAAGTGCAGACCGAATCGGCTAGGGAGTTCGTCGGCTGATGACCGAATCGACTAAGGTGATCGTCGGTCGATACTGAATCGGATAACATAAGCCGATGTAGCCGATTCCGGTAAGATAACATTGGAATCATCTTCGGATTCATGTGAAGTGCTTTATGAGGATTGCCATACATGGATAGAAGAAAGGCAATTGTATCTGTTAATAAGGATATTTTAAATAGTTTCCTTCTAGATAATGTCGGTAAGATTATGTTTTTGGCAATTCTCTATAATTTGAATTATAATAGAGATAGGAATCGTGTCCGTTAAGGACATATCTTGTATCTGGGTTTAAATATGACCGAGGACCTTGTAATTTGACAACAACTAGTTCAATACAACTTTCGGCGCATCGCCACCTTTTTTCTTTCAATTATTTCGACAAGTTCTTCTAATTGGGCTACATCGAGTTCAATCTCCGATGAAAGGTAAAACTTGTTATGGCGGTTTGTGCTCTCGGGATTAGTGCTTCCGTCATTATGACACTCTATTCATGTTTACGTAAATCGTCGAGTTATTATATATGCTATACAACCTAGATCGATAATGCAGTCTAACCCTAATCGGCTAGTGTCTGTTATTAGACAACAACCGATAGGGGTAAATACCATTGTCGACTGAGATTATATAGTGTATCCACCATGTCAAAAGGTTTTCATAGATTTGTTTAGATCTTATGTTTCTATTTATGCTTAATGCTGCATCGGTTGAGTTTGACCTTTTAAGTAATATTTAGAATCATAATATCTATCCTATCTCATGATTACTATTAGAGATAGTATCGGGATTTCAGCCGATCTTACCTGTTTTAGCTGTCTTGTTTATTTTATGTTTACTTGGTATGCTAAAGCTTCCCTTTATATTAAGATCTCACTGTGGCTAAATATGTTATGCTTGTTATCGATCTGTTAGGTTATTTTAACACTTGATCACTTCATGTTTAATGTATTTAATCTGCAATGATATCTTAGTATAAAGTGGTACCGGAGTACTAGCTGATACGCATTAGATCTATGACATCGGCTATGCTATAAATATATATAATCCACTATACTAATGTACTTTTGGACATAAGTGCTTTATACTATCTCGGTACGTTACCAATCTATCCCAATCACTTAGTTTAAACACATTTTGATATTTAGATTATATATTATGAATATCTGTAGCCGATCGATTAGATTTAATTTCCTCTGGCCGATTCAGTGCACACCGCATCGGCTTAACAATGAACGATACGTCATCGGCCACCAGCCGATCGGCTATCATTTGCACACTAACACTTGTCTTCTTTCTTTGTTTCTTGTTGGTTGCAGGATCAAACCAACTGGCACGCCCTACGAACCTTAGAAATAATATTTGGACCTGCACTAGAGTAAAGCAAATATCTCAGGCTAGCACGTGATTTTCCAAGTCAACATATTTTCGGCACGATTTGGGATCAACAGTGAGACATGCCTCCGAGTTGTCTTACTTGGGCATCAATTCGTTGTGTGAAGCACACTCCCAAGTGCTTCCTTACTCGGCTCCGTCGCCACCAACTTGGCGTTGTGCCTCCACGTCGACTGTCTCTGCTGTCAAGCAACCACATCCCCGTGCTGGCTGACTGCTCCACCGCCAATTGCAAGTTTCGTCTCCAGGCGTGTTGGCCAGCTCCTCCACCATTCACTATTGGGTGCGTCTCCAAGCCGGCTATCAATGCCACTGCCAGGCGACCTTGTCCCCGTGCTGGCCAACTCTTCCGCCACAAACCGAGGGCCGGATCTCCAGGTCGGCTACCTACACCGCCACTGGGCGACCACATTCCTGCGCTAGCTAGTTCTTCCACCGCAGATTGGGGGCTGCGCTCTAGGCCGGCTGCTTATGTCTCCGCCGAGCGACCGTATCCCCGTGCGAGCCGACTCTTCCATCACAGATCGGGTGCTGCATCTATAGGTCGGTTGTCTGCACCACCGCCGTCTGCCTATGCCACCGCTAGGCGACCTTGTTCCCACGATGGTTGCCTCCGAGAGGCTTCTTTACCCGCACGTTGGTCTATTTCGTCATCGCTAGCTGGCTTCCTCACCTCTACAGTTTCGCTAGCTTCGCTGGATGAGGGAAATCCACTAAGGGTTGCCTTATTGAACCACACGTCATTGGCAACTCTTGTTGTTGACTCACCACTTGGTTGACGCTTAACTAAGTACAGAGTCGGGGGCTACTTCATCTTGGGCCTTTGTGCCGTACAACATGGGGTGGGCTGAGTAGGCCCGACCCAGATGGCTTACTTGTAATAAAAGAAAGAGGGATCTCTGGAATGAGATATAAATCCTGAGGATCATGCATAGCTTTTATAGATATAATATGAAAATTTAGTTCTAACTGACCAGATACTTTCCTTGTCCTGAGGATCACGTATATCTTTTATAAGACATTTCAAGAGTTGTTCTATCCTTGTTCTATGTTAGCTGGTCTGTCTCTCTTTCTTTCTGACAACCGAATAATAATCATTTCTCTTATTCAACATAATCTAGCCTATTTCCTAGACAAAATCTGCCTCAACATCAAACATATAGTCATTAAAGCACATAGAGCCATTGTCGACGGGATGGTCGGTAGTCCTCCGAGGAGGTTACCCACGGAGGGGAAAGAGTAGTCGGGGCGTATCACTGATGGGTCTGATGATCGACTCGGACACTAAGTGAGCCAAGAGACAAAGATATATTTATACTGGTTTAGCCCTCTCGGAGAATAATAGGCCTACGTCTAGTGTTATTTGTTGGGGTCATGTATGATCAAGGTTTACAAGAGGAAACAAAGTGCTAACCAAGAAGTGGAGGCAGAGCCCCCTGGCCGCGCACCCGACCATTCCTTTTATAGTCCAAGGGGGCGGTTACAAAGGAGGACTTGGGGCTCAAGAAAGCTTGGTTATAATGTAAAGCAAGTACAGAGATATCCTAAAAAGTGTAACCGAATTGTCTTGACCCCGCTCGTGGCCGCCTTGTGCGCCGCCTTCCTGGATCCGCCGTCCGCCAAAGTCTTGTGCGCAGTGCTATCGATGATGTTGTTCCCTATCGGTGGTCTCCTGTTTGTCCCGTCCACGAGGCTTACCAAGGAAGCCTTGCTCCCGAAGATGGGGTGTCCCTTTTAGGGTCGGGACGCAGAGTTGAGGTCGAGAGGAACGGACTAGGGTCGGTCCTAGGGGCAGGGGTGGGGACGCCCGACCTTGCATGGGGTCGGGCTGCTGACCCTGACCCAAGGTCCATTGGTCCGCTTCAGCCGGTCTTCTTTCCCTTAAATGGGCTAACCCGAGGTGATATCCCCCACAATCATCTAAAAAGAAAAAAAAGGCACAATAGTCATTGTCTACTTGTAGGATTATTCGTAACTGAACTTAATTTTTCTTTTGCCACTAAGAGCAACATCCTTGTTCAACAATAGTCATATCTTGCTTACATTTTGCATATGAGTAGATATATACGTAGTAACCGTATACTGGACATAGATCTATATATACCTATTATTAACAGAAAGAGACGGATCCAGAATAAGATTACAGAGGAGACTCGCCTCCTTTCTCATTCAACCCCCTCCCCTGCTATTTTTGCTCTCCCTCTTCTTCTCCCTTCCCTCTCTCTTTCTATCAATGGTGATCCAGCGAGAAAGGGGATACTCGAGTCCCTCAAGCACTCATGCTGGATCCGTCCCTGCTTGTTAAGAACATATATGGACAGGAAATGTGTGGTTGTCATATAGGGTTAAACGTCAACATGCAAAAAAGGAGAAGACGGCTACATTTTTCGACTTAATTGATTACCCTAGTTATTTTAGCTTCCAACGGTTCACTTAATTTAAGGGAAGATGATGACTAATAATTGCCCTGTTATAGACCACAGTGTCTAGATAAATTAGGACTTGATTGATTACTCAACCCCAAGCTGCCACAACTCCAACTAGTCTTGTTTATATTATATATATAGTAGTTCCATGGTAGATCCCATCTAGTGCTCCTTTTTCTTGCCTGGATGCATATGTTTTTGGCTTTTGTATTGTCAAAAGCAGCTTTGGAGCCTGTTGCAAAGTGGGCAGGCATATCTCTACGATATCCTTCGTGTGGAGCAAGACACAAAGAGAGAAAAAAGATGATGCCAAACGGCTTCAAAAAACGGTTGCAACAGCTCATCTGTCACCAGATACACTGACTTTTATATGTACATGCATCTTTTTACTAAGAAAGCCTCTCATGTTAATTTGTGCAAGCGCATGAAAAGGGATGAACGGTCATCGTTTTGGGGCTCCCACTAAACCAGCAAGAATTGTATGCTGATTAGGAAGCAATAATGCACTATCTTTTCTAGTATTATTTAACTGAATTATATTCTTGTATGCTTCTAGTGGTATACTGCTATATCATCAGCTTTAGAGGCAAAAGTGTAAATCGTACACTGCACAACTTCTTTTAGTATATTTTTCTAATTCCTTTCCTGTATATAAGAACGGTTGAAATAGGCATATATAATGTTAAACACAAATGGTCTTGGACTTCTCTATTTACAAATAGCTCACTTCACTATTTCCATTTTACAGTAACACGACAGATGGTTTCTTTTACAGTCCTCTAGCTTGTAAAAGCCAGGCCCAAGAGTCTGAAACACGAATAGCATATTAAATTGGTACATTTCCTACAGGATATTTAAATTTTGTGTAATTTGTTTGTAGGCACAAAAAATATATCATGGCTGAAAGACACTTCAAAAAGCTATTAATTTAATGTTAATTTAATGCAGGATACTTTGGACTCAATCAGAGAGAAATTTTTCAGAAAGATGATAATGCCTTAGAGATAAAAAGCTTCTGACTTGAGGCTGGAGTGAAGATGAAATATGATGTAGGTTAGCGATGTATTTGGGATGACGAAAAATTTCAAGCTGCATATTTTTCAAACTTTCACTCCAACACTATGTTTGAAGCAAGTGGCCCCAGGGGTATTCCTGCCTATTTGAAGAATTTCACTTCAATTGAGCTAAAAGTGTCGTCCAACAAATTACCAATTTTTTAGTGTCTTTTAGCTGCGAGATGTTTTTTTATATCTACCAACAAATTACATAAATTTTAAGTGTTCTGCAGCAAAATTTGCATATTACATTCTCCTCAAGCAGCTAAGCAAATTATATAATCAGCAAGATGTGCCTTGGGTAAAAATCATATGGTATAGGTACTACTCAAACAAAGTTCCTCATGCTGCTAGAGAAAATGAATCTTTCTGGTGGAAAGATGTTCTTCACTTAAATGATATCTTCAGAACGATTTCTACATGCTAGTTAGACCGTGGACATATAGTTTGTTTTTGGGATGACCGCTAGATGAACACTGCTATTTCTGAGACACACCCATGACTGTCATCCTTCGCCAAGAACAGGAATACATTGTTAGTGATATGCCCTAGAGGCAACATGGAGATGTTGGATATCACGTCAATGTTTATGTATTTATGAATAAAGTGTTATTCAGTTCCATGAAATAGACATCTTGTATTGATCAATAAGTATGTGACTTATTTATGAGACTTTATATGTATGAATCTATTTCTAAATGATCCCTGATCATATGTCATATTGTTGGAACAAATATGACTCTAAGATCGATATGTTTATTGATTGATGATCATGTCTCATAGATCATGGGTATAGAGATACAAATAAATAAACATGGACACATGTGTTAGGGAACACATTGTTGTATAGACCCACCATGAGACACTACAGAATTAATGTGCCATTAGTTGGTCTCGTGTAGTGTTGGTACAAAGTCCTTAGACCTGAGATCATCATGGATTCCAACATGTGTAGTAGCCTACTTTGGGACTACCAAACGCTATTCCGTAATCGGGTAGTTATAAAAGTAGTCTTCGGGTTTGCTATGAAACATGGAGTGGGATGTGAGTGATCAAGATGGAATTTGCCCCTCCTTTGGAGAGATATCTGGGCCCCTCGAGGTAATGGATTATGGAAATGCATGGGCATGCTAAGTTGATTGAGGAGTCAATCAATAGACGATAATCCAATACGGTTCGAGTGAATGGTTAAGTTATTGAAGGGATGACACACATCTTGCCTATAGCTTAATTGGTATCGTGAGGCAAAGGGATTTTTGTACACATTATAGGTTCGAGCCGATATTATATTCTTGTATACTATGGTGTCAATATGTGCTGCTAGGCGCCGCTATTGACAGGTCGGCTGAGTTGGACTCGAGCCGACGATCGGGGATAAGAACAAGCATTCGAGTTGGACTCGAATACGGCTCGATCGGAGAGGGATCCGATCGGATAGAGTCCTATGGGCTTACGAAGTCCGGCCAGCCAACTCTATGAGATTCGGATAGGATCCGATTCAAAATAGAGTCCCGATGGGCCTCTAGGTCCAACCGGCCAACTCTATATAAAGGGGTGAGGGGTGGAGAGCTGAGGCAGGTCAATTGAATCGAATTGAACCGAATCAATCTGATTTGGCGCAACAAGTCGGCGAGATCAATCTCCACGAAAACCCTCCCAGTTTCGAGCCAAACCCTAGCCTTGCATCGTGTGCTAGCACACGGGTGGTAGGCGTTCTGTCCCCGGACATGTGGATACCGGTAGAGACGCTGCTACATTACGGCGCTGTTGATCGGCTACGAATCGGCTACAATCGGAGCGCGGCGACTGCGGCAGATCAGCAACGAGAACGAGGTCGGACGACTCGGATCGGCTGCGACATCGGCGACTTAGCTGATTGGTGAATCGGCTGTTCCCCGGAATCGGCTGTCATCGGCCAGCACAGTTCCAGATCGGATAGTCCTGATTGGCTATTTCCGCTGCATACTCCAATCGGTAACAATCTATCGGCCCTTACTTGCAAGTGTTCCTGGTTTGCGCAGTAGAAAAGTTTTTATTTTCGGCTAGCGTAGCCTCCGCGTAACCCTTCAGTGGTATCAGAGCTAATCTTGCTTAGTTTGGGTTTTAGATTGGATCTGGAACAAGTTTTGCACACGGGTTGATTAGATCAATCGGTTTTACGGGATCTGTTGAGGAGAGTAGATGGTAATTGCGTTCCTTGATAGTGTATCGGAACGGCGTAATTTGATTACGTCGAAGCAATATCCATAGAACTCGGTTTGAGTCGGTTTTGGGATAGCGTTCCTTGATAGTGTATCGGAACGGTATAATGTGATTATACCGAAGCTATCTCGTAGTCCGACTTTGTTTGCTGCCTCGCGCCTACGCAAACCATCTCCCTTGATAGTGTATCGGGACCGCCGTGTGTGCCCCCCTTATTGGTCGTCTCGATGCCGTATCTCTGCGATAGGTAGAAAACGTTCTATGCCTAACTTGTTTTTGCAGAGAATGCTTTGAGATGGTATGGCCCTATTGTATGTATGAGATGCATGTGATGCATGTAATATTCTTTCATATGTGCAATCCATGTAATATTCTTTCTTACGTGCAATGCTTGTAATATTCTTTCACGACCTACGAGTCGATGTAATCTTCAATTATAGCTTCCATAGTAGTAGCTTAGTTTGAAGAAATCAAGCATTCAGCACTCGGAAGAACGGTGATGAAGATGGAGATCCTCTACACCGGCATGAAGATAGAGATCACCATGTGAAGGGGGCCATACTATTTCATTATATGCTATTCTACCTGCTTTCATATATGTGATATGTTTGATTCATAGGATAGTATCCCTCACAATATTAAGTAACAATGATGCCCTTCCAAATGTTGCACCCGTCACCGTTATGCTCGTCAATGGTGGGTCCGCCAAAGCAGAGTGCCATCCTCTATCATAACACGAGGGGTATATGTCGGACATATACAGCAGAGCATTTGGTTTACTTAACAAGGCTATCAAAACAGTTTTGGGCCTTGGGGCATAGGTTGGCGCCGAGGCATGGAGATGCCACACCAACAACAAGAGTCACATAGAGATGTGATTAGCAACGAGTTGCTTACCGATGTTATTAATCTTCTATCGTGATGCCAAAGCTCACTAGAAATTAATTAACATGTGGATCTTGACCCAATACGTAACCTAGAGGGAAGGTATAAAATACGTAATGGGAGTCTAATGTTAAATTGTTTAACAATAGACATAGCATAAACATTGTGCTAAACTTTGCTTTTCGTTGTAGAATAATGGCAGCTAATATCACACTCCGTGCTTTTAATTTGCGATCTATTCTCGAGAAAGAAAATTAAATTGAACAAACTTTATGGATTGGTATCTCAACTTGAGAATTGTTCTCAAGCAAGAGCGTAAGGAGTACGTTTTTGAAGTACCTTATCCGGATGATTTGCCTAACAATTCTACCGCAACGCACGGAGGGCTTACGAGAAGCACACTAATGATGCCCTAGATATAAGTGTCTCATGCTTGCTACAATGTCCCCGAGCTTCGAAGCAATATGAGAGCAGCGATGCTCACACTATTATTCGGGACTGCGTGGCATGTTTGAGAACCAAGCTCGGGCGGAGAGGTTCAACACCTCGAAGTCCTTGTTTGCGTACAGCTTGTTGAGGGAATCTCGTCATCCGCATGTGATAAAGATGATTGGCTATATCGAGAGTCTTGAGAAACTAGGTTTCCTCTTAGCCAAGAGTTGTCTACGACGTGATTCTCCGCCGCTCCCTCCGAGCTTCGAGCCATTCATATTGAATTATCACATGAACAATATGGATAAGACCTTGGCTGAATTGCATGGGATGCTAAAGACGGCGAGGAGAATATCCAGAAAACGGTCATCATGTGATGATGATGCAGAAGGCTAAGCGCAAACCACTGTCAAAAAACTTTGCACCAAGAGGAAGTTAACTCCCGATGAGATCGCAAGTGCCTCTAATGCAAAGAAGGGCAAAAGGAGTCGCGGCATCGGATGCCGTTTGCTTCTATTGCAAGGAGACAGCCACTGGAAAAGGAACCGCAAGAAGTACATGGAGGATCTCAAAAAGAAGCAAAGTACGACTTACGCTCAGGTATTAATGTTATAGACATTAATCTTGCTACTTCACCAACTCGACTCTTGGGTATTTGATACCGGATCAATAGCTCATATTTGCAAATCGTTGTAGGAAATGAGAAGAAGTAGAGGCTTAAGAAGGGGCGAGGTGAACTGCGCGTGCCGCAATGGAGCAAGCGTTGCTACGCTTGCTGTCGGCACAAGACCACTTCATCTACCTTCGGGATTAGTTTTCGAATTAAATAATTGTTATTGTGTTCCAACACTATGTCAAAACGTTATTTCGCTTCATGTTTGCAAACGGAAGGATATGATTTTAGATCAATGGACAATGGTTGTTCAATATATCTCCGAGATATGTTCTATTTTCATGCTACATTGGTGAATGGATTATACGTTTTGAATCTTGAAGTGTCTCCCATCTATAACATTAATACGAAAGGCAACTCTCTAATGATATAAAGCCCACGTTTATCCGGCATTGTCGCTTAGGCCATATAAATAAGAATTGCATGGAGTAGCTCCATAAGGATGGATTGATTCACTCTTTTGATTTTGAATCATTTGAGACATGTGAGTCTTGTTTACTTGGTAAGATGACAAGGCACCTTTCGCGGGACACAAAGTGAGAGAGCAAGTGACTTGTTGACACTCGTACATACCGATGTATGTGGACCAATGAGCTCAACGGCCGAGGTGGTTATCGTACTTCATTACCTTTACTGATGACTTTAGTAGATATGGTTATATCTACTTAATGAGGCATAAGTCCGAATCCTTTGAAAAGTTCAAAGAATTCCAGAATGAAGTACAAAATCATTTAGGGAAAACAATCATGTTTCTACGATCGATCGTGGAGGGGAATACTTGAGCCAAGAGTTTGGTAATCATCGAAAGATTGTGGATTTGTTCCACAGCTTGACTCCGCCAAGAACTCCACAATGGAACAGAGTGTCCGAACGGAGAAATCGCACCTTGTTGGACATGGTGCGGTCGACGATGAGCCAAAGTGATCTTCCGTTATCCTTCGGGCATATGCTCTTGAAACAAACTATGCTCACACTAAATAGAGTTCCATCTATGTAAGTTGAAAAGACACCATATGAGATATGGACAGGGCAACCCCCTAGTTTGTCTTTTCTCAAAATTTGGGGATGCGAAGCTTCGTAAAACGTTTACAATCGACAAGCTCACGCTCAAATCTAACAAGTGCTTCTTTGTGGGATATCCTAAGGAAACTAAGGGATATTACTTTTATAATCGGGAATAAGGCAAAGTGTTTGTCGCCGACATGGTGTCTTCTTGGAGAAAGAGTTTCTATCAAGAAGGGTTAGTGGGAGCAGGTGTATCTTGAAGAAGTTCAAGAAACACCGAAAATATTTCAGCGACCACAAAACCACAACAGGAGGAACAAAGTGTTAAGCCACCGTTGTACATACACCACCCCACGAGTCGAAAGATCACATCGTGCGCCGACAGTACAGGGTGCTGGACAATGTGATATATTGTCGTTGGACAACGATGAGCCTAAGACCTATGAGGAAGCGATGGTGGGACCCGATTCCAACAAATGGCTTGGAGCCATGAAATCCGAAATAGAATCCATGTACGACAATCAAGTTTGGAACTTGGTTGATCCACTGATGGTGTCAAAACCATTGAGTGCAAATGGGTTTTTAAGAAAAGGCCGATATGGATGGAAATGTTCACATCTATAAGGCGCGATTGGTGGCGAAAGGTTTTAAACAGATTCAAGGAGTTGATTATGATGAAACCTTCTCGCCCATCGCAAGGCTTAAATCTATTCGGATTATCCTAGCGATTGCTGCATATTTCGATTATGAGATATGGCAGATGGATGTCAAAACGGCTTTCCTAAATGGAAACCTAAGCGAGGATGTATACATGATACAACCTCAAGGTTTTGTCGACCCACAATCGCTGGAAAGATATGCAAGCTACGAAATCCATTTATGGGTTGAAGCAAGCATCCGGAGTTGGAATATTCATTTTGATGAAGTAATCAAAGGGTTTGGTTTCATCAAAAACTAAGAGGAGGCCTATGTTTACAAAAAGGCCAGTGGGAGCACAATTGTATTTCTAATCTTATATGTGGATGATATATTGTTGATTGGAAATGATATCCCTATGCTAGAATCCGTCAAGTCTTCATTGAAAAATAGTTTTTCCATGAAAGACTTAGGGAGGCAAGATACATATTGGGCATTCGGATCCATAGAGATAGATCCAAGAGGCTAATTGGATTAAGCCAAAGTATATACATTGACAAGGTGTTGAAAAGGATCAACATGCATGATTCCAAGAAAGGTTTTTGCCCATGTCACATGGCATTAATCTTAGCAAGAATCGGTGTCCCCGGACACATGAGCGGAATAATATGGGTATTGCTCCATATGCTTCGGTAATTGGATCCATCATGTATGCCATGCTTTGTACACGTCCGCATGTCTCGTACGCTTTGAGTGCTACGAGCGAGATACCGATCGATCCAGTGAAGGTCGGTGAATGCCGTAAACAATATCCTTAAGTACGTGAGAAGAACTAAGGATATGTTCCTAGTCTATGGAGGTGAAGAAGAGCTTGTTGTAAGTGGTTACACCGACGCTAGCTTCCAAACGGACAAGGATGATTATAGATCGCAATCTGGGTTCGTGTTCGCCTAAACGGAGCGCAATCGGCTTGAAGAGTTCAAGCAGGATATTGTTGCCGATTCTACAACGGAGGCCGAGTACATTGCTGCTTCGGAAGCTACAAAGGAGGCGGTTTGGATAAAGAAATTTATTTCGAGCTGGGTGTGATGACTAGTACGACGGTCCAATGTCTCTCTATTGTGATAATAGTGGAGCCATTGCACAAGCCAAGGAGCCGAGGTCACATCAGAAGTCCAAACACATACTTCGGCGATATCATCTCATCCGCGAGATAGTGGACAGAGGTGATGTCAAGATATGCAAAGTGCACACGGATCTCAACATAGCCGATCCGGTGACAAAACCTCTCCCTCAGCCGAAACATGAGGCGCACACAAGAGCAATGGGTATTAGATACTTACATGATTGACTCTAGTGCAAGTGGGAGATTGTTAGTGATATGCCCTAGAGGCAACATGGAGATGTTGGATATCATGGTCAATGTTTATGTATTTATGAATAAAGTGTTATTCAGTTCCATGAAATAGACATCTTGTATTGATCAATAAGTACGTGACTTATTTATGAGACTCTATATGTATGAATATATTTCTAAATGATCCTCGATCATATGTCATATTGTTGGAACAAATATGACTCTAAGATCGACATGTTTATTGATTGATGATCATGTCTCATAGATCATGGGTATAGAGATACCAAATCAATAAACATGGATACATGTGTTAGAGAACACATTGTTGGATAGACCCACCATGAGACACTACAGAATTAATGTGCCATTAGTTGGTCTCGGTAGTGTTGGTACAAAGTCCTTAGACCTGAGATCATCATGGATTCCAACATATGTAGTAGCCTACTTTGGGACTACCAAACACTATTCCGTAATCGGGTAGTTATAAAAGTAGTCTTCGGGTTTGCTATGAATCATGGAGTGGGATGTGAGTGATCAAGATGGTATTTGCCCCTCCTTTGGAAAGATATCTCTGGCCCCTCGAGGTAATGGATTATGGAAATGCATGGCCATGCTAAGTTGATTGAGGAGTCAATCAACAGACAGATAATCCAATACGGTTCGAGTGAATGGTTAAGCTATTGAAGGGATGGCACACATCTTGCCTATAGCTTAATTGGTATCGTGAGACAAAGGGATTTGTGTACACATTATAGGTTCAGAGCCGATATTACATTCTTGTATACTATGGTGTCAATATGTGCTGCTAGGCGCCGCTATTGGCAGGTCGGCTGAGTTGGACTCGAGCCGACGATCGGCTAAGTTAGACTATAGCCGAAACCGAGTATACCTGAACCTACAGGGTCGCACGCTTAAGGGGATAAGAACAAGCATTCGAGTTGGACTCGAATATGGCTCGATCGGATAGGGATCCGATCGGATAGAGTCCTATGGGCTTACAAAGTCCGGCCAGCCAACTCTATGAGATTCGGATAGGATCCGATTCAAAATAGAATCCCGATGGGCCTCTAGGCCCAACCAGCCAACTCTATATAAAGGGTGAGAGGTGGAGAGCTGAGGCAGGTCATTTGAATCGAATTGAACCGAATCAATCTGATTTGGCGCAACAAGTCGGCGAGATCAATCTCCACGGAAACTCTCCCAGTTTCGAGCCAAACCCTAGCCTTGCATCGCGTGCTAGCACACGGGTGTTAGGCGTTCTGTCCCCGGACATATGGATACCGGTAGAGGCGGTGCTACGTTGCGGCACTGTTGATCGGCTACGAATAGGCTGCAATCGGAGCGAGGCGACTGCGGCAGATCGGCGACGAGAATGAGGTCGGACGACTCGGATCGGCTGTGACATCGGCGAATCAGCTGATTGGTGAATCGGCTGTTCCCCGGGAATCGGCTGTCATCGGCCAGCACAGTTCCAGATCGGATAGTCCTTATTGGCTATTCCGCTGCATACTCCAATCGGTAACGATCTATCGGCCCTTACTTGCAAGTGTTCCTGGTTTGTGCGGTAGAAAAGTTTTTGTTTTCGGCTAGCGTATTGCGTAACCCTTCATGCATTTGTGGCAGAGATCATGCGAGCGGAAGATCATGATAACCTTATTTTCCTCCCCTTGTCACAGCAAGCACTCCAGGAGTTGGAAGATCTCTAGGTACAACTACAAAACCTGCCATATGATGAAAACACAAAAGATTGATGGACACCAGTTTGGGGAAACAAGTATACTTCTCGCAGATTTTACTCCCATGTTCACCCTTCATTCAAGATGATCTGGCAATCCCGCTGCACCCCCGCGTCAAATTTTTTGCCTAGCTGCTTCTAGTGGATAGACTTAATACTAAATCAATGCTCCAACGAAGACATCTCAATGTCCAAGATAACATTCTATGTGTCATGTGTAATAGGGGGGAAGAGACTATTGATCACCTTTTCTTCGAGTGTCCCTTTGCTGCTGAGTGCTGGGCAGCCATCCAATTCCAGTGGAATAATACCCTGCAATGCGCTGACAGACGGATGCAGGTAAAAACATCAAATCCTCTCCCCTTCTTCATATAAGTCACCCCGATAGCAGCTTGGGAGACATGAAAGTTACGAAATGACAAAGTTTTTCACCAATGAATTCCAAGTCATAGCCTGTGGAAGTCTAATTTCAAAAGCCAATGTTATATTCATTCTGTTAGATTCAAGGATGATATTAGATCAACCTTCTATGCCTGGCTAGATGCCTTCAGGTGATCTCTTTGTCAAAGTGAGTGTGTAAGTGAATTTTTTAGTATTGTGCAAGTTTGCTGGTCTGTCTGTAAGTAAGTAAACTTGTACTTTTTCCTGCTGTAACTCATAATTTGGTCGTTACTATGGGGATCTCTCCCATAGTCTTTTTTTCAAAAAGTTTGCATATTAAATTCACTCGCTATTTTACAGAATTGTTAATATCATTTGCTTGGTTGTTCTTTTCTTTTAAAAGAATGCTCCATTTTGTTGAATGTTTTCAATCTTCTCTTAGTCCTTGCACATTATTTGCTTTTTTCACAGTATATTATTTTTTCTTAGAATTGTTGTTCAGCAAATTTCCCAACACCATTGGAAAAAAATTACTACCTTACTACCTCCGTCCATAAATTTATAGATTCATGACTATGCAACTGGATAAGATCCAGATATTATAACCTGGAATATACGAAAATAGTATATGATCATTACGGATTTTCTAAATGGACTCTATGAAATATATTACCAATCAAAATGTCCATTTAACTGGTGGAAGCGTAGTTCAAAGTTCCAGTAGTTAGGGCGTTGTGCAAATTTCCATATAGACATCCAAATCCAATAGAAGAAGGAAAGAACAATTATTGATGATGACAAGGTAGAGGGAAGCAGCACCTCACCATTGATGGAATCTAGGCAACAGCATTCTGTAATCCACTCACTAGAAAACTGGCAACAAATATATTCCCTTCGTCCTTTTCCCTTCATACACCCACTTCAGAATTTACGATCCATTGGCTAGCCAGAGGCACATATAAGCAATTCCACTGGTTCTTTCACACCTCTAGTAGTACCTTTAAGATAAGCTTTTTATTTGAAGAACATTCAAACCACACTGAGCTAGCTTTTGGTTTCAACTTTAACTAACAAAGTATTCAATACTAGTTGTACATAAGCATGCGAACAAAATTTTTGCTTAATTGTCATATTGTGGGCAGGGCATCATCTATTAACGGCCAACCCGGCCATATGATCCTCATTGGTTGTCAATATTGTTGCTAGTTTCTGGTGGATGTCACGTTGTATGTAACGCTCTAATTTTGGAGCTGGGGAAGGTAATAAACCAAGGAATATGCTTTATCATGCATTGGCAAACAAATACTATTTAATTTCTCTGTCAGTTTGAGTGCACCGCCGGTGGCAGTTCTACTCTTGCACTAGTTGCTTAATTGTCTGTTTCCTTGCATGTAAGCAAGGAGCTCTAATTCCATAGCTCAAATGTGTGTGCATTGTTGTTTTAGGTCATATTTAATATGTGCTTAAAGAAATTAACTGTAGTTTTTATTCCAATGAAAATGTGCACTAGAATATACTTTATTTAGATAATGGAATAACTCATAGATACAAGTAACGAGTACAAAATTGTTTTATCTTGGTGTGCATCCAACGGACAACAGATATGCTTCTCATTCCTTAGTGCTTAATTTGTGTTGGATGTGTCATCTTGTGCTTTCAGAACTGGGGTCCAAAGAAGCATATGCTTCATGCCATTCTGTCATGGAGCCAAAGCAATGCATTTTTTTGTCTTTGTTTTTTGCGAGGAATTAGCAAACTAAAGAACTCGCGTATGCCCTTTTGAGAGCACGACTACAAGTTGGTGCACTCCTCGATCATGTCTGCCCTCTTGTTTTTGTTTGTTTATAACAGAGTAATGTACAAGATACCAGTTTGTTGATTAGGGCTGGTGATGAGGTGTGAGATAGGTACCATTGTACATAACAACAACGATAATATTTACATGTCAGCAAAATGATGGAAATGTCACTGCTAGGAAAAGCACATGTATAGTTCCAGTTTGGAATCTTTTTAGTCTTGGGTTGCAAATGGACAACAAAAACGAGAATAAAAATGTCTTTCTTTAGTCTCGGTTGAAATAACCGGGACAAAAAATCTATCTTTAGTCCCGGTTGATAACACCAACCGGGAACCACGTGGCTGGCTCCGCTATCTTTAGTCCCGGTTGATGTTACCAACCGGGAGGAAATGTTTTTTTCTTTTTTTAATTTTTCTCGTGCTGCTTGCTCCTTGTTTATATATTGTGCATATATCTTTGTAAATACATATATATGCATAATATATAGATGTTTTTTTATTTTTCTCATGTTGCTTGTTGCTTGTTTATATATTATGCGCATATATATGTAAATACATATATATGCATAATATATATGTAACATATAAATATATATATAATATTTATACATATATATACAATATGCATATATACATATATTACATAACTAATTATTTTTTAATGTTCAATATCGTATATTATAAAATCTAATCTATTGTCACATACCTGGATCTTAGGGTTAAATAAAATCATGTCAAGACAAAACTAGGCGTAAAGATCTCCAATCTCCTGACCCAAAATTTTTTCTTTTTGACTTAGGAGAAATATTTAAAGCCAAATGCATGATTTACAAATTTGAGAATAAAATAAAATTTTTCAAGACTTGAACTTGGGTCCATAAATATAGGTGAACATGCATATGCATATCTCTTGGTAAAAGGGGCCTTTGAGCATTTAGATTTTGAACATTTATCTCATTATAGATAGATCCCCTCCGCTTAAGAAAAAAATACTAGGAATCTTAGGACCAAATTAGATGCATACACATAGAGTGAACACCTAAACCTAGGGAGGTTACCCAAGTTTTCTAGGATAAACCATAATGGATAAAATCATGGGGAAAATTTATATGGGTGCTAGATAACATAATTAGCTTAACAAAATTTTGTACAGAGTAATAATTAGGAAAGCCCCAAACAAATTGGACAAACAGCTAGGTAACGGGGCCAATATTATTTAAATCAGCTAAAATGGCACTTTGCCTAAAAGACCATTAAAATGCACATAAAGTAATATAGGAGATAATTTATTCGAACACTAGATTAAATACCATAATTAAATATAATTTTTCTAGAATTTTTACGTTTTGAACCCTCTAAAAATTCAAACAAGGCTTAAAATACCCAAAATTTATTGAATTTATGAGAGCAAACCAATAGTGATCTTTGAGTGAAAGCAAAGAAAATGGGTTCTAAGTCTACTTCCCTAACCAGAGAAAACTTTTCATTAATTTACCTAACCCACACAATAAGTTACTGGGCTGCAAAGTCACAGGAGAAGGATAAATCGAAAATACATTCAAAAACCCAAGTGCACTCAAATACCTACCCTTACCCTCTCCACAACCTAGTCTACCACGAGGATGGACCCACTATAACCCTCACTGGGTTGCCACCACTCTGTACCACTTCTCGCCACCGCCGAAGAAACGCAGAGCGCGAGCCGACCAGGCGCAGAACGTCGCCGAGGCGTGGCCGTGAGGTGTCATCGGCGCACACTTCCTCTCAGTTGCACAAAACCTTCCCGCCTTGATCGCCCAGCCTCATTCTCAGCCCCAGGACTGAGCGAACCGAGAGAGGAAGCCACATTCTCACCATTTACCCTCTCCTCTATCGCCGGCCGCAAGGAAGACGAAGGCCGTCGTCGCCAAGGAGCCACGGTCATCCCCTTCTCTTTCACGTTCATTAATCTTCGCTCAATGCCAAGCATTTTCGCTGTTGACATCATCTTCTTTCGTCCCTTGTAGCAGCGGGAACACCGTCGCGTTCCACCTGAGTCGGGAGCACGTACCGGGTGTCACCGCCACACCCTCGACGCCGTTCAGGACAATGTACGCCGAGACATGCCTCACCGCCGCGCTGTCAGCATCACCTCATCCACCTCTTCATTTCCCCTCAAAGATCCCGAAGGTTGGCATGCCGACACGGTAGATCAGTGTCGTCCTAGCGTCGTCTTCCCCAAGTCCGGCCATGGGCTGCCATCGTCGATTCCTCCGTATTCGGTGAGCCATTTTTGAGTCGATAGCATCATTGAGATACTCGAGCCATTGCGTTCCTCACCCCTACCTCTCATGTGCCAGATCGAGCCGGCACCGTCGCCCCACCATTTCTGCCATCACCGCCGATCAAGCTTCACGTTGCTAGGATCACCTGCGCTTCGCCGAGCTGTTCGCACCCTTGGGTAAGCTTATGTGCCTCACGTAGGTGCTGATGCATGCATTGCCTCGGCGGTGGACAGTTCACCCCGACCCAACCGCCGCCTACGCTCGTCGCCGACGCGACTCCGGCAACCACAGTACATGAGACCACCACTATTGTATGCACGAGACCCTTGCGCGCATTTCCTCTTTTGGTCACAACACCGAACTCGCCGTGATTCGCTGTCGCCGCCGTCCGAAAGGTCACCGGCGCACCCCAGCCCTACTCATTCTTCCTCTCACGCTCGCTGACAGCCAGACCCCACCAGACAGGTGCCAAATCCCACTCTCAAACCCACAGTAACTGACCCGTGGGGCCCATGTGCAGGAGAGATAGGAACATAAGTGCAGAACTGTATTTCCTCATAGAGAACAAAACATCCATTGTAAAATCCATATAAAATTCGTTTGAACACATTTTTGAATGGGACAAATTTCTGTAGGTTCCCTAAGTATTGAACTTTAATGTAGGACCATAAAACATAGATCTTACTGCACAAGATTTGTCCCAAAAATTCAAATAGGACAGACCACACACACACCATGTGAGAACTTGTAAAATCTCTAGAAAATTCAAATTAGATTCAATTTGAGCAAAACCAATTTCTATAAATACCTCACCTCACCCTCTCTGACCTGGGTAAATAAAAATGTATACATTACTTGGGTCAAGTGCTTGTAAAACTAGTGTTGGGAAAATGATACACTTTAGGACAGTCAATTTTTAGGGATTTATTAAAAATTCAATTTACCATCTTTTTGAGTAAACTTAAATCCTGTAGAATCACCCAAACCTGTACTTTTAAAATGTAAAATAAAAGCATATGGGAATAAACAACTTAGATGTGCACTACAACTTGTGAAATTTAGTAAATTCAATTTAATCATTTTCGAGTAAACTAAGTTTCTATAAAACCAGCAACTAATGAACTCTAGTTAGGAGAAATACAATATGGCAACACCTATACTGAATATGTGGGAACAACTTAAATAGATAACCTAGATACTAATGGTAGTAGTTAGGTACTATATGTAAGCATATATGTATATATACATATATATATACATATATATATGTATATATATACATATATATATATGCACCTTAGCTCCAAAATAAGTCAAATTAAAACTTAATATACCATAGAAGCTTTAGGATCATCCTCTTACTCCAGAGACTTAATGTACTTAACTTAAGGTAAGGCTTAGTGTAATATATGGCATTTTAATCTAGATCAGAGCACTCTAATTTATAAAGTAAAGATCCTAAGCTTATGAACTAAAAATATTTTTGTCAACCAAAACCTAATCCTTTTATTTACCTAAGTACAAGGGGAACAAAGGTTCTGAACCTATAACCTTTTAGGCTAAGCGCACATTGAACACAATAGGCCTAGAACACGTCATAAGTTGTGAAAGGCCTAAAAAATTCATAATAACTCTAAAAATTATGAAACCAAATGTGTTACCCTTAGAAAACACCACTCTACACTCCTGAGACGTTAAACCTAATAAAAATCACTTTACAAAAATATTTTGGAACACAACCTAATGGAACACTACCCTATACCGATAAAACCTCTGAAAATCATAACTCCTAGATGGGATAAGATAAATTAGAAATTCTTTCTCCTAAAATCATTTTAGATCAGTGCCCACTCAATATGAAAAAAATCATGCATTTTAGAGCATTTTGGATTTTTGCCTATTTTCGGTGTTTAACTACATATCGTGAATTTTGCTTAGATGATTACGTAGACGGTGATAGAGTGGATCAGAGACTAATTTTTCTCCAAACCAAGGCAAGTTATTGCCCCTCCTTTGAACACTTTGAACCCATAATTTTGGGCAATATGTTTTGGTTGTGAAAGTTGCATGCATAATTTGCCTTATCGATATTTTTAAACTAAGAATGGTAGTTATGTCCTGAAAATTTGCATGAACCCTTTCAGAAATATCTCCTTGCTGATTTGAGCCTTAGAAATTAAATTAGGGTACTATGGATGTGCTCATGCGAATATGCTATGCTTTACAAGAGTGAAATGCTTAACCTCGCCTAGAATTTTTGCAATACTTGTTCCATCTATACGTATATGTAATATGTGAATTTTGTTAAAATGAACCCTTGCTGGAATGGTTCAATTTGATGATTATTTGCAAACTAAAGTGTGTGAAAATGGCTTGGGCGGCAAGTGGCATGCAATTGATGTATTTGCATTGCCGATATGGGGAGTGTTTGCCCAAGTCCGTAAGGACCGAACTTGTGTCACCAACTTAAAGTTTACTGTACATCTATATGTGCTAGTATGGGATAACCTTAGCCAAGTAATCTATTTAGCACCTAGCCTTGCATCATGGTGTGCTACAGTGTATGGGTTCGGATAACCCACAGGAACTTCCTATTTACCGCCGATGTAGTAGTTTAGGTGACTCAGTCTGTCCAATACAACGATATCGTCCACGTGGGTGGGTTCCTGTCGTGTACGCCACCACAGCGTTAAGTTTAAAGTGTGGGCCTACCACATAACGGGTCTAGGTCACATTTCCAGTATGACCTAGGATGGAGAAAACACATATCATGTTGGTGCAAGGCTAGGGACTAAGTAGTGTAAAGGCTTCGTGGTGACCTCTAGACTATACTCAAAGTATAGAGTATGGTGGTACGGTCAAGAGCGCCTTGGTGAAGTGTCATGAGTATAGACTCGATTGTTTTTAAAAAGTGTGTCCATGTGTTTCCAACAAAATTTGTTGAGTGGTGGAAGAGTGATGATGTTTATATATATATATTGAGACTTGCTGTCATGGGGACGACAAGGTATTGTTATGATGGAACCACACTTAGATTAATGATGAAATCTAAAACTTGTCTTTGTTAATTGAAGCATCAACTCTTTTATAAAAGAATTGCGAAACAAAACTTTCTTTATGCTGAAAAATGAGCCACTTATGTAGCCTTCTTTGAAATATAAGCTTCACATGTAGAATGATAAGATTGATTGTGCCCTTGCCAGTACATTATAAATAATGTACTAACACTTGCGACTGGAATATCCATTTTGATGCAGGTCATAGACTTAGTTTCTTAAAGGTGCGGTACGCGATTTGCTTCTTTTAGGACTCTGAACTTAATGGGGTAAACTCCTAGTCGGTGTGCTTGTCGATGGGTACTAAAGCCACCCTTGTTCGCAATACTCTGATTTGTATAGGTATTTGGCCGATCGGCCTATGTAATAATAATAATGTTGATGTAATCCATAATTACTTCTCGTTTTAGATGTATTTTCCAATGTATGCTCATGCTATAGAAGAAAGTGTGAATCTAGCACACATCATGGGAGCTAGATTCACATGAATATGAGTTAGGATAATTGAGATGTTATAGATCTTTATCCACTTTGTCAAGTCTCCTGAGTGTGTAACACATCTGGTCGCCACCTTCGAGTGGTTTGACGGGCACACTTCAGGCTGAAGTTGACTGGCAGACTAAAGGCCCAGCAATGTCTCACTTATCCCTCTCTCGGGACATCGGTCGTTCCGTTATGTTTGTCAAGTGATTTGAAGCATTTCAACTTACCTTGCAAACATAATGGAAGGGCCAGGATGTCTCCGACATCTATGATGTGGGTTCAGAGTTAGAATGTCCATCCCAATCCCAGTAGAACTCTCCCGCGGGATCAATAATCTGCTCTTTGATAAATCTCTTTAGTTCTTCTTGAGCAGCCTTTATGAAATCATTGTGGGGGAGTTTGTCCCTTATGGAAATAATCTATCATTTGAAAAAATAAGAAATAAATATATGAAATCAACAATAACTAGAGACATAATGTATGAATGTCTCTTATATGTACATTGGTGTCCTGGGGATATGCGGGTACGTGAACTAGGCGGTAAATATAGTCGCAGACATAGTAGCCGCACAAGTTCATCCCCTGCTCCTGTTTTGCACACTAAGGGAGAAACGACGACAGATTAAATATGCATATCTATTTTAGTACAAATTAATGATTCAATATAATTTTGACATGTACTCACTGTAAATTTCTTTCTCACTTCATGTTTTTTTCCAAATCCCACGGATCCTCTTACGGAGCCGTGCCCATGCCGTACGTGCAGTTGCAAGCTAGTGAGTAAGTATCCGAGAACTGCATAGTAACAATAGCAACTAAGATAACATTACCTGTCTAGCACTTCAAAAATCTTTGTGAAGGTAGACTATCGCTTATCCATTGAATCGTAGATATGGATTCACGAATGGGAAACGTCAATAAGGAATAGCACCCATCGGAATTTGCAAATTGTGTGAGATGATATATATGAAACTATATATGTATGAGATGGTAATTGGTATGGAAGTAGTAAAACTAAAGTTGTGTTGTACGGTAGTAGTATCCAAGACTTGAAATGTTGTTGCACCAGCATATGGTAGATGTTGTTATCTATTTTCTTCGGATAATGTTCTAAAATCTTCGTGTTAATTTTGCGGGGTTCCATGAATCCTATTTTCAGCCATCTCCGCTTGTTGCACTGGTGGATCACCATTCTGCAATGGATAAAAGAATTTTAGTCAGCTACATACAAGGAGCTAAGGAACAAAAAAAATTTAACTAAACGATACTTACAAAACCCGTGTGGTTATAAGAGAGACGTCGAGGGCATCCTGTTGATATAGGTTAAAGATGTCCTCGAAGCGGATCCACAAGAGATCATCTCCTTCGAAGAAATCCGCATTTCTGATCCGCACCGTGATCATCTCTCTACCTTTGCTTGAAGCTTCCATATACCACTCATGGAATTGGTACATCTGTGTAGAGAGATTTTTGAGCTGATCAGGCCGACAAGAGGTCGTCCGAGTGTCGGCCTTTGTCACACCCCGAGTTTTGCCCTAAATTGTTTAAATAATTTACCCTGAAATAATCGAATTTCTAGAATTAACTGGAGCCAACCAAATTTTAAAATGCAATTAATAAATAGAAACGACATGGTAGGATTTTTCTTGAATTTCGCATGTCAAAATGCACTAACAAGATTTTTACTGGAATTTTTAGAGCACTCTAAGTATTTTTAATCAATTAAATAAGAAATTAGGAATTAATTAAGCCCCCAAAATCCTTTTTCCTTCTTTTTTCTTTTTCCTCCGTACGGCGGCACAGTGTTCCCGCCCCTTTCCCTCTTGGGCCGTCGGCCCGGTTCCCCTCCTCGGCCCGAGCCGCTCCGCGCGCGCCTCCTTCTGGTCGTGGGCCGAAGCCCGCGACGCCGCCGCGCGCGCAAGTCCGCGAACCGTCCTCGCTCCGTGAGTCACCGACAGTGCGCCCTGCCCGTCAGGGTCTCCGTCCCCGCGCCCGGTCGGCCCGCCGCCGCCGCCATGCGCGCCGCCGCTCCGCTCCGTTCCGCTTGAACCAGTGCCACGTCGGACCCATGCCGGGCCCGATCCCGCTGAAGGGTTGCGCGGAGGCTACGCTAGCCGAAGACAAAAACTTTTACCGCGCAAACCAGGAACACTTGCAAGTAAGGGCCGATAGATCGTTACCGATTGGAGTAGAGTGCAGCGGAATAGCCAATCAGGGCAATCCCATCCGGAACAGTGTAGCCGATTCCCGGAGACAGCCGATTCGCCAATCAGCCGATTCGAGTCGTCCGGCCGTGTTCTCACGCCTCGCTCGACCGCAGCCGATTCCACCACAGCCGATCGCTCCGATTGCAGCCGATCCGAAGCCGATCAACAGCGCGCAACGTAGCAGCGCCTCTACCGGTATCCACACGTCCGGGGACAGAACGCCGTACACCCGTGTGCTAGCACGTGATGCAAGGCTAGGGTTTGGCTCGAAGGTGGGGAGGGTTTCCGTGGAGATTGATCTCGGCGACTTCTGTTGCATGCGATGCAATTGACGTGTCGCAGCTCTCCACCCCTCCCTCCTTTATATAGAGTTGGCCGACTAGGACTAGTGGCCGATCGGACTCTATTTTGAATCGGATCTCATCCGTATCTCATAGAGTTGGCCGCCCACACGTCGTAAGCCCATAGGACTCTATCCGATCGGATCCCTATCCGATCGAGCCGTATCCGAGTCCAACTCGAATATCTATTCTACCCCTTAAGCGTGCGACCCTGTAGGTTCAGGTATACTCGGTTTCGGCTATAGTCTAACTTAGCCGATCGTCGGCTCGAGTCCAACTCAGCCGACCCGTCAACAGCGGCGCCTAGCAGCACATATTGACACCATAGTATACAAGAATAATATCGGCTCTGAACCTGTAATGTGTACACAAATCCCTTTGCCTCACGATACCAGTTAAGCTATAGGCAAGATGTGTGCCATCCCTTCAATAGCTTAACCTTTCACTCGAACCGTATTGGATTATCGTGTTGATTGACTCCTCAATCAACTTAGCATGGCCATGCATTTCCATAATCCATTACCTCGAGGGCCGAGAGATATCTCTCCAAAGGAGGGCAAATTCCATCTTGATCACTCACATCCCACTCCATGTTTCATAGCAAACCCGAAAACTACCTTTATAACTACCCGATTACGGAATAACGTTTGGTAGTCCCAAAGTAGGCTACTACACATGTTGGAATCCATGGTGATCTCAGGTCTAAGGACTTTGTACCAACACTACCTCGAGACCAACTAATGGCACATTAATTCTGTAGTGTCTCATGGTGGGTCTATCCAACAATGTGTTCTCCAACACATATGTCCATGTTTATTGATTTGGTATCTCCATACCCATGATCTATGAGACATGATCATCGATCAATAAACATGCCGATCTTAGAATCATATTTGTTCCAACAATATGACATATGATCGTGGATCGTTTAGAAATAGATTCATACATATAGAGTCTCATAAATAAGTCACGTACTTATTGATCAATACAAGATGTCTATTTCATGGAACTGAATAACACTTTATTCATAAATACATAAACATTGACGAGATATCCAACATCTCCATGTTGCCTCTAGGGCATATCACTAACAATCTCCCACTTGCACTAGAGTCAATCATGTAAGTATCTAATACCCATTGCTCTTGTGTGCGCCTCATGCTTCGGTGAGGAGAGGTTTTGTCGGCGGATCGGCTATGTTGAGATCCGTGTGCACTTTGCATATCTTGACATCACCTCTGTCCACTATCTCGCGGATGAGATGATATCGCCGAAGTATGTGTTTGGACTTCGATGTGACCTCGGCTCCTTGGCTTGCGCAATGGCTCCACTATTATCACAATAGAGAGACATTGGACCAGTCGTACTAGTCATCACACCAAGCTCGAAACGAATTTCTTGATCCAAACAGCCTCCTTTGCAGCTTACGAAGCAGCAATGTACTCGGCCTCCGTTGTAGAATCAGCAACAATATCCCGCTTGGAACTCTTCCAGTGGCGCCTCCGTTCGGGCGAACACGAACCCATTGCGATCTATAATCATCCTTGTCCGTTTGGAAGCTAGCATCGGTGTAACCACTTACAACGAGCTCTTCTTCACCTCGATAGCCTAGGAACATATCCTTAGTTCTTCTCAAGTACTTAAGGATATTCTTTACGGCGATCCAGTGACCTTCACCGGATCTAACGGTATCTGCTCGACTCAAAGCGTACGAGACATGCGGGCGTGTACATAGCATGGCATACATGATGGATCCAATTGCCGAGGCATATGGAACCATACCCATCTTATTCCGCTCATCATGTGTCCGAGGACACCGATTCTTTGCTAAGATTAATGCCATGTGACATGGGCAAGAAACCTTTCTTGGAATCATGCATGTTGAACCTTTTCAACACCTTGTCAATGTATGAACTTTGGCTTAATCCAATTAGCCTCTTGGATCTATCTCTATAGATCCGAATGCCTAATATGTATGCTGCCTCCCCCTAAGTCTTTCATGGAAAAACTATTTTTCAATGAAGACTTGACGGATTCTAGCATAGGGATATCATTTCCAATCGTAATATGTCATCCACATATAAGATTAGAAATACAATTGCACTCCCACTGACCTTTTTGTAAACACAGGCCTCTTCTTCGTTTTTGATGAAACCAAACCCTTTGATTACTTCATCAAAACGAATATTCCAACTCCGAGATGCTTGCTTCAATCCATAAATGGATTTCGTAGCTTGCATATCTTTCCAGCGATTCTGGATCGACAAAACCCGAGGTTGTATCATGTATACATCCTCGCTTAGGTTTCCATTTAGGAAAGCCGTTTTGACATCCATCGCCATATCTCATAATCAAAATATGCAGCAATCGCTAGGATAATCCGAATAGATTTAAGCATTGCGACGGGCGAGAAGGTTTCATCATAATCAACTCCTTGAATCTGTTTAAAACCTTTCGCCACCAATCGCACCTTATAGATGTGAACATTTCCATCCATATCGGCCTTTTTCTTAAAAACCCATTTACACTCAATGGTTTTGACACCATCAGTGGATCAACCAAGTTCCAAACTTGATTGTCGTACATGGATTCTATTTCGGATTTCATGGCTCCAAGCCACTTGTTGGAATCGGGTCCCACCATCGCTTCCTCATAGGTCTTAGGTTCATCGTTGTCCAACAACAATATATCACGTTGTTCCGCACTTGTGTACTTGTCGGGTGCACGACGTGATCTTTCGGACTCCGTGGGGCGGTGTATCTACAACGGTGGCGCAACACTTTGCTCCTCTGTTGTGGTTACGTGGTCGCGAAACGTTTTACGGTGTTTCTTGAACTTCTTCAAGATGCACCCTGCTCCCACTAACCCTTCTTGAAAGAAACTCTTTCTCCAAGAAGACACCATGTCGGGCGACAAACACTTTGCCTTGTTCCCGATTATAAAAGTAATATCCCTTAGTTTCCTTAGGATATCCCACAAAGAAGCACTTGTCGATTTGGGTGTGAGCTTGTCGGACGTAAACGTTTTACATAAGCCTCACATCCCTAAATTTTGAGAAAAGACAAACTAGGGGTTGCCCTGTCCATATCTCATATGGTGTCTTTTCAACCGACTTAGATGGAACTCTATTTAGTGTGAGCGCATTTGTTTCAAGAGCATATCCCGGAAGGATAACGGAAGATCACTTTGGCTCATCATCGACCGCACCATGTCCAACAAGGTGCGATTTCTCCGTTCGGACACTCCGTTCCATTGTGGAGTTCTGGCGGAGTCAACTGTGGAACAATTCCACAATCTTTCGATGATTACCAAACTCTTGGCTCAAGTATTCTCCTCCACGATCGATCGTAGAAACTTGATTGTTTTCCCTAAATGATTTTGTACTTCATTCTGGAATTCTTTGAACTTTTCAAAGGATTCGGACTTATGCCTCATTAAGTAGATATAACCATATCTACTAAAGTCATCGGTAAAGGTAATGAGGTGCGATAACCACCTCTGGCCGTTGAGCTCATTGGTCCACATACATCACTATGTACGAGTGCCAACAAGTCACTTGCTCTTTCACGTGTCCCGTGAAAGGTGCCTTTGTCATCTTACCAAGTAAACAAGACTCACATGTCTCAAATAATTCAAAATCAAAAGAGTGAAGCAATCCATCCTTATGGAGCTTCTCCATGCGTTTCTTATTTATATGGCCTAAGCGACAATGCGGATAAACGTGGAGTTTATATCATTAGAGAGTTGCCTTTACGTATTAATGTTATAGATGGGAGACGCTTCAAGATTCAAAACGTATAATCCATTCACCAATGGAGCATGAAAATAGAACATATCTCTCGAGATATATTGAACAACCATTGTTCATTGATCTAAAATCATATCCTTCCGCTTGCAAACATGAAGCGGAAATAATGTTTTGACATAGTGTTGGAACACAATAACAATTATTCAATTCCAAAACTAATCCCGAAGGTAGATGAAGTGGTAGTGCCGACAGCAACGTAGCAACGCTTGCTCCATTGCCGACGCGCAGTTCACCTCGCCCCTTCTCAATCCTCTACTTCTTCTCATTCCCCGCAACGACTTGCAAATATGAGCTACGATCCGGTATCAAATACCCAAGAGTCGGTAGGTGAAGTAGCAAGATTAATGTCTATAACATTAATACCAAGCGAAGTCGTACTTTGCTTCTTTTTGAGATCCTCCATGTACTTCTTGCGGTTCCTCTTCCAATGGCCTGTCTCCTTGCAATAGAAGCAAACAACATCGATGCCGTCGACCCCTTCTTGCCCTTCTTTGCATTGGAGGCACTCGCGATCTCATCGGGAGTTAACTTCCTCTTGGTGCAAAGTTTCTTGACAGTGTGGTTTGCGCTTTGCCTTCGCATCATCATCACATGATGACCTTTTCTGGATACTCTCCTCATGTCTTTAGCATCCCATGCAATTCAGCCAAGGTCCTATCCATATTGTTCATGTGATAATTTAATATGAATGGCTCGAAGCTCGGAGGGAGCGGCCGGAGAATCACATCGGTAGCCAACTCTTGGCTAAGGGGAAAACCTAGTTTTCCGGACTCTCAATGTAGCCAATCATTTTTATCACATGCGGACGACGGGATTCCCCTCAACAAGCCTCGCACGCAAACAAGGACTTTGAGGTGTTGAACCTCTCGGCCCGAGCTTGGTTCTCAAACATGCCACGCAGTCCCGAATAATAGTGTGAGCATCTGCTCTCATATTGCTTCACGAAGCTCGGGGGACATTGTAGCAAGCATGAGACAAAATATCTAGGGCATCATTAGTGTGCTTCTCGTAAGCTCTCCGTGCGGTTGCGGTGTCATTATTAGGCAAATCCTCGGGATAGGGTACTTCAAGAACGTACTCCTTACGCTCTTGCTTGAGAACAATTCTCAAGTTGCGATACCAATCCATAAAGTTTGTTCCATTTAATTTTTCCTTTTCGAGAATAGATCGCAAATTAAAGGTGGGTGTAGTATTAGCCGCCATTAATTCTACAACAGAAAAAGCAAAGTTTAGCACAATGTTTATGCTATGTCTTTTGTTAAACAATTTAACATTAGACTCCCATTACGTATTTTCCACCTTCCCTCTAGGTTACGTATTGGGTCAAGATCCACATGTTAGTTAATTTTCTAGTGAGCTTTGGCATCACCGCTAGAAAATTAGTAACATCGATAAAGCAACTCCTTGCTAATCACATCTCTATGTGACACTTGTTGTTGGTGTGGCATCTCCATGCCCGGCGCCAACCTATGCCCCAAGGCCCAAAACTGTTTTGATAGCCTTGTTAAGTAAACCAAATGCTCCTGCATGTATATGTCGACATATACCCCTCGTGTTATGATAGAGAATGGCACTCTGCTTTGGCGGACCCACCATTGACGAGCATAACGGTGACGGTGCAACATTTGGAAGGGCATCATTACTACTTAATTTTGAGAGGGATGCTATCCTATCAAACAAACATATCACATATGAAAGCAAGAAGAATAGCATGTAGTGAAATAGTATGGCCCCCTTCACATGGTGATCTCCATCTCCATGCGGTGTACAGGATCTCCATCTTCATCACCGTTCTTTCGAGTGCCGAATGCTTGATTTCTTCAAACTAAGCTACTACTATAGAAGCTCTAATTGAAGATTACATCGACTCGCAGTCGTGAAAGAATATTACAAGCATTGCACATATGAAAGAATATTACCGGGATTGCACATATGAAAGAATATTACATGCATCACATGCATCTCATACATACAATAGGGCCATACCATCTCAAAGCATTCTCTGCAAAAACAAGTTAGGCGTAGAAACGTTTTCTACTTATCGCGAGCTACGGCATCGAGACGACCTATAAGGGGGTACGCACACGGCGCGGGAACACCACACGAAATTCATAGATCCAATCTATGAATTCACTTACGAAACCATATCGGCATAATCATATTATGCCGTCCCGATACACTATCAAGGGAGATGGTTTGCGTAGGCGCGAGGCAGCTAACAAAATCGGACTACGAGATAGCTTCGGCATAATCACATTATACCGTTCCGATACACTATCAAGGAACGCTATCTCGAACCCAACTCAAACGAGTTATATGGAAATTGCTCCGACGTAATCACATTACGCCGTTCCGATACACTATCAAGGAACGCAATTACCATTAACTCTCCTCAACGAATCCCGTAAAACCGATTGATCTAATCAACCCGTGCGCAAAACTTGTTCCGGATCCAATCTAAAACCCGAACTAAGCAAGATTAGCTCGATACCACTGAAGGGTTGCGCGGAGGCTACGCTAGCGAAAACAAAAACTTTTACCGCGCAAACCAGGAACACTTGCAAGTAAGGGCCGATAGATCGTTACCGATTGGAGTAGAGTGCGGCGGAATAGCCAATCGGGGCAATCCGATCCGGAACAGGTGTAGCCGATTCCCAGAGACGGCCGATTCGCCAATCAGCCGATTCGAGTCGTCCGGCCGCGTTCTCACGCCTCGCTCCGATTGCACCACGCCCGATCGCTCCGATTGCGCCGATTCCACCACGGCCGATCGCTCCGGTTGCAGCCGATCCGCCGATCAACGGCGCGCAACGTAGCGGCGCCTCTGCACCGTATCCACACGTCCGGGGACGAACGCCGTACACCCGTGTGCTAGCACGCGATGCAAGGCTAGGGTTTGGCTCGAAGGTGGGGAGGGTTTCGTGGAGATTGATCTCGGCGACTTCGTTGCACGCGATGCAATTGACGTGTCGCAGCTCTCCACCCCTCCCTCCTTTATATAGAGTTGGCCGACTAGGACTAGTGGCCGATCAGGACTCTATTTTGAATCGGATCTCATCCGTATCTTATAGAGTTGGCCGCCCACACGTCATAAGCCCATAGGACTCTATCCGATCGGATCCCTATCCGATCGAGCCGTATCCGAGTCCAACTCGAATATCTATTCTACCCCTTAAGCGTGCGACCACGTAGGTTCGGTATACTCGGTTTCGGCTATAGTCTAACTTAGCCGATCGTCGGCTCGAGTCCAACTCACCGACCGTCAACGCGGCGCCTAGCGGCACATATTGACACCATAGTATACAAGAATAATATCGGCTCTGAACCTGTAATGTGTACACAAATCCCTTTGCCTCACGATACCAGTTAAGCTATAGGCAAGATGTGTGCCATCCCTTCAATAGCTTAACCTTTCACTCGAACCGTATTGGATTATCCGTCACTTGATTGACTCCTCAATCAACTTAGCATGGCCATGCATTTCCATAATCCATTACCTCGAGGGGCCGAGATATCTCTCCAAAGGAGGGGCAAATTCCATCTTGATCACTCACATCCCACTCCATGTTTCATAGCAAACCCGAAAACTACCTTTATAACTACCCGTTACGGAATAGCGTTTGGTAGTCCCAAAGTAGGCTACTACACATGTTGGAATCCATGGTGATCTCGGGTCTAAGGACTTTGTACCAACACTACCGAGACCAACTAATGGCACATTAATTCTGTAGTGTCTCATGGTGGGTCTATCCAACAATGTGTTCTCCAACACATATGTCCATGTTTATTGATTTGGTATCTCCATACCCATGATCTATGAGACATGATCATCGATCAATAAACATGCCGATCTTAGAATCATATTTGTTCCAACAATATGACATATGATCAGGGATCGTTTAGAAATAGATTCATACATATAGAGTCTCATAAATAAGTCACGTACTTATTGATCAATACAAGATGTCTATTTCATGGAACTGAATAACACTTTATTCATAAATACATAAACATTGACGTGATATCCAACATCTCCATTTTGCCTCTAGGGCATATCACTAACACCCGCAACGCCGCATCCATCCCCGCGCCCTTCTCGTTGATGGAAACCCTATCTGCGAGAAATTCGCTGCCGCCGTTTCCCTCTCTCTCTCCGAATCCGTAACCAACGGCGACAAATCCGCGCCTATCCCGTGCCCTTTCCGATCTCGTTGCGCCTTTATAAAGTTCCCTCTTCGCCGCCGCGCGTTTCCCCTTTGTTTCCTCTCGTGTTAGCCCTAAAAACCGTCGCCGCCATCGTCGTCTTCTCCAACTTCGGTGAGTGCGCCGCCGCTTCCTTTCTCTCCGGTTTTTCCCGTGTTGTCTCTCGAGTCGTTTCCCCGCGCATCGCATCGCTCTCCGCCGTTGTCTCCGCGCCGCAGCGCCCTCCGTCGCCGTTGCATGTGCCGCCGGAGATCGGCCGGCCGCCGCGCGGCCATGGCCGCCCGACGAGCTCGAGCCGCCGCCGCTCAAAACCTAACCTAGCGCCGCTCTTCCGGGGCCGTCGATCGGTCGGATCGGGAGGATCGAGCCGTCAATCCCGCACAATGTGTCGCCGTTCGATCCTCGCCGCGCGCTGGATGGCCGCCGCGTGTCCGTCCTCGGCCGCCGCTCGAACCCTAACCCTACCCGCGATCCACACCGTCCGATCCTTCGGATCGGGCGGATCTGACCGTCAATCTTGCTCAACCCGTCGCCGTCCGATCGCCGCCGCTCCTCGTGGATGCGTGCCGCGTGTCCCGCCGCGCCGCCGCCGTGGACTCGGTCCACCGTGGACCGCTCCGCGCCGCTTGCGTCGGCCGCTTGCGCCAGTGACGTCAGCCCTACCGCTGCGCCATGCTTGCGTCACCCGGGGCTTAATTGTGCAATAAATGTTTTAATCTTTTTGTTTAGTTTAAAAATCGCAATTAAACTTCTAAAATCCATATCTTTTGAATCCGAGCTCCGTTTTAGTCCATTCAAATTTCATTAAATCCAGAAAAATGTCAAGAATCAATTAAAAATACTTATCAGTGCTGTTTTAGTAGACCTTTTAGGGTGTTTGTTGAGTGCTTTGTTTGTCGTGTAGATCCCGAGTTTTCGGCGAGCCCGTTCTCTTGAAGTAGTCGCGAGGTTCCTCGGTCTCAGAACAAGGCAAGTCATACATTACATTGACCATATTGCACCTATTTTATGTAAATACCTCTTTTCTTTCAAATACTGCATATGTTTTAGAATGTCATTTCATGGGATGATTATACCTATTGTGCTCAACCATAGGATTGTTACCTTATACCATTGATAACCTGGGGTTCAATGTGACTAGATGATAGTTTAAGGTTTGCTTAGTTATGCTTAGCACAACTAGCTCACTTAAGGGAATCACACTAATCAAGTATATTACTAGAAGTTAACTCTCAGATGAGGTTAAGATGTGACACTATTTCTAATAATATTGGATTATGAAAAGGGTGGGTCGTGAGCGCATGGTTGGTCTCTGGTTAGCGTGCTCATGACAATTAAGGACCGGTTCTCGGGAAACCCTCGAAGAAATGCCGTGCATACCACAAGCCAGGATGGGTAATGGTTGGGTCTGTAGCGTAGCTGTGTCTAGCCAACGTATCCTAGAGAGGGTGGGCGTGATGGAGTTGGGTCGGCCCCGGTTTTAAGGGTTGATCAGCTCCCGGATTCACCGCGGCACTAGAGGGGCTGCCCATTGCCCGATGGGAGTGGGGGCGAAACCTTGGTGTGGTACGATTGGTTAGAGGGGGTTATGTGAAGGACCACTGTCACGTTCCTTTCCGGGGTACCGTGGTGGTGCACGGTGCACGGTAACGTGTTGTGGGATTGTGTCTTGTGGGTACAGTTGTACACCTCTGATCAGAGTAAAAACTATTCGAATAGCCGTGCCCACGGTTACGGGCGATCGACAAGATTCACCTTGATTAGTCTCACTTATTTATTTGAATAAAATGTTGAAGTATGACTAGTGCAGGTGGATGGATGGGCCTGTTGCAACGTGGTTTGAGTGTTGGACAGTGTTTATTTAATACTGCTTAATTATTACTACTGTTTTACTGTCTTCAAATATTCTTATTATATTCTGCAAATGTTGTTTATGCAAAGTGAGCCTCTTATCCTTTTCCTTGTTATTTATCTTGCATCATGTCCCCTTTTCGGTGTGACTTGTTGAGTACGGTGGTTGTACTCAGCCTTGCTTCTTTTCCCCTTGAGTGCCGGAGGTTGAGATCGAGGTCTCCGAGGAGGTGTAGGCTTGTTCGACGTCAGGGGTTAGCTGTGGTGTTGGCGTTTCGCTTCGCTCGTGTCAAGTTTAGATTAAGTCAGTTTTATTTTCCTTTCCGCTGGATTTGTGTAACTCTTTTATATTGTTTCTAAGACGAGGATTCTGTATTATCAATAACGTCGATTTGTGTACCTCGGCTGGTGCACGGACGAGGGTGTAATGCACAAATTAGCGCAGAAATTCTGGTGTGAATTTCTGGCGTGACAAGTTGGTATCGGAGCCTTCCGTGCGTAGGACAAGCCAACCGAAACCTTAAGAGCCCTCTAATTCTTTTCATTTGCATATGTTTTTTAAAAAGGGGTGTTTCGAAAAGTGGAGTCAGTCTAGGGTTTAGGAATTGCGAAAATGGGATGTTGGTCGTGGGTTTTTGAGCATGTTTTGATTTTCCCACTCCTTTGTTTCTATAGATGGCGGGGTTCCCCGGCGACCTGCTGCGGAAAAGGGATGGCAGGCTTTGTTGCGGCGGCGCGTATGGCCCTTGCAATCGGATATCTGGCTGCGGAGTATACAACGGTTGCGCCTCTCGGTGGCGAGTTGCCCTACCGTGTTCGGTTGGAGGTTCACACCAGAATTTCTGCAGCTAATTTGTGCATTACACCCTCGTCCAGGCATCAGCCGAGGTACACAAATCGACGTTATTGATAATACAGAATCCTCGTCTTAGAAACAATATAAAAGAGTTACACAAATGCAGCGGAAAGGAAAATAAAACTGACTTAATCCAAACTTGACACGAGCGAAGCGAAACGCCAACACCACAGCTAACCCCTGACGTCGAACAAGCCTACACCTCCTCGGAGACCTCTATCTCAACCTCTGGCATTGAAGGGGGAAAAAGAAGCAAGGCTGAGTACAACCACCGTATTCAACAAGTCACACCGGAAAAGGGGACATGATGCAAGATAAATAACAAGGAAAAAGATAAGAGGCTCAATTTGCATAAACAGCATTTTTAGAATGTAATAACAATATTTGAAAATAGTAAAATAGTAGAAATAAATAAGCAGTATTAAATAAACACTGTCCAACGCTCAAACCACGTTGCAACAGGCCCATCCATCCACCTGCACTAGTCATACTTCACAATTTTATTCAAATAAATAAGTGAGACTAATCAAGGTGAATCTGGTCGATCGCCCGTAACCGTTGGCACGGCTATTCGAATAGTTTTTACTCTGATCAGAGGTGTACAACTGTACCCACAAGACACAATCCCACAACACGTTACCGTGCGCCGGTGCACCACCACGGTACCCCGGAAAGGAACTGTGACAGGGTCCTTCACATAACCCCCTCTAACCAATCGTACCACACCAAGGTTTCGCCCCCACTCCCATCGGGCAATGGGCAGCCCCCTCTAGTGCCGCGGTGAATCCGGAAGATGATCAACCCTTAAAACCGGGGCCGACCCAACTCCATCACGCCCACCCTCTCTGGGATACGTTGGCTAGAGACAGCTACGCTACAGACCCAGCCATTAACCATGCTGGCTTGTGGTATGCACGACATTTCTTCCAGGGTTTCCCGAGAACCGGTCCTTAATTGTAATGAGCACGCTAACCAGAGACCAACCATGCGCTCACGACCCACCCTTTTCATAATCCAATATTATTAGAAATAGTGTCACATCTTAACCTCATCTGAGAGTTAACTTCTAGTAGTATACTTGATTAGTGTGATCCCCTTAAGTGAGCTAGTTGCGCTAAGCATAACTAAGCAAACCTTAAACTATCATCTAGTCACATTGAACCCCAGTTATCAATGGTATAAGGTGAACAATCCTATGGTTGAGTACAATAGGTATAATCATCCCATGAAATGACATTCTAAAACATATGCGTATTTGAGAGAAAAGAGATATTTACATAAAATAGGTACAATATGGTCAATGTAAGGTATGACTTGCCTTGTTCGGAGACTCGAGGAACCTCGGCGACTACTTCAAGAGAACGGGCTCGCCGGAAAACTCGGGATCTACACGACAAACAAAGCACTCAACAAACACCCTAAAATGACTACTAAAACAGCACTAAAAAGTATTTTTAATGGATTCTTGACATTTTTCTGGATTTAATGAAATTTGAATGGACTAAAACGGAGCTCGGATTCAAAAGATATGGATTTTAGAAGTTTAATTGCGATTTTTAAACTAAACAAAAAAGATTAAAACATTTATTGCGCAATTAAGCCCCCGGGTGACGCAAGCATGGCGCAGGCGGTAGGGCTGACGTCAGCTGGCGCAAGCGGCTGACGCAAGCGGCGCGGGAGCGGTCCACGGTGGACCGAGTCCACGGCGGCGGCGGCAAGCGCGGGGACACGCGACACGCATCCGCGAGGAGCGGCGGCGATCGGACGGCGACGGGTTGAGCGAGATCGGACGGTCCAGATCCGCCCAATCCGAAGGATCGGACGGTGCGGATCGCGGGTAGGGTTAGGGTTCGAGCGGCGGCCGAGGGCGGACACGCGGCGGCCATCCAGCGCGCGGCGAGGATCGAACGACGACGTATTGGGCAGGATTGGACGGTTCGGATCCTCCCGATCCGACCGATCGGATGGCCTTGGAAGAGCGGCGCTAGGGTTAGGGTTTTGGCCAGCGGCGGCTTGAGCTCGTCCGCCGGCCATGGCCGCGCGCGGCCGGCCGATCTCCGGCGGCACATGCAAGGCGACGGAGGCGCTGCGGGCGCGGAGACAACGGCGGAGAGCGATGCGATGCGCGGGAAACGACTCGAGAGACAACACGGGAAAACGAGAGAAAGGAAGCGGCGGCGCACTCACGGAGTTGGAGAAGACGACGATGGCGGCGACGTTTTTTAGGGCTAACGTGAGAGGGAAACAAAGGGAAACGCGCGGCGGGAAAGAGGGAACTTTATAGAGGCGCAACGAGATCGGAAAGGGCACGGGATAGGCGCGGATTTGTCGCCGTAGGTTACGGACTCGGAGAGAGAGAGGGAAACGGCGGCGGCGAAATCCTCGCGGATAGGGTTTCCATCGAACGCGAAGGGCGCGGGGATGGATGCGGTGTTGCGGGATCGGGCCCGGCATGGGTCCGACGTGGCACTGGATCAAGAGAAAACGGAGAGCGGCGGTGCGCATGGCGGGGCGGCGGCTGGGCCGGCCGGGCGCGGGGGCCGGACGATAGGCGGGGCCCACTGTCGGTGACTCGCGAAACGAGGGACGGTTCGCGGACTTGCGCGGCGCGGCGGCGTCGCGGGCTTCGGCCCACGACCGAAGGAGGCGCGCGCGCGGAGCGGCTCGAGCCGAGGAAGAGCGGGCCGACGGCCTGAGTTGGAAAGGGCGGGAAAGCGCCGCCGTATGGAGGAAAAAAAAGAAAAAGAAGGAAAAAGGATTTTGGGGGCTTAATTAATTCCTGATTTATTATTTAATTGATTAAAAATACTTAGAGTGCTCTAAAAATTCTAGTAAAAATCCTGTTAGTGCATTTTGACATGCGAGAATTCAAGAAAAATCCTACCATGTCGTTTCCATTTATTAATTGCATTTTAAAATTACTGGTTGGCTCCAGTTAATTCCGAAATTCGATTATTTCACGGTAAATTATTTAAACAATTTAGGGCAAAACTCGGGGTGTGAAAACCTACCACCCTTAAACGGAATCTTGACCCCGAGATTCGGAGGTACTGGCGAAAAGGTGCGGGTGCACGGCCTTTAGCTCATCTTCTCTTTCCCAAGTGGCTTCTTCCTCGGAGTGATGAGTCCACTGAACCTTGCAAAACCCGATAACCTTGTTCCGAGTCCTTCTCTCGTTGATCTCGAGAATACGTGCTGGTCTCTCTATGTAGGTTAAGTCCTCTTGAATTTCGATCGTCCGGACTCGCCGCTCTTCGGTACCCTTAAACACTTCTTCAATCTGGGACACATGAAACACGTTGTGAATACCAGTCATGCTGGAGGGAAGCTCAAGCTGATAGGCGACTTCTCCTCGACGTTCCCGAATTCTGTATGGTCCCACAAAACGTGGTGCCAACTTTCCTTTGGTTTGGAAATGGTGTACTCCCTGGAGTGGTGTAACGCGAAGATACACAAAGTCCCCTGCTTCAAAAGCGAGGTCTCTTCGACGATTGTCGGCGTAACTTTTCTGTCGGGACTGCGCAATCTTCAACCTTTCCCGAATCGTTCGGACCTTTGCCTCTGCTTCACTTATTACTTCTGTGCCAAACAACTGGCGTTCACCAGTCTGATCCCAGAAAAGGGGTGTGCGGCACTTTCGTCCATACAATGCTTCATATGGTGCCATTTGGATGCTGGTTTGATAGCTGTTGTTATAGGAGAATTCTGCATAGTGCAAGCTTTTGTCCCACGCTATTCCAAAATCAAGCGAGCATGCTCTCAACATGTCTTCCAAAATTTGATTCACTCTCTCAGTTTGACCATCTGTTTGCGGATGATAGGCTGTACTAAAATTCAAACGGGTACCGAGCTCTTCTTGTAACTTCTTCCAGAACTTGGAAGTAAATTGACTTCCCCTATCGGACACGATCTTTTTAGGCACGCTATGCAAACACATGATCCTTGCGAGATAAAGCTATGCTAGCTTCTTCCCCGAGTAGGTAGTATGCACTGGTATGAAGTGGGCCACCTTGGTGAGTCGGTCCACAACGACCCAAATTGAGTCATATCCTGACGCTGTGCGGGGTAAACCCGTGATGAAATCCATTCCAATTTCTCCCCATTTCCACTCGGAATGCTGGAGTGGTTGCAACACCTCGGCGGGCTGTTGATGTTCGCCTTAACCCGCCGACAAACATCACAAAGTGCAACAAACTCAGCTATCTCCCTCCTCATCTTGACCCACCAAAACTTTTCTTTAAGATCTTGATACATCTTCGTACTGCCCGGGTGAATTGAGTATTGAGTTTGGTGAACTTCCGTAAGGATCATTTTTTTCAAATCCTTGTCTTCGGGCATACACAATCTCTTTCCCATCAAGATTGTGTCGTGCTCATCTTCCGAAAAACCACGAGCTTTTCCGACTCTCATGTTCTTCTTGAGTTCGGCCATCTCGGGATCTGATGCCTGAGCAGCCCGAATTTGATCAATGACAGTGGGTTGGGCTTCCAAAGCAGCCACGAAACCAAAATCCACCACTCGTAGATTTAGATACTTGAATTCCTGCTGCAACTGGTCGCACATTCCTTCGACACAGAGGGTGGTGCAGTAACTCTTTCGGCTTAGTGCATCCACAACCACATTAGCTTTGCCAGGATGGTAATGTATCCCTAAATCATAATCTTTGATTAGTTCCAACCATCTTCGCTGTCGGAGGTTCAAATCCGGTTGAGTGAAAATATACTTGAGACTTTTATGATCCGTATACACTTCACAACGATTACCAATTAGGTAGTGTCGCCAGATCTTCAGGGCATGAACCACTGCGGATAATTCCAAATCATGAGTTGGATAGTTGTTTTCGTGTGGGCGCAATTGACGAGAAGCATATGCGACCACTTTGCCTTCTTGCATCAACACACATCCCAACCCTTGGCGAGATGCATCACAATAAACTTGGAAGTCCTTTGCTGGATCTGGTAGTATCAACACTGGTGTAGACACCAACTTCCTCTTAAGCTCTTCAAAGCTCTTGTTACATTCTGCCGACCTCTTAAATTTCTCATCTTTCTTCAACAGTTGAGTCATCGGCTTGGCGATTTTGGAGAAGTTCTCAATAAAACGGCGGTAGTAACCCGCAAGTCCAAGGAAACTTCGGATCTGCGTGACCGTTTTTGGCGGGGTCCACTTGTAACGATTCCACATTTGCCGGATCCACGGCTACTCCTTGGGCATTCACAATGTGGCCGAGGAACCTGCCTCCTTTAACCGAAAGCACACTTGCTAAACTTGGCGTAGAGCCGATGATCCCTCAACTTCTCGAGCACTATCCGGAGATGTTGCTCATGATCTTCCTCCGTCTTAGAGTAGACCAAAATGTTGTCAATGAATACCACCACAAATTTATCCAAGAACTCCATAAACACCTTGTTCATCATATTTATAAAGAAGGCCGGTGCGTTGGTCAGTCCGAAAGACATGACCGTACACTCATACAGGCTGTATCTGGTGGTGAAAGCGGTCTTGGGAATGTCCTCTTCCCGAATTCTCAACTGGTGATAGCCTGATCGCAGATCTATCTCGGAAAACACATTGGCCCCTTTGAGTTGGTCGAATAAATCATCAATCCGTGGTAGGGGATACTTGTTCTTGATAGTAACCTCATTGAGTGCGCGATAATCGACACACATTCTCTTGGTCTTGTCTTTCTTTTCCACGAAGATCACCGGAGCACCCCAAGGCGACGTGCTCAGGCAGATATACCCTTTTTGCAACTGTTCATCCACTTGCTTCTTTACTTCGGCCAACTCGTTGGCTCCCATCCTATACGGTCTCTTGTGTATTGGGGCGGTCCCGGGTACTAAATCAATCCGGAATTCAATTTCCCTTTCTGGCGGCATCTGAGTTAAGTCTTCAGGGAAAACTTCAGGGTATTCACTGACGATGGGGATATCCTCTAACTTCATAGGGGTCTTTATCGCCACTTCGGACGATCCCCCGGCGGAAACATGATTCAAACTTGCTACGGGCTTGACTTGCATGGGAGAACGAAAAACAATTCTTTCTCCTTTCGTATTGATTAAAGTAATGGTGCGACTAGCGCAGTCAATTACTCCCTTATGTCAGGACAACCAATCCATCCCAAGAATGACATCTATGCCTTTGGACTGAAGGAGGATGAGGTTGGCTAGAAACGTAGATCCTTGGATTTCAGTGGTCACTGAGGGACAATACTGAGTGGTATCCAAGTGGTTTCCAGGGGTTTGAACCCGCATAGGTATCTTAAGTCCCACTACTGACAACCCATGTGCCCCAACAAATTGCTTTGAGATAAATGAATGTGTAGCTCCCGAATCAAATAATACTGTGGCAGGAGTAAAGTTTACAGGAAACATACCCAGTATAACTTCAGAGTGGTCTGTGCTTCCTCGGCGGACGCATGGTTGACCCCGGGCATTTTCAACTTGTCACGCCCAGAAATTCACACCAGAATTTCTGCAGCTAATTTGTGCATTACACCCTCGTCCAGGCATCAGCCGAGGTACACAAATCGACGTTATTGATAATACAGAATCCTCGTCTTAGAAACAATATAAAAGAGTTACACAAATGCAGCGGAAAGGAAAATAAAACTGACTTAATCTAAACTTGACACGAGCGAAGCAAAACGCCAACACCACAGCTAACCCCTGACGTCGAACAAGCCTACACCTCCTCGGAGACCTCGATCTCAACCTCTGGCACTGAAGGGGGAAAAAGAAGCAAGGCTGAGTACAACCACCGTACTCAACAAGTCACACCAGAAAAGGGGACATGATGCAAGATAAATAACAAGGAAAAGGATAAGAGGCTCACTTTGCATAAACAACATTTGCAGAATATAATAACAATATTTGAAGATAGTAAAACAGTAGTAATAATTAAGCAGTATTAAATAAACACTGTCCAATGCTCAAACCACGTTGCAACAGGCCCATCCATCCACCTGCACTAGTCATACTTCAACATTTTATTCAAATAAATAAGTGAGACTAATCAAGGTGAATCTGGTCGATCGCCCGTAACCGTGGGCACGGCTATTCGAATAGTTTTTACTCGATCGAGGTGTACAAGCTGTACCCACAAGACACAATCCAAAACACGTTACCGTGCGCCGGTGCACCACCATGGTACCCCAGAAAGGAACTGTGACAGGGTCCTTCACATAACCCCCTCTAACCAATCGTACCACACCAAGGTTTCGCCCCCACTCCCATCGGGCAATGGGCAGCCCCCTCTATTGCCGCCGTGAATCCGAAAGCTGATCAACCCTTAAAACCGGGGCCGACCCAACTCCATCACGCCCACCCTCTCTGGGATACGTTGGCTAGAGACAGCTACGCTACAGATCCAGCCATTACCCATGCTTGCTTGTGGTATGCACGACATTTCTTCCAGGGTTTCCCGAGAACCGGTCCTTAATTGTCATGAGCACGCTAACCAGAGACCAACCATGTGCTCACGACCCACCCTTTTCATAATCCAGTATTATTAGAAATAGTGTCACATCTTAACCTCATCTGAGAGTTAACTTCTAGTAATATACTTGACTAGTGTGATTCCCTTAAGTGAGCTAGTTGCGCTAAGCATAACTAAGCAAACCTTAAACTATCATCTAGTCACATTGAACCCCAGGTTATGAATGGTATAAGGTAAACAATCCTATGGTTGAGCACAATAGGTATAATCATCCCATGAAATGACATTCTAAAACATATGCAGTATTTGAAAGAAAAGAGGTATTTACATAAAATAGGTACAATATGGTCAAGGTAAGGTATGACTTGCCTTGTTCTGGAGACTAAGGAACCTCGGCGACTACTTCGAAGAGAACGGGCTCGCCGGAAAACTCGGGATCTACACGACAAACAAAGCACTCAACAAACACCCTAAAATGTCTACTAAAACAGCACTGAAAAGTATTTTTAATGGATTCTTGACATTTTTCTGGATTTAATGAAATTTGAATGGACTAAAACGGAGCTCGGATTCAAAAGATATGGATTTTAGAAGTTTAATTGCGATTTTTAAACTAAACAAAAAAAATTAAAACATTTATTGCGCAATTAAGCCCCCGGGTGACGCAAGCATGGCGCAGGCGGTAGGGCTGCCGTCAGCTGGCGCAAGCGGCTGACGCAAGAGACGCGGGAGCGGTCCACGGTGGACCGAGTCCACGGCGGCGGCGAGTGCGGGACATGCGGCACGCATCCGCGAGGCGCGGTGATCGGAAGGCGACGGGTTGAGCGAGATCGGACGGTCCAGATCCACCTGATCCGAAGGATCGGACGGTGTGGATCGCGGGTAGGGTTAGGGTTCGAGCGGCGGCCGAGGGCGGACACGCGGCAGCCATCCAGCGCGCGGCGAGGATCGAACGGTGACGCATTGGCCGGATAGGGCGGTTCGGATCCTCCCGATCCGACCGATCGAAGCCCCTGGAAGAGCGGCGCTAGGGTTAGGGTTTTGAGCGGCGGCGGCTCGAGCTCGTCCGCCGGCCATGGCCGCGCGGCGGCCGGCCGATCTCCGGCGGCACATGCAACGGCGACGGAGGGCGCTGCGGGCGCGGGAGACAACGGCGGAGAGCGATGCGATGCGCGGGGAAACGACTCGAGAGACAACACGGGAAAAACCGGAGAGAAAGGAAGCGGCAGCGCACTCACCGGAGTTGGAGAAGACGACAATGGCGGCGGCGGTTTTTAGGGCTAACACGAGAGGGAAACAAAGGGGAAACGCGCGGCGGCGAAGAGGGAACTTTATAGAGGCGCAACGAGATCGGAAAGGGCACGGGATAGGCACGGATTTGTCGCCGTTGGTTACAGATTCGGAGAGAGAGAGGGAAACGGCGGCAGCGAATTTCTCGCGGATAGGATTTCCATCGAACGCGAAGGCGCGGGGATGGATGCGGCGTTGTGGGATCGGGCCGGCATAGGTCCGACGTGGCACTGGTTCAAGCGGAGCGGCGGCGCGCATGGCGGGGCGCCGGCTGGGCCGACCGGGCGCGGGGACGGAGACCTGACAGGCGGGGCCCACCTGTCGGTGACTCGCGGAGCGAGGGACGGTTCGCGGACTTGCGCAGCGCGGCTGGCGTCGCGGGCTTCGGCCCACGACCGAAGGAGAGGCGCGCGCGTGGGAGCGGCTCGGGCCGAGGAGGGGAACCGGGCCGACGTCCCAAGAGGGAAAGGGGCGGGAACACTGTGCCGCCGTATGGAGGAAAAAAAAGACGAAAAAAGGATTTTGGGGGCTTAATTAATTCCTGATTTCTTATTTAATTGGTTAAAAATACTTAGAGTGCTCTAAAAATTCCAGTAAAAATCCTGTTAGTGCATTTTGACATGCAGAATTCAAAAAAAATCCTACCATGTCGTTTCCATTTATTAATTGCATTTTAAAAATTACTGGTTGGCTCCATGTTAATTCCAGAAATTCCGATTATTTCAGGGTAAATTATTTAAACAATTTAGGGCAAAACTCAGGGTGTGACAGCCTTGGCGATTTCTGCACCTCCAAACATTTGCTCTCTTGATAGTCCCGTCTCATTCATAAAGTTTCTTAAGTCAGCTTCACCAGGTGACAAAGGCTCAATGGATTTTTTAGGTTGCTACCCGAGCTGCGGGGCATCTTTTGTCTTTCCTTTGCCCTTCTTATAAGCCTTCCTGATCGTTCTGTCGTAGTTCGACGACAAGGCTAGTTTTGACAGTGGCGCACACATCTTCTTAAAGAAGGCCTTGGCCACCGGGTTGATTGGAATTGGCTTTTCAGGACTCTTACACTAGAAATGTGTGGAGATTATGCCAATCGGGTATCTACATAGCAAGCTTATCCGACTGGAGGTAGGGATAGATTGCGCCTGCTATATCTGTAAGCCGAACTTGACTTGGGTGTTACGGTTGCCGATAGAGATAAGGCAATCGGCCTATAGTCATGGTTTGGTAAGATTGAGGAAACCAACTTAGAATAAGATAGGGTTTTCGATTTGTAAACCCTTCCCCCAAGACTGTATAAGGGGGGTAAGGGGCGTCCCTTGAGGGATATCCAACACTAGGTCTGAGATACGATTTTATAAGCAAGAGCTTTAGACACACGAGATCAATAAAGACACTCGGCGGATCGAATCCACCGAAACAGGAGTAGGGTATTACCTCACGAGAGGGCCTGAACCTGTCTAAATCTTCTTTTCCTCCTAACCCATTGTGCTTGGCGATCTCGACTGCGACCCCAGAAAATATATTGCCGAAACCAAGTTTCGACAGTTGGCGCGCTAGGTAGGGGGCCGCGCGTCGAGACTTCTTCAGCAATCTCGCCGACAAGCGTGATGGGATCTCCTTCAGGATTCGGCGACTTCGCCGCCAACTTCTTCAACGACTTCTCCTTCGACTCGGACTCAAACCAGTCGGAAGGGAACACCCACTCGGCGCCGTTCGGACTCCCCAACAGCGCCGAAATCTACAACAACGTCTTGAAGACCAAGATGCAATCTACTTTCTCCGACAACGGACTTCACTTGGCACCATTCGGATTACCGAATACCGCCAAGATCTGCGCCAATCTTCTCGCCTCCCCGACGGAAGCGATCTACTCAGATGAAGACCTCTCAGTGCCGTTTGGGTTACCAAACGTCACCGAGATTTTCAGCAAGCTTCTCTCCCCCGAGTTGGCGGCGATCCACTCGGAGGACCCCCCAAGCTCTGACTCGGACTGGAACGATCCAGATCCGGGTTACCCAGGATCAAGGGAGGTCGCCGTCATCCTCCCGTCATTCGGCTCCTGCTCATCTTCGGAGCTCAACGGATAGCTCAGCTCCGCCGGCCGACAACCTCTACGGCATCCCTTCACGAAGCCGACAACTCCGGCCGCCGCATGGACTACGAGCCAAAGTGCTTCGACGTCCTCATGGCCGAGCCGGACGAGTCCGACTCAGCCATGGCCAGAAGGCTTGCTGAAGAAGAGCGAGCCAGGGTGGAGCTCGAGCGCAAGACGGCCAAAGAGGAGAAACAACGCAAGGACGAGGGCGACAAGAGGAAGCGGATCTACGAGCATGGACGATCTCCCAGAGGCCATACTCCAAACGCGGGTTCGCAACACCAACATCTTCCAAACGCCACAGCAGAACGCTGTCGCCGCGCTCACCCTCTTGGACACCGTCATGGAGACGGCTCCGGCCAACGTGACTCCAATACTTGACAAGATCAAAACCATCATTGCCGCCACGGCTAACGGCCACCCCACCACCTCGGAACGAAGGCCGACGAATCCGTGGCCGAAACACCGGACAAGAGCCGGCTTCCGCCTCTAAGGTCGGGAGACTATAAGAGGCCCGAGCCGGCTCGGTCGACAACTAGGCCAAGAGGCCCACCTCGCGAGTACACGCTAAAGTACCAAGAGCGACGGCCGACTCCGCGACAAACGACACGGACGTCCACCCGTCCACCACCGAGTCCACCACAACAGTTCCGGCTTACCCAACCAGCCAACCGAAGACCCCGCCGAGTGATCTGCGGGAAGTCCTCGATCGTCGCTACCAGGAGCGCGACCGACGCACTCGGGAAGATCGGAGGGGATCACCCGATAGGCGGCGACGATGGAGTACCGGCCTTCACTCGGGAGCTCCGCCGAGTGCATTGGCCGAGTGGCTTTAAGCCTACGGGGATTGAAAGGTACGATGGCAAGACCGACCCGAATCTTGGCTAACGTATACACCCTTGCCATCCGAGCTGCAGGTGGCGACAATAAAGCCATGGCCAATTAACGCCGTGGCCCTCGCAAACTCGGCTAGAAATTGGCTCACGAGCCTCGCCAAGAGGCTCAATTGGCTCGTGGAGCGAGCCGAGGGACCGCTTCATCGCCAATTTCCAAGGCACCTTTGAGAGGCCCGGCACACACTTCGACCTTTACAATGTCATCCGAAGCGGACGAGCCCCGAAGGATTATATTCGTCGTTTCTCCGAGAAGCGCAACAAGATCCCGAACATCACCAATGACATCATCATCGCCGCCTTCCAGAAGGGAGTCCGTGATGAGCTGCTTATCGGCAAGTTCGGGCGCAAACCACCGAAGACGGTGAAGCAAATGTTCGAGACGGCGAACTCATACGCCGAATCCAATGACACCATTAAGGCCGCCCGTCAAGACCGGCCCGACAGAAGGGAGGACAAGCAAGCAGGAGGAAGCCGAAATCCTAAGAAGGATGGCATCAACAACGGCAACCAAGGCCAGAAAGATCGCAAGCGCCGATCTGAAGACCTAGTGGCTGCAACCTCCAACACTCAACGCCGTCCCCGAGTCGCCGCCTACGACGCCATCATGAACGCCCAGTGCACCCATCATCCGAATCATAAGCACGCGGCGAAGGACTGCTTTATCTACAAGCAGTTCGCAACGTCTGCGGCGCAGCTCAATAAGAAGCCGACTGACGAGGCTGGCCCGTCTGGCGCCAAGAAGAACAACGCGGCTGAAAATGCCGAACCTTTTCAAGACCCAGTGGGGGAGCTCAACCACATCTTCGGGGGTCCGCTAGCCTATGAGTCCAAGAGGAAACAAAAGCTAACTGACCGGGAGGTCAATGCGGCTCAACCCGAAGTCCCTCAATATCTACGATGGTCGGAAGTGGCCATCATGTTTGACCGCTCGGATCATCCTGACCGAGTGATCCAACCGGGGCGCTATCCACTCGTCCTGGACCCCGTGGTCTGCAACATTAGGCTTAAGCGCGTCCTCATCGATGGGGGCAGCGCCCTCAACATCCTATTTGCCAAGACCATTGATGAGATGCAGATCCCGAGGGCCGAACTGAAAGCAAGCTCAGCCCCCTTCCACGGAGTTATCCCGGGGCTATCTTCAACACCACTCGGGCACATCTCCCTCCCAGTCACCTTTGGAGCCCGAGAAAACTTCCGAACAGAGAACGTCACCTTTGAGGTGGCCGACTTCGAAACAGCATATCATGCCATCATCGAAAGTCCTGCGCTTGCCAAGTTCATGGCGATCCCTCACTACACCTATCTTTGCATGAAGATGCCGGGTCCCAATGGCGTCATCACTCTTCGCAGCGATGTGAAGCAAGCCTTCACCTGCGATAAGGAGAGCTACGACATGGCCCAATCTCGCGAGAGATTACGTGGCCAACAAGAAGTCCGATTGGCTGCATCAACTCGGCGAGAGGCGAAGTCCCCGCGAAGAAGATAGCCAAATCGGATCCGGCGACGCCAAGACCAAGAAGATCTCCCTTGATCCGTCGGATCCCTCGAAACTGCGAATCGGCGCCGACCTAGATCCCAAATAGGAAAGCGCGCTCGTCACCTTCCATCAAAATAATAAAGATGTTTTTGCTTGGAAACCATCGATATGCTGGAATTCCTAGGGAGGTGATCGAGCACTCTTTGAACGTCAAAGATGACGCCAAACCGATAAAGCAACGATTACGCAGATTCGCACAGGATCGAAAAGACGCGATCAAAGAAGAACTTGCAAAGCTCTTGGCTGCCGGCTTCATTAAAGAAGTCCTTCATCCCGACTGGTTAGCCAACCCAGTCCTGGTCCGCAAGAAGACGGGGCAATGGCGCATGTGTGTCGACTACACCGACCTCAACAAAGCCTGCCCCAAAGATCCATTCGGGCTACCTCGTATCGACCAGGTCGTCGACTCAACAGCCGGCTGCCAACTCTTGAGTTTCCTAGACTGCTACTCGGGCTATCATCAGATCAGCTTAAAAGAATCCGACTGCCTGAAGACATCGTTCATCACGCCGTTCGAGGCCTACTGCTACATCACCATGCCTTTTGGCCTCAAGAACGCCGGAGCCACATACCAACGCATGATCCAAAGATGTTTCCAGACGCAGATCGGCAAGAACGTTGAAGCTTACGTCGACGATGTTGTCATCAAGACCAAGCAGAAAGAAGACCTGATCGCCGACTTAGAAGAAACCTTTGCGAACATCCGGGCCTTCAGAATGAAGTTAAACCCGGAGAAGTGCACTTTCGGCGTTCCATCAGGCAAACTGCTCGGCTTCATGGTGTCACATCGCGGCATTGAAGCAAATCCCGAGAAGATCAACGCCATCTTAAGCATGAAGCCCCCGAGTAACCAAAAAGACGTCCGTAAGCTCACTGCTGCATGGCGGCATTAAGCCGTTTCATATCCCGACTCGGCGAATGAGGCATGCCTTTCTTCGATTGCTAAAGAGGACGGACGACTTCGTGGACCACGAAGCCAACGAGGCCTTTGAAGATTTCATAGAATTCCTTACCACGCCACCCGTCCCGGCCTCGCCTCGGCCCAGGGAACCCCTGCTGCGTACGTCTCGGCCACTCACCAAGTGGTCAGCACGGTCCTCGTGGTCGAACGTGAAGAAGAAGGACGGGCCCAGAAGATTCAAAGGTCAATCTACTTTGTTAGCGAAGTATTGGCAGGAGCCAAAATTCGCTACCCCCAGGTACAAAAATTACTCTATGGTGTTCTAATAACCGCGAGGAAATTGGCACACTATTTTCGTGTCACTCGGTCACCGTCGTCACCTCCTTCCCACTCGGCGACGTCATCCACAACCGCGAGGCAACCGGGCGCATCGCCAAGTGGGCCCTAGAACGATGCCGCGGACTTGACTTTTAAGCCAAGGACGTCCATTAAGTCACAAGCCTTAGCGGACTTCCTGGCCGAGTGGACTGAACAGCAAGAAAACGTGCCCCGGGAAGACCTCCAACACTGGACCATGCACTTCGACGGATCCAAGAGGATCACCGGCTTGGGAGCAGGGGTCGTGCTGATCTCCCCGACTGGGGAAAGGCTAAGATATGTCCTTCACCTCCACTTCTCCGCTTCACACAACGTCGCCGAGTACGAAGCTCTTCTACATGGACTGCGGCTCGCAGTTTCACTCGGGATACGGCGGCTTATTGTGAAAGGCGACTCCCAGTGGTCGTCAATCAAGTGATGAAGGACTGGTCCGCTTAAATGACACTATGGAGGCCTACCGACAAGAGGTCCGCAAGCTTGAGGACAAGTTTGACGGGCTCGAACTTTCACATGTCCTGAGACATAACAACGAAGCTGCCGATGAGTTGGCACAGCTCGGATCTAAGCGCGAAGTTGCCCCAACGGACGTCTTTGTCGAGCATCTCTACGAACCAACCATCACGGCGAAGACAACTCTCACCGAGCAAACCACGAACGAAGTCGCCATGACCGACACCGACTGGAGGACGCCGCTCATCAAATTCTTAACCCAGCAAGAGCTGCCGGATGACCGGGATGAAGCAGAACGCGTCCGGCGTCGTTGCCAAGCATACGTCATGGTTGATTCCGATCTATACAAAAGAAGCCCCTCTGGAATTTTAATGAGGTGCATCTCACTCGAAGAAGGGAAACAGCTACTCCAAGACATCCACTCGGGCATATGCGGGAGCCACACGGCAGCACGCACCCTAGTCGGCAAAGCTTACAGGCAAGGGTTTTTCTGGCTTACCGCGGTCTCCGACGCGGATAAAGTCGTACGAACCTGCGAAGGCTGCCAGTTCTTCGCCCGACAAAGCCATGTCCCGGCCCAGGAGCTTCAAACAATCCCACTTTCCTGGCCGTTCGTGGTATGGGGGCTGGACATGGTTGGCCCTTTCAAGAAAGCTCCAGGAGGTTTCACACACCTCTTCGTCGCAATCGACAAGTTCTCCAAGTGGATGAAGCCAAGCCGGGTCGCCACAATCACCGCCGACAAAGCACGAGACTTTTTCCTCAACATCGTCCACCGCTTGGTGTCCCAAAGAGAATCATAACGATAATGGGACTCAATTCACGGGAGGCATCTTCAAGGAATTCTGCAAGACTTCGGAATCAAGATCTGCTATGCATCGCAGCTCACCCCAAAAGCAACGGGCAAGTCGAGCGAGCCAACGGCATGGTCCTTCAAGGCATCAAGGCCCGCGTTTTCGACCGACTAAGCCCTTACGCTGGCAAATGGGTCCAAGAACTACCCTCGGTCTTATGGTCGCTGCGAACTACACCCAGTCGGGCCACCGGCCAAACTCCTTTCTTTTTGGTCTATGGCGCAGAGGCCATGTTGCCAAACGAGATGGAGTACGAGTCCCTCCGGGTCCGCAGCTTCAACGATGAACGCTACGACCCTGACCGAGTGGATGACCTCACCCGATTGGAAGAGGCACGTGAGGCGGCCCTCATCCAGTCGGCCAAATACCTTCAAGGGCTTAGAAGGTACCACAGTCGCAACGTGCGAGCACGAGCTTTCATTATTGGCGACCTGGTCCTACGCAAGATCCAGACCACCAAAGATCGACACAAGTTATCTCCCTTATGGGAAGGACCGTACATAATCGCTGAAGTGACTCGACCCGGTGCATATCGGCTAAAGCGCGAAGACGGGTCTATGGTGGAGAACTCCTGGAACATCGAGCATCTTCGACGATTTTATGCCTAATTTGGCCAAGGCCTCATGTTTTCCTTGACTGCCAACCTCAAGCAAGATGACTTCTTGAGCTAGCAGTCGGGGGCTGTACACATGTCAATAAAGCTCAAGTTTTCCTCGTCAACTTTTGTGCATAATTTGGTTTATCATTGTTTAATGTCCTTTGACTCGAGCTCAGTGTCTAAGGACTGAGAGTTTTCCGATGACCTAATCGAGCCTAGGCTTGATGACAGCCAGACGAAAGCTACTTAAGAAATTTCACGCAAAAGCTCGAATCAAGGCATTGACATAAATAAACTAAAAGCGTCACAAAGTTCTACATCAGAGTGTTACGGTTACGCGACATTTACAAAGCAAAGTCAGAATACAAATCAAATCTTGAAGTTGTTTACTACATCAAGAGATATCTTCTTCGCCGCCTCTTGCACCTCACTTAGCATGTCTAAGGCCTGCTCGTCCGTCGTCCCGTCGGCGAAGCCCTCCCGGCCGAATGGATATCCACTCGGGGTAAAGGGACTTGGTCCGAGCAAGAGCCGACCAGCCCCCATCTTGGCGCTTGATGATATTGGCCGTATCGTTCGGGAGCGGCCCGCGGCTTGTCAAATATCTCGATCGGCTCCAGCGAGCTGGCCCCAACTCCTTGATCGAACAAGGACAGCAAGATCGGCGTGGCGGCGTTGGCGACCTCTTCCCGTATCTCGTCGCTAGATTTGATCCGCCCAAGCAAGACGTCGTATTGGGCTCGGGTCTTCACCTTATAAGCTGCCAAAAGTCCCAGATCATTCAAAGCACTTGGAAATAAAGCAGCACAGGAAATTCGACTTCAAAGAAGATTACCTTCAAACTCGGCCTCCATCTCGGCCTTATCGAGGCTGACCGCTTCTAGCTGGACTTGAAGCGAGTGAACCTCCGAAGAATTTTCTACAATGAAAGAAGATCCTTAGCAGCCAAGATCAGCATGAGAATCATTATGAAGCTGGGAGAGGCGGGCTTACTCCCGATTGATCCGCGGAGGTCGAGGTTCGCTTCTCGAAGCTCCGCAATCTCCTTCCTTAAAGCCGCCTCCCTTGACGCGGCCTCCTCCCGAGTGGCCTTCAGCTGTCGCTGAACGTCCTCCAGAGAGTTCAAGTGGGGGACCAGCTTCTCCAGCACTTCAGATTTTGCCATAGAGCGGCAATATTCCTTCTGCACGCGATGGCAGAAGAGTGACCGATTGAAAGACGATGATGACGTAATTAAAGAGAGAGACAAAGGCTTACGTTGAGTAGCCGGGTCGCCTCATTCAGGCTCTCGACAAGGGCATCCCTTTCATCTTTTTCGGCTTGCCGGTCTAGGATGATGCCCTGTTTCTCGCCTTCCGAGTCCCGCCACTCGATTCGATCGGGGAACCCAGTGTCTCGAAGACGCAACTCGGGAATCTCTTCTACTGTGGGCGGCAAGCAAGAAGGGCAAATGAAGACATGAAAGATTTAAATTGAAGGAGTAAAGAGCGCTTCGAAACAAGTTTCACCGGTTTCGGCGCCGCGCCTAGGTGGAGCGGCCGGGCTGGCCTTCTTCTTCCGGCTCTGCGCGAGTGGCCCCGGTCGGGGCGCTTGAGCAGCAGCCTTGGGTTTCCCGGCCGATGACTGGTTTCCAGTCGGGGGATCCTTCCTAGGGGCGTCCTTCTTCGGAGGTGAAGGTTGTTTCTCCGGAGCGCTCGCACTCGGTTGCGGGCTCCGGGGCTTTGGCTCTGCTGGCCTTGGCACTTCGGGAGCAGCAGCTGGAGTCGGTCCTTCACCCCCTCCGACAGGATCTATGTCCTGGGGCCTCCTGCGGAAGTGAATACAGCAAGGGTAAAGATAAAGAGAAGTTTTTAACAAAAGAGTTCAAGACTTCGGTTTCAGAGCATACCTGGATGACCGGCGGATCTTCGGTGCCGTCCGTGGCGATCGCCTTAGAGGCGGGGTCTCGATGGGAGGGGCCGGGACATCGTCATCCGAGTCCTCTATAATCAGCCTCCTCTTGCTCGCGCGCTTATTCGAGTCTTCACTCGGCGCCGCTCGCTTCCCGACTGGGTCGCTCTGGATCTTGATCCCGCCAGCCGGCTTCTTGACGGGGCGACGCGGCGCGTCATCATGGGACACCTTGTATGGTTTGGAGGTGATAGAGGCATTTTCCTGCGGAAGAAAGAAAGTACAATGATAAGAAACAAGATGTCAAGATTGAAAGATGCTATGAAGCAACCAGTCGGCTTACCGGAGGAGGAGGTCGGTGGATGCTGAAGGGAAGGACTGGCAGAATGAGGGCCCGCTCAACTGCTATCCCAGACGAGAAGAGTTTGTACATCCGGATCTTTAGGATCTCATATTTGAGTGGATCTGGATCTTCCCGATTGGGGTCCGTCCCGCCTTCATACTCGAAGGCAGGCTTTGACCTTTCCTTGATTGGCGCCAGTCGGCACCCTATGAAGTGCCGAGTGATTTGTTCCCCGCGAAGGCCTCTCTTTTTCATCGCCAGGATCTTCGCGAGCAGCTCGTTGGCCTCGTCCCAATCTTGGGCTACCGGGACGGTGCTCCAAGACGGCTTGGGGACAGGGGGAAGACCGACGAAGGCAGGCAGGCTGGGTTCGAGGTTGCTGATGTAGAACCAGCCCGCGTGCCATCCCTTGTTGGAAGATTTCAAAGGGAGAGAAAAGTAGTCTTTGCGGAGAGATCCGCGAAGCTGGAAGCCTGCCCCGCCAACGACGCAAGGTTGGTCCTTGTTCGGATGAGGTTTGAGATAGAACATGCGACGGAAGAGATGAAAGTGGGGGAGAATGCCAAGGAAGGCTTCACACACGTGAATGAAGAGAGCTATGTGAAGCATTGAGTTGGGGTTCAGATGATAGAGATGAAGCCCATAGTAATCCGAAGCCCCGGAAGAACTCGGAGGTAGGAAGGCGAACCCACAAGTAGAAAAAGGAAGTAAAAACGACGAGCTCACCGGTGTTTGGGGTCGGGAAGTCCTCCCGCGCCGCCGGGCGCCATCCCACGAGTTCCTTCGGTGGAAGCACGCCGTGCTTTACCATCTCCTTGAGGGTGGATTCCCTCTCATCCGAGGTGGCCCATTGGTCGAACGGAATCCTCTTTTCCTCCGCCATGAGAGCGAGGTTGATGAGAAGTGGATCTGGCTGGAAAAAGTCGGGTTTTGACAAAGGAACGTGGGGGATTTGGTTGCGAGGCTAGTTGTTGCAGAGAGCGAGCTCCTAGGTGGATGGATTTGGGAGTGTGCGAATCTAGGGTTCTCCGTGGTGAGTGGTGAACAGTGCCGCGAAAAGGGAATCGTTTGGAAGACGAAGAGGCGGGGACGACCTCGCATCTTTATAAGAAAGATTTGAGGGTTGCATTAGGTTTTCTGGAGGTTGGGCCGAGCCCATAAGAAAATCTACGGCCCACGAGGTGTGGCCCGACGCGTGTCCTTAGGGACTTAAGCGGATGAGCTTAAGCGATTTGCTCGGCAATATGCGCGTGTCCGAGTGCCCTATACCTTTAAAAATCCTTCCATACCGCGGTTTGCTTGACTTCATGAGAAGTTAGCACGATGCAACTTGGAAGGTGACCGACACTAAGTTTTTATGGCTGCCTTGATGACAAGGGTTGTTTGGTTTTTTAGCATTTGGTCAGGTAACCTTACCAATGCTGTTTATTTTCCACCTTGGTGAAGATCTTTATAGATTGAGACCAGTATTATGGCAAAAGCTATTTAATAACTTGGTCGTATTTTTCATATGAATGAAAGAACTTGTTTTTCCATGAGGGATGAATGAAATATTTATTCCGAGATTACTCGGGCAAATCCACTCGGATAAGCAAGAGCTTACCGAGTGCTTTTTACCTAGGAGGGTTGATTGAATTATTTGTTCTGAGATAACTCGGGCAAATTCACTTGGATGAGTATGAACTTGCCGAGTAATGAGATTTCTATGATTGCTTTAGCATGAGCTAGACATCTATATGAAGATAATTTTTTATATAGTTCTTGACTATATTCTTAGCCTATTTTTGACTAACCACATAGTTGGGGGCTACACCTAATTAGGTGCATCAGGAGATGCACCTAGATATTTATTTTTGAGAATTTTTTGAGATATTTTTCAGCCCTTCACAGTCTTTGGAGCCACTCGGGAAGAGTTCGGGCAGAGATGATAGAATCACTCGGCGTCAGGAGCACTCGGCCAAAGAGGTTTTTGGCTGCGTACTATTTTGGTTTGAAGCTGAGTTGTCTCGTCGACTGAAAAGGACTCGGGGGCTACTGTGGAGATTATGGCAATCGGGTATCTACATAGCAAGCTTATCCGACTGGAGGTAGGGATAAATTGCGCCTGCTATATCTATAAGCCGAACTTGACTTGGGTGTTACGGTTGCCGATAGAGATAAGGCAATCGGCCTATAGTCATGGTTTGGTAAGATTGAGGAAACCAACTTAGAATAAGATAGGGTTTCCGATTTGTAAACCCTCCCCCCAAGACTATACAAGGGGGGTAAGGGGCATCCCTTGAGGGATATCCAACACTAGATCTGAGATACGATTTCATAAGCAAGAGCTTTAGACACACGAGATCAATAAAGACACTCGGCAGATCGAATCCACCGAAACAGGAGTAGGGTATTACCTCACGAGAGGGCCTGAACCTGTCTAAATCTTCTTTTCCTCCTAACCCATTGTGCTTGGCGATCTCGACTGCGACCCCAGAAAATATATTGCCGAAACCAAGTTTCGACAAAATGCGCCTTCACTTTCACTCTAACCGCTTCATCCAACTCCTCGGGAGTCATGTCGCATGCCATTTTCTTTACAACTGGGAGCCTTGGCTTGTCAAGTCTTGGCTTCTCCTTTCTTTATGAACTCGTTGACCTTGACGGCAAGGCTCGAGGCTGGGGAAGGGAAGACCGTTTAGGAGTCGGTGCTCATGGAGGGGATGAAGGAGGTTACGGAGTCGATGCTCGTGGAGGTGATGGAGGAGGCGAAGGAGACGGTCCAAGCGGAGGAGATGGTCCACGTGGTAGAGACGAAGGAACGGAAGCCGCTTCTCGCCCGGGAAACACGATGAAGGGCTTGCTCCATAGTATGATCACGTGGGCTATGTCTCCTAGTTTCGTCTCCCCGTCTCCTCCTGCTCAATTTCGACCTTTGAATACCTAGGTGGAATGGACCTACAGTGATAAGTCCCGTCTCAGTTTATCGGTATGGCCATGCCCGACGCCACCTTCACGAGATGAGAGGTTAGTAATTAGTAATCAACCTATGCACCAACTTTCGCAATATATATAATATATCATGAAACTACGAGCATACCTTGATTGACAAGTTCTTGAAGGGAATATTGTTGACAGTCCATAATGACTAATATCCGACCCTCAATCCCTGCATAAATGGAACAAACTTGGCACATCAACATAGCGGTAAAGGTTATTTACTAACTCTTTCCACGAGTGTTAGTTATTTAATATATGTAGGTGACTTATGTATCAAAATGAAGTAAAAGTGTGCTTTCGTGGTGATGAAACACAACTCCAACAAATCGGCGATTGCCACATTAGCTTTCCACGGATCAAAGGGCCCACAAATCAGGTGCAACCACCTTAAAGTGGGACCAAACACCCAGGAACCACGTTAGGGGCCCACATGTCAGTGCCTAGAGAAAAATGGGGGAGAACGGCGCTGACCAGGGTTCGACTGAACCCTGGTTCGGCCAAACAAGTTTGGCAGCCGTTCATCCCCACCTTTCACGTGGCATCTCCCTATTCGTCCCCAATGACGATTAGGTGGGTATGGCGGTTAGTGACCGCCATCAAACCGACATTAAGGGCTATAAAAGGAGGCACTTAACTTCATCTCAACACACCTCCAAGAAGATTAAAGCTTCACTCCAAAGGCTTAGTGAATAGGTTAGAGTGTGAGGGGAAGCTCCAAAAGGAGTGCCCCAAATGTTGGAGATTTCTCCGAGGGGTAGTTCGGAGGAGTGCCGGGAGTCATGGTACTGACCTCTGGCCTTGTACCTCGACAAATGCTTTTGCCAATAAAGTAAGTGTGCGTGTTTACTTTGGTTGTTAAGCATTTACATTGGGTATTTTACATTACTTTAATTTTGCTTGTGGGATCACTTCCCTAAGTTGGGTGCTCTAATACTAAGGCTCCTGATAAACATGGGTTTTCTTACGCAAGGCTAGAGTAGTATTCGATAGTTTAGACGTGGTGTCTAGGCTAGAGTTTACCTTTGTAGGCGGCAGGTGGTGACAGCCCTGTCCATCCTTTGTATTTCTCCATTTTTGGGTACGGCGTAGAGCTGTAGGCTGGAGTCACTTGGTAGACCGAGTATAAGCCGGCGCCCGAAGTAAGCAAGAGAAAAGCTAAAGTAATTTACCTACTTCTTAGAGCCACAACCATAGTAATCCTCTCTATACTATCGCCTACCTAATCTTTGATGTCCTTGGATGATCCTTTCTCTTTGATAATCCCTACCATTCTTGGATTTGATATCCCTTGGAATACTCCCTGGGTGAAGTGCTACAATGGTATTCCGTGCGCTTGCAGATTTTATCTATGGTCGTAAGAAATACCAACAAGCATTTTTGGCGCCGTTGTCGGGGAATGATTTCCGATTTATCCTAGAGCTTAGGTCATCCTCATATCTTTTTATTTTCCTTTTTCCTTAGATTATGGAGCAATCTATCCAAAGCCTATCCGCTCTGATGTGCAAGTTGTTTGAATCACCGTCGTCTTCTGAGCCAATTCTTTCATGTGGCTTTGAACTCTGCCCTCGCTTTATAGCCATTGTTCGGGAGTAATCCTTCTTTGGGCGCAATCATGAAAACCCACACTATCATCTGCAAGAGTTTGAACAATTGTGTTCATGCTTGATGATTCCAGGCATGACAAAAAGAACTTTGAGGTGGAAGTTGTTTCCCTTTTCGCTTACTGAAAAAGGGCGAAGCAATGGTACACTCTTACTGTAGAGAAAGCAAGTGGTGAGTGGAAAAAACTCAGAGACGATTTCTGTCTTGCTTTCTTCCCACTAACCCGTATCACATCTTTGTGTGTAGAAATTCTCAGCTTTCGAGTAGACCGAGAAGGAAACTATAGGTGCAGCTTGGGCCAGGTTCATAACTCTTATCTAATCCGGCCCCAACCTGTCTCTACCTGACCACATGCTGTTGCAGCATTTGTGGCCAGGTCTTGCCAAAGAGTCTGCCCTGTACCTTGATATCGCATCCGGTGGTTGTTTTTTACATAAGACTCGGACGGAAGGAATGGAAATCCTAAGTCATATCTTAGAGAACACCTCCTTTGTCGAAGATTATCGTGAATCACTACCAGCGGTCAAGGAAAGCGATGAGGATAACCCTCCAGCCGAATCCAATGCTTTACCTTGCATATCTCAAGATCCGGCTGTAGAAACCTCACTCGAACCGGGAACACCGAAGGATGAAGAAATTCAGTCTTCAGAGTTTCCCTTCAATTTCGAGGACGATCTTTTTGAAAACTAAGGAAACACCTCAAAATTCTTCTGCAAAAAGGGGCCACCAGTTCCAGCTTCTCCTCCTGCGCCTCTCGAGTATAAATTCCTTAGAGAGACCATGATGGGATTAACATCCATTATGAGCCATGAATGGTTGAAAGAGTGTGAATTGTTGTCTGAAGCAATTTGGATTAGTTCACCTTCGTCAACCATTCATTGCAACATAAGGGGAACGACGGTTCAGGTCCTTTACAATCCCATCATTGGGGCAAATATCATTTCTGATTCCCTAGCATTCACACTTCTTGGTGACGAATAGTTGACCCCGACTCATAAAACTTTCAAGACTCCTCATGGAGATGTCTTAGAAAGTTATGGTATTCTGTAGAACATGATTATGGGTCACCAAAATCTTGAGGCAATCCTAGACTTTCAGGTGTTCGAAGTCTTAGGCTTCGACATTTTGATCGGACATCCGCTGGAAAAGCTTTTCTTAGATGCACCGACACTAGGAGTCCTCAGTATCAAACTCGGGAGGGATTCATTTTCAATTCCTATCTCTAGAGCTATGAACTCCATAGCTGAGTTCTCTCCCGAGTACAAGCCTATCAAGAAAGTTTTGGAGGTTTCTCCTTTTGAATCGACAGACTCTGTCCTTGAGGAAGAAGCTCCCTTCTTCACTCAAGAAACAGACGATTCTGGGGAGACAATTGAGCTTCCCACAGCAAAACCACCATCATGACCTCCGATAGAGCTCAAACCTTTACCTTCTGTCACCATCAGTGACAAGCTTTTTGTGGGAGGTGTTACGTCGGGGTGCCTCAAAAACCCGGATTGAACCTCAACAGAAGCCAGGCCGAGTGTCCTCAGGATGTGACCGAGAGGCCGACTCTCCCCGGGGGTCGGGCATGCCAGCCTTCCCCCGAGTCCGACCTCGACCCCTTCTCTCAACTCCGACTCATCGCCCTACCTCGAGCTCCTCGGGAGGAAACTTGGCAGGCAAGGAGGAAGAGGGAGGAGACAACCCGGCGGCATCTGACACCACCTGGCGGCATAGGAGCAGGGTCCCAGGGCTGGCAGGAGCACAAGACACCCACGGTGTACAGGACCTAGCAGACCAACATGTACTTTATCATATATTCTTTGTACCCTACTGTTTGTCTCTCTTAGTCTTAGCTTTCTAGGCCCCCAAGTTCATCTGTTCCTGGCCCCCTTGGGGTATAAAAGGGAGGGCGGGGGGCTGAGGAGGAGGCTCTCTAGATTCCCTCTCACGCTTGTAACTCTTGTTCATCATTCACCCTAGTGAAAGAACACCACACACTGGACATAGGCCTATTATCCTTCAGGAGGGCTGAACAATTATAAACTTTTGTGTCATGTTTCTTGGCTCATCTTAGGATTCGAGTCGACCATCGGATCCATTATAGGACAGCTTCTCTACCAAACTCTCTTCTACCTCCTCGGGGACCCCTCTTGGTGGACTGCCGACCCACCCGTCGACAGTTGGCGCGCCAGGTAGGGGTGTTGTTCTTCGTCTGAGGTGATCCGATGGTTGTTTCCTTTGCCACCAACTTTGTGGCTCCCACCGGGCGACCTTCATCTTTGGCACCCTGGTGTTCCACGCAAACGACTTCCGTTGCCTCACTCTCTCTGAGGCGGCCTCTGGCGAGCTGGAGCATGCGGTCGCGCCTCCTCGCGTGGCGGCGAGGCCAAGGTGTGTGGTCTCGCTTCCTGAGGCCTCGGCCCCAAAGCTCCGTGCGACCGTCAGGGTTTGGCAGCCCAGACCACCAACTGCTCGCTCAGCAGTCATGAGGGCAGACCATGCTGAACCGACAACAACCACTCCCCCAGGACCAGATCGCCAACATGTTCGACAACAATCGGCAATTAGAGCCGGTTGCCCAGATCGGCCTGGAAGGACAGTACAATGCCGATGGCCGACAGCTGTTCCCGGATCCGCCGACACCACCACCGGCGAGTCGGCCACCTCCCGCTGGCCATCCGCACCAGTACCAGTACCAGGGAGGCCATCAAGATCGGGACTACAGGCCCCAGACACCGCCACCTCTGTGTCGGCAAGCATCTGCGCCATATGATAACTATGAGCCGATACAGCAGGACAACCGGACGTGGGCCGATTTGATTGCGGACATCATGCGCGATCAATTCGGCCTCAAGCCAAAAGACTTGGGAAACATGTATCGGTACCCTTATCCGGAGCACTTCGAGCGGGTTCCACTGTCCAACAGATACAAAGTCCTAGATTTTTTGAAATTCTCAGGGTAGGACAACATGTCAACCTACGAGGATGTCAGCCGATTCTTGGCGCAGTGCGGCGAAGCATCGGCTACAGTTGCCTTGAGAGTTCGATTGTTCCCGTTGTCTCTTTCGGGATCGGCCTTCACCTGGTTCTCTTCATTACCCTACAACTCGATTCAGAGCTGGGCCGATCTCGAAAAGCAATTCCATAGCTACTTCTACACCGGCAACCATGAAATGAAGTTGTCGGACCTCACCAGCATCAGGCAGAAGCACAACGAATCTGTTCAGGACTACATTCAACGCTTCAGAGAAATGAGGAACCGATGCTACAGCCTAGTGCTGTCGGACACCCAACTAGCCGATTTGGCCTTCCATGGCCTGATCGCGCCGATCCGCGAGCGCTTCGCCGCTCAGGACTTCGATAGCTTGGTGCATCTTGCGGAGAAGGTGACGACCCATGAGCAAAGGTTTCAAGACACCAGGAAGGCCGTCAAGAACGTAACTCAAGTCATCATCGAATCAGCCTTCGATTCCAGCCGACGATGACGTAGAGGTCGCGACAACCAAATGGGCCAAGAATAAAGAGGTCGTCGTCTATCAATGGCTGCTGAAGATGGCTAAAGAGGAGAAATACGATTTTGACATCACCAAGGCCGATAGGATCTTCAATTTATTACTCAAGGAGAAGCAGATCGAGCTTCCCAAGAACCATGTCATCCCATCGGCTGACGAACTGAAGAAGAAGAAGTACAACAAGTGGCACAACTCTACATCCCATGCCACTAATGATTGTAAAGTCTTCAGGCAGCAGATCTAGTCGGCAATAGAGGCCGGGAAACTCAAGTTTGCCGATTCCACTCCGCCGATGAAAGTAGACAACAACCCCTTCCCGGTCAATGTGGTTCAAGCCAGCCCCAGGCAAGCGAATCGACAGCGCAGAATGACGTACAGCTTAGCCGAAACATTGAAAGGGGTCAAGGCAGAGAGCAAACTAACTGGAGATCAAGCCGCGCCAATCAACATGGTGCGCCCCGTTGCCCGATTGGCTGACCAACGGCCGATCAACACAGACAGCCGACGCCGCTTCCGACAGCAATCTTGGCGGGAAGAAGAGGCTCAGTTTGAAAGATTTCATCGGCAAGAGCCAGAGACGCGAGGCCGTCGATACGACGGGGATCACAGCGGTGCTGATCCTCATTGGCATTGTGAATTTTTCAGGCACTATTAGGAAACCGGGATGAGGCTGCTGACGATAGACCATTGCTCGGCCTGCAGTGATTACCGCGAGGACGAACAGAGGAGCCCGTCAGTCACTAGCCCAACTCAGTTCGTCCCGAGGGCCATACAGCTCAACCGGCACTGGTAGTCCATTCACGATCGGCTAGGGCCAATCCATCAAGACTTCTTCGACGAAGATGACGAAAACAGTGACTACTACGACAAAGAAGAAGCCGATGTTGAAGAATCGGCCAATCCCCAATGGTGCCCTTTTGACCTCTTCACCAAAACACAAAAACGAAGAATTCAAAGGCTAAAGCGTGAAGGAAGGGAAGAAGAAGTTCGGCAGATGATCCAAGAACAACGCCGTCGGCTAGGCAAAAGCAAAAAGCAATGGAGGCCCAAAAAGAAAACTACGCTAGCCGACGAGGATCAAACTAGATAAACCCCAGTCGATCATGCCAGGAGGGCTGCCAAGGGTAAAGGAAAAGTTTCTGCATCGATCAATATGGTATTCATATTGCCAGCCGAATTCGGCGCTTCTGAGGCCGATGCAGAAAATATTGAAGACGCCTTGGCCAAGCTAGCACTGTCCCCAGATCAAGCAATATTCGACAAGCTAGAGGGGACCGAAAATCGGCATCTCAAGCCACTGTAAGTAAAAGTCTTCGTCAATGGCAAGCCGATGTCGAAGATGCTAGTAGATGGGGGAGCTGCAGTGAACCTGATGCCCTATGCAACATTCAGAAAATTGGGCAAGGGAGCCGAAGACCTGATCAAGACTAACATGGTACTCAAGGACTTCGGCGGCAACCCATCAGAGACCAAGGGCGTGTTAAATGTCGAGCTGACCGTCGGCAACAAGACTGCGCCCACAACCTTTTTTGTCATCGACGGGAAGGGGTCTAATAGCCTGCTGCTCGGGAGGGACTAGATACTTGCCAACTGTTGTGTCCCTTCCACCATGCACTAGTGTTTGCTTCAATGGGACGGCGACAAGATAGATTGTACCAGCTGATAGGTCAGTAAGCGTCGCCAATGCCGATTTGCCACTCTGGGAAATCGATGGCATTGATTGTTTGTGCGGGAAAATCTGGCAAGCTAATTTTCTATAAGTGTCCGATTTTGCCATACAACCGATTGGAGACGACGAGCCGCATCTGCTGCTTTGAGCAAGACGTCGTGGAGGGCTCAAGCGTCTACGGCATGGACACCACGGACGAAGACGATGGCAAGCTTGGGCAAGGTTTTACGTCGGCCGACGAATTAGAGGAAATAGACATAGGCTCTGGAGATCCCAGCTCTGGACATATATTAGCAAAAATTTATTTTCTCATTGTAGATCCCAGCTCATTGCTTTGTTAAAGGAATATAAAGATTGTTTTGCTTGGGAGTACTTTGAGATGCTTGGTCTTAGCCAATCTATCATTGTTCATCAACTGCCAATCAAGGCAGGCTATCGACCGTTAAAACAGCCTCCCAGGAGATTCAAAGTTGATATGTATGATGTGATCAAATCCAAAATAACTCGGCTATACGATGCTGGATTCATTTGGCTTTGCCGATATGCTGAGTGGGTCTTTGTGACATCCTGAAAATCGAAGAATCGGAAATCGGAACGTAAAAATCGGAACTTTCAAAAACCTTCGCTTGTTGCTTCTTTCTCGGGTTTGATGCTTCTTATTTGCCAGCTCAGTTGCATAAATTTAGTCGTGATCAATTCTCCTTTCGGTGTTTTTGGGTGATTTGGAGTTGTCGAAACGAAAGATGCGAAAGTTCGTATCTGGGATTGTTAAAAGGAAAACGGAGAAGCGCGGATTTATGAAAACACGATTTGGGAGATATAAAATAGCAATTGTGGTTGGGAGAAGATAAATTAGGACACAAAATAAATAATAAAAAATAAATAATAAAATATTGAAAATTAGAAAAGAGGGATTTTAAATAAATAAATATGAAAAATAATGTGGGAAATAAAAGTGGAGAAAAGTTAAAAATATTATATTAAAAATTATTTTTGAATTATAGGAATTTATTTTGGAATTTTTAGAAGAAAGGAAAATAGAAATGGGAAATTAAAATGGAAAATCGGGAAAATCGAAAAGGCACGTTCATGGCGCGCCAGTGTTCGACGCCGTACGCGCCGTCGCGCCCCGCCGCGCGCGCGCACGCGCGCGCCGCGCGCCGCGCCCAGCACCCCTACCCCGCCGCGCCACGCGCGCCGCGCGCGCGCTGCCCGACCCCACGCGCCGTGCCGCTGCGCCGCGCGCGCGCGGCCGCCGGCCCGTGCCACGCCGGACCCTCCCACGCCGCGCGCGCGCCGCGCCGGACCCCGCGCGCGCGCGCGCTCGCCGGCGTGCCGGCCCTTCTCCGCGCTTCGCCACGTGTCTCCACCCCGCGGCCGCGCCACGCCGGCCCCTCCCTCTCCACCGCGCCCGTGCCGCGCCGCGCCTATAAAAGGCCATGCCCCGCCCCTTTTGCCGCACCGCCGCTCTCTCTCCCCGTTCCCGAGCGCCAACGCCGTCGCCGCCGTGCGCAAAGCTCCCCCGTGCCCCACCGCTCCTCCTCGAGGCCGCCGTCGCCGGTAAGCCCCGCTCCGCCCCCTCTTTTGTCGCGCCGCCGCCGCCTCCGTTTCGGCCAGACCTCGGTCGAACACCTTGAGGCCAATGAACAGTTGGACAGGGAATAAAAAAAGAAAAAGAGAAAAATAAGGGAAAAAATTAGGAAAAATTTTAGAAAATTTGGAAAAATATTTTGGGAAGATTTGAGTAAAATTTTGGGCAAAAATAAATTATTTTCTTGCATGATTTCTGAGTGAAAAATTTGGAAATCAAATCCGGACTTTTCCGAAACTCCGTTTTGCGTCGTTTTTGAATCCGAATTTCGTTTAGACCTTTCTCGCCATTTTAATATGTTTCCATTATGAGCTCGGACCTTCAAATCCTCTAGCACAAATCCCTTCGCGGATATTTTCAAATCCGTTTTCTCGAACAGATCACGATCGTCGTTTTACGAAAACCCTAAGTCGTCGACCCGATGGCGAAATTTGGAGTTTTCCGGGGCGATCGTAGTACAAATTTAAGTTGGAATCTGGGCTTAGCACTTGGAATCGTTTCTGAGACTTTTTCGAATCTTTTCGACCTTTTGGTGTTATCTGGGATTCTAATCAGAATCAATTGATTTTTCGCACGTACGGGTAGCACCTGAAGAGACCGGCATCGACCCCGTTGAAGACACCACCCCTCAAGCGTGCGAGCAAGGCAAGTCATCACACTCTTTGAACATATTGATCCTACTTTGTCAAATGATGTTGATTTCAAATTACAAATTGCATGCTATACACAAACGAGTACCTATGCTTGATATACCCTGCTTTGATATTGATCACCATTAGAATTATTCTTTGTAACCTTCGATGTGATATGACCGGAGGCTAACTTCGGTAAAAATGCTTAGCCACGCTTATACTAGATCCGCATACTCATGATTTTGCAAGAAAGCTTTGTGCTCGGGCAACTACCTTAGGGAAGGTAGTTGAAATACGGCTGTGGAGACATGAGCGCCACATGGCCATGAGAATGATGAACTAAGTTTGATGAAAATTGAAAATGATATACAAATGATTTAGACTGGGGTGGCCGGATGATTGGGGTGGATTCTGGAAAAGGCAAGTGTCGACCCTGGTCAATTAAGGACCGAGCCATGAGATAGCCGGGAAACGAGCCAGTACAACCGTACTTCTCGAATGGGTATAGACCTAGCTGACTACATAGCCGAGCGGAGGCAGTATCCTTGCATAGATGGTTCTCTATGATGTGGTTTATGTGATGAGAATGAGGCTGCGGCCTTTGTTGTGAATGGTGGAATTAAATCGATATTAATTGAACTTAAAGATTGAGGAAGATTTCCCTTACCCCGGGTGCGCCAGAACTCCTCTCACTGCTAGAAAAGGACGGCTAGAGTGCATGAGGGCTTAAGTTCATGGAGCGGGTACTGCCAAAGCAAGGTTATCGAAAGGCTTTGCCGCGACCGTCTCATGTGTTGAGACGTAGGCTCATTCGTTGGGCTGTCGCGGAGTACGGGTGAAGTGTACCTCCACTGCAGTGTGACAAGACTTTCGCTTGGCTAGACTTTAAACTTAAAATTGCTGGGAAGGGTGTGCATGATGATTTCATTCGCTGGTGGATCAACTTCTCGAGATGCGAGAAGGGGTGAATTCCCCAGAAAATCATGACGAATCGGAGGCGGGAAGCCATCCTTGGAATCACGATGGATGGTAGACAGAACCGTCGCCGGATTAATGAACTATGGAACTAAAACTTGTTTTGGCTAGTTGATAGGCTTGTGAAAAGAATTGTGAAAATTGGCTTTATGCAAAAGAACTCCAGCCATTCCTTGAATAACCCTATCATATGCATCAATTCCGTGTTGGCTTGCTGAGTACGGTTGGTACTCACCCTTGCTATACGCACAAACCTTCAGCGATGGGAATGAAGAGCCGAGGATCCTTACGCTTACTACCGGGAGGGTGAAGGAACGATGGCGCTTACTAGGTCTTAGCTCGGTTGTTGCCTGTGGCAAATGACATGCAGCTGCCTCTATTCCGCTGCCGTACCTAATTTCGCTTTTGTGTTGTATCCGGACCATGAGGTCTGTGTGTTGAACATTGCCTGTGGGCCTATTGATGTAATAATGTCGATGTAAGACTATTCGTGCATGCGCACCTGATTATTCAGTACTGTATTCGTGGGTACCAACTACTCGATCTAGGGAAATGGTACTAAGAACACGAAAGATTCCCATCCCAAAAACGGGGGTCCACAGAGCTGGTATCAGAGCCATGCGACCGTAGGATAAGACCAAATGGCGCCCTACCCCTGACTAGTTGGCTAAAGGGAAGTATCCCTACGTAGGACCATTTCCAAACTATTATTTCAGAAAATACCAATATACCTTTTCTACATCTGTATTTCCTTTTCTTTACCAAATAGTTATAATGATAGCTCTCTCCCTCTAACCCTAAGTTGCCTTCAAAAGCAAATGTCGAACCATGACGGAGCCTGGGAGATCACCATCCCACAAGACGAGGGGTTTGTGGCACACCTTCAGTCCCTGCTGTGGTGTTTAAGATATCCGGAACCACCCACCTACCAAATCAAGAGGCATGGCTCCGAAGGATATCCAGCATGGGAGGCGGCCGTTTCCGTGGAAGCCCGCATGGGAAGTGAGACACCTTTCGCTTTCACACCCGCTATCACCGGGATTTAGCGGAAGCGACCATCCAAGATGCGGCCCGCGAAGCATTTCTTCGCCTTAATGCGATACATCGTGCTGAACTTACAGTGACAGAGTTCGTGCACCATCCCTATCGCGAGGAAGGCAACCCAGTTTGCACCGTGGAGGCCACCCCCTGCTCCTACAACCCTATGATCACACGTCTATCACGATGGGCGGAGACGGCGGATGATCGCTACGAAGAGGCCTTGCTTGAGATCAACGACCAGCAGCAACGCCTCAATGATCGGTCGAGAGCCACCGTGTGTGGGGATCGAGATCAACATGCTGCGACTCATTGCAAGCCAATGGTGCCCAATATGAGCAACTCTCGGACCGCTACATGGCCCGTGGGAAGCCCCTGGTAGAGCTGGAGGAGCAGCTCAGGAAGAGCAAGTAGCAAGTCGACCAGCTGGAGGAGCAGCTGCGCACCCGCCCTGTCCACGCTGCAGGTACTTCTACTGGGGTTGTACCAACACCTCCTGCTCCTGTGCCCGACCACTATTGCCTTATGACTCCAGCATGCTTGGATACCTTTCAAGCCATGATGGAGCAAGCATTATGTTGAGCACGAGCTGCGCCGTGCACGATAGACCCCACTTCTTGCCACGTCCATGGGACCCACCTCGAGCTCGTGCGGTGCCATCCGAGCCTGGATCGGGAGAGGAGAACCCCATCCAGATCCACACCAACTCGGAGTCTGAGGCAGAACCTATGGAGGTCAAATGGGAGTCCAGCGACACCGACCCAATGGAGGAGGAAGCTCCCACTCGTCGCCTGACTCGGAGGTCCCCTCACCCGCCAGACCGCTCGCAAGAGTACACGGCCACCGAGCAGGAAGATTCGGCATGACTCCGAGGCCACCACCTCCGAGCCATGGGGACTCCGATTTGCTTCCGCAGAGGATCACCCCCTTCATGCACCTGGCTCCTGCGGATGGTTGGACGACTAGGCGGGAGGACCACCCCAGCTTGATCTCGCTCTGGACGGTTCGGCAGCAAGAACCACACTCTATCCCCCTTAATAGTTAATGCAGTAAGACGATGTAGTTGGTGTATCATGGCATGAGGGACTGTGCATGTACAGTCCGTGTACCCCTTTGATGTAATATGATGGACCTGAGTATCGCTTTGTGGTATCCTAATTAATGAGCTTATTATTTTACCATGCTTGTTGAATGAATATCATATAAAAACAACTTGGAGAAAAATCACCTAGGAACCATGACCTTAATAGGTCCAATCTCTTAATTCATCTATCTTCTTCAGATGGCGCATGGCCGCAGAGCCGCAGCAACCAACGAGAACCCGCCGGAGCCCAACCCCTCCACTCTAGCGGAGGTTATGGCTTTACAAACCCAACTGCTCCAAGCAATTGCCAACAACCAGGGAAGTCGAGGAGGATCAAGTTTAGGAGACTTCATGCGAGCTAAGCCACCAACCTTCTCCACGGCCGAAGAACCCATGGATGCTGACGACTGGTTGAGTGTGATCGAGAAAAAGCTAACTCTCGTCCGAGTTCGAGAAGCAGATAGAGTTATCTTCGCCACTAACTAGCTAGAGGGTCCCGCAAGCGATTGGTGGGACACCTACAAGGAAACGCGAGCTGAAGATGCTGGAGAACCGACATGGGAAGAATTCACGGCTGCGTTCCGTGAAAATTTCGTACCAGCTGCAGTTATGAGGTTGAAGAAAAATGAGTTCCGTAGGCTGCGTCAAGGAAACACCTCAGGACAAGAGTACCTGAACAAGTTTACCCAGCTTGCCCGTTACGCCACAAGTGACCTAGCAGACAAGGAAGAGAAAATGGATAAATTTATCGAGGGACTAAACGATGAGCTGAGAGGACCGATGATCGGACAAGACCACACCAGCTTCCAAAGCCTCATCAACAAGGTCGTACGGCTTGAACACGACCAAAAGATGGTAGAAAATAACCGCAAAAGGAGGCTTGCTATGGCCCGCCCATTTCAGGGAGCGCCTCAACGTCCCAAAGGAGCCACCCCGTCTGGATGGAAGCCAAACGTTCCGGCAGCAGGTCGTTCCCCCACACCCGACCATGTCAACAGGCCAGCTACACCTCAGTTTCGTACACCGACGCCAACCCTAGCCGCTCCAGGAAGAAGGAATGTGAGCTGCTTCAATTGCGGAGAATTCGGGCACTACTCCAACAGCTGCCCTAAACCATGCAACACTCCTGTGCGCACCGGCGCCAATGCAACGCCCGTCTGAGGAACCCCCACCCCTGCTGCAGGACGTGGTTTGTTCAGGACCACGCAACCAAACGAGGCTACCACCGGGTTTCGACGGGGCCTGGTGAATCACGTGCGTGCTGAAGAAGCTCAGGAGGACCAGAGCGTACTGATGGGTATGTTCTCTATCAACTCTACCCCAGTTAAAGTCTTATTTGATTCTGGAGCCTCGCATTCATTTATATCTTCCCAAGTAAGCAAACAACACCACCTACACCAAGTAGAACTTAAGAGACCTATGTTGGTACACTCACCTGGGGGAGACATAACCGTACCCCATGCTTGCATCAATGTGCCCATACGGATTAGGGACGTGGTGTTTGTTTCAAACCTTATGGTGCTATCACCCCAAACCATTGATGCCACACTCGGGATCGATTGGTTGACCAAGAATAATGGAATCATAGACTGCAGTCGAAGGGAAGTCACGGTATCCACCCCATGGGGATCACCAATGAGCATAACTATGGACCAAAACCCGAAGCTATGCGAGCAAGCTGCGGGAGTATTCACCATGCTACCTCTAAGCGGGATGCCAGTGGTACAAGAATACTCGGACGTATTTCCCGAGGAATTGCCCGGAATGCCCCCGGATCACGACATAGAGTTTATCATCGACCTAATGCCTGGTACTGCCCCCATATCCAAGAGACCTTACCGAATGCCGGCCAACGAGTTGGAAGAACTCAAGAAGCAAATCCGAGAACTACAAGAGAAGGGATTTGTACGCCCCAGTTCTTCTCCCTGGGGAGCCCCAGTACTCTTCGTTAAGAAGAAGGATGGGAGTATGAGGATGTGCGTGGACTACCGATCGTTGAATGAAGTGACTATCAAAAACAAGTACCCACTACCTCGAATCGATGACCTATTCGATTAACTTAAGGGTGCGCAAGTGTTCTCAAAGATTGATCTTCGGTCGGGATATCATCAGTTGAAGATTAGAGCTGGAGATATTCCTAAAACGGCGTTCTCCACACGTTACGGTTTGTACGAGTTCACAGTAATGTCCTTTGGATTGACCAATGCCCCGGCATATTTTATGAACCTGATGAACAAGGTATTCATGGAATACCTGGATAAATTCATAGTGGTATTTATCGACGATATACTTATCTACTCCAAGAACAATGAGGAACATGCGGAGCATCTACGGCTGGTACTGGAAAAGCTACGAGAGCACCAGCTGTATGCAAAATTCAGCAAATGCGAGTTCTGGCTCAAGGAAGTCGCTTTTCTTGGCCACGTGGTTTCAGCCGGAGGAGTAGCGGTAGACCCCGCCAAGGTCGAAGCTGTCACAGAATGGAAGGCACCCAAGTCAGTGACGGAAGTTCGGAGTTTCTTGGGCTTGGCCGGGTATTACCAAAGGTTCATCGAAGGGTTTTCCACCGTAGCCCGACCTATGACTCAACTTCTGAAGAAGGAAAAGAAGTTTGAATGGAATGAGAAGTGTCAAAAAGCCTTCGACCAACTAAAAGAAAAATTAACCACCGCCCCAATCCTAACTTTACCTGACAACCGGAAGGATTCCGTGATGTACTGTGATGCGTCTCGACAAGGACTAGGAGGCGTGTTAATGCAGGATGGGAAGGTCGTAGCATATGCCTCGCGACAGTTATGACCCCACGAAGAGAATTATCCCACACACGACCTGGAACTAGCCGCGGTTGTTCACGCATTGAAGATCTGGAGACACTACCTGATCGGGAACCACTGTGATGTGTATACTGATCACAAGAGCTTGAAATACTTCTTTACTTAGCCCGATCTCAACCTACGACAGAGACGATGGTTGGAATTGATCAAAGATTACGATCTAGGAATCCATTACCATCCCGGCAATGCAAATGTAGTGGCCGACGCGTTAAGCCGCATGGCCCAATGCAACCATATGGGATTGGGAAGCATGGCCAGCGAGCTCCAAGAAGAAATGGCTCGACTTAATCTGCACCTAATTCCTCACGGAGAAGTGAACTCACTAGAAATCCAACCCCTTCTGAGGACTCAAATAGAGGAAGCCCAAAAGGGGAATGAGGAAACCCAGGAAATCAAGGAACGCATGGCTGCTGGACGCGCTAAGGAATTTTTGGTAGACGACAAGGGAATCCTGTGGTACAAGAAAAGAATCTGCGTGCCTGAACAAGGTGGTTTGAGAGGGTTGATTTTAAAAGAAGCACACGAATCGGCATATTCGTTACATCCAGGAAGCACGAAAATGTATCAGGATTTGAAGGGAGAATACTGGTGGCCCAATATGAAGAGAGATGTAGCCGAATATGTAGTCGTGTGCGATGTGTGCCAAAGGGTGAAAGCTGAGCATCAACGACCAGCAGGCTTACTACAGCCGCTCAAGATTCCCGAATGGAAATGGGACGAGATAGGCATGGATTTCATAGTGGGACTACCCAAAACTGCGACTGGTTACGATTCCATTTGGGTAATAGTAGATGGGCTCACCAAGACCGCCAGATTTATTCCCGTAAAGACTAACTACAACAGTGCCAAGCTAGCGGAACTGTACATGAGTAGGATTGTATGTCTCCACGGCGTACCAAAGAGGATTATATCGGATCGTGGTACCCAATTCACGTCTCATTTTTGGAGCAAAGTCCACGAGGCACTCGGAAGTCACCTTGCCTTCGCATCCGCTTACCACCCGCGACCCACGGACGGACGAAAGGACGAATCAAGTACTAGAAGATATGCTTGAGAGCACGTGCGTTGGATTTCACCAAGGATTGGGAGAAATGTTTACCGTACGCCGAGTTCTCCTACAAAAATAGCTATCAAGCCAGTCTGAAGATGTCACCAAACGAAGCTCTATTTGGTCGCCGATGCCGAACCCCATTGATGTGGTCAGAAACCGGTGAACGAACCGTATTCGGGCCTGACATAATCAAAGAGGCCGAGGAAAAGGTTCGCCTGATCCGGGACCGATTACAAGCTGCTCAATCACGACAAAAGAGCTATACGGATACCCGACGAAGAGAATTAGAATTTAAAGAAGGTGACTACGTGTATTTAAAGGTCTCACCACTACGGGGAACTCAGAGGTTCAAGGTCAAAGGGAAACTCGGACCAAGATACGTGGGCCCATTCTTGATAAACGCTAGGAGAGGTGAAGTGGCCTACCAGCTGGAGCTGCCCGAGAACCTCTCCGATGTCCACCTAGTATTCTACGTGTCGCAGTTGAAGAAATGTCTGCGGGTGCCAGAAGAGCAAGCTCCTTTAGAAACCATCCATGTCCACAGTGATCTTACCTACCCGGAGCATCCCATCAAGATACTGGACGAGGCAAGAAAGAAGACACGGACCAAGTCATGGCGCATGTACAAAGTACAATGGAGCAATCACACGGAAGAAGAGGCTACCTGGGAGAGCGAGGAGTTCCTGAAGACGGAATATCCACACCTACTCAGCAACCGGTAAGAAATCTCGCAGACGAGATTTATTCTTAGGGGGGTAGGTTTGTAACATCCTGAAAATCGAAGAATCGGAAATCAGAACGTAAAAATTGGAACTTTCAAAAACCTTCGCTTGTTGCTTCTTTCTCGGGTTTGATGCTTCTTATTTGCCAGCTCAGTTGCATAAATTTAGTCGTGATCAATTCTCCTTTCGGTGTTTTTGGGTGATTTGGAGTTGTCGAAACGAAAGATGCGAAAGTTCGTATCTGGGATTTTTAAAAAGAAAACGGAGAAGCGTGGATTTATGAAAACGCGATTTGGGAGATATAAAATAGCAATTGTGGTTGGGAGAATATAAATTAGGACACAAAATAAATAATAAAATATTCGGGAGTCATACTCGAAATCGGAAAAATTTTGGAAAAGTAAAGGGAATATTGAAAACTAGAAAAGAGGGATTTTAAATAAATAAGTATGAAAAATAATGTGGGAAAATAAAAGTGGAGAAAAGTTGAAAATATTATATTAAAAATTATTTTTGAATTATAGGAATTTATTTTGGAATTTTTAGAAGAAAGGAAAATAGAAATGGGAAATTAAAGCTGGAAAATCGGGAAAAGCGAAAAGGCCTGTTCATGGCGTGCCAGTGTTTCGACGCCGTCGCGCCGTCCGGCCCGCCCACGCGCGCTCTCCATGCGCCGCGCGGCACGCGCGCGCCCGCGCGCGCGCACGCGGCCGTCTGGCCCCACGCCCGCGCCGCGCCCTCGCCGCCTATAAAGGCGCGCCCCTCCCCTTTTTGCCGCACCGCCGCCTCTCTCTCCCCCGTTCCGGCGCCAACGCCGTCGCCGCCGTGCGCAAAGCTCCCCTGTGCCCCACCGCTCCTCCCGAGGCCGCCGTCGCCGGTAAGCCACTGCTCCGCCCCCTTTTTGTCGCGCCGCCGCCGCCTCTGCTTTGCGGGACCTCGGTCGAACACCTTGAGGCCAATGAACAGTGCGGCGGGGAATAAAAAAGAAAAAGAGAAAAATAAGGGAAAAATTAGGAAAAATTTTAGAAAATTTGGAAAAATATTTTGGGAAGATTTGAGTAAAATTTTGGGCAAAAATAAATTATTTTCTTGCATGTTTTCTCGGTGAAAAATTTGGAAATCAAATCCGGACTTTTCGAAACTCCGTTTTGCGTCATTTTTGAATCCGAATTTCGTTTAGACCTTTCTCGCCATTTTAATATGTTTCCATTTTGAGCTCGGACCTTCAAATCCTCTAGCACAAATCCCTCCGCGGATATTTTCAAATCCGTTTTCTCGAACAGATCACGATCGTCGTTTTACGAAAACCCTAAGTCGTCGACCCGATGGCGAAATTTGAAGTTTTCCGGGGCGATCGTAGTACAAATTTAAGTAGGAATCTAGGCTTAGCACTTGGAATCGTTTCTGAGACTTTTTCGAATCTTTTCGACCTTTTGGTGTTATCTGGGATTCTAATCAGAATCAATTGATTTTTCGCACGTACGGGTAGCACCTGAAGAGACCGGCATCGACCCCGTTGAAGACACCACCCCTCAAGCGTGAGAGCAAGGCAAGTAATCACACTCTTTGAACATATTGATCCTACTTTGTGAAATGATGTTGATTTCAAATTACAAATTGCATGCTATACACAAACGAGTACCTATGCTTGATATACCCTTTGATATTGATCACCATTAGAATTATTCTTTGTAACCTTCGATGTGATATGAGGAGGCTAACCGGTAAAAATGCTTAGCCACCTTATACTAGATCCCTGCATACTCATGATTTTGCAAGAAAGCTTTGTGCTCGGGCAACTACCTTAGGGAAGGTAGTTGAAATACGGCCTTTGGAGACATGAGCAGCACATGGCCATGAGAATGATGAACTAAGTTTGATGAAAATTGAAAATGATATACAAATGATTTAGACTGGGGCGGCCGGATGATTGGGGTGGATTCCGAAAAAGGCAAGTGCCGACCCTGGTCAATTAAGGACCGAGCCATGAGATAGCCGGGAAACGAGCCAGTACAACCGTACTTCTCGAATGGGTATAGACCTAGGCGACTAGATAGCCGAGCGGAGCGGTATCCTTGCATAGATGGTTCTCTATGATGTGGTTTATGTGATGATAATGAGGCTGCGGCCTTTGTTGTGAATGGTGGAATTAAATCGATATTAATTGAACATAAAGATTGAGGAAGATTTCCCTTACCCCGGGTGCGCCAGAACTCCTCTCACTGCTAGAAAAGGACGGCTAGAGTGCATGAGGGCTTAAGTTCATGGAGCGGGTACTGCCAAAGCAAGGTTATCGAAAGGCTTTGCCGCGACCGTCTCATGTGTTGAGACGTAGGCTCATTCGTTGGGCTGTCGCGGAGTACGGGTGAAGTGTACATCCACTGCAGTGTGAGTGAATCAATCTATTCGAATAGCCGTGATCGCGGATATTGAGCATCGTGACAAGACTTTCGCTTGGCTAGACTTTAAACTTAAAACTGCTGGGAAGGGTGTGCATGATGATTTCATTCGCTGGTGGATCAACTTCTCGAGATGCGAGAAGGGGTGGATTCCCCAGAAAATAATGACGAATCGGAGGCGGGAAGCCATCCTTGGAATCACGATGGATGGTAGACAGAACCATCGCCGGATTAATGAACTATGGAACTAAAACTTGTTTTGGCTAGTTGATATGCTTGTGAAAAGATTTGTGAAAATTGGCTTTATGCAAAAGAACTCCAGCCATTCCTTGAATAACCCTATCATATGCATCAATTCCGTGTTGGCTTGCTGAGTACGGTTGGTACTCACCCTTGCTATACGCACAAACCTTCAGCTGATGGGAATGAAGAGCCGGAGGATCCTTACGCTTACTACCAGGAGGGTGAAGGAACTGATGGCGCTTACTAGGTCTTAGCTCCGGTCGTTGCCTATGGCAAATGACATGCCGCCTCTATTCATTGCCGTACCTAATTTACGCTTTTGTGTTGTATCCGGACCATGAGGTCCTGTGTGTTGAACATTGCCTTCGGGCCGATTGATGTAATAATGTCAATGTAAGACTATTCGTGCATGCGCACCTGATTATTCAGTACTGTATTCGTGGGTACCAACTACTCGATCCAAGGAAATGGTACTAAGAACACGAAAGATTCCCGTCCCAAAAACGGGGGTCCACAGTCTCAAACATTGTCCCAGTATTGAAAAAGAATGGTAAACTTAGGGTGTGCATTGATTTCAGAGACCTAAATAAGGCTACCCCCAAAGATGAATACCCGATGCCTATAGCCGATTTGCTCGTGGATGCTGCTTCAGGCCACAAGATCATCAGTTTTATGGATGGCAATGCAGGTTACAATCAAATCTTTATGGCTGAGGAAGACATTCACAAAACTGCTTTTCGATGTCCTGGAGCAATCGGCTTATATGAATGGGTTGTTATGACATTTGGGCTGAAAAATGCTGGGGCAACATATCAACGGGCCATGAACTATATCTTCCACGACATGATCGGCTCTCTGGTGGAAATCTACATTGATGACGTTGTTGTCAAATCAAGGGAGGTAGAGAACCACATAGCCGATCTAAAGCAGGTTTTGGACTGAGCAAGGAAATATGGCCTGAAAATGAATCCGTTGAAGTGCGCGTTTGGCGTATCGGCTAGGCAGTTTCTAGGGTTTCTTGTTCATGAAAAAGGAATTGAGGTCACACCAAGGAGCATCAACGCTATCAAGATGATACAGCCTCCGAAGGACAAGAAGCAACTTCAATCATTGATCGGAAAAATCAACTTTATCATGCGGTTCATAGCCAATCTTTCAGAGAAGATGGAACCGTTCACACCGCTGCTTCGGCTAAAAACCGATCAAGCATTCACATGGGGGCAGAGCAGCACAAGGCTTTGGACAACATCAAGGATTACTTAAGCTCGTCTCCAGTTTTAATGTCTCCACAAAAAAGGATACCGTTTAAGCTGTACTTGTCAGCTGCGACAAATCAATCGGCTCAGTCCTAATCCGAGAGATTGAGGGCAAGGAAAAAACTATCTTCTATCTTAGCCGACGGCTGTTGGACGCAGAAACTAGATATTTATCAGTGGAGAAGCTATGTCTGTGCCTATATTTTTCATGTACAAAGTTAAGGCATTATCTGCTATCCAATGAGTGCACAATAGTATGTAAAGCTGATGTAGTCAAATACATGCTATCGGCCCCAATGTTAAAAGGGCGAATTGGAAAATGGATTTTTGCCTTGACAGAGTTCGATCAGAGGTATCAGGCACCCAGGGCAGTTAAAGGACAAGCTATAGCCGATTTTATCGTGGAACACAGAGACGACTCAATCGGCTCTGTTGAAATTATGCCTTGGACATTGACATTTGATGGCTCGGTGTGCACCAATGGCTGTGGTATCGGATTGGTCATTATTTCGCCTAGGGGGGCAAGCTTTGAATTTGCTTTTTTCTATCAACCCCCATGCCACAAACAACCAAGCTGAGTATGAGGCCGTGCTCAAAGGGTTGCATCTGCTCAAAGAAGTTGAAGCCGAGGCCATCGAAATAATGGGAGATTCACTGTTGGTCATCAGCCAGTTGTCACGAGAATATGAATGCAAAAATGATGCATTGATGGTCTACTATCAACAATGCCGATAATTGATGGATGGTTTTCGGCTAGTTACTTTAAAACATATCCCCAGGGAGCAGAATACAGAAGCCAATGATTTAGCTCAAGGGGCATCGGGCTATAGGCCGATGATAAGAGACATTGAAGTGGAAGTCGCTGCCATCACAGCCGATGATTGGAGGTTTGAAGTCTACAACTATCTACAGAATCCTTCTCAATCGGCCTCGAGGAAATTGCGATACAAGGCGTTGAGATATGTTTTGCTCGACGAAGATCTTTATTATCGAACGATTGATGGAGTGCTACTAAAATGCCTTGGAGCCGATCAAGCCAAAGTGGCTATCGGAGAAGTTCATGAAGGGATTTGCGGCACGCATCAATTGGCTCACAAGATCAAGTGGTTACTTCGGAGAGTAGGGTATTTCTGGCTGACAATGCTGGAGGACTATATCAGATATTATAAAGGTTGCCAGGATTGTCAGAAATTTGGTGCCACACAAAGAGCACCAGCATTAGCTATGAACCTAATCATAAAGCCTTGGCCGTTCAGAGGATTGGGCATCGACATGGTCGGCCAGATTAATCCACCCTTAAGCAAAGGACATAAATTCATTCTGTTAGCGATAGATTATTTTACAAATTGGGTGGAGGCAATTCCTTTGAAGAAAGTTGATTCCAGGGACGCAATCGAGTTTGTTAAAGAGCATATCATCTACTGATTTGGCGTCCCACAAACAATTACAATAGACCAGGGATCTATCTTCATATCAAATGAGTTTGTTTAGTTTGCCGATGGCATGGGGATCAAATTACTTAATTCTTCGCCGTACTGCGCACAGGCCAACGGGCAAGCGGAGGCTTCAAACAAAAGTCTGATCAAGCTGATTAAGAGGAAGATTTCTGAGTACCCAAAGCAATGGCAGAGCCAATTAACCAAATCACTTTGGGCGTATCGGATGGCATGCCACGGATCTATCCAAGTCCCTCCATACAAGTTGGTCTATGGACACGAAGCAGTACTGTCATTTTAAAATATCATCGGTGCAAGACAGATCCAGCTGCAAGATCAACTCACGGCCGATGATTACTATCAACTGATGATGGATGAGTTAGAAGACCTCGTTTTATCACGGATGAGGGCTTTGGAAAAAAGTAACAAGGGATAAGGAGCAAGTAGCCCGCCACTACAACAAGAAAGTTATGCCTAAATCTTTTGAGGAGGGCGAACTCATATGGAACTTAATACTGCCGATTGGAACAAGAGATAATAAATTCGGCAAGTGGTCACCAAATTGGGAAGGGCCTTTCAAGATCCACAAATGCGTCTCTAAAGGAGCTTACATGTTAGAAGGTTTGGACGGAGAGGTATTTGGAAGGGCTCTAAATGGCAAATACTTAAAAAAATACTACCCAAGCGTATGGATCAACTCATGATTCGGCTATGTTTGTTCGGTCGATTCGTGTTAACCGATGTTCTGTATTGAGCGAGCATCGCCTTTAGGTCATTTTTACGCAAAGTTTTTCCCTAGTTTTCTGCAATCGGCTAGTGTTAGCCGACCATGACGACAACGATGCGTGATTTTGTTAAGTTCATAATTTTGTCAACATTGAAGACATCAACAAAATTAGGGGGGCATATACATACACAAAACCTAAGCCGATTACGAAAAGGTGGACATCGATTTTTTTTTCAGAATCATAACATCGGACAGGATTTTCAAGTTTCAGAATCAGCAATCATGATGTTGGATGCATGTACAAGCCGATCACAGGGTAGTTACTTACAAAAGGCTGAAGCCGAATACAAAAGTTTAAATCTACCCTAAGCTATTACAGTCGGCTCACTGCTTTAAGAAGTCGGCTATGGCCGACAACGCCTTGCACCTGATTTGGTCCACTTCTTCAATGGCCCTAGCGTCGTCGGCATCGGACCCGGTCACCGGCCTCACCGCCTTCGTCAGATCCTTCAGATGAGACACAACCGCTTTGATGCTTGATCGCTTATCTTCGATCTCTTTAGGCAGGACGGCCATGTATTCTTCTTGCATCTGGATCTCTGTAGTAATTTGGATGAAGTCGACTATTATTTGATCCCATCGCATGCGAAGCTGCTCAAGTCTGGTGGCCGGCTCCATCTTCAAGGCGTCAAAATCAGCTTTCTTAGCCTTGATATCTTCCTGGCTTGATTTGATTGCGGCCATCAGCGATTGATTCTCTCAACGATCGGCAAGGCGTTGCTGGGCTCGCTCATACTTCACCTGTTGTGCCTCTAGAAAAGTGGCTGGGACGATCGCGTCGACCACAACGTCTGGCAGCTGGCTCTGGATTTCTTTGAACCGAGCGCAGATTGGGACGCAGTCGGCTACCAGCGCGTCTAGAGAGCTCTCTAGCCAATTGCCGATATCGGCCAGAGCAACTTTGAGGTCTGCGTCGAGCGGCACCAGCGCCCTCTCGCCTCCTTCGTCAGGGTCTTTAAACTCCGACAGGTCAAAGCCCAAGAGATCGGCTATGTTCTGCAAAAAGAAAGCAACAGTTAGAAAAATAACGAACTTATCAAGCCGATTGATGAGGATGAACGAGGCTTACTGTGGGCATCGGAGCCGGAATGGGTTCCGCGTCGGCTTGGTCGCCGCTTGCAGCCGAAGTGACTTCCTCATTGACGTGGCTACTGCTCGCAGCCGATTGGGTGTGCTCACTTGACACTTGGGGGGTGGGCGTCGGCGCGCGTGGTGGCTGCAGAGAGAGTTAGTTGGGAATCGGCTAAACAATACAAGGAGTGTGAAGATAGGGACTTACTGATCGCAGAGGAGCCGATTTCTTCCTGGTCACGTGCTTCGTTCTCTGCCGATTCAAAGATGCAATGAAGGCGTGAGTAAATGCAAATAAGTGGTTTAAAGGGGGGAAAGAAGTGTGAAGTCACTTACCGTTATCGGCCGAGCAGGGTGCCTCGGAGGACTTGGAATTTCCTGGACACTACTCTTGTCGGCTGATGGAGTTGCGATGTATTTCTCCGAGCTGGAATCAGCTGTGGCCTCATCTGTTAGTGATATGCCCTAGAGGCAACATGGAGATGTTGGATATCACGTCAATGTTTATGTATAAATGAATAAAGTGTTATTCAGTTCCATGAAATAGACATCTTGTATTGATCAATAAGTACGTGACTTATTTATGAGACTCGATATGTATGAATCTATTTCTAAACGATCCCTGATCATATGTCATATTGTTGGAACAAATATGATTCTAAGATCGGCATGTTTATTGATTGATGATCATGTCTCATAGATCATGGGTATGGAGATACCAAATCAATAAACATGGACATATGTGTTGGAGAACACATTGTTGGATAGACCCACCATGAGACACTACGGGAATTAATGTGCCATTAGTTGGTCTCGGGTAGTGTTGGTACAAAGTCCTTAGACTGAGATCACCATGGATTTCAACATGTGTAGTAGCCTACTTTGGGACTACCAAACGCTATTCGTAATGCTGGATAGTTATAAAGGTTGTTTTCGGGTTTGCTATGAAACATGGAGTGGGATGTGAGTGATCAAGATGGAATTTGCCCCTCCTTTGGAGAGATATCTCTGGGCCCTCGAGGTAATGGATTATGGAAATGCATGGCCATTTTAAGTTGATTGAGGAGTCAATCAACGGACGAGATAATCCAATACGGTTCGAGTGAATGGTTAAGCTATTGAAGGGATGGCACACATCTTGCCTATAGCTTAACGGTATCGTGAGGCAAAGGGATTTGTGTACACATTACAGGTTCGAGCCGATATTATATTCTTGTATACTATGGTGTCAATATGTGCTGCTAGGCGCCGCTATTGACAATCGGCTGAGTTGGACTCGAGCCGACGATCGGCTAAGTTAGACTATAGCCGAAACCGAGTATACCTGAACCTACGGGTCGCACGCTTAAGGGGATAGAATAGATATTCGAGTTGGACTCGGATACGGCTCGATCGGATAGGGATCCGATCGGTTAGAGTCCTATGGGCTTACGACGTATGGGCGGCCAACTCTATGAGATACGGATGAGATCCGATTCAAAATAGAGTCCTAATCGGCCACTAGTCCCGTCGGCCAACTCTATATAAAGGAGGGAGGGGTGGAGAGCTGAATAGACATCAATTGCATCGCGTGCAACAAGAAGTCGCCGAGATCAATCTCCACGGAAACCCTCCCCACTTTCGAGCCAAACCCTAGCCTTGCATCGCGTGCTAGCACACGGGTGTACGGCGTTACGTCCACGGACGTGTGGATAACGGTAGAGCGCTGCTACGTTGCGCGCTGTTGATCGGCTTCGGATCGGCTGCAATCGGAGCGATCGGGCTGTGGTGGAATCGGCTGCGGTCGGGCGCATCGGAGCGAGCGTGAGCGCGGCCGGACGGCTGAATCGGGCTGATTGGCGAATCGGCTGTCTCAGGGAATCGGCTACTTGTTTCGGATCGGATTGCCACGATTGGCTATTCCAGTGCACTCTACTCAATCGGTAACGATCTATCGGCCCTTACTTGCAAGTGTTCCTGGTTTGCGCGGTAGAAATTTTTGTTTTCGGTAGAAATTCCGCGAGGGGGCGGCTTCCCCCTCGACCCCCCGCCCGCTAACCGGCTAGCGGGACCGCCGTGTGCGTACCCCCTTATAGGTCGTCTCGATGCCGTATCTCTGCGATAGGTAGAAAACGTTTCTACGCCTAACTTGTTTTGCGAGAGAATGCTTTGAGAAGGTATGGCCCTATTGTATGTATGAGATGCATGTGATGCATGTAATATTCTTTCATATGTGCAATCCCTGTAATATTCTTTCATACGTGCAATGCTTGTAATATTCTTTCACGACCTACGAGTCGATGTAATCTTCAATTAGAGCTTCTATAGTAGTAGCTTAGTTTGAAGAAATCAAGCATTCGACACTCGAAAGAACGGTGATGAAGATGGAGATCCTGTACACTGGCATGGAGATGGAGATCACCATGTGAAGGGGGCCATACTATTTCACTATATGCTATTCTTCTTGCTTTCATATGTGATATGTTTGTTTGATAGGATAGCATCCTCGCAAAATTAAGTAGTAATGATGCCCTTCCAAATGTTGCACCCGTCACCGTTATGCTCGTCAATGGTGGGTCGCCAAGCGAGTGCCATTCTCTATCATAACACGAGGGGTATATGTCGAACATATACATGCGGGAGCATTTGGTTTACTTAACAAGGCTATCAAAACAGTTTTGGGCCTTGGGGCATAGGTTGGCGCCGGGGCATGGAGATGCCACACCAACAACAAGAGTCACATAGAGATGTGATTAGCAAGGTGTTGCTTACCGATGTTACTAAATTTCTAGCGGTGATGCCAAAGCTCACTAGAAAATTAATTAACATGTGGATCTTGACCCAATACGTAACCTAGAGGGAAGGTGGAAAATACGTAATGGGAGTCTAATGTTAAATTGTTTAACAATAGACATAGCATAAACATTGTGCTAAAGTTTGCTTTTTCATTGTAGAATAAATGGCAGCTAATACTACACCCGGTACCTTTAATTTGCGATCTATTCTCGAAAAGGAAAAATTAAATGGAACAAACTTTATAGATTGGTATCGCAACTTGAGAATTGTTCTCAAGCAAGAGCGTAAGGAGTACGTTCTTGAAGTACCCTATCTGAGGATTTGCCAACTAATGCCACCGCAACCGCACGGAGGGCTTATGAGAAGCACACTAATGATGCCCTAGATATAAGCTGTCTCATGCTTGCTACAATGTCCCCGAGCTTCGAAGCAATATGAGAGCGACGATGCTCACACTATTATTCGGGGACTGCGTGGCATGTTTGAGAACCAAGCTCGGGCCGAGAGGTTCAACACCTCAAAGTCATTGTTTGCGTGCGAGCTTGTTGAGGGAATCCCGTCGATCCGCATGTGATAAAGATGATTGGCTACATTGAGAGTCCGGAAAACTGGGTTTTCCCTTAGCCAAGAGTTGGCTGCGATGTGATTCTCCGGTCGCTCCCTCCGAGCTTCGAGCCATTCATATTAAATTATCACATGAACAATATGGATAGAACCTTGGCTGAATTGCATGGGATGCTAAAGACAGTGAGGAGAGTATCCGAGAAAAACGGTCATCATGTGATGATGATGCGAAGGCAAAGCGCAAACCACTGTCAAGAAACTTTGCACCAAGAGGAAGTTAACTCCCGATGAGATCGCGAGTGCCTCTAATGCAAAGAAGGGCAAGAAGGGGTCGGCGGCATCGGATGCCGTTTGCTTCTCTTGCAAGGAGACAGAGCCACCTTTGGAAAAGGAACTGCAAGAAGTACATGGAGGATCTCAAGAAGAAGCAAAGTACGACTTACGCCGGTATTAATGTTATAGACATTAATCTTGCTACTTCACCTACGACTCTTGGGTATTTGATACCGGATCGTAGCTCATATTTGCAAATCGTTGCGGGGAATGAGAAGAAGTAGAGGATTGAGAAGGGGCGAGGTGAACTGCGCGTCGGCAATGGAGCAAGCGTTGCTACGTTCTTTGTCGACAGATACCACTTCATCTACCTTCGATTAGTTTTGGAATTAAATAATTGTTATTGTGTTCCAACACTATGTCAAAACGTTATTTCCGCTTCATGTTTGCAAGCGGAAGGATATGATTTTAGATCAATGAACAATGGTTGTTCAATATATCTCGAGATATGTTCTATTTTCATGCTCCATTGGTGAATGGATTATACGTTTTGAATCTTGAAGCGTCTCCCATCTATAACATTAATACGAAAGGCAACTCTCTAATGATATAAACCCCACGTTTATCGGCATTGTCGCTTAGGCCATATAAATAAGAAACGCATGGAGAAGCTCCATAAGGATGGATTGCTTCACTCTTTTGATTTTGAATCATTTGAGACATGTGAGTCTTGTTTACTTGGTAAGATGACAAAGGCACCTTTCACGGGACATAGTGAGAGAGCAAGTGACTTATTGGCACTCGTACATGCGATGTATGTGGACCAATGAGCTCAACGGCCGAGGTGGTTATCAATACTTCATTACCTTTACGATGACTTTAGTAGATATGGTTATATCTACTTAATGAGGCATAAGTCCGAATCCTTTGAAAAGTTCAAAGAATTCCAGAATGAAGTACAGAATCATTTAGGGAAAACAATCAAGTTTCTATGATCGATCGTGGAGGGAATACTTGAGCCAAGAGTTTGGTAATCATCGAAAGATTGTGGAATTGTTCCACGTTAACTCCGCCGGGAACTCCACAATGGAACGGAGTGTCGAACGGAGAAATCGCACCTTGTTGGACATGGTGCGGTCGACGATGAGCCAAAGTGATCTTCCGTTATCTTTACGGGGATATGCTCTTGAAACACTGCGCTCACACTAAATAGAGTTCCATCTAAGTCGGTTGAAAAGACACCATATGAGATATGGACAGGGCAACCCGCTAGTTTGTCTTTTCTCAAAATTTGGGGATGCGAAGCTTATGTAAAACGTTTGATCGACAAGCTCACACCCAAATCGACAAGTGCTTCTTTGTGGGATATCCTAAGGAAACTAAGGGATATTACTTTTATAATCGGGAACAAGGCAAAGTGTTTGTCGCCGACACGGTGTCTTCTTGGAGAAAGAGTTTCTTTCAAGAAGGGTTAGTGGGAGCGGGTACATCTTGAAGAAGTTCAAGAAACACCGAGAAAATGTTTCGGCGACCACGAACCACAACGGGAGGTGCAAAGTGTTGCGCCACCGGTTGTAGATACACCAGCCCACGGAGGTCGAAAGATCACATCGTGCACCGACAGTACACAGTGCGGAACAACGTGATATATTGTTGTTGGACAACGATGAACCTAAGACCTATGAGGAAGCGATGGTGGGACCCGATTCCAACAAGTGGCTTGGAGCCATGAAATCCGAAATAGAATCCATGTACGACAATCAAGTTTGGAACTTGGTTGATCCACTGATGGTGTCAAAACCATTGAGTGTAAATGGGTTTTTAAGAAAAGGCCGATATGGATGGAAATGTTCACATCTATAAGGCGCGGCGAGTGGCGAAAGGTTTTAAACAGATTCAAGGAGTTGATTATGATGAAACCTTCTCGCCGTCGCAATGCTTAAATCTATTCGGATTATCCTAGCGATTGCTGCATATTTCGATTATGAGATATGGCGAGATGGATGTCAAAACGGCTTTCCTAAATGGAAACCTAAGCGAGGATGTATACATGATACAACCTCGGGGTTTTGTCGATCCAGAATCGCTGGAAAGATATGCAAGCTACGAAATCCATTTATGGATTGAAGCAAGCATCTCGGAGTTGGAATATTCGTTTTGATGAAGTAATCAAAGGGTTTGGTTTCATCAAAAATGAAGAAGAGGCCTGTGTTTACAAAAAGGTCGATGGGAGCGCAATTGTATTTCTAATCTTATATGTGGATGACATATTACGATTGGAAATGATATCCCTATGCTTGAATCCGTCAAGTCTTCATTGAAAAATAGTTTTTCCATGAAAGACTTAGGGGAGGCAGCATACATATTGGGCATTCGGATCTATATAGAGATAGATCCAAGAGGCTAATTGGATTAAGCCAAAGTACATACATTGACAAGGTGTTGAAAAGGTTCAACATGCATGATTCCAAGAAAGGTTTCTTGCCTATGTCACATGGCATCAATCTTAGCAAGAATCGGTGTCCTCGGACACATGATGAGCGGAATAAGATGGGTATGGTTCCATATGCTTCGGCAATTGGATCCATCATGTATGCCATGCTTTGTACACGCCCAGATGTCTCGTACGCTTTGAGTGCTACGAGCAGATACCAGTCAGATCCAGGTGAAGGTCACTGGATTGCCGTAAAGAATATCCTTAAGTACTTGAGAAGAACTAAGGATATGTTCCTAGTCTATGGAGGTGAAGAAGAGCTCGTTGTAAGTGGTTACACCGATGCTAGCTTCCAAACAGACAAGGATGATTATAGATCGCAATGGGGTTCGTGTTCCTGAACGGAGGCGCGATCAGTGGAAGAGTTCCAAGCGGGATACGTTGCTGATTCTACAACGGAGGCCGAGTACATTGCTGCTTCGGAAGCTGCAAAGGAGGCTGTTTGGATCAAGAAATTCGTTTCGAGCTTGGTGTGATGACTAGTACGACTGGTCCAATGTCTCTCTATTGTGACAATAGTGGAGCCATTGCGCAAGCCAAGGAGCCGAGGTCACATCAGAAGTCCAAACACATACTTCGGCGATATCATCTCATCCGCGAGATTGTGGACAGAGGTGATGTCAAGATATGCAAAGTGCACACGGATCTCAACATAGCCGATCCGCCGACAAAACCTCTCCCTCGGCCGAAGCATGACGCGCACACAAGAGCAATGGGTATTAGATACTTACATGATTGACTCTAGTGCAAGTGGGAGATTGTTAGTGATATGCCCTAGAGGCAACATGGAGATGTTGGATATCACGTCAATGTTTATGTATAAATGAATAAAGTGTTATTCAGTTTCATGAAATAGACATCTTGTATTGATCAATAAGTACGTGACTTATTTATGAGACTCGATATGTATGAATCTATTTCTAAACGATCCCCGATCATATGTCATATTGTTGGAACAAATATGATTCTAAGATCGGCATGTTTATTGATTGATGATCATGTCTCATAGATCATGGGTATGGAGATACCAAATCAATAAACATGGACATATGTGTTGGAGAACACATTGTTGGATAGACCCACCATGAGACACTACGGAATTAATGTGCCATTAGTTGGTCTCGGGTAGTGTTGGTACAAAGTCCTTAGACCTGAGATCACCATGGATTCCAACATGTGTAGTAGCCTACTTTGGGACTACCAAACGCTATTCCGTAATTGGATAGTTATAAAGGTAGTTTTCGGGTTTGCTATGAAACATGGAGTGGGATGTGAGTGATCAAGATGGAATTTGCCCCTCCTTTGGAGAGATATCTCTGGGCCCCTCGAGGTAATGGATTATGGAAATGCATGGCCATGCTAAGTTGATTGAGGAGTCAATCAACGGACGGATAATCCAATACGGTTCGATGAATGGTTAAGCTATTGAAGGGATGGCACACATCTTGCCTATAGCTTAAGCGGTATCGTGAGGCAAAGGGATTTGTGTACACATTACAGGTTCGAGCCGATATTATATTCTTGTATACTATGGTGTCAATATGTGCTGCTAGGCGCCGCTATTGACAGGTCGGCTGAGTTGGACTCGAGCCGACGATCGGCTAAGTTAGACTATAGCCGAAACCGAGTATACCTGAACCTACAGGGTCGCACGCTTAAGGGGATAGAATAGATATTCGAGTTGGACTCGGATACGGCTCGATCGGATAGGGATCCGATCGGATAGAGTCCTATGGGCTTACGACGTATGGGCGGCCAACTCTATGAGATACGGATGAGATCCGATTCAAAATAGAGTCCTAATCGGCCACTAGTCCCAGTCGGCCAACTCTATATAAAGGAGGGAGGGGTGGAGAGCTGAATAGACATCAATTGCATCGCGTGCAACAGAAGTCGCCGAGATCAATCTCCACGGAAACCCTCCCCACTTTCGAGCCAAACCCTAGCCTTGCATCGCGTGCTAGCACACGGGTGTACGGCGTTACATCCACGGACGTGTGGATAACGGTAGAGCGCGCTGCTACGTTGCGCGCTGTTGATCGGCCGGATCGGCTGCAATCGGAGCGATCGGGCGTGGTGGAATCGGCTGCGGTCGGGCGCATCGGAGCGAGGCGTGAGAACGCGGCCGGACGACTCGAATCGGCTGATTGGCGAATCGGCTGTCTCCGGGAATCGGCTACACTGTTCCGGATCGGATTGCCCTGATTGGCTATTCCGCTGCACTCTACTCCAATCGGTAACGATCTATCGGCCCTTACTTGCAAGTGTTCCTGGTTTGCGTGGTAGAAATTTTTGTTTTCGGCTAGCGTAGCTTCCGCGTAACCCTTCATCATCGACAGCATCTGCAGCTTCTTCGACCTCCACTTCTTGAGTCAAAAAGGCATCCACGGCCAAATCAACTGGGGACAAGTCGTCATCGGCTGGGGCTCGCTTTGCCGTCTTGGCCGCCCTCTTTCTCGCTTTGGTAGCCGGAGTAGCAACAGCCGACGGCTGGGCCCTCTTTGTCCGATGGAGCGGCTCACGGGTTTGGCCGTGAAGTAGCGTGCCCACCTTCGGCGCGTTGAAGCCGATTGGAGATGGCGCCAAACCACACCCGTTCGGCAGGACACCGGGCACATAGTTGATCACCACCCCGCTTCGGCTCACTGGAGGATGGGAATCATCGATTGTTTACAACGAAAGAGAGTTATTGTTAGCCGACGATACAAGTAATAGACGATGAATAAACAAGAGCTGGGATGTCGACCCTCATTTTTGGAACGGGAATCATTCGTGTTCATAGTACCATTTCCCTGGATTGAGTAGTTTGGTACCCACGAATACAGTACTGAATTATCAGGTGCAAAGTGCACGAATAGTCTTACACCAAAAGTATTACAATAATAGGCCCGAAGGCAATAACATCACATGCAGGACCTACTGGTCCGGATACAACCAAAATCAGAGATTAGATAAGATAGCGGACGGAAGGTAGTGGCATGTCGATTGCCACAGGCACCGACCGGGGACTAAGACCTAGTAGGCGCCTTCTTCTTCTTCGCCCACCCGGCAGTAAGCATAGGGGTCCTCTAGTTCTTCGTTTCCACCATCTGAAAGTTTGTGCGTATAGCAAGGGTGAGTACCCAACGTACTTAGCAAGCCAACACGGAATGATGCACATGATAGGGCCATTCAAAGGATGGGTGAGGTTTATTTATGCAAAGCCAATTTTCATAAATCATTTCACAAGCCTAACATCTAGCCAAGTCAAGTTTTAGTTCCAGAGTATATTAAATCGAGACGGTTCTGTCTACCATCCATCATGATACCAAGGATGGCTTCCCGCCTCTGAATCGTTATGGTCTTTCTGGGGAGTCTACCCCTTCTCGTAGGCCGAGAAGTTGAGTCCACCAACACACAAAATCATTATGCATACCAACCCATCATTTTAAAATTTATGAGTCTAGCCATGGGAGAAACTTGTCACACCAATCATTATCCGCAAGCACGGCTATACGAATAGATTGATTTACTCACACTTCAGTGGATGTACACTTTACCCGTACTCCAAAACTGCTCATTGAATGAGCTTTCATCCCTTCATATGGGATGGTCACGACAAAGCTTTTCGATAACCTTACTTTGGCAGTACCCGCTCCATGAACTTAATTCCTCTTGCACTCTAGCTGTCCTTTCCTAGCAGTGAGAGGAGTAGGGGAACTTTTTCAGTCTTTAAGTTCTAATTAATTTCGATTTGATTCATCACTTCAGTATGTGGGCCGCAACCTCATCTCAACATCACAAACCACTTCTCATCATAAGAACCACTATGCAGGGATACTGCCTCCGCTCGGCTATCTACTCTGCTAGGTCTATACCCATTCAAGAAGTACGGTTGTACTGTCTCGTTCTAGGTTATAAGTCTCATGGCTCGGTCCTTAATCGACCAGGGACGGTACTTGCCTTTGCCGGAATCCACCCACATCCATACATCCGCCCCAATCTAAAAACATTGGTTTTGTACTTTCATTTTTCATCAAAACTACTTTCATCATGTTCAAGGCAATGTGGCGCTCATGTCTCCACATGACGTATCTCAACTACCTTCCCTAAGGTAGTTGCCCAAGCATATAGCTTTTGTAAAAATACTAGTATGCAAGATTCTAGAATAAGCATGGATAAGCATTTTATCGAAGATATCCTTCGGATATATCACATCGAGGGTTACCAAGACTATATCTAAAGGCAAACAATGTCAAGGCATGGAATATCAAGCATAGGTACTAGTTTGTGTATATAGCATGCATATTTGAAGTTTAAAACAATATCCTTTCGCAATTGGGATAAAAATGTTCAAGGAGGTGTGATGACTTGCCTTGCTCGCACGCTTGTTGGACGGGGTCTTCACTATAGTCGGTGCTTGCTCCTCGGATGCTAACCGTACCGGAAAAAATCAATTGAATTTGGTTAGAATTCAATAAAACTACCAAGAGATCGAAAAGAACCATGAAAACGACTGCAAATATTTAGCCCAAGAATTTTAATTAAGTTTGGGTGTGAGTTTTTAGGTGAAAACCGAATTAAAATGCGAGTTGTAGAAATTAGGGTTTTTGCGATATACCGATTTAATTTATAAAGGCGAAAAATTTCCAAATTGATGTTATCTTCAAAAGATTTGAGTTTTAAATTTTAGAAGATCGAAATGTTAGAATAATATTTAATGGCAAGCTAAACATAAATAAACTCCTAGATGAATAAATTATGCGACGATGAAATTACTCCGGATTCCTATTTTGAAATCCAAATTTGTTTCTGAGAAAAAATATATATATTTGTCTAGAAATTTTCCCAGATATTCTCCAATTTTTTTTTAAATTTTTCCCTATTTTATTCTTTCTTCATTTTTTATTTATTTCTTCTTTCTTTTCTTTTTCTTTTTTTCCTTCCCTTCCTCCTTTCTTCCCTCCTCTGTTCTGCTCGCCCTCTCTCTGTTTCGTCTGGCAGCCGGTGCAAGGTGCAAGGGGAGGGGAGAAGGGAGAGAGGGGGGGTTGGCTCACCGGCGACGTGGCGGTGATGGCGGCGAAGGCGGCGCGAGGCGACGCGACAGCGCGGCTTCGGCGCGAGGCGGCGCAAGGCGAGGCGACGACGCGGTGAGGGGAAGAGGGAACGGGAGAAGTGTGTGTGGGGGGGAATGGAGCGCTCGACCCCATTTTATAGCCGACCGGCGAGGCGAGAGAAGAGGGGGGTTGTCGACCCCCGTTTTTGAGGACGGGAATCATTCACGTTCATAGTACCATATCCCTGGATCGAGTAGTTTGGTACCCACGAATACAGTTCTGAATTACCAGGTGCAAAGTGCACGAATAGTCTTACATCAAAATTATTACAATAATAGGCCCGAAGGCAATATCCGATACATATAGGACCTACTAGTCCGGAACAACCAAAAGCAGAGTTTAGATAAGATAGCCGTCAGAAGGCAGCGGCATGTCGATTTCCACTGGCAACGACCGGGGACTAAGACCTAGTAGACGCCATCTCCTCCATCGCCCACCTGGCAGTAAGCATAGGGGTCCTCCAGTTCTTCGTTTTCTGCATCTGAAGGTTTGTGCGTATAGCAAGGGTGAGTACCCAACGTACTCAGCAAGCCGACACGGAATGATGCAAATGATAGGGTCATTCAAAGGATGGCTATGGTTCATTTGCACAAAGCCAATTTTCACAAATATTTCACAAACCTAATATCTAGCCAAGTAAAGTTTTAGTTCCATAGTATATTAAAACGGCGACGGTTCTGTCCACCATCCATTGTGATTTCCAAGGATGGCTTCCCACATGCGGTTCGTCATGGTTTTCTGGGCAGTCCACCCCTTCTCGTAGTTCGAGAAGTTGAGTCCACCAGCACACAAAATCATTATGCATTCCCATCCCATCATTTTAAAATTTATGAGTCTAGCCACGGGAGAAACTTGTCACGTCGCTCATTAACCGCGAGCATGGCTATTTGAATAGATTTATTAACTCACACTGCAGTGGATGTAAACTTTACCCGTACTCCGCGACTACTCATTGAATGAGCTTTCATCCCTTCATATGGGATGGTCACGGCAAAGCCTTTCGATAACTTCACTTCGGCAGTACCCGCTCCATGAACTTAAATCCTCTTGCACTCTAGCCGTCCTTTCCTAGAAGTGAGAGGAGTTCTTGCGCTCCCGGGGTAAGGGAAAAACTTTCACAACATTCTCATTCATTACTGAACACTTAGGCTGCAGCCTTATCTCAATAACCAGAACCACCTCTTCACTCAAAAACTACTATGCAGGGATACTACCTTCGCTCGGCTATATACTTTGCTAGGTCTATACCAATTCGAGAAGTACGGTTGTACTGGCTCGTTCCAGGTTATAAGTCTCATGGCTCGGTCCTTAATTGACCAGGGACGGCTCTTGCCTTTACCGGAATCCACCCAAATCCATCCATCCGCCCCAGTACAAAACATTGGTTTTGTACTTTTTGTTTTTCCACCAAAACTATTTTCATCATGATCAAGGCAATGTGGCGCTCATGTCTCCACATGCCGTATTCCAACTACCTTCCCAAAGATAGTTGCTCAAACACGAAGCTTCTTTGTAAAATCATGAGTATGCACAAATGTAATATAAGCAGGGCTAAGCATTTTATCGAAGTTACCCTCCGGTTATATCACATCGAAGGTTACAAGGAATAATTCTAATGCTAATCAACATCAAGGCAGGGTATATCAAGCATAGGTATTCATTTGTGTACAGCATGCAAATTTGTAATTTAAATCAACATCATTTTGCAAAGTAGGATCAATATGTTCAAATGAAAGTGTTGACTTGCCTTGCTCGCACACTTGTTGGCCGGGGTCTTCAACGTAGTCAGTGCCTGCTCCCTCGGTTGCTATCCGTACGTGCGAAAAATCAATTGAATTTGATCAAAATTCAATAAATATACCAAGAGATCGAAAGGGACCAAAAACGACTCTGAATATTTAGCCTAAAATTCTACTCGAGTACGGGCAAGAGTTTCGGGATGAAATCCGATTTAAAAAGCGAGTTCGGGATTTTAGGGTTTTCGCAAAACATCGATTCAATTTAATTAAGGGAATAAATTTAAAAAGCGTTAATCGAAAGAAATGGGTACCCGAAGTTTTGGAGGTCCGAGTTCCAAAAGAATATATTTTTAATGGCGGAAAGAAAATAGATAAACTCCGGAGTAAAAACGACGCGAAAACGAAATCTCGAAAATCCGATTTTGAATTCGAATTTGCACAGAGAAAATACATGAGAAAACAATATATTTTTTCCCGGACATTTTCCCAAATAATTTCCAAATATTTTCCTAATTTTCAAGAATTTTTCCATATTTTTTCCCATTTTTTTTTGTTTTTCTTTTCTTTTTCTTCTTTTTTTCCTATTCCTTTCCTTCCTCTCTGTTCATCTGCGCGCACTCCCTCCTCTGCTTTGGCCGACGGCCGGCGCAAACGCAAGGGCGGCGGCCCGGGGACTTACCAGCGGCGACGGCGATGGCGAGGGGATGCGGCGGAGCTCCGGCGCGCGATGGATAACGGCGGCGGCTCCGGTGCACGGCACGACGGCTTGCGGCGGCTCACGGCGCTCGGTGGTCTACGGCGGCGACGGCTTACGGCGAGGAGAGAACGGCGAGGTAGAGGGGAAATTAACGAGGCGGCGAGGTGGGGGAAAGAGCGGGGAGGGCTCGGCCCTTTTATAGGCGCGGCAATAGAGAAATGGAGAGAGGGGGCCGGGGCGGCGGCGGTACGGCACTTGGCACGCGGCGGCGCAGGATGGTGGGGCCGGGCATGGCAAACGCTGGCGAGCATGCACAAGGACGGGGTCCGCGCGGGCGACGCGTGGCGCGGCGCGAGGCTGGGTCCGGCGCGATCGAGGCGCGGGCGCGCGCGACGGCGGCGGGACCGGGCACGGGCGCGGCGCGTGGCATGCACGGGCGCGGGCCGGTTCGAGCGGGCGCGACGCGCGGGTGTGGTGCACGGCGCGGGCGGGGTCCGGCGCGGCGCGTGGCGCGCGCGGAGTGGAGGCGGCGCGTGCGCGGCGCGCGGCGAGGGGCCGGGCGCGGGCGAGTGTGGCGCGGCACGTGTCGCGGCGCGGCGGGCGTGGTACGGCCGTACGGCGTCGAGCTCTTGGCGATGATGAATAGTGACATTTCCGATTTTTCCCGATTTAATTTCTAATTTCCAAATCCAATTTTCTTTCACCCCCAAAATTTGAAATAAAATATAGTACACCCAAAAATTATGTTGTAAAATATATTTTCAACTTTTCATCCTTTTATTATAAAAATATATTTCACATATTTAATTTAATTCTTTTTCCTAAATTCCAGAAAATACAATTTTGATTCCAAATAATTTCTAGACTTTATCTATCTTTAAAATATTTTAGCACTCATTTTATTCACTAATTAATATTACTCACCCATCAAAATAATGTTTTGATCCCAAATATTTATTTTTATAAATCCACAACTCTTTTTCCTATTTTATATTAAAATTTCCAACTCCAAACTCCGAATTCTTCTCCGTAATGGAAATCCAAATCATTTGAATTTTCTCAAATATCGAGATGAATCGCTCACATAAAAATTTATGCAACAAAGCTGGCAAATAAGAAGCAGTAAACACGATGAGAAGCAACAAGCAAAAAGTTTTTGTCAGTTCCGATTTTTAATTCCCGGTTTTTAAATTCTCCGATTTTTAGGGCGTTACAAACCTAACCCCCTAATAATAAATCTCGTCCCGAGATTTCTTGCTTTCCGGAACAGGTTCGGGTACTCGGTCTTCGAAAAGTCTTCTTTTTCCCAAGTGGCTTCATCTTCAGTGTGGTTGCTCCATTGCACCTTGTACATTCACCACGTCTTGGTCCTAATATTTTTCTCGGCTTCGTCCAAAATCTTCTCAGGATGTTCGGGGTATGTGAGGTCTTCGCTGATAAGGATGTCTTTCGAGCGGATTTGTTCTTCCGGTACTCGCAAACATTTGTTCAGTTGTGATATGTGAAAGACGGGGTGTACATCGGAATGATTTTCGCGAGTCCGAGTTGATAGGCCACTTCGCCTCTTGTGGCGTTGATCGGGAAAGGTCCAACATATCTTGGCGCCAGTTTTCCCTTGACCTTGAACCTCTTGGTTCCTCTTAGCGGCAAAACTTTTAGGTACACAAAGTCGCCTACTTTGAATTCCAACTCCCTTCGGCGACTGTCCGCATAGCTCTTTTGACTAGACTGGGCTACCTTAAGCCGATCTCTTATCAAGCGAACTTTCTCTTCGGCTTCCCTAATGATGTCTGGTCCAAATACGGCTCGCTCACCGGTCTCCGTCCACATCAATGGAGTTCGGCATCTTCGTCCAAACAAAGCCTTGTTCGGCGACATCTTCAGACTAGCCTGGTAGCTGTTGTTATAGGAGAACTCTGCATAGGGCAGGCATTTCTCCTAGTCCTTAGTAAAATCCAATGCACAGGCTCTTAGCATGTCCTCAAGGACCTGGTTTGTCCTCTCAGTTTGTCCATCAGTCTGAGGGTGATAAGCAGTACTCAAGGCGAGGTGTGTTCCCAACGCGTCGTGACACTTATCCCATAAGTGAGATGTGAATTGAGTACCACGGTCTGACACAATCCTTTTGGGTACTCCATGTAGGCACACGATTCTGGACATGTATAGCTCTGCCAATGTAGCGCTGCTATACCGAGTCTTGACAAGGATAAATAGGGCAGTCTTGGTCAGTCTATCCACGACCACCCAAATGGAATCGTATCCGGTAGCAGTTTTGGGTAGTCCCAATATAAAGTCCATACCTATTTCATCCCATTTCCACTCAGGGATCTTGAGTGGTTGTAGCAATCCTGCCGGTCGCTGATGCTCGGCCTTAACTCGTTGGCATATATCACATATGGCCACATATTCCGCTACGTCTCTTTTCATGTTGGGCCACCAGTATTCCGTTTTCAAATCCTGGTACATTTTGGTGCTGCCTAGGTGTAGCGAGTAAGCTGACTCATGGCCTTCTCAATCCGCCTTTCTCCAGTACGTAAATCCTTTTATGATACCATAGGGCTCCATCGTCGTCGCCCGTGAATTCCTTGGCCAGACCTTCGGCCATGCACTCCTTGATTAGCCGGATTTCCTCACAATCCTTCTGGGCTTCCTTAATATGACTTCGTAGGAGAGGTTGTATCTCCAACGAACTAAGTTGTCCATGAGGAATCAACTGTAGGCTAAGCCGAGCCATTTCTTCTTGAAGCCCGTTGGCCATACATTCCATCCTCAATTGGTTGCACTAGGCTTTGCGGCTCAAAGCGTCAGCTACAACATTGGCTTAACCAGGGTGGTAATGAATTCCTAGGTCATAGTCCTTGATTAGTTCCAGCCATCTTCTCTGGTGCAGGTTAAGGTCTGTCTGAGTAAAGAAATATTTCAAGCTCTTGTGATCTGTGTATATATCACAGTGGTTTCCGATCAGGTAGTGCCTCCAAATTTTCAAGGCATGCACCACTGCGGCCAATTCTAAGTCATGGGTGGGATAATTCTCCTCATGCGGTCGCAGTTGTCTTGAGGCATAAGCCACAACCTTTCCATCTTGCATAAACACGCCTCCTAATCCTTGTCGGGATGCATCACAGTATATGACAAAGTCTTTCTGGTTGTCCGGTCAGACTAAGATCGGGGCGGTGGTTAACTTTTCTTTTAGTTGGTCAAATGCCTATTGGCACTGCTCAGTCCATGCATACTTCTTCTCCTTCTTCAATAGTTGGGTCAAGGGTCGAGCTATCTTAGAAAATCCTTCTATAAACCTCCGGTAATATCCAGCCAGTCCCAAGAAACTTCTAATCTCTCTCACTGACTGGGGTGCTTTCCACTTGGTAACAGCTTCGACCTTGGCGGGGTCTACTGCTACGCCTCTTGTCAAGATTACATGTTCGAGGAAAGCTACTTCCTTAAGCCAGAATTCACACTTGCTGAATTTGGCATATAGTTGATGCTCTCGCAACTTCTCTAGTACTAGGCGCAAATGTTCTGCGTGTTCATCATCCTTCGAATTGATGAGGATATCATCAATGAACACTACCACGAACTTGTCCAGATATTCCATAAATACTTTGTTCATGAGGTTCATGAAGTAGGCTAGGGCATTGGTCAGTCCGAAAGACATCACTGTGAACTCGTACAAGCCGTAGCGGGTAGAGAACGTAGTCTTGGGTATATCCTCAGTCCTAATTTTCAGCTGATGGTATCCAGATCGAAGATCGATCTTTGAGAACACTCGGGCTCCCTTGAGCTGATCGAACAGGTCGTCGATTCGAGGTAACGGGTACTTGTTCTTAATAGTAACCTCATTTAATGACCGATAGTCTCTGCACATTCTCATGCTTCCGTCCTTTTTCTTAACAAACAACACTGGGGCTCCCCACGGTGAAGAACTAGGGCGTACGAAGCCTTTCTCTTGCAGTTCCCTTATTTGCTTCTTAAGTTCCTCCAATCCGTTCACAGGCATCCGATAGGGTCTCTTAGTTATGGGGGCGGCGCCAGGCATGAGTCAATGATGAACTCTATGTCTCGGTCTGAGGGCATTCCCGGTAGTTCCTCAGGAAATACATCCAGGTAATCCTGGATTACTGGCATTCCAACTATGGGTAGCATGGTGAATATTCCTGTAGCTTGGCCGCAGAGCATAGGGTCTTATTCCATGGCTACTGTCATTGGTGATCCCCATGGGGTAGATAAGGTAACTTCTCTTCGTCCACAGTCTAGTACCCCTTGGTTCTTGGTTAACCAATCCATTCCTAGAATGACGTCCAGGGTTTGGGGTGGTAAAACCATTAGGTTGGACAGGAATACCACGTCCTTGATCCGTATGGTTACATCTCCCCCGGGTGAATGTACTACCATTGGTCTCTTAAGGTCTACTCGGTGCAGGTTGTGCTCTTTGCTTATTCTTGACGATATAAATGAGTGCAAAGCTCCAGAATCAAACAAAACTTTAACTGGTGCATAATGGATAGAAAACATACCCATTAGCACGCTTTGGTCCTCTTGAGCTTCCTCAGCACGCACATGATTGACCTGACCACGACGGAATCCGGTTGCAGCTTCCTTTGGTTGGGGCGATCTGAACAAACTGCGTCCAGGTGCCGGAGCAGGGGTTCCTCGTACTGCGATGGCGTTGGCTCCGGTGCGGTTGGGGGTGTTGCGCGGCTTAGGGCAGCTGTTGGCGTAATGACTGAATTCTCCGCAGTTGAAAAAGTTGACATTCCTGGTTCCTGGGGCTGCCAAAGTACGTGCCAGAGTACGAGACGGTGTTGCAGGTGGCCTGCCGACGTTGCCGGGTGCGGCAGGGCGATTGGTTGCCACTATGGCTGGCTTCTAACCTGACGGGGTTGCTCCTTTGGGTCGCTGGGGTGTTCCTTGAATTGGACGGGCCATTGCAAGCCTTCTCCTTCAGTTGTTTTCAACCGTCCTTTGGTTATGCTCAAGCCTTACGACCTTGTTGATGAGGCTCTGGAAGCTGGCGTGGTCCTGACTGATCATCGGTCCTCTCAACTCGTCGTTCACTCCTTCAATAAACTTATACATCCTCTCTTCTTCGTCTACCAGGTCGCTTGTGGCGTAACGTGCAAGCTGCGTGAACCTATTAAGGTACTCTTGTACCGTGGTGTTGCCTTGGCGCAGCCTACGAAACTCATTCTTATTCATCCTCATGACTGCAGCAGGGACGAAGTTTTCACGGAAGGCAGCCGTGAATTCTTCCCAAGTGGGTTCACGACATCTTCAGCCCGGGTTTCCTTGTAGGTGTCCCACCAGTCACTTGTCGGTCCTTCCAGCTGATTGGTGGCAAAGACGACTCTGTCAGCTTCCCGTACTCGGACGAGAGTCAACTTCTTCTCTATTACCCTCAGCCAATCTTCAGCATCCATGGGTTCATCTTCCGAGGAGAATGTAGGCGGCTTGGCTCTCATAAATTCACCGAGGTTTGATCCTCCACGTTGTCCTTGGTTGTTGGCGATAGCTTGCAGCAGTTGGGTCTGTAAAGCCATGACTTCCGCTAGGATGGAGGGGTTAGGCTCCAGCGGGTTCTCGGTAGCTGCTGGGGCTCTGCGACGATAAGCCATCTGAACAACGTGGATACGGTAAGAGACTTGATTTGCTAACGTCATGATACTAAGGAATTTTTCTTTGAGTTGTCTAAAGTGATCTTTCAAAGCAAGCTTGGTGGAATAAACTCATTTACGACATAACATGGAACTTCATATCAGTTCATAGATGTTACATCAGGGGATACATTGGACATGCGTAGTCCATACAACACAATACAACATCACTAACATCGTTCTAGGGTCTCATACATAAAAGGGTAGAGGCATGGTCATTGCTGTCTTAACTCCATCCAAAGGAAGACCAGAGTTGCTGCTGGTACCCAAACTAGTCATCCAGCCATCCGCATGATCTAGGTGCCGACAAAGGGTGATCCTTGGCCGAAGCGAATCGAAGTCCCCATGGCTCAGAGGTAGTGACCTGAGAGTCATGTCCGATCCTCCTGCTTGGTGGTCTGGTGCTCTTCCGGGCAGTCCTAAGGGTGATAGGACCTCCGGTGAGTGTCATGCGGCGGGTAGGAGCTTCCTCCTCTGATGGATCTGTGTCACTGAGCTCCCACTTGATGTCCATAGGTTCTGTCTCGGACTCGGAGTCAGTGTTGATCTGGATGGGGTTATCCTCTCCCGAACTAGGCTCGGATGATGCAGCCGTGGAAATCGGGGTGGGCTCCGATGAGGTAGCAGCAGAAGGGTCGATCAGGTATGGTCTTGACTCAGTGCTCAGCATAAAGGCTTGCTCCATCGTGGCTTGAAAGGTGGTCAAGCATGCTGGAGTCATGAAGTAGTAGTGGTCGGGCACAGGAGCAGGGGGTGTTGGTGTAGCTGGAGTAGAAGTACCAGCGGCGGGGACAGGGTTGAAGTCAAGTTGTTCTTCCAGTTGGCCAACCTGTTGCTGGCTCTTCCTAAGCTGTTTCTCCAACTCAACCAAGGCTTCTCCACGAGCCACATAACGATCAGAGAGCTGCTCGTATTGGGCGCCGTTAGCTTGCAACTGGGTCTTCATGAGTCGATCTGGTCTCCACAGTTTTGGTGTTCCGCCTCCAGATCATTCAGGCGTCGCTGCTGCTCATCTATCTCAAGTAATGCCTCTTCATAGCAATCATCAGTTGTTTCCACCCAGCGGGACAAACGGGTCACCATGGGATTATAGCAGCAAGGGGTGGCCTCCACAGTGCACACTGGGTTGCCTTCCTCCCAGTAGGGATGGTGTACGAACTCGGTTACTGTAAGCTCAGCACGGTGGATGTTATTGAGGCGTAGGAATGCCTCGCGGGCTGCGTCCTGAAGGGCTGCCTCTATCAAATCTCTGTGGTAACGTGTGTGGAAGCAATAGGGTGTCTCGCTCCCAATACGGGCATCAATTGAAACCGTAGCTTCCCACACTGGGTGTCCCTCAGTGCCATGTTTTCTGATCCAGTAGGTGGGTGCGTCTGGATATCTTAGGCACCATAGCAACAACTAGAGTTGTGACACCAATCCTTCCTCCCGCGGAACCTTGATCTCCCAAACTCCAACATGGTCTGACATCTGTTTTGAAGATAACTTAGGGTCAGAGAGGGGTAATATCAAACAATTTGAGTAGAGATGGGGATAAGAGTATGAGGAAAAACGTATTTGTTTTGTGAAAATAGTCTGTATTTTCAAAATAGTCCTATGTAGGGTATTTCCCTTTGACCAGCTATTTAGGGGTAGGGCGCCAGTTCGTCTTATCCTACAGTCGCACTGCTCTGATACCAGCTCTGCCGATCCCCGTTTTTGAGGACGAGAATCATTCGTGTTCATAGTACCATATCCCTAGATCGAGTAGTTTGGTACCCACGAATACAGTTCTGAATTACCAGGTGCAAAGTGCACGAATAGTCTTACGTCAAAATTATTACAATAATAGGTCCGAAGGCAATATCCGATACTCATAGGACCTACTGGTCCGGATACAACCAAAAGCAGAGTTTAGATAAGATAGCAGTCGAAAGGCAGCGGCATGTTGATTGCCACAAGCAACGACCGGGGACTAAGACCTAGTAGACGCCTTCTCCTCCATCGCCCACCTGGCAGTAAGCATAGGGGTCCTCCAGTTCTTTGTTTCCTCCATCTGAAGGTTTGTGCGTATAGCGAGGGTGAGTACCCAACGTACTCAGCAAGCCGACACGGAATGATGCACATGATAGGGTAATTCAAAGGATGGCTATGATTCATTTGCACAAAGCCAATTTTCACAAATCATTTCACAAACCTAATATCTAGCCAAGTCAAGTTTTAGTTCCATAGTATACTAAAACGGCGACGGTTTTGTCCACCATCCATCGTGATTTCCAAGGATGGCTTCCCGCCTTCGGTTCGTCATGGTTTTCTGGGGAGTCCACCCCTTCTCGTAGTTCGAGAAGTTGAGTCCACCAGCAGACAAAATTATTATGCATTCCCATCCCATCATTTTAAAATTTATGAGTCTAGCCAGGGGAGAAACTTGTCACATCGCTCATTAACCGCGAGCACGGCTATTCGAATAGATTGATTAACTCACACTGCAGTGGATGTACACTTTACCCGTACTCCGCGACTACTCATTGAATGAGCTTTCATCCCTTCATATGGGATGGTCACGGCAAAGCCTTTCCATTACTTCGCTTCGGCAGTACCCGCTCCATGAACTTAAATCCTCTTGCATTCGAGCCGTCCTTTCCTAGCAGTGAGAGGAGTTCTGGCGCTCCTGGGCTAAGGGAAAAACTTTCACAACATTATCATTCATTACTAAACACTTAGGCCGCAGCCTTATCTCAATAACCAGAACCACCTCTTCACTCAAGAACCACTATGCAGGGATACTGCCTCCGCTCGGCTATCTACTCCGCTAGGTCTATACCCATTCGAGAAGTACGGTTGTACTGGCTCGTTCCAGGTTATAAGTCTCATGGCTTGGTCCTTAATTGACCTGGGACAGTTCTTGCCTTTACCGGAATCCACCCAAATTCATCCATCCGCCCCAGTCCAAAACATTGGTTTTGTACCTTTTGTTTTTCCACCAAAACTATTTTCATCATGATCAAGGCAATGTGGCGCTCATGTCTTCACATGTCGTATTCCAACTACCTTCCCAAAGATAGTTGCCCAAGCATGAAGCTTCTTTGTAAAATAATGAGTATGCACGAATCTAATATAAGCAGGGCTAAGCATTTTACCGAAGTTACCCTCCGGTTATATGACATCGAAGGTTACAAGGAATAATTCTAATGGTAATCAACATCATGGCAGGGTATATCAAGCATAGGTATTCATTTGTGTGTAGCATGCAAATTTGTAATTTAATTCAACATCATTTCGCAAAGTAGGATCAATATGTTCAAAGGGAAGTGTTGACTTTCCTTGCTCGCACACTTGTTGGCCGGGGTCTTCAACGTAGTCAGTGCCTGCTCCCTCGGTTGCTATCCATACGTGCGAAAAATCAATTGAATTTGATCAGAATTCAATAAAGATACCAAGAGTTCGAAAGGGACCATAAAACCGACTCCGAATATTTAGCCTAAAATTCTACTCGAGTACGGGCGAGAGTTTCGGGATGAAATCCAATTTAAAAAGCGAGTTCGGGATTTTAGGGTTTTCACAAAACATCGATTCAATTTAATTAAGGGAATAAATTTAAAAGCGTTAATCGAAAGAAATGGGTACCCGAAGTTTTGGAGGTCCGAGTTCCAAAAGAATATCTTTTTAATGGCGGAAAGAAAATAAATAAACTCCGGATTAAAAACGACGCGAAAACAAAATCTCCGAAAATCTGATTTTGAATTATGAATTTGCACAGAGAAAATACACGAGAAAACAATATATTTTTGCTCAAACATTTTCCCAAATATTTTCCAAATATTTTACTAATTTTCCTGAATTTTTCCATATTTTTCCTATTTTTCTTTTTCCTTTTTGTTTTCTTTTTCTTCTTTTTATCCTATTCCTTTCCTTCCTCTCTCTTCGTCCGCGTGCACTCCCTCCTCTCTTTTGGTCGGCAGCTGGCGCAAACGCAAGGGCGGCAGCCCGAGGACTTACCGGTGGTGACGGTGACGGCAAGGGGATGTGGCGGAGCTCCGGCACGCTGGTGGATAACGGTGGCGGCTCCCGCGCACGGCGCGACGGCTTGCGGCGGCTCGTGGTGCTCGGCGGTCTACGGCGGCGACGACTTACGGCGAGGAGAGGGAAACGAGGCGGCGAGGTGGGGGAAAGAGCGGGAGAGAGAAACGAGAGAGGGGCACAGGGCGGCGGCGATACGGCGGTTGGCACGCGGTGGCGCGGGATGGCGGGGGCGGGCGTGGCGAACGCGGCGCGCGCGTGAGGACGGCGGGGTCCGACGCGGGTTGACGGATGGCGCGGCGCGCGGGGGGGGTGCGGGCGCGAAGTCGAGGCGCGGATAAGCGGCGTGGCGGCGGGGACCGGGCACGGGCGTGGCGCGTGGCGTGCGCGGGCACGGGGGCGGTACGGGAGGGCGCGATGCGGTAGGAGTGGCGCACGGCGCGGGCGGGATCCGGCGCGGCGTGCACGGGCGCACGGCGCGAGGCCGGGGCCGGGGCACGGCGCGGCGTGGCACGGCACGTGGCGCGCGTCGGAGTGGGGGCCGGGCGCGGCGCGCGGCGCGAGGACAGGGGCAGCGCGGCGAGCGCGGCACGGCGCGTGTCGCGCGCGTGCGGAGCGCGGTACAGCCGGTACGGCGTCGAGCACTTGACGACGATGAATAGTGAAATTTCCGATTTTTCCCGATTTAATTTCTAATTTCCAAATCCTATTTTCTTTCACCCTCAAAATTTGAAATAAAATATAGTACACCCAAAAATTTTGTTGTAAAATATATTTTCAACTTTTCACCAACTTTTATTATAAAAATATATTTCACATATTTAATTTAATTCTTTTTCCTAAATTCAAAATGCAATTTTGATTCCAAATAATTTCTAGACTTTATATATATATATTTTTTAAAATGTTCTGATCCCAAATATATATTTTTATATATCCACATCCCTTTTTCCTATTTTATATTAAAATTTCCAACTCCAAACTCCGAAATTCTTCTCCCTAATGGAAATCCAAATCATTTGAATTTTCTCAAATATCGAGATGAATCGCTCACATAAAAATTTATGCAACAAAGCTGGCAAATAAGAAGCAATAAACACGATGAGAAGCAACAAGCAAAAAGTTTTTGTAAGTTCCGATTTTTAATTTCCGATTTTAAATTCTCTGATTTTTTTGGCGTTACGGGGTCCGGCGCGGTGAGGCGATGCGACGGCGACACGCGGCGACACGCGGGACAGGGCCGGGTGAGGGCGGGCGCGGCGCGACGACGTCCGGGTGGGGGCACCGTGCGGCGCGGCAACACGTGGCGCAAGGGCGCAGGGTACGCGTGCAAGCGGCGCGCGGCGTGGCCGACGTGGCGGCGCGGTGCACGGTGTGGGTGGGGGCGGCACGCGCGCGCGCGGGCGGGGGCCGGCACGACGCGGCACGACGCGACGCGCGGCAAGGGGAAAGGGGATCGGCGCGGGCATCGCGGGCGCGCGCGCGCGGGCGCGAGCGGGTGGGGACGGGCGCGGCGCGCGCGCGCGCGGGAGGGGGTCCGGTCCCGTACAACGTCGAGCGTTGGTGATGGATGAACAGTGCCATTTCATATTTTCCCGATTTAATTTCTATATTGTCCCATTTCTTTTTCCTTTCACATTTAAAATTAAAATTTGACCTGACCCATTCAAAAATTAATTTTTCACCTACATTTCCAACCTTTTGTCCATTTATATTATATTATATTTTATTATATATATTTCGTTTATTTTCTTTCCCTTTTTCCAAAAATGTGATTTTTTATTCAAGATAAGTTTTTCTTCAACTTTCCTATTTATATTTTTTATAATTTTTATTTTCAAACCTTTATTTTGAAATTTCCTTTCCTTTGGAATTTTTAAATTATTTGATTTTTTTCTCAATCTTTTAGATAAACTTCACTTTATTAATTTCACGCAACAAAGCGGCACATAATAGGCAATAAACACAGCAAGATGCAAAAATACGAAAAGTTTTTGTAAGTTCCGATTTTTAATTCCCGATTTTAAATTCTCCTATTTTTAGGGTGTTACATGGGTGATGTGCTTACCGATGGAATTCTATCGGGGTCAACGATGGTCAGATACATTGTGGCCGATTGGTGGAACAATGTTGCTTCCACTCGCCCCACCACCGGGTGAAGATTGGCGATTTGGTTATCACCAAGTTGATTTTGTTCATGCTGCCGAGAGGAGGAGTTGGGAGTTGAACTAGCCGAAGCACCATTATATTGCCTTCGGTTCTTCCCCTCGGCAGGATCTTATTGGCAAACCACAAGCCGATAGGCAGCTGGCCCATTCCGAACTGTCTCACCATCACCATTGGGTGATAAAACTCATAAGTTTTGGTGACGTTGCGGCCTTGATGAATGCCAACGGGGAGGATGCAGGGGGTGATGGCAGTGATAAAGATTTCCCTCGGCGTTGTGTATTCTTCTTAATCGAGCTCATCTAGCCGAAGATTGTCTGGCTGTTCAAATTCATCGAAGTCTTCATATGCAAACCAGATCTTGGAGGCATTTGGAAAGCCACTGTACAGCCGATCAAACCACTGTGTGAAATCTTCGGCTGTCATTTTTGAGCCCGGATAGGTCGAAGCAGCCTCACCATACGACGTCGGCCGCCGAGTGGTTTTTTCCTCATCATCCACAATCCTCAGCTCTATCAACGGGAACTCGGCTTGAAGGGTAGTAGGCTGTTCGGCTATCTTTTACAAGTGCAGGTTAAGCCAGAGTTGCAATAACCACCATGGACCTCCGATGCCGACGGACTGCTTGGAGGCCAACCGAGCCGAAGCCAAACCCAAGACTTGGTATAGATAACCCAATAGGTACTTGCCTAAGGGGATGTTCTTTTTCTCCACTAGGGCTTCAGCTACGTGCTGCCAGTTGTTGGTTGGACTGCGCTAGATCCACAAAATACAAACTTCTCTAACCACACGAGGAGGAAGACGGTGTGCTCTCTGTCCGAAATCGGCCCATCCTTCATGTTCATAGAAATGAAGCCACTTCAGCCGCCAATGCTTTTGGTCTTGAAGGTGTGTTAGCACTTGCGCTGAAGATCGCTTGGGCTGACCATGGAAGTGATGTCCAAGCCGGTTATCATCACTACATCCATCAGAGTGGGGGTCATCGGCACTTGCCTAAATAAGAGAGCATTGAGTGTGTCGGACCAAAAATAGTGAGCAGCCGACAGAAGGGATTCGTTCTTGGGCATGTCGGCTATCGTCAGTTCTAAGCACTGAGCTATTCGAAGCTCGGTCCAGTGCGTCCTTTTCCTAGCCGATATCCTTAAAATCCAGGCTGGCCAGGATTTGTCAGTTGACGGCCATGATTTTTGAAGGTGCTAGTCTAGTATGACAGATTAGGGGTTGAAAACCTAAAGGGGATCCGATCGGTTTCTGCGTTTATTATTTCACTTGGGTACAAATTGCCGATCGGCCCTAGAAAGTATTGGTTCTGATTGGCTAAGTTGGGGATTGCGATTTGGTGGGTTAAGTGCTACAGAATGAGGAAAGAAACAAGGAATCATGAAGAGGCATAAACTAAATCGCAGAAAAGAAAAGGGAATGAAGCTGATGAACTTAGCTCAGGGTACGATGGCTGCTGCGACGCATCAGCGGGGGTGCTTGAGGAAGCCATTGTTGGGGATCGTCGGCTTTTAGGGTTCGTCAGAGAAGCTGCGGGCTTCGAGGTTGTCGAGGTCGCCGGGGAGGACACCGGAGAGTTCGAGGGTTGCTGAGGTGGCTGTTTGTTTGTGACAGCGTGACGTGTGTGGTGTCCGCGGGGGCGATATTTAAAGAGTGTTTTTTGGCAGCCGAAACGGTTTATGTCAAAAAGAGCAGGAATTTGGAAAAGCGGTAAATCCGCGATATCATCTTATCACGGACTTGGGAGGCATGTGTTAACGGCTAAGTTTGGTAACAAAATCCCTAAGTCCCTGTCGAGATGGAAGCGGAATTGGATCGGAGGAACAGAGGTCGAGTCGGCTGCGATACAATCGGCTACAAGGCCAATCGGCTGAGGTTGAGTCGGACAAGGACAACCGATAGCCGATGCCGAGTCAGAGAAGAAGATGGAACCGTTTTCGATAAAGGTGCTTAAAGATAAATAGAAGATTCGGTTCCCAAATTATGTGTTAAAAGATATTGCCATCTATGGATAGAGTCCTGTAACGACAATTGTATCTGTAAATTAGGAACTTGTTTAGATTTCTTATTGTAATGTGGCATGGGACTATATCCCAGGATATTGTCGTACCATGTATAGTAGATTTGATAGAAACCGTGTCTTGCACGGGTAGTTTTATTCTTGGGTATAAATAGGACCCGAGACCCCTGTAATCAACATTACACACACAATCGATACAACTCTCGGTGCATCGCCTCCTATTTTCTTCAGACGAGCACTTGATCTGGCTTCGGGCTACATCATTTCGATCCTCGATTAAGGTAAATGTTTGTCATTAGTGATGTATCTCGTCAAATTTAGAGCTTCCATCGCTATGATACTCTAGATTCAATGATTTATGCTGCGCTAGTTATCATAAATCGCATATAATCTAGAACAATGTCTAGATCTATCTCGATATTAGCTTGTTTTTGTCAAGAACAACAGCCGATAGACTTAGATCTAGGGGTTGACCTAGGTTTTATGCGGTATCCATCGTCTCGAGGGGTTTACATCAGCTACAATAGATCTGATTGTTCTTTTTATACATGATGCTGCATCAATTTGACCTATTGTAACACCCTGAAAATCGGAGAATTTAAAACTAGGAATTAAAAAAACCGAAACTTACAAAAACTTTTGGCTATTTGCTTCTCATCGTATTTATTGCCTCTTATTTGCCAGCTTTGTTGCATAAATTTATATGGAAAGTGATTCATCTGGATGTTTGAGAAAAACCAAACAATTTGAATTTCCATTGGGAAGAGAAAAATTTCGATGTTTGGAGTTGGAAATTTAAATATAAAATAGGATGGGTTGTGGATATATAAAATATATATTTGGGATCAAAACATTATTTAGGTGATGAGTAATATTAATTAGTGAGCAAATCGAGTGATAAAATATTTTAGAATATATATATGAAGTCTAGAAATTAATTTGAATCAAATCGCATTTTCTCGAATTAAGGAAAATAATTAAATTAAATATGTAAAATATATATATTTAAAAATAATAAAAGTGGATGAAAAGGTTGAAAATATATTTTACAACTTATTTTTTGGTGTGTTATATTTTACTTTGAATTTTAGGGGTGAAAGGAAATAGAATTGGGAAATTAGGAAATTTAGTTCGGGAAAATACGAAAGGTCACTATTCATTGCGCGCTAAGTGTTCGACGCCGTACCCCGGACCCCGGACCGCCTCGCCACCGCGCGCCGCGCGTCGTGCTCGCAGCGCCGTGCCCACGCCGCCGTACCATGCCCAAGCCGCGCCGTACCATGCCGTTACGTTGCGCACACTGTACCACGTCGCGCCATGCGTCGGCCACGCCTGCGCCTGCGCCCGGACCCCGCCACGAGGGCCACCACGTGCCGCGCTCTCGCCCGGACCCCGCTGCCCTCGCACGCACACGCCACTCGCCGCGCCCGGCCCCCTCCCGAGCGCCGCCACGCGTCGCTCCTCACCCAGGCCCCCTCCTCGGTGCTCGCCACACGTCGCCATGCCCCCCACACACGCGCGCCATGGCTACCGGCCTCGCCCGAGCTAAAACCGGCACGGAACGCCTATAAAGAGGCCGAGGCAGATAAAGCTTCACATGCAAAATTTCTTTGTGAGTTACTCCTCTTCAATTCCCCCAAATTTCCCCCACCTATTGCGCACTGAGCTGTCCCAATTTGATTGAGAACCAAAGAACCCTAGCGTCGGCCGCCCGAAGCAAAAATCCCAAATTTGTCACCCTCGGTCGAGTTCTTCCCAAATTGAAGGTACTTCCACGATCTCCATGCTCTAAACTATATTTCCCCTATGATTCCTGAGCCGAATAGCCACCGGAAGTCGCCGGCTACGAGCCCGCCGTGCCTCCCCTGCTTCGGCCGCCGCCGTGCGCACGGTGCCAGCTCGCTGTAGCGCCTCCCCGGCCAAACGAGTGCCACTGTTAGTGTCCCCGAACACTATAGATGCTCGGCGACCCATTGCTTCGACCTTAGCGCCGCCGGAATCCGTCGTCGACGAGCGTCGCCGCTGCCCTTGCCGCCTCGCCGTCGCCAGCACTCCCCACTGCTCCTCTGGCCCGGCCAAGCCATGCAACGAAATCCCCGTAGCTCGTAGATGGGCAGAGGCCCCTTGAGCTCCGAGCTCCGGCCCTCCCTCGCCGCCGGTGTCCTCTTCCCCGTCGGCTGCCGGTGCAAACACAAGAGAGAGAGAAGAGAGGAAGCGAGAGAAGGGGCGGGTAGAAAAAAAGAAAAGAAAGAGAAAAGAGAAAAGTAAAGAAGGAAAAAGGAAAACAAGGGGGAAAATTTGGGAAAAAAATAGGAAAAATTAGGAAAAATTTTTGAAGATATTTCAGGAAAATCTCTGGGCAAAATTACATATTTTTCTTCAAAACAAATTAGGACTTCAAAAATAATTCAGGACCAATTATTAAATGGGGTTTTATTTTAAATATATATATATAGCCATCACATTATTTATTTATTTATCTCGGAATCCATCCACCTTAGTTGTCGCCCAAACACTATTTTTGATGCATAGATTATTTAGTATAATACTTAGCTTCGAGATTATTTTGGGATCTATTATTGTTAACCCTAGGTCGTATTATTCGGAAATAATTGATCGTCGCGTAGTTTATTCGTTTAGGATTTTATTTACGACATTAGCTGGTCATCACATAGTGTTTATCATATAGATTTTCTAAAACATAAAAAAATTCCATCTTATTTTATATACAAGTCTAGCTTCTATCAATTAATTTTGATTTAGATTATTATAAACCCTAGGACTTCTCGACCCGAGAAATAATTCGAAGAAATTGAAAGATAACCACTTTCTTTTATTAATTGAATCATGAACTCTAATATTTCTCAAACTTTAAGCATATTAACCTAAAATAAACATCACATCATACTTAACCAAATCGAAAATCGCAAAACCTCAAATCCTTATAACTCCTTCGCCCTAACTCGGTTTTTGCCGAAACTCAAGCCTAGGTTCACGTAGAGTCATAGCCTAGTATTAGGAGCCGCTTTTCGCGATTCATTTGGCTTTTATTGGATCTTATTGGATTTTATTTGAATTCTAATCGAATTCAAATTGGATTTCTCGCACGTATGATAGAGTCCGAGGGAACCGTTGAGAACGTCGAGGACTCAAGCGAACAGGATTGCGAGCAAGGCAAGTCAACACATCCCTTTGAACATATTGATCCTACTTTGCGAAATGATGTTGATTTCAATAACAAATTGCATGCTATACACAATTGAGTGCCTATACTTGATATACCCTGCCTTGATATCGAATACTCTTAGAAATATTCTTTGTAACCTTCGATGTGATACAACCGGAGGATATCTTTGGTAAAGTGCCTAGCCACGCTTATACTAGAATCTTGCATATTCATATTTTTACGAAATGCTATATGCTTGGGCAACTACCTTAAGGGAAGGTAGTTGAAATACGGCATGTGGAGACATGAGCGCCACATTGCCTAAAACATGATGAAATGAGTTTTTATGAAAACCAAAAAGGAAAAAAACAACGTTTTTAGACTGGGGCGGATGGATGGATTTGGGTGGATTCCGGGAAAGGCTAGTACCGTCCCTGGTCAATTAAGGACCGAGCCATGAGACTACAACTTAGAACGAGCCAGTACAACCGTACTTCTCGAATGGGTATAGACCTAGCGGAGTAAATAACCGAGCGGAGGCAGTATCCCTGCATAGTAGTTCAGTTGTAGGCGTTGAGGTAAGGGCCTACCGGTGGGGGCTCACCACTGGGGTTGCCTGGACAAAAGTTAAGGGCCTACCGGCAGGGGGTGTACCGCTTGTTGGTACCTAGGCAGAAATCGGGCATATGACCAACATGAAGAAATGAAGACATGAAGAAAAGGACATGCAGGCTAAAAGAACAAAGATGGAGCAAGTCTTTCTCTTACCCCGGGAATGCCAGAACTCCTCTCACTACTAGGAAATGACGGCTAGAGTGCATGAGGGTTTAATTTCATGGAGCGGGTACTACCAGAGTGAGGTAATCGAAAGGCTTTGTCGTGACCGTCCCATATAGAGGGATGTAAGCTCATTCAATGAGTAGTTACGGAGTATGGGTAAAGTGTACATCCACTGTAGTGTGAGTCAATCAATCTATTCGAATAGCCGTGCTCGCGGTCAATGAGCGACGTGACAAGTTTCTCCCGTGGCTAGACTCATAAATTTTAAAATGATGGGTGGGATTGCATAATAATTTTATGTGCTGGGGAAACCAACTTCTCTATCTGAGAGAAGGGGGAAGACACCCCCAGAAAACCATGACGAATCGGAGGCGGGAAGCTATCCTTGGGATCACAATGGATGGTGGACAGAACTGTTGCCGACTTAATATACTATGGACCTAAAACTTGACCTGGCTAGATGTTAGGTTTGTGAAATAATTTGTGAAAATTGGCTTTGTGCAAATAAACTATAGCCATCCTTTGAATGACCCTATCATGTGCATCATTCCGTGTTGGCTTGATGAGTACGTTGGGTACTCACCCTTGCTATACGCACAAACCTCCAGATGAAGGAGATGAGGAAGACCCGTACGCATACTACCAGGAGGAATGAAGGCAATGGAGTGCAATAGGTCTTAGTCCCCAGTCGTTGCCTGTAGGCGATCGACATGCCGCTGCCTTCTGTCTGCTATCTTATCTATCTTTTTCTTTTGGTTATATCCGGACCAGTAGGTGCTATATGTATTGGATATTGCCTTCGGGCCTATTATAGTAATAATTTCGATGTAAGACTATTCGTGCACTTTACACTTGGTAATTCAGAACTGTATTCGTGGGTACCAAACTACTCGATCCAGGGATATGGTACTATGAACACGAATGATTCCCGTCCTCAAAAACGGGGGTCTACAGAGCTGGTACCAGAGCAGTGCGACTGTAGGATAAGACCAACTGGCGCCCCACCCCTTTATAGCTGGTCAAAGGGAAATATCCCTACATAGGATTATTTTGGAAACATATATTTCTCTCTTACCCCAATTTCTCTACAAACATTTGATTTTACCAATTACCTTTCTCTAAACCCTAAACTATCTTCAAAAATAGATATAGGACTGTGACTCTGTTAAAGCTTGGGAGATTGTTTATTCCACCCACTAAAGCAATAAGAGTACACAGGAATAAGGTCCCAACCAGAGCTTAACCTTTCTTCTGATTTCTTTCTCTCTCTGACAATAGATGGGAAAGAACAAGAGCAGGAAATCAAGATCTCAGAAATCTCATGGATCAACCCAGAGTGACCCTATGGACATTCCACCCTCTTTCCCTATGAATCCGACCTTAGCCCAGATAATGGCTAGCTAGACACAATTGATGATCATGATGGTGCAGCAAATGCAACGACACCTTCAAGTTTTGGGTTCGTGTCCAGAGCAACGTCGGTACGCTCTGACTCAAGCCCTGATGACTCCTGCGAATATACTGTCAAGCCCACAGAGAGCAGTAACGCCAAACCCACCATTAGGAGGGAAGGAAACACTTCGCCCCTGCTACGGTTTCATGGAACAAGGATATGGAATAAGGAACAGTGCAGGGGAAAAACACACCGGAACCTCGATCGAGGGAGAGATACAGTGTGGAAGGAAGGGCAAGGAATTCAATCCAACGACCGGCCAAGGGTTCAGTTCGCCATCCAACTCCAGGAAAAGGAAGTCACCAAAACAGACCGCATGTGGTACTGGTAGGATGATAATCACAAGCACAGTGTGTACCCCTGAAGATGCTGAGGAGATTCCCCGACGTCTAAAGAGGAATGTGCACTGCTTCAACTGTGGAGAGTTAGGGCACTATGCCAATGACTGCCCTAGGACAACTACCGCACCGTTTCGCACTCCAACACCTCTCCTGGCAGCCCCAAGGAAAAGGAATGCGACTTGCTTCAACTGTGAGAAATTTGGACACTATGCCAACCAATGCCCAGAGTCACACATCATCCCTCCTCTTACCGGTGCCAATGCAACAGCCATAGGTGGCAACCCCAGATCGAGCGGCACCCCAAACAACTAGACAAGAAGTCTGCATCAACTCTGGTCTTGCTTTGGATGGAATTAAGACAGCAATGACCGTGCCCCATCCCCTTTACATATGAAAACCCTAGATTGATATTATTAATGTTGTATCGTGTTGTATGGGACTACACATATCCAATGTATCCCCATGATGTAACATCTATGAACTGATATGAAGTTCCATGTTACGTCTTAAATGAGTTTATTCCACCATGCTTGTTGTGTGCAAAAGATCACTTAAAAACAACTTGAAGATCACTGAAAAATCGATTAGAACCATGACCTTAGTCGATCCAATCTCTTACCCATCTAAATTCCTCAGATGGCACACCGTCGCAGAGCCTCATCAACCAACGAAAACCCGCCGGAGCCTAACCCCTCCACCCTAGCGGAAGTCATGGCTCTACAAACCCAACTGCTTCAAGCCATTGCCAACAACCAAGGACAACGCGGAGGATCAAACCTAGGCGAATTTATGAGAGCCAAACCGCCAACATTCTCCATGGCAGAGGAACCCATGGATGCTGAAGATTGGTTGAGGGTAGTAGAGAAGAAGTTGACTCTCGTCCGAGTACGGGAAGCTGACAGAGTCATCTTCGCCACCAATCAGCTGGAAGGTCCCGCAAGTGACTGGTGGGACACCTACAAAGAGACTCAGGCTAAAGATGTCGGAGAAACAACCTGGGAGGAATTTACGGCCGCCTTCCGTGAAAATTTTGTACCCACCGTGGTTATGAGAATGAAGAAGAATGAATTTAGGAGGTTACGCCAAGGCAACACCTCGGTGCAAGAATATCTTAACAAGTTCACACAGCTTGCCCGCTATGCCACAAGCGACCTGGCAGACGAAGAAGAAAAGATGGATAAATTTATCGAAGGACTGAACGATGAGCTGAGAGGACCGATGATCAGTCAGGACCACGCCAGTTTCCAAAGCCTCATCAACAAGGTCGTGAGACTTGAGCATGACCTGAGGACGGTTGAAAACAACCGAAAGAGAAGGCTTGCAATGGCCCGTCCGATTCAAGGAACACCCCAGCGACCTAAAGGAGCAACCCCGTCAGGTTGGAAGCCAGCCATCATAATGACCAATCGTCCCTCTGTACCCAACAATGCTAGCATACCACCTGCCACCCCTTTCCGTACCCAGACACCTACCTTGGTGACCCCAAGACTTAAGAATGTAAACTGCTTCAACTGTGAGGAGTTTGGACACTTTGCTAATCACTGCCCTAAGCCGCGTAACACCCCCGTCCGTACTGGAGCCAACACCATTGTTGTGAGAGGAACCCCTGCCCCGGCACCTGGACGCAGACTATTCGGAACGCCCCAACTGAAGGAGGCTACCACCGGAATCCGTCGTGGCCAAGTGAACCACGTGCGTGTAGAAGAAGCTCAGGAGGACCAGGTCGTGCTAATGGGTATGTTCCCTATCCATTCTGCACCGGTTAAAGTTTTGTTTGGTTTTGGAAATCCGCATTCTTTCATAACCTCAAAATCAAGCACAGAACATAACTTACGTCTGGTAGACCTTAAGAGACCCATAATAGTACATTCACTCAGGAGAGATATAGCTGTACCCCATACCGGCACCAACATAGGCCTTACCCTAAAAAGCCAAGCTTGAACTTATTGTTAGGGGGGTAGAGTGACATAACTCCGGACTCTCAGATTGGACACTATGTTAAAGCTAGGTAGAACCGAACCTTCTCTAGATAACCTCTTGTCTCCCACTAAAATCACACGACTACAATCCTACCAGGATCACCACCCGTCTGCAGCTAAAGGTTCCAACAGTTTAGAACAGCAAGTCTATTATACAACTTAAGGAAATTAGAGACCTACGGAATCCTACATGCTTGAAGGATGCCCCAAGGATTAAGAGCTGACCACATCATGTTACCTGAAACAAAGAATCGAAGTGGACCACCCGGAGCAGCCAACCGATTCATCAACCTGCTGAGGAGGAGTCCTAATGGATCCATCCTATATGTTTATACCAACCGACTCCCGATCGCGACCCGACCCAAATCTCAGGACGAGATTTATTGTTAGGGGGTAGGTTTGTAACATCGTGAACATCGGAGACTTTAAAATCGGGAATTAAAAAAATCAGAACTTACAAAAACTTTTGGCTATTTGCTTCTCATCGTATTTATTGCCTCTTATTTGCCAGCTTTGTTGCATAAATTTATATGGAAAGTGATTCATCTGGATGTTTGAGAAAAACCAAACGATTTGAATTTCCATTGGGACGAGAAAAATTTTGAAGTTTGGAGTTGGAAATTTAAATATAAAATAGGATGGGTTGTGGATTTATAAAATATATATTTGGGATCAAAACATTATTTAGGTGATTGAGTAATATTAATTAGTGAGCAAATCAAGTGATAAAATGTTTTACAATATATATATGAAGTCTAGAAATTAATTTGAATCAAATTGCATTTTGTGGAATTGAGGAAAAAGAATTAAATTAAATATGTAAAATATATATATATTTTTAAAAATAATAAAAGTGGGTGAAAAGGTTGAAAATATATTTTACAACTTATTTTTGGGTGTGTTATATTTTATTTTGAATTTTAGAGGTGAAAGGAAATAGAATTGGGAAATTAGGAAATTTAATTCGGGAAAATACGAAAGGTCACTATTCATTGTGCGCCAAGTGTTCGACGCCGTAACCCGGACCCCGGACCGCCTCGCCACCGCGCGCCGCGCGTCGTGCTCGCAGCGCCACGCCCCACGCCGCCGTACAATGCCCAAGCCGCGCCGTACCACGCTGTTACGTCACGCACACTGTACCACGTCGCGCCGTGCGTCGGCCACGCCCGCGCCGCGCGCCGGACCCCGCCCGAGCGCCACCACGCGCTGCGCTCTTGCCCGGACCCCGCTGCCCTCGTGCCCACGCGCCACTCGCCACACCCGGCCCCCTCCCGAGCGCCGCCACGCGTCGCTCCTCACCCGAGCCCCCTCCTCGGCGCTAGCCACACGTCGCCATGCCCCACGCGCGCGCCATGGCTACCGGCCTCGCCCGAGCTAAAACCGGGACGGAACGCCTATAAAGAGGCCGAGGCAGATCAAGCTTCACATACAAAATTTCTTCGTGAGTAACTCCTATTAAGTTCCCCCAAATTTCCCCCACCTATTGCGTACTGAGCCGTCCCAATTTGATTGAGAACCGAAGAACCCTAGCGCCGGCCGCCCGAAGCAAAAATCCCAAATTCGTCACCCTCGGTCGAGTTCTTCCCAAATTGAAGGTACTTCCATGATCTCCATGCTCTAAACTCTATTTTCCCTATGATTCCCGAGCCGAATAGCCACCGGAAGTCGCCGGCGACGAGCCCGCCGTGCCTCCCTTTCGGCCGCCGCCGTGCACACGGTGCCGGCTCGCCGTAGCGCCTCCCCGGCCAAACGAGCGCCACTGTTAGTGTCCCCGAACACCGTAGATGCTCGGCGACCCCTTGCTTCGACCTTAGCGCCGCTGGAATCCGTCGCCGACGAGCGTCGCCGCCGCCCTGGCCGCCTCGCCGTCGCCAGCACTCCCCACCGCTCCTCTCGCTCGGCCAAGCCATGAAACGAAATCCCGTAGCTCGTAGATGGGCAGAGTCCCCTTGAGCCCCGAGCTCCGGCCCTCCCTCGTCGCCGGTGTCCTCTTCCCCGTCGGCTGCCGGTGCAAACACACAGAGAGAGAGAACAGAGGAAGGAGAGAAGGGGCGGGTAGAAAAAAAAGAAAAGAAAAAGAAAAGAGAAAGGTAAAGAAGGAAAAAGGAAAAAAAGAGGGAAAAATTTGGGAAAAATTTTGGAAAAATTACGAATAATTTTTGAAGATATTTCAGGAAAATCTCTCGGCAAAATTACATATTTTTCTGCAAAAAAATTAGGACTTCAAAAATAATTCGGGACCGATTATTAAATGGGGTTTTATTTTAAATATATATATAGCCATCGCATTATTTATTTATTTATCTCGGAATCCATCTACCTTAGTTGTCGCCAAAACACTATTTTTGATGCATAGTTTATTTAGTATAACACTTAGCTTCGAGATTATTATGGGATCGATTATTGTTAACCCTAGGTTGTATCATTCGGAAATAATTGATCGTCGCGTAGTTTATTCGTTTAGGATTTTATTTACGACATTAGCTGGTCATCACATTGTGTTTATCATATAGATTTTCTAAAACTTAAAAAAAATCCATCTTATTTTATATACAAGTCTAGCTTCTATCAATTAATTTCGATTTAGATTATTATAAACACTAGGACTTCTCGACCCGAGAAATAATTCGATGAAATTGAAAGATAACCACTTCCTTTTATTAATTGAATCATAAACTCTAACATTTCTCAAACTTTAAGCATATTAACCTAAAATAAACATCACATCATACTTAACCAAATCGAAAATCGCAAAACCTCAAATCCTTATAACCTCAAATCCCTTTGAACATATTGATCCTACTTTGCGAAATGATGTTGATTTCAATTACAAATTGCCTCTATACACAATTGGGCGCCTATACTTGATATACCCTGCCTTGATATTGAATACCCATAGAAATATTCTTTGTAACCTTCGATGTGATACAACCGGAGGATATCTTCGGTAAAGTGCTTAGCCACGCTTATACTAGAATCTTGCATATTCATATTTTTACAAAATGCTATATGCTTGGGCAACTACCTTAAGGGAAGGTAGTTGGAATACGGCACGTGGAGACATGAGCGCCACATTGCCTAAAACATGATGAAATGAGTTTTTATGAAAACCAAAAAGGAAAAACCAACGTTTTTAGACTGGGGCGGATGGATGGATTTGGGTGGATTCCAGGAAAGGCTAGTACCATCCTTGTTATATTAAGGACCGAGCCATGAGACTACAACTTAGAACGAGCCAGTACAACCGTACTTCTTAAATGGGTATAGACCTAGCAGAGTAAATAACCGAGCGGAGGCAGTATCCCTGCGTAGTGGTTCAGGTGTAGGCGTTGAGGTAAGGGCCTACCGGTTGGGGCTCACCACTGGGGGGTGCCTGGACGAATGTTAAGGGCCTACCAGCAGGGGGTGTACCGCTGGTTGGTACCTGGCTAGAAATCAGGCATACGACCAACATGAAGAAATGAAGACATGAAGAAAAGGACATGCAGGCTGAAAGAAAAAAGATGGAGCAAGTCTTTCTCTTACCCTGGGAACGCTAGAACTCCTCTCACTGCTAGGAAATGACGGCTAGAGTGCATGAGGGCTTAAGTTCATTCAATGAGGTTATCGAAAGGCTTTGCCATGACCGTCCCATATAGAGGGATGTAAGCTCATTCAATGAGTAGTTGCAGAGTACGGGTAAAGTGTACATCCACTGCAGTGTGAGTCAATCAATCTATTCGAATAGCCGTGCTCGCGGTCAATGAGCGACGTGAAAAGTTTCTCCCATGGCTAGACTCATAAATTTTAAAATGATGGGTGGGATTGCATAATAATTTTATGTGCTGGGGAAACCAACTTCTCTATCTGAGAGAAAGGGGAAGACAACCCCAGAAAACCATGACGAATCGGAGGCGGGAAGCTATCCTTGGGATCACAATGGATGGTGGACAGAACCGTCGCCGACTTAATATACTATGGACCTAAAACTTGACCTGGCTAGATGTTAGATTTGTGAAATAATTTGTGAAAATTGGCTTTGTGCAAATAAATCATAGCCATCCTTTGAATTACCCTATCATGTGCATCATTCCGTGTTGGCTTGCTGAGTACGTTGGGTACTCACCCTTGCTATGTGCAAAAACCTCCACATGAAGGAGATGAGGAAGACCCGTACGCATACTACCAGGAGGAATGAAGGCAATGGAGCGCAATAGGTCTTAGTCCGCTGTCATTGCCTATAGGCGATCGACATGCCGCTGCCTTCTGTCTGCTATCCGGACCAGTAGGTCCTATATGTATTGGAGATTGCCTTCGGGCCTATTATTGTAATAATTTTGATGTAAGACTATTCGTGCACTTTGCACCTGGTAATTCAGAACTGTATTCGTGGGTACCAAACTACTCGATCCAGGGATATGGTATTATGAACACGAATGATTCCCGTCCTCAAAAACAGGGGTCTACACCTATTAAGTCGTTCTTAGAGCTTTTATGATCTATTCGGCTAGATGTATATGCTTAGAGACAACACCGGGGTTGGCTCGACCCCGAGTCCTCTGGGTAGTGACTTCAATCCTATCTAGGGCCAGCTGGGGTCGGGCTGACCGTGTTTCGGTCAAGTGCCGATGAATGAGCTCGGGGATCGAAAACATCCGAATCTTGTGTATACAACTAAGACGCTAGGAGCTCGACTTGGGCCACCCGGACAATGTCTGTTGATGGCCCGTCTCACTCTACTTCAAGGGTTAGACACACAGTGATCGGACAGACGTCAACGGCCTCGCGTTCACCCCATGTGTACACAACTAAGTGACTTTGCTTGACCGAATGTTGCATCCTGGAAATGGTCATCGGGCATAGTCGGGATCCATCCCGCTAGCTTCTGCTGCTTAGTCATGAGAGTTATACGGTATCGAGTTATCGCCGATCCTCACCCGCCCCCTATTCACTCTGCACTCGGCTGAGTCGATCTGAGTAGTCTGAGTAAGCCTTCGGATCCATCCATTAAGGCCCGAAGAACGCTCGGCATCGAAGGCTAGTCAGGAGATGAATAGAAGGTTGTCTCCTTGCTCTCCAACCCGCTATGAAGGAGAAGGATCTGCCTGGAGTTTGATCGGTAGCCCTCCAGACTTGGTCCATTGATGGCTAAGATCGCTCGGTAGGATCTACTCCCCCTCGCAGACGTCCTAGAGTTTGACTGGAAGCCTTTCGGCCATTGGTTCGTAGACGGCCATGGTCACTCGATGTAAGATATCCTAAGGTGGTAGCCCTTTCCGAGTTTTGACCGTTTCGCCCTTTGAACTTGGACTGTTGAGGGATGAGGTCGCTCGGACGATCTGTCGCATAGTAGTGTGTTTGGGTGTCCAAGAAAATATAAAAAAGCTATTATGGACATATTGCGAGTCAAAGAAAACATACAAAGAAGACTAACAAAAGTTTTCTTCATTTCTCGCGGGGTGATGATCATACATAGGGCCCGAGGTCCCCCTAACATGCAGCAGCATTGACGCGGCGACCTCTTTTACTATCGGTTCCATAGGTCGGGCCGAGGGTGTGTACATGTTGGAATGATTGGAACAACAAGGGTTTTCCTAACCTACAGGACTATGTTGCTCACAATCTTATCTGCCACCGACTCTACGGAAGCGTAGATGTCATCGATGTCGCCCTACTCGACGCCAGCAGGCCACCCTTTGGCGATCGCGTCCATGTCCGCCCAGGGGTACAACTTCTGTACAACCCCAAGGACGTGCGTCACCGCCATTTTGGCTATCCCCTGAGCGTAGCGCCGAAGAAGTTCCCGGCCGCTCAGCAGACATGCCTGAAGCACGTCGTTGTTCGGGATGAGCGACGACGTGTCTGGATCAATCTTGGCGAGGAGCGTTTGGGCCGCCTCCGAACAGATTTTCCATCGCCGGTCGATCGTCTTAAGGCTGTCCCCGAGTCGACGAAGCCATCGACCGGCTCTCGCTAGTTGGTCTGGTCACAAAATAGCTTGGCTGAAGCACACACCTACCTTCACAGCAAATGAATTAAAGAGGACGGTACTTGTGGGCAGCCGCTGCCCACACAGCCTGGTCCTCGGCCATTTTGGCCAAGGCTTCATCCTTGGCCGCCTCGGCAGCTGCTAGCTTCTCCTCCAGCTCGGGCGCCGCCGCCTCTGATGCTGACGCCTTCGCCTCCTTGTCATTGAGCGCCCCGGTCAAGTCTTGGATGAGGGCTTGGGTCTGCTGCGAAAAGGCCGCAGACACTTCAGCACTGCCAGTAGATGACGGCCCGACAAGACGAAGGTCGGCCCTAGATGGCTTCCTGTCAGCAATGCCAGTCATCGGGGGTAGTGCCAAAAAAACGTCACAATGGTGCTCACCACGGGTCAGAAATCTTGGGGGCAGGTCCTGATGCTTGCCCACCGCCTCCCCGTGGACGCTCGGCCCGTCATCTTCGGAAGCTGTTAGCCTCCGCTCCACCTTCAGCTCGGTCGTTGTCATGGGAAGATGTATGTCCGCAATCTCCACCTTTCGAATAACTCCAAATTCCTGCCATGGCATCAACTCCTGGCAGGTGAAGCTCTACTAGAGGAATGGAGGAAACATTCAGGCAAGGGAGTGAGGTCAAGCCTACCTGCCGTTGCCGGTTCTCAGGGCTCCCAATTGAACTCCAACCTTCACTGGAACTCGGCGATGTGGCCATGAGCCTAAGACCGCTTAGAGGCAGAAGAAGGTTACAGAGTGGGGGCGGGAGAACTGAGAAGTTTTCTCTTCCTCAAAGTTGAGAAGTAAGAAGGCGTAAGGAGAAGAGCACGCTGCGATGGGGTCTATATAGGGAGAAGGGGGTGGACTCAATGGCATGGTTTTCGGAAAACCTACAGCATCATTTATGGTCAGCACGGAACATCCGAAGTGCCTCTCGCCCATCCTGAAGGGTTATGCGGAGGCTACGCTAGCCAAAAACAAAAACTTTTAACCGCGCAAACCAGGAACACTTGCAAGTAAGGGCCGATAGATCGTTACCGATTGGAGTGTGCAGCGGAAAGAGCCAATCAGGGCTATCCGATCTGGAACTGTGTAGCCGATTCCCGTAAGCCGACAGCCAATTCGCCAATCAGCCGATTCGCGGAGTCGTCCGGTCACGTTCTTGCGCCCTTGCTCCGATGCGCCCGACCGCAGCCGATCCGAAGCCGATCAACAGCGTGCAACGTAGCAGCACCTCTACCGGTATCCACACGTCTGGGGACAAAACGCCGTACACCCATGTGCTAGCACGCGATGCAAGGCTAGGGTTTGGCTCGAAAGTAGGAAGGGTTACCGTGGAGTTTGATCTCGGCGACTTCTAAAGCCGCGTGTGATCAGATTGATTTCGGCGCAATCAATTGACTTGATGTACTACTCAGCTCTCCACCCCTCACCCCTTTATATAGAGTTGGCCGACTGGGACTCGTGGCCGATCAGGACTCTATTTTGAATCGGATCCTTTCCGAATCTCATAGAGTTGGCTGCCCATACGTCGTAAGCCCATAGGACTATCCGATCGGATCCCTATCCGATCGAGCCCTATTCGAGTCCAACTCGAATGCCTGTTCTTATCCCCTTAAGCGTGCGACCAGAGGTTCAGGTATACTCGGTTTCGGCTATAGTCTAACTTTGCCGATCGTCGGCTCGAGTCCAACTCAGCCGACCTGTCAACAGCGGCGCCTAGCAGCGCATATTGACACCATAGTATACAAGAAAATAATATCGGTTCTGAACCTGTAATGTGTACACAAATCCCTTTGCCTCACGATACTAGTTAAGCTATAGGCAAGATGTGTGCCATCCCTTCAATAGCTTAACCATTCACTCGAACCGTATTGGATTATCATGCATTGATTGACTCCTCAATCAACTTAGCATGGCCATGCATTTCCATAATCCATTACCTCGAGGGCGAGATATCTCTCCAAAGGAGGGGCAAATTCCATCTTGATCACTCACATCCCACTCCATGTTTCATAGCAAACCCGAAAACTACCTTTATAACTACCCAGTTACGGATTAGCGTTTGGTAGTCCCAAAGTAGGCTACTACACATGTTGGAATCCATGGTGATCTCAGGTCTAAGGACTTTGTACCAACGCTACATGAGACCAACTAATGGCACATTAATTCCTGTAGTGTCTCATGGTGGGTCTATCCAACAATGTGTTCTCCAACACATATGTCCATGTTTATTGATTTGGTATCTCCATACCCATGATCTATGAGACATGATCATCAATCAATAAACATGTCGATCATAGTTGATTGATGATCATGTCTCATAGATCATGGGTATGGAGATACCAAATTAATAAACATGGACATATGTGTTAGAGAACACATTGTTGGATAGACCCACCATGAGACACTACGAATCAATGTGCCATTAGTTGGTCTCGTAGTGTTGGTACAAAGTCCTTAGACTGAGATCACCATGGATTCCAACATGTGTAGTAGCCTACTTTGGGACTACCAAACGCTATTCGAATCGGGTAGTTATAAAGGTAGTTTTCGGGTTTGCTATGAAACGTGGAGTGGGATGTGAGTGATCAAGATGGAATTTGCCCTCCTTTGGAGAGATATCTCCGGCCCTCGAGGTAATGGATTATGGAAATGCATGGCCATGCTATGTTGATTGAGGAGTCAATCAACAGCATAATCCAATACGGTTCGAGTGAATGGTTAAGCTATTGAAGGGATGGCACACATCTTGCCTATAGCTTAACTGTATCGTGAGGCAAAGGGATTTGTGTACACATTACAGGTTCGAGCCGATATTATATTCTTGTATACTATGGTGTCAATATGTGCCGCTAGGCGCCGTCAGTGATAGGTCGGCCGAGTTGGACTCGAGCGACGTCGGCTAAGTTAGACTATAGCCGAAACCGAGTATACCCGAACCTAGTGGTTGCACGCTTAAGGGGATAAGAATGGCATTCGAGTTGGACTCGGATACGGCTCGATCGGATAGGGATCCGATCGGATAGAGTCCTATGGGCTTACGACGTGTGGGCGGCCAACTCTATGAGATACGGATGAGATCCGATTCAAAATAGAGTCCTAATCGGCCACTAGTCTTAGTCGGCCAACTCTATATAAAGGAGGGAGCGGTGGAGAGCTGCAACACATCAATTGCATCGCGTGCAACAGAAGTCGCCGAGATCAATCTCCACGGAAACTATCCCCACTTTCGAGCCAAACCCTAGCCTTGCATCGCGTGCTAGCACACGGGTGTTCGGCATTCTGTCCCCAGACGTGTGGATACCGGTAGAGGCGCTGCTACGTTGCACGCTGTTGATCGGCTGTGGAGGAATCGGCTGCGGTCGAGTGCATCGGAGCGAGGCGTCAGAACACAGTCGGACGACTCGGATCGGCTGCGGCATCTGCGAATCGGCTGATTGGCGAATCGGCTGTCTCCGGGAATCGGCTACACTGTTCCGGATCGGATAGCCCTGATTGGCTGTTTCCGCTGCACACTCCAATCGGTAACGATCTATCGGCCCTTACTTGCAAGTGTTCCTGGTTTGCGCGGTTAAAATTTTTGTTTTCGGCTAGCGTAGTCTCCGCGTCACCCTTCAGTGGTATTAGAGCTATCCTTGCTTAGTTCGGGTTTTAGATTGGATCTGTAACAAGTTTTGCGCACGGGTTGATTAGATCAATCGGTTTTACGGGATCTGTTGAGGAGAGTTGATGGTAATTGCGTTCCTTGATAGTGTATCGGAACGGCGTAATGTGATTACGTCGAAGCAATATCCATAGAACTCGGTTTGAGTCGGCTTCGAGATAGCGTTCCTTGATAGTGTATCGGACCGCCGTGTGCGTACCCCCTTATAGGTTGTCTCGGTGCCGTATCTCTGCGATAGGTAGAAAACGTTTCTACGCCTAACTTGTTTTTTCAGAGAATGCTTTGAGATGGTATGGCCCTATTGTATGTATGAGATGCATGTGATGCATGTAATATTCTTTCATATGTGCAATCCTGTAATATTCTTTCATACGTGCAATGCTTGTAATATTCTTTCACGACCTGCGAGTCGATGTAATCTTCAATTAGAGCTTCTATAGTAGTAGCTTAGTTTGAAGAAATCAAGCATCATGCACATTGGAAGATGGTGCCGAAGATGGAGATCCTCGGCGCGACATGGAGATGGAGATCACCATGTGAAGGGGGCCATACTATTTCATTATATGCTATTCTACCTTTCATATATGTGATATGTTTGTTTGATAGGATAGCATCCCTCACAAAATTAAGTAGTAATGATGCCCTTCCAAATGTTGCACCCGTCACCGTTATGCTCGTCAATGGTGGGTCTGCCAAAGTAGAGTGCCATTCTCTATCATAACACGAGGGGTATATGTCGAACATATACATGCGGGAGCATTTGGTTTACTTAACAAGGCTATCAAAACAGTTTTGGGCCTTGGGGCATAGGTTGGCGCCGGGGCATGGAGATGCCACACCAACAACAAGAGTCACATAGAGATGTGATTAGCAAGGAGTTGCTTACGATGTTACTAATTTTCTAGCAGTGATGCCAAAGTTCACTAGAAAATTAACTAACATGTGGATCTTGACCCAATACGTAACCTAGAGGGAAGGTGGAAAATACGTAATGGGAGTCTTATGTTAAATTGTTTAACAAAAGACATAGCATAAACATTGTGCTAAACTTTGCTTTTCATTTGTAGAATAAATGGCGGCTAATACTACACCCGGTACATTTAATTTGCGATCTATTCTCGAAAAGGAAAAATTAAATGGAACAAACTTTATGGATTGGTATCGCAACTTGAGAATTATTCTCAAGCAAGAGCGTAAGGAGTACGTTCTTGAAGTACCCTATCCTAAGGATTTGCCTAATAATGCCACTACAAGCTGCACGGAGGGCTTACGAGAAGCACACTAATGATGCCCTAGATATAAGTTTGTCTCATGCTTGCTACAATGTCCCCCGAGCTTGAAGCAATATGAGAGCGGCGATGCTCACACTATTATTCGGGGACTGCGTGGCATGTTTGAGAACCAAGCTCGGGCCGAGAGGTTCAACACCTCAAAGTCCTTGTTTGCGTGTGTAGGCTTGTTGAGGGGAATCCCGTCAATCCGCATGTGATAAAAATGATTGGCTACATTGAGAGTCTGGAAAAACTAGGTTTTCCCCTTAGCCAAGAGTTGGCTGCGATGTGATTCTCCAATCGCTCCCTCCGAGCTTCGAGCCATTCATATTGAATTATCACATGAACAATATGGATAGGACCTTGGCTGAATTGCATGGGATGCTAAAGACAGTGAGGAGAGTATCCGAGAAAACGGTCATCATGTGATGATGATGCGAAGGCTAAGCGCAAACCACTGTCAAGAAGCTTTGCACCAAGAGGAAGTTAACTCCCGATGAGATCGCGAGTGCCTCTAATGCAAAGAAGGGCAAGAAGCGGTCGGCGGCATCGGATGCCGTTTGCTTCTATTGCAAGAGACAGAGCCCTTTGGAAAAGGAACTGCAAGAAGTACATGGAGGATCTCAAAAAGAAGCAAAGTACGACTTACGCGGTATCAATGTTATAGACATTAATCTTGCTACTTCACCTACGACTCTTGGGTATTTGATACCGGATCGGTAGCTCATATTTGCAAATCGTTGCGGGGAATGAGAAGAAGTAGAGGCTTAAGAAGGGCGAGGTGAACTGCGCGTCGGCAATGGAGCAAGCGTTGCTACGGTTCTTGTCGGCACGATACCACTTCATCTACCTTCGGGATTAGTTTTGGAATTAAATAATTGTTATTGTATTCCAACACTATGTCAAAACGTTATTTCCGCTTCAAGCAAGCGGAAGGATATGATTTTAGATCAATGGACAATGGTTGTTCAATATATCTTAGAGATATGTTCTATTTTCATGCTCCATTGGTGAATGGATTATACGTTTTGAATCTTGAAGCGTCTCCCATCTATAACATTAATACGAAAAGGCAACTCTCTAATGATATAAATCCCACGTTTATCGGCATTGTCGCTTAGGCCATATAAATCGAAACGCATGGAGAAGCTCCATAAGGATGGATTGCTTCACTCTTTTGATTTTGAATCATTTGAGACATGTGAGTCTTGTTTACTTGGTAAGATGACAAAGGCACCTTTCACGGGGCACGGTGAGAGAACAAGTGACTTGTTGGCACTCGTACATGCGATGTATGTGGACCAATGAGCTCAACGGCAAGAGGTGGTTATCGGTACTTCATTACCTTTACCGATTACTTTAGTAGATATGGCTATATCTACTTAATGAGGCATAAGTCGAATCCTTTGAAAAGTTCAAAGAATTCCGAATGAAGTACGGAATCATTTAGGGAAAACAATCAAGTTTCTACGATCGGATCATGGAGGGCAATACTTGAGCCAAGAGTTTGGTAATCATCGAAAGATTGTGGAATTGTTCCACGTTGACTCCGCCAGAACTCCACAATGGAACGGAGTGTCCGAGACGGAGAAATCGCACCTTGTTGGACATGGTGCGGTCGATGATGAGCCAAAGTGATCTTCCGTTATCCTTACGGGATATGCTCTTGAAACAAGCGCTCACACTAAATAGAGTTCCATCTAAGTCGGTTGAAAAGACACCATATGAGATATGGACAGGGGCAACCCCCTAGTTTGTCTTTTCTCAAAATTTGGGGATGTGAGGCTTATGTAAAACATTTACAATCGACAAGCTCACACCCAAATCGACAAGTGCTTCTTTGTGGGATATCCTAAGGAAACTAAGGGATATTACTTTTATAATCGGGAACAAGGCAAAGTGTTTGTCGCCCAACATGGTGTCTTCTTGGAGAAAGAGTTTCTTTCAAGAAGGGTTAGTGGGAGCAGGGTGCATCTTGAAGAAGTTCAAGAAACACCGAAAACGTTTCGGCGACCACGGAACCACAACAGGAGGAACAAAGTGTTGCGCCACCGGTTGTAGATACACCAGCCCCACGGAGGTCGAAAGATCACGTCATGCGCGAGTACAGTGCGGAACAACGTGATATATTGTTGTTGGACAACGATGAACCTAAGACCTATGAGGAAGCGATGGTGGGACCCGATTCCAACAAGTGGCTTGGAGCCATGAAATCCGAAATAGAATCCATGTACGACAATCAAGTTTGGAACTTGGTTGATCCACTGATGGTGTCAAAACCATTGAGTGTAAATGGGTTTTTAAGAAAAGGCCGATATGGATGGAAATGTTCACATCTATAAGGCGCGATTGGTGGCGAAAGGTTTTAAACAGATTCAAGAAGTTGATTATGATGAAACCTTCTCGCCGTCGCAATGCTTAAATCTATTCGGATTATCCTAGCGATTGCTGCATATTTCGATTATGAGATATGGCGGATGGATGTCAAAACGGCTTTCCTAAATGGAAACCTAAGCGTGGATGTATACATGATACAATCTCGGGGTTTTGTCGATCCAGAATCACTGGAAAGATATGCAAGCTACGAAAATCCATTTATGGATTGAAGCAAGCATCTCGGAGTTGGAATATTCGTTTTGATGAAGTAACCAAAGGGTTTGGTTTCATCAAAAATGAAGAAGAGGCCTGTGTTTACAAAAAGGTCGGTGGGAGCGCAATTGTATTTCTAATCTTATATGTGGATGACATATTACTGATTGGAAATGATATCCCTATGCTTGAATCCGTCAAGTCTTCATTGAAAAATAGTGTTTCCATGAAAGACTTAGGGAGGCAGATATATATTAGCATTCGGATCTATAGAGATAGATCCAAGAGGCCAATTGGATTAAGCCAAAGTACATACATTGACAAGGTGTTGAAAAGGTTCAACATGCATGATTCCAAGAAAGGTTTCTTGCCCATGTCACATGGCATTAATCTTAGCAAGAATCGGTGTCCTCGGACACATGATGAGCGGAATAAGATGGGTATGGTTCCATATGCTTCGGTAATTGGATCCATCATGTATGTCATGCTTTGTACACGCCCGGATGTCTCGTACGCTTTGAGTGCTACGAGCGAGATACCGTCGAGATCCGGTGAAGGTCACTGGATGCCGTAAAGAATATCCTTAAGTACTTGAGAAGAACTAAGGATATGTTCCTAGTCTATGGAGGTGAAGAAGAGCTCGTTGTAAGTGGTTACACCGATGCTAGCTTCCAAACAGACAAGGATGATTATAGATCGCAATCTAGGTTCGTGTTCTGCTGAACGGAGGCACGTCAGTGGAAGAGTTCCAAGCGGGATACTTTGCTGATTCTACAACGGAGGCCGAGTACATTGCTGCTTCGGAAGCCGCAAAGGAGGCTGTTTGGATCAAGAAATTCGTTTCGAGCTTGGTGTGATGACTAGTACGACGGTCCAATGTCTCTCTATTGTGACAATAGTGGAGCCATTGCGCAAGCCAAGGAGCCGAGGTCACATCGAAGTCCAAACACATACTTCGGCGATATCATCTCATCCGCGAGATTGTGGACAGAGGTGATGTCAAGATATGCAAAGTGCACACGGATCTCAACATAACCGATCCGGACAAAACCTCTCCCTCGGCCGAAGCATGAGGCGCACACAAGAGCAATGGGTATTAGATACTTACATGATTGACTCTAGTGCAAGTGGGAGATTGTTAGTGATATGCCCTAGAGGCAACATGGATATGTTGGATATCACGTCAATGTTTATGTATTTATGAATAAAGTGTTATTCGGTTCCATGAAATAGACATCTTGTATTGATCAATAAGTACGTGACTTTTTATGAGACTCGATATGTATGAATCTATTTCTAAACGATCCGATCATATGTCATATTGTTGGACAAATATGATTCTAAGATCGGCATGTTTATTGATTGATGATCATGTCTCATAGATCATGGGTATGGAGATACCAAATTAATAAACATGGACATATGTGTTAGAGAACACATTGTTGGATAGACCCACCATGAGACACTACGGAATCAATGTGCCATTAGTTGGTCTCGGGTAGTGTTGGTACAAAGTCCTTAGACCTGAGATCACCATGGATTCCAACATGTGTAGTAGCCTACTTTGGGACTACCAAACGCTATTCCGTAAATGCTGGGTAGTTATAAAGGTAGTTTTCGGGTTTGCTATGAAACATGGAGTGGGATGTGAGTCATCAAGATGGAATTTGCCCCTCCTTTGGAGAGATATCTCGGGCCTCGAGGTAATGGATTATGGAAATGCATGGCCACGCTAAGTTGATTGAGAAGTCAATCAACATACGGATAATACAATACGGTTCGAGTGAATGGTTAAGCTATTGAAGGGATGGCACACATCTTGCCTATAGCTTAACCGGTATCGTGAGGCAAAGGGATTTGTGTACACATTACAGGTTCGAGCCGATATTATATTCTTGTATACTATGGTGTCAATATGTCTTGCTAGGCGCCGCTGTGACGGTGTGGTGAGTTGGACTCGAGCCGACGGTCGGCTAAGTTAGACTATAGCCGAAACCGAGTATACCTGAACCTACTGGGTCGCACGCTTAAGGGGATAAGAACAGGCATTCGAGTTGGACTCGGATACGGCTCAATCGAGATAGGGATCCGATCGGATAGAGTCCTATGGGCTTACGACGTGTGGGCGGCCAACTCTATGAGATACGAGATGAGATCCGATTCAAAATAGAGTCCTAATCGGCCACTAGTCCCGTCGGCCAACTCTATATAAAGGAGGGAGGGGTGGAGAGCTGCAACACATCAATTGCATCGCGTGCAACGAAGTCGCCGAGATCAATCTCCACGGAAACTATCCCCACTTTCGAGCCAAACCCTAGCCTTGCATCGCGTGCTAGCACACGGGTGTTCGGCGTTACTGTCCCCGGACGTGTGGATACCGGTAGAGGCGCTGCTACGTTGCACGCTGTTGATCGGTGGAGGAATCGGGCTGCGGTCGAGCGCATCGGAGCGAGGCATGAGAACACGGTCGGACGACTCGGATCGGGCTGCGGCATCTCGAAATCGGCTGTCTCAGGGAATCGGCTACTTGTTCGGATCGGATAGCCACGATTGGTACATTTCATTGCACACTCCAATCGGTAACGATCTATCGGCCCTTACTTGCAAGTATTCCTGGTTTACGCGGTTAAAATTTTTGTTTTCGGCTAGCGTAGCCTCCGCGTAACCCTTCATTAAGCATTGCGACGGGCGAGAAGGTTTCATCATAATCAACTCCTTGAATCTGTTTAAAACCTTTTGCCACCAATCGCGCCTTATAGATGTGAACATTTCCATCCATATCGGCCTTTTTCTTAAAAACCCATTTACACTCAATGGTTTTGACACCATCGGTGGATCAACCAAGTTCCAAACTTGATTGTCGTACATGGATTCTATTTCGGATTTCATGGCTCCAAGCCACTTGTTGGAATCGGGTCCCACCATCGCTTCCTCATAGGTCTTAGGCTCATCGTTGTCCAACAACAATATATCACGTTGTTCCGCACTGTGTACCTATCGGGCGCACGACGTGATCTTTCGACCTCCGTGGGGCTGGTGTATCTACAACGGTGACGCAACACTTTGCTCCTTACATTGTGGTTACGTGGTCGCTGAAACATTTTCGGTGTTTCTTGAACTTCTTCAAGATACACCCTGCTCCCACTAACCGTTCTTGAAAGAAACTCTTTCTCCAAGAAGACACCGTGTCGGGCGACAAACACTTTGCCTTGTTTCCGATTATAAAAGTAATATCCCTTAGTTTCCTTAGGATATCCCACAAAGAAGCACTTGTCGATTTGGGTGTGAGCTTGTCGATCGTAAATGTTTTACATAAGTTTCGCATCCCCAAATTTTGAGAAAAGACAAACTAGGGGTTGCCCTGTCCATATCTCATATGGTGTCTTTTCAACCGACTTAGATGGAACTCTATTTAGTGTGAGCGCAATTTGTTTCAAGAGCATATCCCCGGAAGGATAACGGAAGATCACTTTGGCTCATCATCGACCGCACCATGTCCAACAAGGTGCGATTTCTCCGTTCGGACACCCCATTCCATTGTGGAGTTCTGGCAGAGTCAAGCGTGGAACAATTCCACAATCTTTCGGATGATTACCAAACTCTTGGCTCAAGTATTCTCCTCCACGATCGATCGTAGAAACTTGATTGTTTTCCCTAAATGATTACTGTACTTCATTCGGGAATTCTTTGAACTTTTCAAAGGATTCGGACTTATGCCTCATTAAGTAGATATAACCATATCTACTAAAGTCATCGGTAAAGGTAATGAAGTCGATAACCACCTCGCCGTTGAGCTCATTGGTCCACATACATCGGTATGTACGAGTGCCAATAAGTCACTTGCTCTCTCACGTGTCCCGTGAAAGGTGCCTTTGTCATCTTACCAAGTAAACAAGACTCACATGTCTCAAATGATTCAAAATCAAAAGAGTGAAGCAGTCCATCCTTATGGAGCTTCTCCATGCGTTTCTTATTTATATCCCTAAGCGACAATGCCGGATAAACGTGGGGTTTATATCATTAGAGAGTTGCCTTTCGTATTAATGTTATAGATGGGAGACGCTTCAAGATTCAAAACGTATAATCCATTCACCAATGGAGCATGAAAATAGAACATATCTCGAGATATATTGAACAACCATTGTTCATTGATCTAAAATCATATCCTTCCGCTTGCAAACATGAAGCGGAAATAACGTTTTGACATAGTGTTGGAACACAATAACAATTATTTAATTCCAAAACTAATCCGAAGGTAGATGAAGTGGTGCTGTGCCGAGGCAAGCGTAGCAACGCTTGCTCCAGCCGACGCGCGGGTTCACCTCGCCCCTTCTCAAGCCTCTACTTCTTCTCATTCCCTACAACTTTGCAAATATGAGCTACGATCCGGTATCAAATACCCAAGAGTCGTAGGTGAAGTAGCAAGATTAATGTCTATAACATTAATACCGAGCGAAGTCATACTTTGCTTCTTTTTGAGATCCTCCATGTACTTCTTGCAGTTCCTTTTCCGGTGACTGTCTCCTTGCGGTAGAAGCAAACGACATCGATGCCGCCGACCCCTTCTTGCCCTTCTTTGCATTTGAGGCACTCGCGATCTCATCGGGAGTTAACTTCCTCTTGGTGCAAAGCTTCTTGACAGTGGTTTGAGCTTAGCCTTCTGCATCATCATCACATGATGACCGTTTTTCGGATACTCTCCTCATGTCTTGAGCATCCCATTCAATTCAGCGAAGGTTCTATCCATATTGTTCATGTGATAATTCAATATGAATGGCTCGAAGCTCGGAGGGAGCAACGGAGAATGACATCGGTAGCCAACTCTTGGCTAAGGGGAAAACCTAGTTTTCCGGACTCTCAATGTAGCCAATCATTTTTATCATATGCGGACTAACGGGATTCCCTCAACAAGCTCACGCAAACAAGGACTTCGAGGTGTTGAACCTCTCGGTCCGAGCTTGGTTCTCAAACATGCCACGCAGTCCCTGAATAATAGTGTGAGCATCGCTGCTCTCATATTGCTTCTGAAGCTCAGGGGACATTGTAGCAAGCATGAGACAACTTATATCTAGGGCATCATTAGTGTGCTTCTCGTAAGCCCTCCGTGCGTGCGGTGGTATTATTTGGCAAATCCTCGGGATAGGGTACTTCAAGAATGTACTCCTTACGCTCTTGCTTGAGAACAATTCTCAAGTTGCGATACCAATCCATAAAGTTTGTTCCATTTAATTTTTCCTTTTCGAGAATAGATCGCAAATTAAAGGTACTCGGTGTAGTATTAGCCGCCATTTATTCTACAACAGAAAAAGCAAAGTTTAGCACAATGTTTATGCTATGTCTATTGTTAAACAATTTAACATTAGACTCCCATTACGTATTTTCCACCTTCCCTCTAGGTTACATATTGGGTCAAGATCCACATGTTAATTAATTTTCTAGTGAGCTTTGGCATCACTGCTAGAAGATTAATAACATCGGTAAGCAACTCCTTGCTAATCACATATCTATGTGACTCTTGTTGTTGGTGTGGCATCTCCATGCCCCGGCCCCAACCTATGCCCCAAGGCCCAAAACTGTTTGATAGCCTTGTTAAGTAAACCAAATGCTCTGCTTGTATATGTCCGACATATACCCCCTCGTGTTATGATAGAGAATGGCACTCTGCTTTGGCGAGATCCACCATTGACGAGCATAACGGTGACGGGTGCAACATTTGGAAGGGCATCATTACTACTTAATTTTGCGAGGATGCTATCCCATCATACAAACATATCACATATATGAAAGCGGGTAGAATAGCATATAATGAAATAGTATGGCCCCCTTCACATGGTGATCTCCATCTCCATGCCGGTGTAGAGGATCTCCATCTTCATCACCGTTCTTCCAAGTGCCAAATGCTTGATTTCTTCAAACTAAGCTACTACTATAGAAGCTTTAATTGAAGATTACATCGACTCGCAGTCGTGAAAGAATATTACAAGCATTGCACGTATGAAAGAATATTACGAGGATTGAACATATGAAAGAATATTACATGCATCACATGCATCCTATACATACAATAGGGCCATACCATCTCAAAGCATTCTCTGCAAAAAAGTTAGGCATAGAAACGTTTTCTACCTATCGCGAGATACGACACCGAGACGACCTATAAGGGGGTACGCACACGCACCGAGGGCACCGAGACGACCTATAAGGGGAAGCCGCCCCCTCGCGGGCTTCCGGGCAGCGCTCGGAACACCACACGAAATTCATAGATCCAATCTATGAAATCGCTTACGGAAACCATGTCGGCATAATCACATTATGACGTCCCGATACACTATCAAGGGAGATGGTTTGCGTAGGCGCGAGGCAGCTAACAAGATCGGACTACGAGATAGCTTCGGCATAATCACATTATACCGTTCCGATACACTATCAAGGAACGCTATCTCGAAGCCGACTCAAACCGAGTTCTATGGATATTGCTTCGACGTAATCACATTACGTCGTTCAGATACACTATCAAGGAACACAATTACCATGAACTCTCCTCAACAAATCCCATAAAACCGATTGATCTAATCAACCCGTGCACAAAACTTGTTCCAGATCCAATCTAAAACCCGAACTAAGCAAGATTAGCTCTGATACCACTGAAGGGTTACGCGGAGGCTACGCTAGCCGAAAACAAAAACTTTTAACCGCGCAAACCAGGAACACTTGCAAGTAAGGGCCGATAGATCGTTACCGATTGGAGTGTGCAGCGGAAATAGCCAATCAGGGCTATCCGATCTGGAACTATGTAGCCGATTCCCGCAAGCCGACAGCCGATTCTCGGGGACAGCCGATTCGCCAATCAGCTGATTCGCGGAGTCGTCCGGTCACGTTCTTGCGCCTTGCTCCGATGCGCCCGACCGCAGCCAATCCGAAGCCGATCAACAGCGTGCAACGTAGCAGCGCCTCTACCGGTATCCACACGTCCGGGGACAAAACGCCGTACACCCGTGTGCTAGCACGCGATGCAAGGCTAGGGTTTGGCTCGAAAGTGGGGAGGGTTTCCGTGGAGTTTGATCTCGGCGACTTCTAAAGCCGCGTGTGATCAGATTGATTTCGGCGCAATCAATTGACTTGATGTACTACTCAGCTCTCCACCCCTCACCCCTTTATATAGAGTTGGCCGGCGGGACTCGTGGCCGATCGGGACTCTATTTTGAATCGGATCCTATCCGAATCTCATAGAGTTGGCTGCCCATACGTCGTAAGCCCATAGGACTCTATCCGATCGGATCCCTATCCGATCGAGCCGTATTCGAGTCCAACTCGAATGTTTGTTCTTATCCCCTTAAGTGTGCGACCCTGTAGGTTCAGGTATACTCGGTTTCGACTATAGTCTAACTTAGCCGATCGTCGGCTCGAGTCCAACTCAGCCGACACATCAACGGCGCCTAGTAGCGCATATTGACACCATAGTATACAAGAAAATAATATCGGCTCTAAACCTGTAATGTGTACACAAATCCCTTTGCCTCACGATACCGGTTAAGCTATAGGCAAGATGTGTGCCATCCCTTCAATAGCTTAACCATTCACTCGGACCGTCTTGGATTATCTGCATTTGATTGACTCCTCAATCAACTTAGCATGGCCATGCATTTCCATAATCCATTACCTCGAGGGGCCCAGAGATATCTCTCCAAAGGAGGGGCAAATTCCATCTTGATCACTCACATCCCACTCCATGTTTCATAGCAAACCCGAAAACTACCTTTATAACTACCAGTACGGAATAGCGTTTGGTAGTCCCAAAGTAGGCTACTACACATGTTGGAATCCATGGTGATCTCAGGTCTAAGGACTTTGTACCAACACTACACGAGACCAACTAATGGCACATTAATTCTGTAGTGTCTCATGGTGGGTCTATCCAACAATGTGTTTTCTAACACATATGTCCATGTTTATTGATTTGGTATCTCCATACCTATGATGTATGAGACATGATCATCAATCAATAAACATGCCGATCTTAGTATCATATTTGTTCCAACAATATGACATATGATCGGGATCATTTAGAAATAGATTCATACATATAGAGTCTCATAAATAAGTCACGTACTTATTGATCAATACAAGATGTCTATTTCACGGAACTGAATAACACTTTATTCATAAATACATAAACATTGACGTGATATCCAACATCTCCATGTTGCCTCTAGGGCATATCACTAACAAATCCAACTCCTTAGCTTGACACGTCGACTTCGGGTAAAATCTGGGCCGTCGGATCTCCGGAAGGGCGAGCGATGGCTTCACAACTTCCGTCGTCCACTCTGAGGAACTCATCGAAAGGTCACACCACCTTTCCCATCTCAACTGTCAGGACTGCTTGACACTTTGGAAAGGGCAGGATGCCAAAAGATTTGATGTGATACCGCGACTCCCTAGTCCTCGCGCCATATCCAAGAAATAGCAGAGAATGCCAGAAGACTTAGCTTCGATATTAGCAAAACCCCATTTTGGTCGGGTTCTTCCCGACTCGGGGCAGGCTTCCAAGCTAGCCCTCGGTTGGAGTCGAGGCTATCGTATGCCCTCGGGCAGTAGTCTTGACCATATCCATGTTCTTCACCGCCCCATGGGCGGTGACCTTGACGACTCGAGTGTGGGCTTCCGAGCTAGTCCACAAGTGAGGTCGGAGCAGTCTCGAGCCCCAGGGCCTATAGCCCCAAACACCTCACCCATTCTCACTGCCTTTGGGCAGTGAACTCTCTAACTCGGGGGCTAAAGGCCAAGTAGCCTCTCCCTCGGTCGAAACAGGGACTGCCAAATGCCTCCAGGGAACATACCTGTACGACTCGGCCAAACCCCTCTTGGAGGACCTCGAGCGCCGCTCACATCATCGGGAGGTTGGTAAAATGCACTTGATGATTTGACCCTAGGCTCGAATGTGCCATTCGACCCAAGGCTCGGGGCTACACTTGCCGAGTAACTTGGGCGGTGCACCAGCAGATCATCGGCTCACAAGAACTGCTAGTGATCAACACCTTGGAAGAAAGCTTGACCCTAAGGCTGAATGTTCCATTCGCCCTTAGGCTCGGGGGCTACACCTAGCAGGCGCACCTGGGCGGTGCACCTACCAAAATCTTGGCTCAAAGCTCCAAGGATTACGAGAAGGCATTGCTCCGAAGGAACTCTGACCCTAAGGATTGATATTTCATCCTCCTTAGGCTCGGGGCCTGCTATGGGAGGTGTCACCCCGGGTGCCTCAAAAACCCGAATGAACCTCAACAGAAGTCAGGCCGAGTGTCCTCGGGATGTGACCGAGAGCCCGACTCCCCCAGGGGTTGGGCATGCCGGCCTTCCCCCGAGTTCGACCTCGGCCCATTTTCTCGACTTCGACTCGTCCCCCGACCTCAAGCATCCTCAGGAGGAAACTTGGCAGGCAAGGAGGAAGAGGGAGAAGAAAACTCGACAGCTTTTGACACCTCTTGGCAACACAGGAGCAGGGTCCTAGGGCTAGCAGGAGCACAAGACACCCACGGTGTACAGGACCTAGCAGACCAGCATGTACTTTATTAGATATTCTTTGTACCCCACTTGTGGAGATTGTGGCAATCGGGTATCTACATGGCAAGCTTATCCGACTGGAGGTAGGGATAGATTGCGCCTGCTATATCTGTAAGCCGAACTTGACTTGGGTGTTACGGTTGCCGATAGAGATAAGGCAATCGGCCTATAGTCACGGTTTGGTAAGATTGAGGAATCCGTCTTAGAGTAAGATAGGGTTTCCGACTTGTAAACCTTTCCTCCCCAGACTATATAAGGGGGGTAAGGGGCGTCCCTTGAGGGATATCTTAGACTTGATCAGATTCTAGATCTGAGATACGACTTCATAAGCGAGAGCTTTAGATCACGAGATCAATAAAGATACTCGGCGGATTGAATCCACCGAAACAGGAGTAGGGTATTACCTCACGAGAGGGCCTGAACCTGTCTAAACCTTCTTCTTCTTCTAACCCATTGTGCTTGGCGATCTCGACTGCGACCCCAGAAAATATATTGCCGAAACCAAGTTTCGACAGTTGGCGCGCCAGGTAGGGGACCGCGCGTCGAGACTTCTTCAACAATCTCGCCGACAAGCGTGATGGGATCTCCTTCAAGACTCGGCGACTTTGCCGCCAACTTCGCCGGCGACTCCTCCTTCGACTCGGAGTCGAACCAGTCGAAGGGAAAGACCTACTTGGCCCCGTTCGGGCTCCCCAACAGCGCCGAGATCTTCGACAACATCTTGAAGACCAAGATGCGATCCACCTTCTCCGACGACGGACTTCACTCGGCGCCATTCGGATTACCGGACGCCGCCGAGATCTGCGCCAATCTTCTCGCCTCCCCAACGGAAGCAATCTACTCGGTGAAGACCTCTCGGTGCCGTTTGGGTTACCAAACGTCGCCAAGATCTACAGTCAACTGCTCTCCCCCGAGTTGGCGGCGATCCACTCGGAGCCTAATCCCCCAAGCTCCGACTTGGACTGGAGCGATCCAGATCCGAATTTCCCAGGATCAAGGGAGGTCGCTGTCATCCTCCCGTCCTTCGGCTCCTGCTCATCTTCAGAGCTCAACGGATACCTCAGCTGCGCCGGCTTCGACAATCTCTACGGCATCCCTTCCGACGAAGCCGACAACTCCGACTGCCATATGGACTGCGAGCCGAAGTGCTTCGACGTCCTCATGGCCGAGCCGGATGAGTCCGACTCAGCCATGGCCAGAAGGCTTGCCGAAGAGGAGCGAGCTAGAGTGGAGCTTGAGCGCAAGACAGCCGAGGAGGAGAAACAACGCAAGGATGAAGCTGACAAAAGGAAGCAGGATCTACGTGTAGCCGGACGATCTGCCCAGGAGGCCATCCTCCAAACATGGGTTCGCAACACCAACGTCTTCCAGACACCACAGCAGAACGCTGTCGCCGCACTCACGCTCTTGGACACCGTCATGGAGACGGCTCCGGCCAACGTGACTCCTATACTTGATAAAATCAAGACCATCGTCGCTGCCACGGCTAACGGCCCTCCCACCACTTCGGCGCGAAGGCCGACTGAATCCGTGGCCGAAACGCCGGACAAGAGTCGGCTCCCACCTCTAAAGTCAGGACACTACAGGAGGCCCAAGCCGGCTCGGTCGACAACCAGGCCAAGAGGCCCACCTCGCGAGTCCACGCCGAGGCACCAAGAGCGGACGGCCGACTCCGCGACAAACGACACGGACGTCCACCCGTCCACCACCGAGTCCGCCGCAACAGTTCCAGCTACCCAACCGGCCAACGAAGACCCCGCCGAGTGATCCGCGGGAAGTCCTGACCGCCGCTACCAAGAGCGCGACCGTCGCACTCGGGAAGATCGGAGGGATCACCCGATAGCGGCGACGATGGAGTACCGGCCTTCACTCAGGAGCTTCGCCGAGTGCATTGGCCGAGTGGCTTTAAGCCTACAGGATTGAAAGGTACGATGGCAAGACCGACCCCGAATCTTGGTTAGCTGTATATACCCTTGCCATCCGAGCCGGTGGCGACAACAAAGCCATGGCCAACTACGCCGTGGCCCTCGCCAACTCGGCCGAAATTGGCTCACGAGCCCGCCAAGAGGCTCAATCGGCTCGTGGAGCGAGGCGAGGGACCACTTCATCGCCAACTTTCAAGGCACCTTCGAGAGGCCCGGCACACACTTCGACCTCTACAACGTCATCCGAAGCCGGACGAGCCCCGAAGGATTATATTCGTCGCTTCTCCGAGAAGCGCAACAAGATTCCGAACATCACCGATGACATCATCATCGCCGCCTTCCAGAAGGGAGTCCGGGATGAGCTGCTTATCGGCAAGTTCGGGCGCAAACCACCGAGGACGGTGAAACAAATGTTCGAGACGGCGAACTCATACGCCAAATCGAACGACGCCATTAAGGCCGCCCGTCAAGACCGGCCCGACGAAGGGAGGACAAGCAAGCGGGAGGAAGCCGAAATCCTAAGAAGGATGGCGGCAACAACGGCAACCAAGGCCGAGAAAGATCGCAAGCGCCGATCCGAAGACCTAGTGGCCGCGACCTCCAATACTCAACGCCGTCCCGAGTCGCCGCCTACGACGCCATCATGAACGCCCAATGCACCCACCATCCGAATCACAAGCACGCGGCGAAGGACTGCTTTATCTACAAGCAGTTCGCTGAACAGTACGCGGCGCAACTCAACAAGAAGCCGACTGACGAGGCTGGCCCGTCCGGCACCAAGAAGAGCAACGCGGCTGAAAACGCCGAACCCTTTCAAGACCCAGTGGGGGAGCTCAACCACATCTTCGGAGGCCCGCTAGCCTATGACTCCAAGAGGAAACAAAGCTAACGGCGGGAGGTCAATGCGGCTCAACCCGAAGTCCCTCGGTATCGCAATGGTCGGAAGTTGCCATCACTTTTGACCGCTCGGATCATCCGACCGAGTGGTCCACCGGGACGCTATCCACTCGTCCTGGACCCCGTGGTCCGCAACATCGAGCTTAAGCGCGTCCTCATCGATGGGGGCGCGCCCTCAACATCTGTTTGCCAAGACCATGGATGAAATGCAGATCCCGAGGGCCGAACTCAAAGCAAGCTCAGCCCCTTCCACGGAGTTATCCGGGGCTATCTTCAACACCACTCGGGCACATCTCCCTCCCAGTCACCTTCGGAGCCCGAGAGAACACGGAGAACGTCACCTTCGAGGTGGTCGACTTCGAAACAGCATATCATGCCATCATCGGAAGGCCTGCGCTTGCCAAGTTCATGGCGATCCCTCACTACACTTACCTCTGCATGAAGATGCCGGGTCCCAACGGCGTCATCACTCTTCGCAGCGACGTGAAGCAAGCCTTCACTGCGACAAGGAGAGCTGCGACATGGCCCAATCTCGCGAGAGATTACGTGGCCAACAAGAAGTCCGATTGGCTGCATCAACTTCGGCGGAGGGCGAAGTCCCGCGAAGAAGATAGCCAAATCGGGATCCGGCGACGCCAAGACTAAGAAGATCTCCCTTGATTCGTCTGATCCCTCCAAAACAGCTGTAATCGGCGCCGACCTAGATCCTAAATAGGAAAGCGTGCTCGTCACCTTCCTCCAAAATAATAAAGATGTTTTTGCTTGGAAACCATCTGATATGCCTGGAATTCCTAGGGAGGTGATCGAGCACTCTTTGAACGTCAAAGATGACGCCAAACCAATAAAACAACGATTACGCGAGTTCGCACGGGATCGAAAAGACGCGATCAAAGAAGAACTTGCAAAGCTCTTGGCTGCCGGCTTCATTAAAGAAGTCCTTCATCCTAACTGGTTAGCAAACCCAGTCCTGGTCCGCAAGAAGACGGGGCAATGGCGCATGTGTGTCGACTACACCGACCTCAACAAAGCCTGCCCCAAAGATCCGTTCGGGCTGCCTCGCATCGACCAAGTCGTCGACTCCACAGCCGGCTGCGAACTCCTAAGTTTCTTGGATTGTTACTCGGGCTATCACCGGATCGGTTTGAAAGAATCCATTGCTTGAAGACATCTTTCATCACGCCGTTCGGGGCCTCTTGCTACATCACCATGCCTTTCGGCCTGAAGAACGCCGGAGCTACATACCAACGCATGATCCAAAGATGCTTCCAGACGCAGATCGGCAAAAACGTTGAAGCTTATGTCGACGATGTTGTCATCAAGACCAAGCAGAAAGAAGACCTGATCGCCGACTTAGAAGAAACCTTTGCAAACATCCGGGCCTTCGAATGAAGTTGAACCCGGAGAAGTGCACCTTCGGCGTCCCATCGGGCAAGCTGCTCGGCTTCATGATATCACACCGCGGCATTGAAGCAAATCCGGAGAAGATCAACGCAATCTTAAACATGAAACCCCCGAGTAACCAGAAGGACGTCCAAAAGCTCACTGGCTGCATGGCGGCGCTAAGCCGTTTCATATCCCGACTCGACGAACGAGGCATGCCCTTCTTCAAACTCCTAAAGAAGACAGACGACTTCCAGTGGACCACAGAAGCCGACAAGGCCTTTGAAGATTTCAAAGAATTCCTTACCACGCCACCCGTCCTGGCTCCGCCTCAACCCCAGGAACCCCTGTTGCTGTACGTTTCAGCCACTCACCAAGTGGTTAGTACGGTCCTTGTGGTTGAACGAGAAGAAGAAGGACGGGCCCAGAAGATTCAAAGGCCAATTTACTTTGTGAGCGAAGTATTGGCAGGAGCCAAAACCCGATACCCTCAGGTACAAAAATTGCTTTATGGTGTTCTAATAACCGCGAGGAAATTGGCACACTACTTTCAGGGTCACTCGGTCACCGTCATCACCTCTTTTCCACTCGGCGACGTCATCCACAACCGCGAGGCAACCGGGCGCATCGCCAAGTGGGCCCTAGAACTGATGCCGCTGGACTTAACTTTTAAGCCCAGGACGTCCATTAAGTCACAAGCCTTAGCGGACTTCCTGGCCAAGTTGACTGAACAGCAAGAGCACGTGCCCCGAGAAGACCTCCAACACTGGACCATGTACTTCGACGGATCCAAGAGGATCACCGGCCTGGGAGCAGGAGTTGTGCTGATCTCCCCGACTGGGGAAAGGCTAAGATATGCCCTTCACCTCCACTTCTCCGCCTCACACAACGTCGCCGAATACGAAGCTCTTGTACATGGACTGCGCCTCGCAGTCTCACTCGGGATCCGTCGGCTTATTGTGAAAGGCGACTCCCAGCTGGTCGTCAATCAAGTGATGAAGGACTGGTCCTGCTTAAATGACACTATGGAGGCCTACCGACAAGAGGTCCGCAAGCTTGAGGACAAGTTTGATGGGCTAGAACTCTCACATGTCCTGAGACATAACAAGGAAGCTGCCGATGAGCTAGCACAATTCGGATCCAAGCGCGAAGCTGCTCCAACAGATGTCTTCATCGAACATCTTTACGAGCCAACCGTCATGGCAAAGACAGCTCCCAACGAGCAAACCACGAACGAAGTCACCATGATCGATACCGACTGGAGGACGCCGCTCATCAAATTCTTGACCCAGCAAGAGCTGCCGGATGACCGGGATGAAGCAGAACGCGTCCGGCGTCGTTCCCAAGCGTACGTCATGGTCGACTCTGATCTATACAAGAGAAGCCCCTCCGGAATTCTAATGAGGTGCATCACACCCGAAGAAGGGAAACAATTACTCCAAGATATCCACTCGGGCATATGCGGAAGCCACGCGGCGGCACGCACTCACGTCGGCAAAGCTTACAGCAAGGATTCTTCTGGCTCACCGCGGTCTCCGACGCGGACAAAGTCGTAAGAACCTGCGAAGGCTGCCAGTTTTTCGCCCGACAAAGCCATGTCCTGGCCCAGGAGCTTCAAACAATCCCACTTTCCTGGCCGTTCGCGGTATGGGGGCTGGACATGGTTGGCCCTTTCAAGAAAGCTCCAGGAGGTTTCACACACCTCTTCGTCGCAATCGACAAGTTCTCCAAGTGGAATGAAGCCAAGCCGGTTGCCACAATCACTGCTGACAAAGCGCGAGACTTTTTCCTCAACATCGTGCACCGCTTCGGCATCCCAAACAGAATCATAACTGATAATGGGACTCAATTCACGGGAGGCATCTTCAAGGAATTCTGCGAAGACTTCGGAATCAAAATCTGCTATGCATCAGTAGCCCACCCTAAAAGCAATGGGCAAGTCGAGCGAGCAAACGGCATGGTCCTTCAAGGCATCAAGGCTCGCGTTTTCGACCGGCTAAGCCCTTACGCCGGCAAGTGGGTCCAAGAACTTCCCTCGGTTCTATGGTCGCTGCGAACCACACCCAGTCGGGCCACCGGCCAGACTCCTTTCTTTTTGGTCTATGGCGCAGAAGCCATGTTGCCAAACGAGATGGAGTACGAGTCCCTCCGGGTCCGCAGCTTCAATGATGAACGCTACGACCCCGACCGAGTGGATGACCTCACCCGATTGGAAGAGGCCCACGAAGCAGCTCTCATCCAGTCGGCCAAATACCTTCAAGGGCTCGGAAGATACCACGGTCGCAACGTGCGAGCACGAGCTTTCATTGTTGGCGACCTGGTTCTACGCAAGATCCAGACCACCAAAGACCGACACAAGCTATCTCCCTTATGGGAAGGACCGTACATAATCGCCGAAGTAACTCGGCCGGTGCTTACGGCTAAAGTGCAAAGACGGGTCCATGGTGGAGAACTCCTGGAACATCGAGCACCTTCGACGATTTTACGCCTAATTTGGCTAAGGCCTCATGTTTTCCTTGACTGCCAACCTCAAGCAAGATGACTTCTTGAGCTAGCGTCGGGGCGATACACATATCAATAAAGCTCAAATTTTCCTCATCAAATTTTTGTGCACAATTTGGATTATCATTGTTTAATGTCCTTCGACTCGGGCTCGGTGTCTAAGGACGAGAGTTTTCCGATGACCTAATCAAGCCTAGGCTTGATGACAGCCAGACGAAAACTACTCAAGAAATTTCACGCAAAAGCTCGAATCAAGGCATTGACATAAATAAACTAAAAATAGTCACAAAGATTCCACGTCAGAACGTTCCAGTTACATGACATTAACAAAGCAAAGTTAGAATACAGATCAGAGCTTGAAGTTTTTTACTACATCCAAAGATATCTTCTTCGCCGCCTCTTGCGCCTCGCTTAGCATATCTAAGGCCTGCTCGTCCGTTGTTCCCTCAGCGAAGCCCTCCTCGACTGAATGGATATCCACTCGGGGGTAGAGGGACTTGGTCTGTGCAAGAGCCAGACCAGCCCCCATGTTGGCCGCTTCGGTGATATTCTTCAAGTACTGTTCGGGAGCCAGCCGAAGCTTGTCGAAGTTCTCGATTGGCTCCAGCGAACTGGCCCCAACTCCTTGATCAAACAAGGATGCCAAGATCGGCGTGGCGGCATTGGCGACCTCTTCCCGTATCTCGTCGCTGGACTTGATCCGCCCAAGTAAGACGTCGTATTGGGCTCGGGTCTTCATCTTATAAGCTGCAAGGAGTCCCAGATCATTCAAAGCACTCGGAAATAAAGCAGCACATGAAATTCAACTTCAAAGAAGGTTACCTTCAAATTCGGCCTCCACCTCGGCCTTGTCAAGGTTGACCGCTTCCAGCCGGACTTGAAGCGAGTGGACTTCCGAAGAATTTTCTACGACGAAAGAAGATTATCAATAGCCAAGATCAACATAAGAATCATAATGAAGCTAGGAGAGGCGGGCTTACTTCTGATTGATCCGCGGAGGTCGAGGTTCGCTTCCCGAAGCTCCGAGATCTCCCTCCTTAAAGCGGCCTCCCTTGATGCGGCCTCCTCCCGAGTGGCCTTCAGCTGTCGCTGAACGTCCTCCAAGGAGTTTAAGTGGGGGACTAGCTTCTCCAGCACTTCGGATTTTGCCATTGAGCGGCAATATTCTTTCTGCATGCGAAAGCAGAAGAATGATCGGCGAAGGATAACGAAGATATAAACAAAAAGAAAGACGAAGGCTTACGTTGAGCGGTCGGGTCGCCTCATTTAGGCTCTCGACAAGGGCATCCCTTTCATCTTTTTCGGCTTGTCGGTCTAGGATGATTGCTGTCTCTCGCCTTCGAGTCCCGCCACTCGATTCGATCGGAGGAACCCGGGTCTCGAAGACGCAACACAGGGATCTCTTCTACCGTGGCGGCAAACAAGAAAGACCAATGAAGACATGAAGGATTCAAAATTGAAAGAACAAAGGAATGCTTCGAAGCAAGTCTCACCGGTTTCGGTGGCTGCCTGCCTAGGTGGGGCCGCCGGGCTCTTCCTCTTCTTCGGGCTGCAGAGTGACCCCCGATCGGGCGCTTGGGCCGCGGCCGTGGGTTCCCGGCGGTGGCTGGTTTCTAGTCGGGATATCCCGACTGGCAGTCGGGGGCTCCTTCCTAGGGCGCTCTCCTTCGAGGTGAAGGATGTTTCTCGAACGCTCGCACTCGGTTGCGGGCTCGGGGTTTTGGCTCGATGGCCTTGGCACTTCGGGAGCAGCGGCCGGGGTTGGTCCTTCATCCCCTCCGACAGGATCTATATCCTGGGGCCTCCTGCGAAAGTGAATACAGCAAAGATAAAGAAAAGTTTCCAGCAAAAGAGTTCGAACTTCGGTTTCAGAGCTTACCTGGATGACCGGCGGATCTTTGGTGCCGTCCGCGGCGATCGCCTTAGAGGCGGGTTCTCGACTGGAGGAGCCGGGACGTCGTCATCCGAATCCTCGATGATCAACCTCCTTTTGCTCGCGCGCTTGTTCGAGTCCTCACTGCGCTGCCCGCTTCCCGATTGGATCGGCTTGGATTTTGATCCCGCCGCGCTTCTTGGCGGGCGACGCGGCGCGTCATCATGAGCCACCTTATATGGCTTGGAGGTGATAGAGGCGTTTTCTGCGAGAGAGAAAAGTGTGACATTAAGAGATAAGACGTCAAGATTGAAAGATACTAAAAAGCAACCGTCGGCTTACGGAGGAGGAGGTCGGTGGATGCTGAATGGAAGAACTGGCAGGATGAGGGCCCGCTCAACTGAAATCCCAGATGAGAAGAGTTTGTACATCCGAATCTTCAAGATCTCGTATGTGAGTGGATCCGGGTCTTCCCGATTGGGGTCCGTCCCGCCTTCATACTCGAAGGTCGGCTTCGACCGCTCCTTGATCGGCGCCAGTCGGCACCTGATGAAATGCCGAGTGATTTGTTCCCGCGAAGATTCTTCTTCTTCATCGCCGGGATCTTCGCGAGCGGATCATTGGCTTCGTCCCAATCTTGGGCTACGGGACGGTACTCCAAGATGGCTTGGGGACAGGAGGAAGACCAACAAAGGCGGGCAGACTGGGTTCGAGATTGTTAATGTAGAACCAGCCCGCGTGCCAGCCTTTGTTGGAAGATTTCAAAGGGAGAGAAAAGTAGTCTTTGCGGAGAGATCCGCGAAGCTGGAAGCCTGCCCCGCCAACAACACAAGGTTGGTCCTTGTTTGGATGGGGTTTCAGATAAAACATACGATGGAATAGATTGAAGTGAGGAAGAATGCCAAGAAAGGCTTCACACACATGAATAAAGAGGGCTATGTGAAGCATCGAGTTTGGGTTCAGATGATAGAGGTGAAGTCCATAGTAGTCCAGAAGCCCCCGAAAGAACTCGGAGGTGGGAAGGCTGAACCCGCAATAGAAAAAGGAAGTAAAGACAACGAGCTCACCGGTGTTTGGGGTCGGGAAGTCCTCCCCCGCCGCCGGGCGCCATCCCACAAGTTCCTTCGGCGGAAGCACGCCGTGCTTTACCATCTCCTTGAGGGTGTATTCCCTCACATCCGAGGTGGCCCATTGGTCGAACGGAATCCTCTTCTCCTCTGCCATGAGAGCGAGGTTGTTGGGGAGCGGATCTGGCTGAGAAAGGTTAGATCTTGGGCGATGGGATGTGGGAGATTTGGCTGCGGAAGCTAGTAGTCGCAGCAAGCGAGCTTCTTGACGGATGGACTGAGGAGCGCGCAAGCCTAGGGTTCTCCGCAATAAACTGATGAGCAGTATTGCACCTCGTGTCTTTATAAGAAAGATTTGAGGGTTGCGCTAGGTTTTCTGGTGAGTGGGCCGAGCCCATAAGAAAATCTACGGCCCAGCTGAGGTGTGGTCCGATACGTGTCCTTAGGGACTTAAGCGGATGAGCTTAAGCGGATTTGCCACTGGCAATATGCGCGTGTCCGGTGCCCAATACCTTTAAAGATCCTTCCATACCGCGGTTTGCCTGACTTCATGAGAAGCTGGCACGATGCAATTTGGAAGGTGACCAACAGCTGAGTTTTTATAGCTGCCTTGGTGAACAAGGGCTGTTTGGTTTTTTGGCATTCGGTCGGGTAATCTTACCAATGCTGTTTATTTTCCACCTTGGTGAAGATCTTTATGAGATTGAGATCAGTATTATGGCAAAAGCTATTTAATAACTTGGTCGTATTTTTCATATGATTGAAAGAATTTGTTTTCCCATGAGGGATGAATGAAATATTTATTCCGGGATTACTCGGGCAAATCCACTCGGATGAACAAGAGTTTACCGAGTGCTTTTTACCCATGAGGGATGATTGAATTATTTGCTTTGAGATGACTCGGGCAAATTCACTCGGATAAGTGTGAACTTGCTGAGTAATGAGATTTCTATGATTGCTTTAGCATGAGCTAGGCATCTACATGAGAATAATTTTTTATGGTTCTTGACTATATGCTTAGCCTATTTTTGACTAACCACATAGTCGGGGGCTACACCTAAATTAGGTGCATCGGGAGATGCACCTAGATATTTATTTTTGAGAAAATTTTTTAGATATTTTCAGCCCTTCACAGTCTTTGGAGCTACTCAGGAAGATTCAGGCAGAGATGATTGAATCACTCGGCGCCAAAAGCACTCGGTCAAAGAGATTTTTGGTTGAGTGCTGTTTTGGTCGAAGCTGAGTTGTCTCGTCGGCGAAAGGACTCGGGGGCTCTTGTGGAGATTGTGGCAATCGGGTATCTACATGGCAAGCTTATCCGAGGAGGTAGGGATAGATTGCGCTGCTATATCTCGTAAGCCGAACTTGACTTGGGTGTTACGGTTGCCGATAGAGATAAGGCAATCGGCCTATAGTCACGGTTTGGTAAGATTGAGGAATCCGTCTTAGAGTAAGATAGGGTTTCCGACTTGTAAACCTTTCCTCCCCAGACTATATAAGGGGGGTAAGGGGCGTCCCTTGAGGGATATCTTAGACTTGATCAGATTCTAGATCTGAGATACGACTTCATAAGCGAGAGCTTTAGATCACGAGATCAATAAAGATACTCGGCGGATCGAATCCACCGAAACAGGAGTAGGGTATTACCTCACGAGAGGGCCTGAACCTGTCTAAACCTTCTTCTTCTTCTAACCCATTGTGCTTGGCGATCTCGACTGCGACCCCAGAAAATATATTGCCGAAACCAAGTTTCGACACCACTGTTTGTCTCTCTTAGTCTTAGCTTTTCTTGGCCCCCAAGTTCATCTGTTCCTGCCCCCTTGAGGTATAAAAGGCAGTGCAGGGGGGCTGAGGAGGACGCTGTCCAGATTCCCTCTCACGCTTGTAACTCTTGTTCATCATCCACCCCAGAGAAAGAACACCACACACTGGACGTAGGCCTATTATCCTTCGGGAGGGCTGAACCAGTATAAACTCTTGTGTCTTGTTTCTTGGCTCATCTTAGGGTTCGAGTCGACCATTTGATCAATCGGAGGACATCTTCTATACCAAACTCTCTTCTACCTCCTCGGCAACCCCCCTTGGTGGACTGCCGACCCACCCGTCGACACTTTCCAAGAATGAAACTTCCAAATTCATCTCCATCTTAGAAAAGCATCGATTTGTTCTAGGCTACTCACTCCAAGACCTCAAGGGAATCAGTCCCACTCTCTGTACCCATCGCATCCCTACAGACCCAACTCTCACACCTTCTAGGGAACCTCAAAGGAGGTCAAATAATGCGATGCGAGAGGTGGTGAAAAAAGAGGTCTTGAAACTCCTTCATGTCAGGATAATTTATCCCGTTCGCTATAGTGAGTGGGTTAGCCCAGTTCATGTAGTGCCAAAGAAGGGTGGCATGACGGTCGTTGCCAATTGTCAGAATGAATTAATTCCACAACACACTATCACTGGATTGAGAATGTGCATAGATTATCAAAATCTTAACAAGGCAACAAAGAAAGATCACTTTCCGCTTTCCTTCATCGATGAGATGTTGGAACGGTTAGCGAATCACTCTTTCTTTTGTTTCCTTGATGGGTATTCTGGCTATCATCAAATTTTCATCAATCCCGACGACCAAAGTAAGACCACCTTCACATGCCTCTATGGAATGTATGCCTATCGCAAGATGTCTTTCGGGTTGTGCAATGCACCCGCATCGTTCCAAAGGTGTATGATGTCTATCTTCTCAGACATGATCGAGCAAATCATGGAAGTTTTCATGGACGATTTCTCCGTCTATGGAAAAACTTTTGATCATTGTCTCGAGAACTTAGATAAGGTATTACAAAGGTATAGAAAGAAGGATCTGGTACTTAATTGGGAGAAGTGTCATTTCATTGGCACCTTGTGTCTGAAAGAGGGATAGAGGTGGATAAAGCTAAAATTGATGTCATTGAAAAGCTTCCACCTCCTATCATTGTCAAGGGAATCCGAAGCTTCTTAGGTTATGCAGGTGTAGACGACCAAATTTGGTAACAGAATCCCTGAGTTCAAGGCTGAGATTGAAGCGGAATCGGATCGGGAAGTGATCTGCGGAGAAACAGAGGCCGCATCGGCTACGACTAAATCGGCTGGGAGACCAGTCGGCTAAGGCTGAATCGGCCAGGACAACCGATAGCCGATTCCGATTCAGAGAAGAAGATGGAATCGTTTCCGATAAAGAAGCTTGAAGATAAAAGGAAGGTTCGGTTCTCAAATGTTCGTTAAGATATTTCCATCTATGGATAGAGTCCTGTAATGGCAATTGTATCTGTAAAGTAAGGATTTGTTTACATGTTCCATTTGTAATACGACATGGCGCTGTGTCCCGAGATATTGTCGTACTGTAAATAGTAGATAAGGTAGAAATCGTGTTCTACACGGACTTTGTTACGCCTGGGTATAAATAAGACTCGAGGGCTCTTTGTAAAAACACAGCCATCAATACGAACTCGGCGCATCGCCAAACTTTTTTCTTTTAGACGAGTTCTTGATCTCGCTTCGGGCTGCATCGATCTCGATCTCCAAGCAAGGTAATTACTTTTCATTAGCGGTTTGTATCGTCGAAATTAGTGCTTACATCGTCATGATACTCTAGTTTTGATGTTATGAACTGCACAAATTATCATATACGACATATAATCTACAGCAATATCTAGATCTATCTCACCGTCAGCTGGTTTCTCTCGGGAGACAGTAGCGATAGAGCTAGATCTAGATGTTGAACCAGATTATATGTTGTATCCACCGTCTTGAGGGGTTTACATCAGTTTTTATAGATCTGATACTTCTTTTTGTACTTAATGTTGCATCATATTGATCTATTAAGTCGCTTTTAGAACTATTAAGATCTATTCGACTAGACGTTTATTTTTAGAGACAGTCTTAGGGCTTTCAGCGGGCCTTATATATTTTAATTATCTTTATAGTTATATTCACTATTAGATATATTAAAACTGCCTTTTATATCAAGATCTTAATCTATCGAAGTGCCCTAAGCCGATGTCAATCCGTCATGCTATGCTGACAGCCAATTGATCTAGGTTTAGCGCATTTAGATTAGATTAATATCTTTTTATAAAATGTATTAGAGTATTAGCCGATTCACATTAGATCTGCAGTATCGGCTAAGTTATCAACATAGATAATTTCTACCCTAACACGCTTTTAACCTAAGTGATTTATACTGTCTCGGCATAGCCGTTCTATCTCAATCACTTAGTTTAAGTGTGCTTTGGGATAGTAATTATATATAAATTGATGCCTTCAGCCAATCCTGTAGAATCTAATTTTAACTTAATGCCTATTTCTTGTTTCTTGTTGGTTACATGATCAAACCAACTGGCACGCCTTAATCACCGAAGGTAGCCAAGAACGGACCTGCACTGGAGTTAAGCAGATCTCCCTGGCCAGCACGTGGGAAAAATTTTTTGTCAACAGCGGGGTTCTATCATCGGTTCATTAAGGATTTCTCTCAAATTGCTAGACCCCTCTATTGATGAGAAATTTTCCCATGCACTGGCCTGAGAGATTTTATTTACTCGAGCGCAGTTTCAAATTGGATTGCCTTCGGGATTCAGGGCGTGCCAGTTGGTTTTATCCTATAACCAACAAGAAAAAAAATAGGCAATTTAGTTAAGATTAGATCCTACTCGATCGACTATAGATATTCATAATATATAATCACTATCTCAGAGTGCATTTAGATTAAGTGACTGGGATAGATCGGTAGCATACCGAGACAGTATAAATCACTTATATCTAAAAACACATAAGGATAATAATTGTATACATTTATAGCCTGACCGATGTCGTAGATCTAATGTGAATCGGCTACTACTCCGATACAACTTTATACTAAGATATTAATCTGAGCTAAATATACTAAAAAGGATCAATCGTCTGTTAATATAGCTTAACAGATTGATAACAAGCTTAGTGCATTTAACTATATTAAGATCTTAATATAAAATGCAGCTTTAACACATCTAGAATAAATAAATCATGTAAGATGGCTAAAACAGGTAAGATTGGCCGAAACTCCAATACTATCTCTAATAGCAGCCATTGTGCCAAACAGATTTATATGGTTCTAAAAGCGACTTAATAGATCAAATTGATGCAGCATTCAGTACAAAAGGAAGCATGCAATCTAGATAAACCAAGAAAACATTTCAAGATGGTAGATACGCTACATAACCCAAATCAACCCCAAAACCTAACCCTATCGTCTGTCATCCTCGGATAGATGTTAGCCGATCGTGAGTCAGATCGAAGCATTGATCTAGCTTATATAGTGTATATGATAAATTAAGTAGGTTGCAATAACAAGATTAGAGTATCATAACGATGGAAGCAGTAACAACGAGAGCACAAACTGCTTGTAACAAGGATTTACCTTGCTTTGGAGATCAGAACCCAATGCAGTCCAATGCGAGGCAAGAACTTGTCGAGATTACAAGTACGAAAAAAAGGGTGGCGATGCACCGAGATTGTATTGATTGATTCGATGATACTAAATTACAAACCTTCGGGCTGTATTTATACCCGATTACAACAAAGTCCTTGTAGAACACGACTTGTATCTTATCTACTATTTAAAGTACGACAATATCCTGGGACAGGGTCCCCTACCGTGATACATAAGGAATATATACAAAATATCCTAAATTAAAGATACAATTGCCGTTTCAAGACTTTATCCGTAGATGGCAATATCTTTGAAGCATTTGGAAACCAAATCCAATGATTATCTTTTCGGGATTGGTCTCATCTGCTCACCCAAATGAAATCGGTTGTATCGGTTGCCCTGTCCGATTCGGACTCAGCCGACTAGCTCCTTAGCCGATTCGGACTCAGCCGACGCTGCCTCTGTTTTCGAGAATCATGCGCTCCTTCAATTCCGCTTCAATCCTTGCTTCAAACTTTGGTTGTTAACACATGCCCCCCAAGTCTACGATATTGATAATGTTATGGATTTTGCGCGATTCTATCCTTCGAGAAAACCTAGAGCATTTCCGTTTTGGCCGTTATCACACCTCTTCAAATAACACCTAAGTGCACCAAAAAACTTATGTCGTTACTTGCCCACTCAACACCCTCAGCCAGAAAATCCCTAAAACCCTTCCGGCGATCTTTCCGGAGTTCCTAACAAGCTCGCGGCGATCTTCCTTTCTAGCGACAAACTCATCTCCTTCAATGGCATCCTCATCTGCTCCCTCCGACACCCCATCGACCGAGTTCGTCGAGGTAAGTCTCATCGGCTGAATCCCTTTTCTTTTCTGCTCCTAGCCGTAGATTTGTTTTCTTGGCCTCTCAAACTTGTTTTTTCTTCCCCCTTCTCATTGTAGCATCTAGCTCACCAAATTTCTGTCCTGAGTTTGCTTAACAATGAGAGGTACTTTATCGGGCCTATCGGCAACATAGATTGCACTAAAGTTATTAATGTAGAAACCAATAGGATGCCCTATAGGATTTCAAACCCGTAGTACATTGGAACAAAACTTTCAAGTCTTGGGCCTCAATGGACAAATCTTGGCCAACCTGGTACCAAGGATGGTTGCCAGCAAGCAGACCCATTGGGAGGAAGTAGGCATAACTCAGTGCCTAGCTCTTACCATAGCCGATCAGCCAAAGGATGAGCCCCTTATGTCAGATGCCAGATATTTCTGGAACAATACATTCAGTGCCTTCCTTTTCTAGCAAGGGCCCATGACCCCAACTTTAACCGATATAGTGATGATAACTGGACTGGACATCATGTCCTCGGCTAACCCTAACTGACTGGACGGCAAATGCCAATACTCCTTCAAAACAAGAGCCATTGGGGGTTGGAACGACTACATTGCCCAAAACATGGGCACTGGATCGGTTAGCCCTAGAGAACACACTGCATTCTTGATGATGTGGCTGGAGAAATATGTCTTCTATGGATCTAGGTGCGGCCCCACAGCTAACTGGCAGCTCATAGCCGAAGCCCTAGTATGCAAGGAACAAATCCCCTTAGGGAAATTTCTATTGGGCTATCTGTATCAAACATTGAACCAAGCATCGGCTAGAATTGTCGCCAACTCAACCATCGAAACCGGAGGACCTTGGTGGTTTTTGCAGCTATGGTTAGTCCTCCTGGCACAAAGGATTGTTGGCTGACCCAATCTGTCTGATGCCAAATTCCCAAGGGCAGAACCGATCCTGAATCACGACGGCGAAGAAGTGACTACACGTAGGTGTATGTCTTTTGGAGAAGGCGCTTCTGTTCACTCTGGGTCTAAGTTGTCGAGCCAACTCCTAGCCAATTGGTTCACTTTGTTTTATGATGGATTCGCAAAGAGCAATTGGACTTGGTTCTTCTATTCATGCTGTCCAGAATTTGAACTTCCCTCAAACTTCAACCTTGATGAGATCAATTCCGAGGAATTTGAAAAACCAAGGGAAATTCTCACCACTGCCATCACTCATTGCATCTTACCGATCGGCATCCACCAAGGCAGAAATGTCTCCAAGTCCTACGAATTCTATCACCCAGCATCGACTGCCAGACAAATTGGACTAGGACAATTGCTGATTGGCCTGTATTTAATCGACAAGATCAAAACAAGGGGTGAGATCACTTCAAGACTAATGATGGATGGGCTGATGAACATAGAGGTCCCGCCTCTTGGCAGCATCGGCACTTTGGAATTGGCACTAAAGAGGAGCTTAGCTTTTGACAAATGGTGGGTTGAGTTGAAAAGACATATCTTCCATCAACCATCCTCTATGTACCTTAGCACGCTCCTTCCAGAAGCAATCCCTGATGTAAGCACTTATTCCCTTTGTCGATTTTTAAAGCTACCGGCTATCATCTGCTTAATATTTAAACAATGTCTCTGTTTGCAGACAACTGATTCTTCTCCCCCTCATGAGAGCAACTCAGGGGTTGAGATCCACTATGCCACAGGGCGAATCCCAAGCAGAGGACTTGCTCCATCCATCATTGGCTTCAAGGCGCGAAAGTAACAACCATGCTTCATGGCCAAACCCGAGAGGCAGTATCAAGAAAGAAGAGGCAAAACCCATCGGCCACAGATCCATCGGTTGCACCACAGAAGAAACAAAAGAAGCAGAAGCCTACTCCACCAGCCGATGACCTGCCCTCTCTGGACCCAAGTTTGGAGGAGGCCCACAATCAAGAGGCCATGGAGGAAGAAATTGATCAAGCCATTGAGGAAGCTGCACCCGAATCCAGCCACTCAAGCAAGTATGCACAAACACCATCGGCCGATGCTCAAGCTCAACAAACACCATCTCCTCCCCAGCGTCCTGCTCGCCCTCAACTAGTACGTGTCTTCCTTTTCTTAATGTTTTGGAAATTTTAAACTTTCTTAAAGTCTCTTTGTTCTTAACCAAAACCCTTTGCCTGCAGCGCAAAAGACTAGCTAATCAGCAACCACGCCCTGCTTCAACAGTAAACCCGAAACTCTATCTCTTCTCTTTTTGTCAACTTTCCATTCTCAACTAACACTTTCTTATGTAGCCCCCTCGTTCTCCGTCGGCTGCCCCCCATGTATCAAGCGAGCGAACGCCATCGGCTAGGGGCAGCCATCACGTCAAAGAAGAAGAACCGGCACCGGCTCTCGCAGTTAAGGTAACAAATCTCCTTACGAACAAATTGACTATTTAATCCCCTTGATACTTAAACAACCATGAATGATGTCTTGCAGGCTTTAACCGGTATGTTCTCCTTCGACATAAGAGAGTTTGTTGGTGAAGAAGAAGAAACCACTAGCCAGGCCCAAGCTCCTATAGCCGACGAACTTAACGAAAAACTTCTGGACATCGCCCGTCGGCTGGATAGCTCAATAGACTATTTGGTCACCAACTATGGATCGATCAAGGCCAGATTTGAAGAGATTGAGAGTCAGCTGCCAGACGAAGTGGCTGATATTATCTCCCAAGCTGCCCATCTCGATCTGCGTCGGCATAAGCTGGAACGGGCACGACAAAGGATGGCTGATAGGAAGGAAAAAGCTAGCCTTGAAGCCATGATAGAGACTAATCAACAGTGCGTCGTTGCCGAAAAAGCCAAGCTAGATTAGCTGATTGTCGGGCCGTCTGTTACCAAGTCTAACATCAATCGGCTGAAGAAACGAGAAGCCGATCTCATCGCCGAGTTAGATAAGTGCAGAGCTGAACTGGCATCTAAAGAGTGAAAGCTAGCCGATCTCCCAAAGGCCACTAAGGATCAAAGGACCAAATTAAAATCTTCCATACAATATATGTGAGATCTAAGGAAATCACTGAAAACAGTCCCAGGAACTGACGTAGCCGAGCCTGAATGATAGACAAGATTGAGCAAATCAAACAAAGGGCGATATCGGCTATCAACCATTTAACTGGGAACTGAGTCGATTCTGCAATGAGGCTAGCAACTGAGCCACTTGTAAACTTTTGCAATACCTGTAACCTATTCTCTCGAGTGTATCGGCGAACTTGTCAACTCTAGTCCTTTCGCCTTGGAATTTTATCTCTGCGTTGTCTCGAAAAAATTTCAAAAGTCCCCCTAATTTTTCAATGTAAGCTGATCATTGAAAAAATTACATCTCAAGGACAACACACGAAATCGGCTGACATGTATACGTTGAATCATAACCGATCATGATGAGAATAAAAGGACTAAGGGCGATATAACTTATATTGGCCGTCACACATCGGCAGTACACTACCGATCATGATAACAAGGAAATGACTAAGGGCAATATACGTCATATCGTCCATCTCAAGGCGATGTAAACATATCAGCTACCATGTATCGGCTTAATACAGCCGAATCATGAGTTGATCCATACGCTGAGATAATATTTCTTCAGATATTTTCCATTTAAAGCCCTTCTAAATACTTCTCCGTCCAATCCTTCTAGCATGTAGGCTCCTTTAGAGACGCATTTGTGGATCTTGAAAGGCCCCTCCCAGTTAGGTGACCACTTGCCGAATTTATTATCCCTTGTACCAGTCGACAGTATCAATTTCCAGACTAACTCGCCTTCTTCAAAAGATTTAGGTACAAATTTCTTGTTATAATGACAAGCCACTCTTTCTTTGTCCCTAGTCACCTTCTCTGAAGCACGCATCCTCGATAAAACCAAATCCTCTGATTCATCTACCATTAAATTATTATAATCATCGGCTATCAACTCATCTTGTAATTGAATCCTCCGTGAGCCGATGATGTTTTCCCATGGCAGAATGGCTTCATGTCCATATACTAGGTTATAAGGAGGCACTTGGATTGATCCATGACAGGCCATCTGATAGGACCATAATGATTCGGCCAATCGGCTGTGCCATTGCTTTGCACATTCAGAGATCTTCCTCTTTATCAACTTCATTAAACTTTTATTGGATACTTCTGCCTGTCCATTAGCCTGCGCATAATATGGTGAGGAATTCAAAAGCTTGATTCCCATGCCTTCTGCAAACTGGACAAACTCATCTGAGACAAAGATAGATCCCTGATCAGTTGCGATGGTTTGAGGGAAACCGAATATGTAAATAATGTGTTCTTTGACAAACTCGATTGCATCCCCAGAATCAACTTTCTTCAAAGGGATTGCTTCTACCCACTTAGTAAGATAATCGGTTGCCACCAATATAAATTTATGTCCTTTGCTTGAGGGTGGATTGATCTGGCCGATCATGTCGATTCCCCATCCTCTGAACGGCCAGGGCTTGATAATTGGATTCATAGCCGATGCTTGTGCTTTTTGGATAGCTCCAAACATCTGACAATCTTGACAACATTTTATAGTATTTGAAGCAATCTTCCAGCACAGTCGGCCAAAAATATCCAGCTCTCCGAAGTAGCCACTTCATTTTATGAGCCGATTAATGAGTGCCACAGATACCTTCATGCACTTCTCCCATAGCAACTTTGGCTTGACCAGTACTTAGACATTTGAGTAGCACACCATCAATCGTCCAATAATATAGATCATCGTCGAGAAAAACATATCTCAAAACCTTGTAGCGTAATTTCCTTGATGCCGACTAGGAAGGATTTTGTAAATAGTTGTGAAAATCATACCTCCGGTCATCGGCTGTGATGGTTGCAATTTCCACCTCAACATCTTTTGTCATCGGCTTATAGCCCAATGCCCCTTGAGCCAAATCATTCACCTCTGAATTTTTCTCCCTAGGGATATGTTTTAAGGTAACTAGCCAAAAACTATCCATTAACTCTCGGCATTTTTTGATAATATACCATCAACGTGTCATTTTTGAATTCATATTCTCCTGATAACTGGCTGATGACCAACAGTGAATCGCCCATAATTTCTATAGCGTCAGCTTCAACTTCTTTTAAAAGTTGCAGACCTTTGAGGACCGCCTCATACTCAGCTTGAATGTTTGTGGCATAAGGCGCAACTGAAAAAGCAAATTCAAAACTTGCCTCCTGGGGGATATGATTACTAAGTCGATGCCGCATCCATTTGTGCAAACTGATCCACCGAAAGTCAGTGTCCAGGGCATAATGTCGTCCGAGCCGATTGAGTCATCTCTGTGCTCAACAATGAAATCGGCTATAGCATGCCCTTTTTTACTGCTTTAGGTGCTGATATCTCAAGTCAAACTCTTCCTTTTAAGACTGGAGCCGATAGCATATATTTGACTACGTTGGCTTTGCAAAATATCATGCACTCGTTGGATAATAAATAATGCCTCAACTTCGTGCAAAACAAATATAGGCACAAGCACAACTTTTCTACCGGAGAGCATCTTGTTTCTGCATCCAAAAGCCTTCCGTTGAGATAAAATATTGTTTTCTACTTCCCTTCAAACTCTTGGATCAAAACTGAGCCGATGGACTTATCGTCGGCTGATAGATATAACTTAAACGACACTTCCTTCTGGGGAGGGATCAATACTAGAGGGGAGCTTAAATAATCTTTAATGTTGTCCAAAGCCTTCTATTGCTCTGCCCCCCAAGTAAATGCTTGATCGGTTTTCAACCTTAACAAAGGTGTGAATGACTCCATCTTTTCAGATAGATTGACAATAAAACGCCTGATGAAATTAACTTTGTCAATCAAAGACTGCAATTGCTTCTTGTCCTACGGAGGTTGAATACTTTTGATTGCGTTGATGCTCCATTGTGTTACTTCAATCCCCCTTCATGAATAATAAAACCCAAGAATTGTCCAGCCGATACACCAAAAGCACACTTAGTGGGATTCATCTTCAGGCCATACTTTCTAGTTCTATCCAAACATTCCTTAAATCGGCTACGTGATGTTCAACCTCTTTAGATTTGACAACAACATCATCGATGTAGATTTCAACCAAGAAGCCGATTAAATCGTGAAAAGTATAGTTCATGGCCCTCTGATATGTAGCTCCAGCATTTTTGAAACCGAAAGTCATAACGACCCATTCATACAAGCCGATTGCACCTGGACACCTAAAGGCAGTCTTATGAATGTCTTCCTTAGCTATAAAAATTTGATTATATCCAGCATTGCCATCCATAAAACTTATGATTTTGTGCCCTGAGGCTGCATCAACGAGCAAACCGGATATTGGCATTGGGTACTCGTCCTTAGGGGTAGCCTTATTTAAGTTTCTGAACACCCTAATTTTGTTGTTTTTCTTGATTACTGGAACTATGTTTGAAACCCACTCAGCCTATCAACATGGCCGAATAAAACCAACATCATATAGCCGAGTAATTTCGGTCTTGATTGGATCGTACATGTCAGCTTTAAACCTCCTGGGAGGTTGTTTGTATTGCCGATATCCTGGTTTAATAGGGAGCCGATGTTCAATGATTGATCGGCTAAGACCTGGCACCTCAAAATACTCCCAAGCAAAACAATCTTTATATTCCTTTAATAAATCAATAAGCTTGGCTCTAAAATGAGGAGACAAATTTTTACTAATAAATGTCGGCCTAGGTCTATCTCCTGGACCTATATCAACCTCTTCAAGCTCGTCGGCCGACATAAAACCTTGCCCAAGTTTGCCATCCAGATCGTCCACGGTGTCCTTGTTGTAGACGCTCGAGCCCTCCACGACGCCCTCAAAGTAATAACTGAGGCTCTTCATCTCCGATTGGTTGTATATCAGAATCAGACACCTTCAGAAAATTGGCCTCCCAAGCTTTCCAGACAGGCAATCAATGCCACCGATTTCCCATAATGTCAAATCGGCATTGGCTATGTTTACTGACCTGTCGGCTGGCATGATTTCAATCGCCTTGCCACTGGATTAAACTCTGATGCATTGTTGAACGGATGCAGCAGTTGGCGTGGATCCAATCCCTTCCTAGCAGCAGGCTGTACGATCCCTTTTCGTCAATGACAAAGAATGTAATGGGCACTGTTTTGCTGCCGACGGTTAGTTCAACATTAAAGACCCCTTTGGCCTGCGAGGTGTTCCCGCCAAAATCTTTGAGCACCGTGCTCATCTTGATCAGGTCGTCGGCTCCTTTGCCCAGCTTCCTGAAGGTAGCATAGGGCATCAAGTTGACGGCGGCTCCCTCATCGACTAGCATCTTGGACATCGGCTTGTCATTGACAAATCCTTTTACGTAAAGTGGCTTAAGGTGCCGATGTTCAGTTCTCTTGGGTTTTTCAAATATCGCTTGCTCCGGGGACAACAAAAGTGTAGCCGACAACTCTTCTACGACGTCTGCCTCGGCTTGGGCCACATCAAATTTGGCTGGTAGCACAAAAACCATATTAACCGACGCGGTGGCCACGACCTTTCCCTTGGCCTTTCCTTTCACTTGGTCAGCTGGGTCTTCATTGGCTGCAACAGCGTTGTCCTGTACACACCATTGCTTCCTTGGACGGTTTTGCTCCTTCTTCGTTTTTAGCCGATAGTCGATTTCGGCTTGGACCTCTTTCAGCCGACCTTCGCTCTTTAGCTGCTGCACCTTACGCTTTTGTGTTTTCGTAAAAATGTTAGAGGGACAGTCTTGGAGTGATGGCAGCCTCATCCCCTAATCCTAGCAAAACCTAAAGAAATCGCAGCTCCAATGGGGATCGAAGCCATCACGCTGCCGATGGTGAGCCTCTTCCCGCCGATCGTATCTTCTTGGATGTACTTTGTAAACCCTGCCTGTCTCCCTCTCTTCATGTTTCTTCATGAATTTGACTAGGCTATCCATTTTTCGGGGACGATGATCAGCTGACCGGCTACTGGCATAAACCATGTTAATGGGAAAAGGATTCCCATCAACCTTCACCGGCTTCTTAGGATCTTCGAATTTGATCTTCCCGACCGCTATAGCCGATTGTATCTTGTGGCGAAACAATTTGCAATAGTTGGTGCTATGAGAGCCGGTGTTGTGCCATTTGCAGTACTTCTTCAATTCTTCAGCTAACGGGATGACGTGATTGGACGGAAGTTGGATCTGTTTCTCACAAAGTAGCAAGTCGAAGATCTTGTCGGCCTTGGTGATGTCAAAGTCATATTTCTCTCATTTAGCCAATTTTTTGACCCATTGGCAAGTAATAGTTTTCTTGTTCCTGGCCCATTCGGCTGCTAATACCTCGGATTCACTCTCGCTTGAATCGGACTCTGAGACGTAGGCCACGTGGCTCACCTTCTTGAGAGCCTTCTTGGCCTCCTGGAATCCCTGTTCATGAGTCGTGATCTTCTGAGCTAAGTGTGCTAGGCTCTCAAAGTCTTCGGCTGAAAACCATTCTCTTATGGGCGTTAGCAGACCCTGAAAGGCTAAATTGGCTAATTCCGAATCGGACAACACTAGGTTGTAGCATTGGTTCCCCATGTCCCTAAATCTCTGAATGTAATCTTGAACCGACTCATCGTGCTTATGCCAGATGCTAGTTAAATCTGACAGCTTCATCTCATGAGTGTCGAAGTAGAAATAGCGATGAAACTGTTTCTCGAGATCAGCCCAACTCTGAACAGAATTATATGGGAGAGAAGAGAACCAGGCGAAGGCTGATCCTGAGAGTGAAAGTGGGAATAGCCTATCCCTAAGCGCGTCTGTAGCCGATGCTTCTCCACACTGGGCTAAGAATTGGCTAACGTGTTCATATGTTGAAACATTATCCTGCCTAGAGAATTTGGAAAAATCTGGCACCTTGTATCGGTTTGGCAAAGGGACCCTTCCGAAGTATTTCGGATAGGGGTACCAGTACATGTTGCCAGAATTCTTTGGTTTGAGGCCAATTTGGTCCCGCATCTCATGGGCTATCAAATTTGCCCAAGGCTTGTTATCTTGTTGTGCCTCTTGGGCCTGTTGATGTTGTATCGACTCAAAATGGTCATACTGAAGTGGACCTTGCTGATACTGCATCTGCGGCTAATGAGGCTCGACTTATTTTGGAGGTACCGTTGGGATTCCGTAGCCTATATGCTAGGGTTGCTGCCTGATCAAGACCTTGGGTTTAAATTCCGGTGGCTTTGTAGCCGACGATTGCACATTTGGGTGTATAGGAGCCGATCCCGGGGCTATCGGCTGTCCTAGAGGAGGAATTGGCAGTCCATCCTTTGACGAAGTCCTATACCAATGGGAATCTGCCATCAAGGAGGAAAACCGGGCCTCTAGCCTGTTGTTCGGCTATCCTGGAGTCGACCACCGTGCTGATCATATTGTTGAAGGTGTTGACCAGTATCCCGTACTGGTTGACGAGGGCATGGTGGACAACATAGTCGATCCTATCCTGCAAAGTGTGCAGCTATAAGTCTTCTTCTTGCTTGACCTCCTCAAGTTTTTCCTTCCCCTTGTCCTTACTGGAGCTTGGCTCAGGCCCATCTTCTCCAGGAATCTTTATCTTGTACCTTTGGACAACAGTATCGTACCGAGTCTAGGCTAAGGAGTGCAAATACTGACTCTGCAATTTGTTCATCATTTCTTTGATTTTAGCTTTTTGTTCTGGAGTCAGCTTATCCATCCTGACTAGGATAATGTTACCTTGGTCACTATCTGAGGTCTTGATGTCAACCATTGTTTCTAACTTGAGTGTTGCGAGAGTCGCATTGGGTGTGCCAAAAGCGTGTTGATGAGAAATTTTCCCACACACTCGCCTAAGAGATTTGCTTTACTCTAGTGCAGGTCCAAATTGGATTTCCTTCGGGATTCAGGGTATGTCAGTTGGTTTGATCCTGTAACCAACAAGAAACAAAAAATAGGCAATTTGGTTAAGATTATATCCTACTCGATCGGCTATAGATATTCATAATATATAATCGCTATCCCAAAGTGTATTTAGATTAAGTGACTGGGATAGATCGGTAGCATACCGAGACAGTATAAATCACTTATATCTAAAAACACATTAGGATAATAATTATATACATTTATAGCCTGGCCGATGTCATAGATCTAATGTGAATCGGCTAGTACTCCGATACAACTTTATACTAAGATATTAATCTGAGCTAAATATACGAAACAAGGATCAATCGGCTATTAATATAGCTTAACAGATTGATAACAAGCTTAGTGAATTTAACTAGATTAAGGTCTTAATATAAAGGGAAGCTTTAACACATCTAACAGAAATAAATCATGTGAGATGGCTAAAACAGGTAAGATTGGCTGAAACTCCGATACTATCTCTAATAGTAGTCATTGTGCCAAACAGATCTATATGATTCTAAAAGCGACTTAATAGATCAAATTGATGCAACATTAAGTACTAAAGGAAGCATGCGATCTAGATAAACCAATGAAGGCCTTTCAAGATGGTAGATACACTATATAACCCAAATAAATCCCAAAACCTAACCCTATCGGCTGTGATCCTCGGATAGATGTTAGCCGATTGTGAGTCAGATCGAAGCATTGATCTAGCTTATATAGTGTAGATGATAAATTAAGCAAATTGCAATAACAAGATTAGAGTATAATAATGATAGAAGCACTAACAACGAGAGCACAAACCGCTTGTAACAAGGATTTACCTTGCTTTGGAGATCGGAACCCGATGTAGCCCAATGCGAGGCAAGAACTTGTTGAGATTACAAGTAAGAAAAAAGGGTATTGATTGATTTGATGATACTAAATTACAAACCTTCGGGCTGTATTTATACCCGATTACAACAAAGTCCTTGTAGAACATGACTTCTATCTTATCTACTATTTAAAGTACGACAATATCCTGGGACAGGGTCCCCTACCGTGATACACAAGGAATCTATACAAAATATCCTAAATTAAAGATACAATTGTCGTTTCAAGACTTATCCGTAGATGGCAATATCTTTGAAGCACTTGGAAACCAAATCCAATGATTATCTTCACGCTTTCTTTTCGGGATTGGTCTCATCTGCTCACCCAATCGGAATCGGCTATATCGGTTGCGCTGTCTCATTCGGACTCAGCAGACTGACTCCTTAGCCGATTCGGACTCAGCTGACGCTGCCTCTGTTTTCGAGAATCATGCGCTCCTTCAATTCCGCTTCAATCCTTGCTTCAAACTCGGGGATTTGCTTACAAAATTTGGTCGTTAACACCCTCACGAACCTATTAGCTAAGGACGTTCCCTTTGACTTCGATGATGAGTTTCTCACTCCTTTAATATTCTTAAAGAAGCACTCATCTCAGCTCCTATCATTCAACCTCCCAACTGGTCGCTTTCATTTGAAGTAATGTTCGATGCTAACGACTTTGCGGTAGGAGCAGTCCTTGGTCAGACCAAGGATAATAAACTTAGTGTCATGGTCTATGCTAGCAAAACTTTAACAGGAGCTCAACTTAATTATGCTACCTAGGAAAAAGAGCTTATTGTTGTTGTTTTTGCTATCGATATGTTTAGGACTTACTTAGTAGGAGCTAAGATAATAATTTACACTGATCATGTCGCCTTAAAATACCTGCTCACATAGAAAGATACTAATCCTAGGCTAATTAGATTGATTCTTCTACTCCAAGAATTTGACATTGAAATCAAGGATAAAAAGGGAGTAGAGAATTCTGTAGCAAACCACGCGTCTTGTGTGCATTATGTGCAGGACCTACCCATCAATGAATGCCTACAAGACGAGCATGAATGTTTCTTTCTTGAATTTGAGGAACCTTGCTCTCTTAAGGTATCTCTAGAACCTATCACATTTTATGCCACGAGCACCTACAACCACCTTAAGGTCATCACTAAAAAAATGTTTAGAAGGTTGGTTGTAGATGCATTCGTTTACCACAAACATTGCAAATTTCGTGGTTGCTCCTTTCGCACTAACCTTGCAGCTACAACTTCAATGAGGAATTAATAATTGGTGGTGAAGCTAGGGGCTGCATCGCCAATGGTGGCTGCATTCTAAGAATTCCCCATGGTCTAGCTTTTGACCATAAACAAGCACTACCGAGAGGTAGCCCGGAGTATCATTTCCTTTCATCAATAAAAAGCAAGAACATGTTTTAGGGATAAGTTTGCCCTCGGGTATTTTTGGTCACTAACCATTTTAGGTTAAGATTAAAAATAACGATGGTCATGCGATGCCTGAGAATATGGAGCTACATCAGCCTTTGCACCTTGGTGTTTCTGGTGATGGAACAAGTTTTGAAGGAGGCTTGAGACCACACACTTGATTTTTGATGTCCCGCGACACAAAAATCCTAGTGTGGGGGAGTTTGGTACGTATCTCTTAACAAATTCCATTCATGCAGAAACCCACCATGGTTTGGAGATGATGTTAGTTTTATCTTGACTTGGTAAAAAAATGAAAAAAAGGTCTGAGATGTCCTGCTTTTGACATTAAACAAAGCCCTGTCGGGAGGTACCCAAATTTCGCCATTCATATACTCATACTTATCTTCACATGAATATAATTGGATCATATGCTTCCTTTATCTATTCTTGCATGACCTGGTTTGAATGAATTTTGACGGTCCATTCATAGGCTCTTTAAATTAAGCATGGTGCTTAGATTAAAAAGTCTTCTTTAATCAAACTAGACATGGTGTCCAGTTTGCTTAATGAACCTTAGAGTTAATGCTTGTTTAGGTCTTGGTTGTAAACATTCGGGCTTTAGGTTGATTCAACTGGAGATAACCCAAGGCATTGGATCTATGACAAATATGCATAACATATAGAACGGGTGCAGAACCCTCTATTGTTTATGTTGAGTCAATTTTAATCTAGCCTTTGTTGAGTATAGGAAAGTAGGTAAAAATAAAATTTTTGAAAAGTAAAATAGAATAAAAATTAAAAGAGAGAAGTAAAACAGGTAAGAATGGTAAGAATTCCTTTTGCTATTATTCTTTTTGTTTGTTGGTCCATGGGTGACGCACTTTGCACACACAAAGTCCCCATGAAGATTCAAGGTAAGTTTCCCAGGTAAGTTTTATTTTAATTGAATAAAGTTCTCCGATTTGTCACACTGGTAAGATTATTTCTTGTTTGTCTCCACTTGTATTGTGTCTAATAAAGCCGTAGGTGCAAAAATAAGTGTGGGGGTGTCCCTCGTTCGACACGCGCAATCCCTCGGACCACCTCCATGACGTTGCACATTTTTGCACGGGAGTAATGCAAGAAAACTCATCAAGACCTCATATGGTTCGAACCAAATCTGGTCTCGCTTGTCATCATGTTCTCCCATTCCGTAGGTTTGCAATTCTTATTTTTGCACCTCGCATACTAATAAATTTTTCTAGCACTATGAGCATGAGCCTAAAAAATAAAAATCAACCTTGGAGACATGACACATGATTGGTTGGCTTACATACAATTTATTCCATGACATGCACTCATATGCTGTGAAATCAAATATTTAGGGATAGCATGTCATTTGGGATATTGATCTATGCGAGATAGTCTAGTAATGAGCAACCACGTTTCATGCTTCATAAAAAAACTTGGGAATTTATTTTGCAAAATCTAAAAACCATAACTTTGAATTCCTTGATGATGTTTTATTCCCACCAAGGCCATATGTAAACCCTATACATATGCTACTTGCTATCATTTTGAGTTCGATCAAATATTTAGACCCTTGGAAGAATCTTTTCATGTTCTCATTGATCTAAATCTTGTGCATATCCACCACATAAAAATTTGCTCTCCCTCTACATCAGAGGTTGAGCCAAAAATATTTCCACTTTGTTTACATCCATATATATGCAGATTTATGCTCCGGGAATTTGCATCCACTTTAGTCATCCACAAAATAAAGACTCCAATCAATTAGTGATCCTCCTACCCATGCCAAATGAGACATGAGCTATAAAATATAGAATAAAAATATTCGTGATGCTCATGAAAAATAAGAAAAAAATATTATCAAGCAGAATGACTATGAAAAAAGATGAAAAGGAGAAAAAAAAGAATCATAGCCATGTTCTCTAAAAAAAGTAGGAGAAGGATCATTCAAACAAATAAGTCACCAACACAATTATTTTCTTTTTTCATTTTTCCACCACATATTCCTATCCACATAAATATGCACAAGCTTGGTCATGAGTACATGATTAGTTTTCTTCTTGAATCTTTTATTTGACTTTACAAAACATTTGATGCAAGTATGCCGTAGGATTTTCCCTACCTTGAGCTCCACATAAGCTTTACTAGAAGTAGGAGAATTTTGGGCAAGCATTGTCCTGGTGAGGAACCAAACACCTTTGAGCGACTCGAAAGATTCATCAGAGGAGTAAAGTTATGTTTTTCATTTTTTAAAACCTTATCAAAACCCCAAGTCATTTAAGCAGAAGAAATAAGAGTAGCTTACACCTAGACTGTTCCATTTTTCAATATCTTAGAACTGCATGGTAGACACTTATATATTCATTGTTATGAGTAGGTCTAGGAATAACTTGTATGTTAGCACTATACAATTACTGTATCATCCACCTTAGTATCTCGACCTTTACTCGAGGACGAGCAAAGGGCTAAGTGTGGGGGAGCTTGTTGACGGTCCTTAACGACTAATATCCGGTCGTCAATCCCTGCATAAATGGAAAAAACTTGGCATATCAACGTAGCGGTAGAGGTTATTTACTAACACTTTCCACGAGTGTTGGTGATTTAATATATGCAAGTGAATTATCTATCAAAAATGAAGTAAAAGTGTGCTTTCGTGGCGAAGAAACACAACTCCAATCGATCGGCGATCACCACGTCAACTTCCCACGGATCGGAGGGCCCACAAGTCAGGTGAAACCACCATGAAGTGGGACCAAACACCCGGGAACCATCTTTGGGGCCCACATGTCAGTGCTTGGAGAAAAACGGGGGAGAACCGGTGCTGACCAGGGTTCGGCCGAACCCTGGTCCGATCGAACTAGTTTTTGCAGCCGTTCATCCCCACCTTTCACGTGGCAGCTCCCTATTTGTCCCCAATGACGGTTAGGTGGGTATGGCGGTTAGTAACCGCCATCAAACTGACATTGAGGGCTATAAAAGGAGCCACTTCACTTCATCTCAACTCATCTCCAAGAAGATTAAAGCTTCACTCCAAAGGCTTAGTGCATAGGTTAGAGAGTGAGGGGAAGCTTCGAAAGGAGTGCCCCAAATGTCGGAGATTTGTTCGAGAGGTAGTTTGGAGGAGTGACGGGAGTCCCGGTACTGACCTCCAGCCTTGTACCTCGACGAATGCTTTCTTCAATAAAGTAAGTGTTCGTGTTTACTTTGGTTGTTAAGCATTTACATTGAGTATTTTATTTTACTTTAATTTTGCTTGCAGGATCACCGCCCTAAGTTGGGTGCTCTAGTACTAAGAACCCTGATAAAGACGGGTGTTCTTGCACAAGGCTAGAGTAGTATTCGATAGTTTAGACATGATTTCTAGGCTAGAGTTTTGAAAGGTTACGCGGAGGCTACGCTAGCCGGAAAACAAAACTTTTCTACCGCGCAAACCAGGAACACTTGCAAGTAAGGGCCGATAGATCGTTACCGATTGGAGTATGCAGCGGAAATAGCCAATCAGGACTATCCGATTCGGAACAGTGCAACCGATTCCCACAAGCCGACAGCCGATTGCCGGGGACAACCGATTCACCAATCAACCGATTCGTCGATGTCGCAGCCGATCCGAGTCGTCCGACCGCGTTCTCGTCGTCGATCTGCCGCAGTCGCCTCGCTCCGATTGCTGCCAATTCGTAGCCGATCAACAGCACTCAACGTAGCAGCGCCTCTACCGGTATCCACACGTCTGGGGACAGAACGCCGAACACCCGTGTGCTAGCACACAATGCAGGGCTAGGGTTTGGCTCGAAAGTGGGGAGGGTTTCCGTGGAGATTGATCTCGCCGACTTCTAAAGCCGCCTGTGATCAGATTGATTTCGGCGCAATGCGATTCAATTGACGTACCTCAGCTCTCCACCCCTCACCCCTTTATATAGAGTTGGCCGACTGGGACTAGTGGTCGATCAGGACTCTATTTTGAATCGGATCTCATCCGAATCTCATAGAGTTGGCCGCCCATACGTCATAAGACCATAGGACTCTATCCGATCGGATCCCTATCCGATCGAGCCGTATCCGAGTCCAACTCGAATGCATGTTCTTATCCCCTTAAGAGTGCGACCCTGTAGGTTCAGGTATACTTGGTTTCGGCTCGAGTCTAACTCAGCCGATCTGTCAACAGTGGCGCCTAGCAGCACATATTAACACCATAGCATACAAGAATATAATATCGGCTTTGAACCTGTAATGTGTACACATATCCCTTTGCCTCACGATATCAATTAAACTGTAGGCAAGATGTGTGCCATCCCTTCAATAGCTTAACCATTCACTCGAACCGTATTTGATTATATGTCTGTTGATTGACTCCTCAATCAACTTAGCATGGCCATGCATTTCCATAATCCATTACCTCGAGGGGCCCAGAGATATCTCTCCAAAGGAGGGGCAAATTCTATCTTGATCACTCACATCCCACTCCATGTTTCATAGAAAACCCGAAAACTAACTTTATAACTACCCAGTTACGGAATAGCGTTTGGTAGTCCCAAAGTAGGCTACTACACATGTTGGAATCCATGGTGATCTCGGGTCTAAGGACTTTGTACCAACACTACCTGAGACCAACTAATGGCATATTAATTTTTGTAGTGTCTCATGGTGGGTCTATCCAACTATCTGTTCTCTAACACATGTGTCCATGTTTATTGATTTGGTATCTCCATACCCATGATCTATGAGACATGATCATCAATAAATAAACATGCCGATCTTAGAATCATATTAGTTCCAATAATATGATATATGATTAGGGATCATTTAGAAATAGATTCATACATATAGAGTCTCATAAATAAGTCACGTACTTATTGATCAATGCAAGATGCCTATTTCATGGAACTGAATAACACTTTATTCATAAATACATAAACATTGACCATGATATCCAACATCTCCATGTTGCCTCTAGGGCATATCACTAACAAGTTTACCTTTGTTTGCCTCGTACTCCATGGGTGAGAGGTAGGCTGCAGGTGGTGACAGCCCTGTCCACCGTTTGTATTCCTCCACGTTTGGGTACGGTGTAGGGCTGTAGGCCGGAGTCACTTGGCAGACCGAGTGTAAGCCGGTGCCTGAAGTAAGCAAGAGAAAAGCTAAAGTAATTTACCTACTTCTTAGAGCCACAACCATAGTAATCCTCTCTATACTATCGCCTACCTAATCTTGGATGTCCTTGGAATATCCTTTCTCTTTGATAATCCCTACCGTTCCTTGGATTCGATATCCCTTGGAATACTCCTTGGGTAAAGTGCTACAATGGTATTCCATGCGCTTGTGGATTTTATCTGTGGTCGTAAGAAATACCAACAAATATGAAGCTCACAAGGTGTCCGCTGAGTGACCGAATCAACGGGGCATGGGGGTACGACTTCCACTTCAGCGCCCTTTTCAGGTACTTGGTCTGTAGATGCGCAGCTGCTGCGCTTGCCTGATGGGCTCACCATGACGGGTGGTTTTGGATCCGCTTGGCTTTGTTGGCTCTGCAGTTCAGCGAGTTGTTGGGCCACGCGTTAGTCTACCTGTCTAGACACCTCTTCGATCTTCTGACCGTAGGCCATGAGTTGTTGCTCCAAAGCTACTAGCTTCTCCTCCATAGTTCGCTTGCTCCTCATGCGACTCTTGTACGTTTGGATGTCCTCTTGGAAACCATATTTCCAAGGAACGACGCCTTTTTCTCGTGTTCGTCCTTGATGATCAAGGTTTTGGAGTGCGAGCATAAGCTCGTTCTTCTCTCTGTTAGGCTGGAATGAGCCCGAGGCAGAGGCCTCCACTGCGTCGCTCAATCGGTTGGCGTCTTCGCGAATCGCATCGCCGAAGATCAGGGAGCCATCGGCAACATTGAGTGATCCACCATGAGCGTAGTACCAATGCTTGGATCGTTCCAGCCAGTCAGCTATGGCCGGAACGATATCTCTTCCTATCAGGTCGGCTTCAATTTGCTATCATCAAGACACTGCCTTATAGCCGCCCGACCCTAGCTTGTGATGGTACTTTTTTTAGCGGCGTTGGCCTTGTTCTTCTCAATTAGCGCTTGTGCTTGCTCTCCTGTCTTGTATTGCACAAAAGCCTCCCAGTGATCTCGCAGCTTTGGGAATTTGTCATAGTCAGGGGTCTGGCCCTTCAGGATGTACTTCTTGTGTAATTCTTTCTTCAAGTTCCTTAACAGCTCAACCATCTTTTTAAGCGTCCATTCCTTCACTTTGGCCTTTTCTGTCTTAGGGATAGTGAAGGTCTCCAGCATTTTGGACCATAGCATCTCTTTCTCTGTGTCCGGGAGATAGCTTTGCTCATCCCCTCCTGTCCTTGTTCGCTATCAGTTCACTATGTTTGATGGGCACGTGATCCCTCACTACCCATCTGCTGTGTGCGACATACTTTTTTGTGGCGTCAGCTGGGGCATATGGTCGACCATCTTATGCCACTTCAGTTATGATATGCCGACCCTCAATTCTCTTGGTGACACCACGTTGCTCGTGTGCCCTCTTCTCCAATGGCCGGGGTGCCCTCATTCCCCTCAGAGTTGCCCTCCTCGTCTCCCTCCTCGTTGAGGTATTGGTTGGGATCCTCATTCTCCTCCTCAGCTACCCAGTACTGGTTGCTCCCCTCTATGATCTTATTGAAGAGGATCTGTTCGTCCGAATGATCAGCCATTTGATTGTTTTGCTTCGACGACTAGATCAAGTAATTCTGACAAGGAAAAAATTATTTAGTTAATACATTTATGATGTTTCTAAGTCTGATATTTAGGTAAAGCATATGTACATCATTACGTGAGAGATAGTGACTCAGGATATTTGGTGAAAACAACCCCAAAACAAACTTTGTCTTGACTCCTATGCATAGGAGTGAAAACAAAATTTTGTTCTGATTCCCAATGCATAGGATTCAAAACAATGTGTATAAGTGAAGACGAAGTTTGGTTTTGGAATTTTGCTTCCAGCCAATATCTTGAACCACTACCTACTCTGCTCGTTCGGTCGTAAAAGTCGTTCTCTAAGTTTTCACTAAGTCGTTCTCCGTGGTTCAATCTCTATATGAGTTATTTGCTTTCTCCTATGAATTATATATTTGCAACCTGACAGTAGTAAATGATCATACTTCAAAAAATCCCATAAAAGTATTAAAATTCATATTACAAGATAATGGAAATAATTAACATTCTCTAAATCATGTTTTACCCTGTCTTCGTTCCAAAATATAAGCATGTCTAGGTACTTTAGAAAAAAATGCAAGGGTAAAGGGAAAGATTTTTATTTTAGTCCATATTACAGAGGTGTTGACTTGTATTATTAGTATAAACACTTCAAGTTAAATCCACACAAATAATTTATGAAAATTGTCAAATTCCAATATTTTTGAGATCACAATGGGAATATAATACTTAAATCCAAATATCCATTTAAACATTCACATTCACATTCAAATTCACATTCACAAGTATTCAAAAATTGAATCAAAATTCTCTAAGTTTTATACAAAATAGAGCAATGCCGGGGTGGCGGCGACAATGACGACGAGGGTGCGGTGGCGGCGGCGACGGTGACGAAGGCTAGGATGACGGCAATGGCAACAATGACGGCATGCGGTTTAGGGTTTAGGGTTCAATGACAGAGCAATAGATCAACAAAAAGATCGAATATCGGCGCCGGCGGTTTCCTTGGAATGCGGCGACAACGATGGAAGATGACAGTTGTGCGATGGCGGGAGAAGATGGCGGTGCGACAGCGGCGCAACGGCGAGAGATGACGACGGCGGCACGAGACGACGATAGTGGTTTAGGGTTCGGTGCAAGAAGACGATCGAAAATGGCTAAGTGTTTGGATTGCACAGCGACCTCTGGTGTATATAGATCCCGGTATCTTTTGTCCCGGTTGTTGCCAACAACCGAGACTAAAGATATCTTTAGTGCCAGCTGAAGCCAACATCCAGGACCAAAGATATCTTAGTCCCGGTTGGTGGCAACAACCAAAACTAAAGATAAAATCTTTAGTTCCGGTTGAAGCCAACAACCGGGACTAAATATATTTTCCCGCTATTTCCAAATATTTTATGTCCCGATTAGTGTTAACAACCAAGAGTAAACATTGAACAATATATTAAAGTGGGTCAAATTAATCTCATTAAATATATGTTTAAAACAATAATAAAGTAATGTGTTAAACATTTGTAAAATCAACAATTTTAATGATAAAATATTTAAAATAGTTTAATGTTGTTAAATTCTAATAATCATATATAATTAACCTATGCCCTATTGAAAAGTATTTTAAATTCTAATAGCCATATATAATTAACATATGCCCTATTGAAAAATATTTTAAATTCTAATAATCGTATATAATTAACATATGCGGTGCGGATGCCGACAAGACGACCAAGCTGACCTACTCCATCAACCGCGACTCGCTCGAGCGTGGCATTTTTTTCTTGCCTTTTGAGGGCCTCATGCCACAGAAAGCATCAATCAGTCCTTGCTACATTCCAATAACCTACCACCACAAATACCAAATTTTACCTACTTTAGTACACTACTGGATACATGCCCACCATATTTTTTATCAGAACAAACCTCAACAATGCTTCGAGCCACAGAGGCATGATTTGAGTTTGCAAGATTTGAAGAGTTTCCCCTAAGTCAATTCAGTCATGGGAGGAATATGTTCCATTGCAAAAAACATGATACGTGGGTAGCCGTCATCCTACTCCATCGACCACGACTCGCTCGAGTGTGGCATTTGCTTCCTGCCTTTTGAAGCTCGAGTTTACATGGTAATCCTAGACATTGCACCACATTAGTTTGAAGAAGGTGAGACCGATGTCGACGAAGAAGGCATCGGTGCCTCTTCACGGATCAGCAGCGAGATGCGGTGCGGAAGTCGACGAGACGACCAAGGTGACCTACTCCATCGACCACGACTTGCTCGAGTGTGGCATTTGCTTCCTGCCATTTGAAGCTCGAGTGTATAGTAAATTGTGAAATGAGATATTGGATGTGCATGATGGGAGAAGAGGCGAGAGTAGGGAGAGCAGAAATCATCAATTAATTGTAATAATCATATTTAATTAACACATGGATCTTCAATAAATTCAATGATAATTTACATCATCCATACAACAACCTAGCTAGGCCAGTACATTTAACATAATTTAGTGCGTGATGGTTGTCCTCATGTACTTTCTCCTCACTAATGTTCCTTCGCTATGATTGTTGAGTGAGTAAGGGGTGTCCTCATTTGATAGGACGATTCTCGGGTCAACCATCACCGCAAACGGAGGTTGCCTGTCAAACTGATCGTAATCTTCGTCAGTATTATCCTCGACTCCGACAATTTTCCTTTTGCCTGGAAGAACCACGTGGTGCTTTGGCTCGTCGGACCCTTTCCCCTTTTTGCTTTGCTAGCAATGTCCTCCGCATAGAAAACTTGCCTTACATCATTGGCAAGGATGAAGGGTTCATCTGAGTATCCAACCTTGTTAAGGTCGACCGTTGTCATCCCACTTTCATCAATCATTACGCCTCCAACAGTCAGCCTAACCCACCGGCACCGAAACAGTGGGACCTTCAGAGGTCCATAGTCAAGTTCCTACATGTCCTCGATGCTATCGTAATATGCGCTAGTCATATCATCGTATCTCATGGCATCGATGCGAACAACACTGTTCTGGTTCATGCTCTTTCTTTCTTGGGCTCGTGTGTAAAATGTATACCCATTGATTTCATATGTCTGGAATGTCGTGATCGAGCAAGATGGTCCCCTCGCAAAGAAGGCTAGTTGTTAGTCAATCGTCTAGTTGCCCATGAGATATTGTCGCAGCCAAGCAGGGAAAGTATCAATGTGATGGCATGTAATCCAGGCATCGGTCTTACCAATGTTTTTGGAGCAAACAATCGCCAAGTGCTCCTCGATTTAAGGATCCACCAATGAAGATTGTTGCAAAACCGTGAAATATGTTTTACGGAACAAATCAATGTCTATGGTCATTATTGCTTTCCTTCCAAGAGTCCCCTTTTCCCGTAGTCTCCATTCATGGCTTGATTCAGACACCCCGATTGGTCGAAGGTCTTCAATAGTGTCTATGCAGAACTCAATGACCTCCTCTGTTCTATACCCCTTGGTGATGGTGGCCTCTGGACGAGAACGGTTACGGACGTACTTCTTTAGAATGCCCATGTACCTCTTGAATAGAAACATGTTGTGTAGGAATAAAGGACCAAGGATACGGATCTCTTTGACAAGGTGACATAGAAGATGCTCATAATATTGAAGAAGGAAGGTGGAAATATCATCTCAAAGCTGACAAGATATTGCACCACATCATTTTGAAAGGCTTCTAGTCTATCTGGATTGATGATCTTTTGTGAAATTGCGTTCAAGAAAGCACATAGCTTTGTTATTGTTGCTGGGACATTATCAGGAAAGATACCCCGAATTATAACAGGAAGCAGTTGTGTCATCAACACGTGATAGTCACGAGATATTTGAGGAGTATCCAGACGATACCTTGATGCTCTCTAGGCATTCAAACATGATTTCCTTCTCTGCCTTGCTCAGAGTATAGCTGGCTGGACTCAAGTGATGGCTTCCTTTCTCCTTTGCTTCCGGGTGAAGGCCGTTGCGTTGTTCCATCTGCTTGAGATCACTACGTACCTCAAGTGTATCTTTCGACTTTCCATATATATCTGGGAAGCCCAGTAGGTTGACACAAAGGTTCTTAGTGAGGTACATCACATCGATTGTATGGCATACGTCCAAGACATCGCAATAGGGTAACTGCCAAAAAATAGACTTTGTCTTACACATCACCGCGTGACCATCTTCACTTGCTATAGGTTGGCTGCCAGGTCCTTTCCAAATACTACATTCGGGTCGTTCACCATGGCAAATACGGCCATTCCATTACGATGTTTTCGCTTAGTACGGTCGTCTGCCTTCTATTCAAAATGTTTGCCTTTCTTCTGGACAGGGTGGCTTCCAACAAGAAAGCGACGATGACCCATGTACACAACCTTCTTACAATGTTTTATATACATACTTTCGGTTTCATCCATATAGTGCGTGCAAGCCTTGTACCCCTTGTTTGACTCTCCGGATAGGTTGTTAAGTGCAGGCTAATCGTTGATGGTTACAAACAACAATGCTCGTAGGTTAAACTGATCCTGTTTGTCCTCATCCTACACAGGGACACCTTCTTTCTTCCACAGCAGTTTCAGTTCTTCGACCAACGGTCTCAGGTACACATCAATGTTGTTACCAGGTTGCTTTGGGCCTTGAATAATAATCAGCATCATGATGTACATCTGTTTCATGCATAGCCAAGGTGGAAGGTTGTAGATACACATCGTAACAGGCCAATTATTGTGGGCGCTGCTTATCTCTCCAAAAGGATTCATGCCATCCGTACTTAAACCAAACCTTATGTTTTGTGCATCCTCTTTGAATGTTCTATGAATGTTTCTCCACTGCGACCCATCGGCGGGGTGTCTCAGCATCCTCTCTTGTCGGCATTCTTTTGCATGCCAGCGCATCATTCTTGCATTCTCATTGTTCCTGAACAAACGCTTGAGTCGTTGTATTATAGGAAAATACCATATCATCTTAGTAGGAACTCTCTTCTTCAAAGGTTGTCCGTCAACTTCGACTGGATCATCTCGTCTCATTTTGTATCGAAGTTCTTTACAAAACGGACATGCTTCTAGGTTTTCGTACTCCTCACCGCGATAGAGGATACAATCGTTCGGACATCTGCATATCTTCTGTACCTCCAGTCCTAGAGGGCAACTAACTTCGTAGCTTCGTACTTTGATTCTGGCAATTCGTTTCTCTTCGAAAGAATATTCTTCATGAGTTTTAATAACTCGCCAAATGTCTTGTCACTAACACCATTTTTGGCCTTCTACTGTAGGAATTCCAGCGTGGTACCCAAGTTTTTGTATCCCTGTTCGCAACCTGGGTACAAGGACGTTTTGTGGTCCACCGACATACGCTTAAATTTCTATATCTCCTTTTCACCTTCGCAATCGTCCTGTACATCTCGCAACATCTGACCAAGATCATTGACACCGTCGTTATCTTCAACATCCTGTCCACCTCACCTGCTGTATTTTCTTCAAATCCACCGTATTGTCCATAGTCCAGAATGTTATCGTCTTCTTCTTCATCTTCTTCCATTGCAACCCCTACCTCTCCGTGCAATGTCCAACAATTATAGCGAGGCATGAATCCCGCATACTCCTTCTAGTTTTTGCAATTTTTACATGGACAACGTATAAAGCCCTTATGTTTGTTCGCATTGGTCGCACTCAAAAAATAATGCACACCTTGAATAAACTTTGTCGACCGTCGGTGCGCGGTGTACATCTATTGCTGATCCATCTACATGAAATGCACAAAGATCGTAAGGAAAGTCCACGAAAGTCAAACTATTTAAATAATATTACAATAGTTATATATAAATAATCAGATAATAATTATATAATAATCCCACATACGTAATGTATTATAGTTCAAAAAATTTGGAATTATTGTACTTAATGTACCTAGTATACTTATTTCTAACTATTTTAATGATTTTAAAATTACCTTAGTTTTCTAATCTTTTATCAAATTTTCTATTTTTTTCATTTTATAACAGTTATATCCACAAGTTTCTAATTTTTAAAAATAACTTAATTTTCCATAAACAAATTTTCTCTCATCATTTTTCATAAATCTTTTTAGAGATAAAAAAGTATAGAAATATAACTATAAATTTAATATACTAAGCATACATCATTAGAGGATGGAGTTCCTAATTTTAAAAAATAAAATAATTTTTCCTAAACAAAGTTTCTCTCTCATCAATTTCATAAACCTTTTAAGAGATAAAAGTATATATAAATATACCTACAAATGTAATATGCTAAGTATACATCAGTAGAGAATAGGATGGAGTTGCTAATTTTAAGAAGTAAAATAATTTTTCCCAACCAAATTTTCTCTCATGAGACCTATTTAGAGATAAAAATATATAGAAATATACTTACAAATATAATATGCTAAGCATAGATTATTAGAGGATGAAGTTGCTAGCCTTGTAGATCCCTCCAATTTATATATTATCACCAAAATAATTTAAAAAATTTGGCAACACCTTCCTTCTTATTGTAAACCTTTGTAGCAATGGCTCGAGCTGGAGGAGGAAGAAAAAGTATAAAAAGCACCTTCACTTTAGTCCTGGTTTGTGTTTTCAACAAGGACTAAAGATCATTTAGATCTTTAGTGTCGGTTGGTAATACTAACCGGGACAAAATATAAGATCTTTACTCACAGTTGGTGTTACAAACTTGGACTAAAAATCCGTGACACTGACACAGATCGACAAAAAATAAACTGGACTAAAGATTAGTCTCGGTTGGTAACACTAACCGGGACTAAAGAACCTAGAGATACATTGTATTTTTTGACCAGGAATAAAAATGATTTGTTGTCTCGGTTCCTATTGGCTCCGAGACTATTGTGGATTTTGGCGGATGGATCAAAGACCACTTTTCTAATTGTGTGTTATGTGTTATGTATGTTTTTCTCTTGTCCCATCTTAGATGAAGAAAATTGTTCCTTTTTCACCGAAGATGAGTAGTGTTCGTATATTTACTCGTGCGTTCGAACCTACGGATTCAGAACCCATCCCTGACATGCAAAACGTATCATCGAGACTGAAACATTACATAAAAGTTAGTATGATTTTTAAGCAACCTGTTATAGATTTTTTTAAAAATATACCGTTCAAAAGCACGTACGAAAAATAAAAAAATAAGAGAGAAAGTTAAAAAATAGTATAGAACACACCCTTGTTAATATTTAAATTAAACTTTTACTCTCTTTTATTTTTCACCTGGGCCATTCCCTTCACCACATTGCTTGTGGCAGTGCCTCCCCCACCAGTGTCGCCCCCTCATCGAGCTCTTCTGGATATGACAAGGCCAAGACAACAAATTCACAAGAATTTCAAAAAAGTACTTCCTCCATCAAACAATAAAACAATCTAGATTCGAATGGAACATAACGTGCAACGTGTGTATAGGTTTGTTATATAACCTGTTATGTTCCCTCTCAATTAGGTTGGTTTATTTTGTAAGAAAGGTAGTATATCATAACTCACAAATTATTTGTATAGTTACAATCATAATTTTAAGGATACGAAATTCATATTTTTCACACTATAATTTAATCATCGGAGGACAGAGTTATCATTATTACTAGAAAGCAGTATGGTGAGTTGGGACAGGCTACAATGTCGTCGCCATGGAAGATAGGAGAGTGGGGCCATCACCATGTCGGAGCTTGTTAGATTGGGGCTCTCGCCAGTGTGTGTCAGTGCTCAAGGGAGGAGTCTTGGATTTGGTCTGACCAAGGTGCAACCGGGCCATGTATGAGGTCGCGCAATTGGCCTGGACAGACAAAGGCTATTTCTCATGTTTAGAAATAGAAGGAATGTAAACATTCGAAGGTGTTACTTATTCTAATACTTTCCGTGTGCAAAATTGCATAAACGAAATGAAGGGGATGTATAATGAAGAAAGAGAATTTTCGCCTCAGTTTATTGGCTTTTCATGAATTGCCGTAGCGAGATGCCGAGTTGTTATTTATTTAACGGTTTAGCAATCATATGTGGTAATATTTTATTATACAACTCTGCATTATTTTATTTATTTCATCAGACAGATATTTTCCATGAAATTAGTCAAAATTTGGACCTGTGATCAAATAGTCCTGCATCTCAGCTATCTTAAGCGTTGCACTGTTGTAGACTTCAAGACATTAAGAAATTCTTGACAAGCCCACCAAGCCTTAATGGGCCGGATGGCTTCTAAGCCTTAAGTGGCCGGATGCCCACATAGTCTATGAAGGGCCTTTGTTTTTGTCTTTTGTGCGGCATTTTCTTTGCACTGACCTTATATGAGATACCATCAAAGCACATACAACGAAATTGATTGAGAGCCAGTCCGAATGTAGCTGTCGCGTTGTATTTTTTTGTCGCAGGAACACAATACTTCAAAAAAAACTCAAACAGCGGAGAAAGATCGCCCCCTAGTTTTTATTAGGAAGAAGCCTCAATAAAACCAGCCAACAAAATTCATTAACCTTAGTGCTGCACACGTATACTCGCTCTACTACAAAAATTGTCTTTTTAGACACCAAGAATCCATTTTCTCATACGGTTAAGTGACCCACCTCCATCATATCCATAGAAATGAAGATTATTGCAGGCGAACCATCTACCTACATAGAAAAATCGATTATCCCTATGCACTGCAACTTAACCCATGCTTTGGATGATGCCCCTGCCCCCTACACGAGGTATATACTCTATAGGTCGATTCTTAATACGTGTTTTTACGAGGGGCTGACCTTTTTTAACCATGTCAGAAATTCGTTCATATGAGGAGTCAAATGCAGAACATAGAGGTGTTACTTAAGTTCAGTTGTCAATAGACTACATGCACTTTCGCAAAGAATTGTTGGCCCCTGGTTTATACATAAGAAGAAATCACATGTGTTCACAATACAAACTCACTGGATCAGTAGTTTGGCATTCACACATTACATATCACAGCCTGTATTGCTTGTCTTACAATACTTAATATTACAAGGGTTATCTTAGTGGGACCCAAATACCCAAAATCTGGTTTATTATATTATCCAACAACCAAAAGATAAGGTACGAAAGTGAAAGCGAAGTTATGGCTGTCCATCTATACTCCACAAAGATCGACTGGGATCAAACCCTAAGGCACCTCCTTAGGTTCGCCGTCCTCTAGGACGGCCTTGTACTAGGTGTCAGCATCGTCTAGTTCTAAGGAGAGTTGAAAAACAGCCAAGGTGAGTATAAAGGTACTCACAAGCCACTATTACGAGATACATTAGTACAACCAGGGGAATCAAGGGATGGCTTGAGTTTGATTTGCATAAGCCGATTTTTGTTTAAACAGTTCACAAACCTAGGACATAGCCAGTTTTATCTTAAAACTATGTTAAGTTTAACTTGTAATTAATGACGAGGGTTCATCCGCCTTCTCCAAACCTCGCTTGGTCCGGTTTACTCCAACCATCCCGCATGTCGGTAAAGGTCACATTCCCTCCCAATTCTATTCTAAGCAGGATTAAAACTTATGAGGCTAGTCGAGAGTAGTAAAGTATCGGCACTCAATTAACCGCGAGCACAACTATTCGAATAGTTTTATTTACTCACAATGCAGTTGATGTATGCTTTTAATCCCACACTCCATGACACACAACACATGAGATTATCACGGCCCGGTCTTTCGGTTTCCCTCACATTGCAGCACTTGCTCCAAGGGCTATGAACTCTCATGCACCCGAGCACCCAACCCTACCTCAAGCTAGGGGTGAGAGAAGTCCTAGCGTTTCTGGGGTATCAAAGGGCGGTTACATAGCATATATATACTTGGTGCATTTTAGGGTTTTGACATGTCATCCGATCGGTTCAAAACATGCTTCGTTACATTCATTTCAATTGTAGAACTAAACATGACTGAGGTGTCGACCCACTCTGGTTGCTTAATCGGTCGGGCCTAAAACATTATTAACCTTTTTAGAAAACCTCTCTTTCCTAGACTCTTGAAATCGTTGCTCATGAGTTAATACCTTTTGCATCGAATGAGATAAGATCTTAAAATCCTGTGAAGTAAACTCCTCCCTAAGAGGCCCTTGTAAACCTTGGAAAGCAAAATCGACCAATTGTGCATCACTCAAGCTTAAAATATAGCACCGGCTTCGAATATCAAGAAACCTCTGTGTCACGCCCGGAAATTCATCCAAAATTTCCAGTCTATTTTGCGTATTAAATCCCTATCCAGGAATCAACCAGGGTACACAAAATGATAAATTAATACACATATCCAAATGTAAAATAAAGTGTAAAATAAAAATACTTACTAAAAAGACACTTAGTCCTCACACCCAAAAGAAACAGCAACGGAAAAGAAAAACGACCCTAGCGGGGCTTCAACTTCACTCCACACTCAACTAGGGTCTGAGCCTTGATCTTCTAGCACCGTCTTCAACTCGGAAGCACTACACTTCTGAAAGGGGAAAAATGACAAGACTGAGTACAACCACTGTACTCAACAAGCCACACCGAAGAAATGCAGACGTGCAAAGGGAGAAAAGAGTGGCTTGGGATATTTTGCATAAATGTAGTTATAAACATTTAATGTTTATAAACAGTAAAACAGTTGATTAAGTTGAGTCATATTTTATCCTCCACTGAACAACGTTGTCCTACGTTGAATACGCTCAACCATTCCACCTAACTAATCTAGTTTCATTAATTCTAATTATTAAGTAGTGTGGGACTAATCATAGTGAATCTGGTTGATCGCCCATAATCGTGGGCATGGCTGTTTCAATAGTTTTACTCTAATCAGAGGTGCGCAACTTTACCCACAAGACACAATTCCACACATGTTACCATGCCTCGAAGTACCACCATGATACTGCAAAGGAGAAATCGTGACAAGACCTTTTACATAACTCTCCCTAACCAATCGTACCATACCAAGGTTTTGCCCCCACCCCTCCGAAGGCAATGGGCAACCCCCCGCGTGTCGTGGTGAATCCGACAGCCGATCAACCCATTTAACCAGGGCCGACCCAACTCCATCACGCCCACCCTCACTAGGGTACGTCGGCCAGAGGAAAGCTAATGTCAGCAAATAGTAAAACATTTATTAAAAAAGGATCAATATGCTTCAAGGGAAATGTGACTTGCGTTGCTTCTTCAAACAAACTTCTCGACTCTTTTCCTTGCGAGCGCGAACTCCGAAAACAGCGGAATCTACACGCTGGCATGCAAAACAAGGAAAAACCTACTAAAAACAAAAAATAGTACATGAAAAGTAAACAAACATGTAGATCTCAATTTTAGATAAATTTTGCAATTTGAATGGCCCAATTTAGAGTTCGAATCGATTAGATATGAATTTTAGAAGTATGAGACCATTTAAGTAAATTCTAGAAATTAAAATAATTTATTGCACAACTTTTAATTATTTTTCAAAGGAAAAGACCCGGGATAACATCAGCAAGACAAGGGCTAATGTCAGCAGGCACGGGCGCGGGTGATGTCACCAAACCGGGGCTGATGTCAGCGAGGGCTAACGTCTACAGAAAAAAGGCTGACGTCACCGAAGGGGCGACGCGGTCCATAGGTGGTCCACGGGCAGGTGCACCACGTTGCGCCGATGTGGCGCCAACGTGGCAGCCACGCGGCCTCCATGCGGCGGCCACGTGGGCAGCTGGATGGACAGCCTGGATCTATCCCGAGACAGATCGGGCAGAGAAGGATGAAATGGGGGCAGCGGCAACTGCCGCCGACCGGCCGGGCAGCGTGGCGGCGGCGCAAGCACCCTGATAGTCGCCGGCGGTGGCCATCGACGCGACAGTGAGCGGCGGAGGAGTGGGACAAAGAGAGATGGAGAGATGGCTTATCGACGCACGGGAAGGGACGACGCAGTGACGATGGCGGAGACAGCGGCCGACACAAAGGACCGGCATGGGCAGTGGGCTTCGACGGTTCTCGATGGCGGTGGGGGTGCGGCCGAGGAGTGGAGGGGCACCGCGGAGCCAAAAGAAGGGGTGGCTCGGCTCAGGAAGCGCTGAAGGGGTGGGGAGTGGCGGCCGGAGGCGGAACCGGGCAGCGTCAGTGCAGGTTAGCGGCTATGGGGGTGATCCAGTGTGCCCCGAGGACGGGAAGTGGCGGACGGGGTTTGGTGTTATGTGGGGAAGACGGTGGTGGCCTCGGTTGCAACGACGACGATCAGAGCGGCGGTGTTGCGCGACCGGGAAACGGCGGCGAGCGGCGAAGCAAGGCCGAGCGTGGGGAGAGAGTTTGGAGGTGTGGCGAGCTTGGGAGTTTGGGGAAACGGAAGAGGAGGATAAAGGGGTTCAATTTGTAGGCTTGGGAAGAGGAGACCGGCACCGGGACAAGGGGAATTGCCGACGTGTTTTTCTAGGGTTTTTCAGAGGAGATAAAGTCGAACCCGTGACGAATCCACATGATCAACGAGGGGAAAAAAAGAGGAGTGGATTAGGATTGAAATCCATCAACCAAAGCTGGAAACAAGAAATGAGATCAACCGGATTTTGCGGAGGAGCGGCGGTGTCGTGCTTAGCCTGGAGACCGACAGGAGGTAAGACGACCGACATGTGTGCCCCACATGTCAGCGAGCGAAAGAGAGAGATGCGATTCAAACTTGGCGTGTGGGAAAGGAAGCGGGCCGAGCCGGTAGAGAGGAAGGAGGGAGCCGAGCGGACTTTTGCACAAATGGGCCAAAAGCAGCCCAAGCAGAGGAAAGGGATTTTAAATTTGTTTTTCTATTAAATTCATTAGCTAAATGATCTTTGAATTTTTATGCTTCCAGCTGGACACTCAAAGTATTTAATAAAAATATCACCAGCTCATTTATTGATTTATTTATTTATTTAAATAATTACTTTAATGCTCTTTGTATTACTATAATTATTTCTAGAGCTCCAAAATTTCATGAAAAATTTCAGAGAGTATCGTAGAGCATGGAGAATATTTCAAAAATATTTCCAGTCATTATTTTTGAAGGAAAATTTAATTTTTCTTATTTAATTCACTTTATTAATTTGATTTTCATTTTATTTAATTTATAGAAAATGATTTATTTAATGATTTTTAATAACGAACGAAAATTGGGTGTGACAAATCTGCCCCCTTACGGAATCTCGTCCTTAAATTCGGGGCTATAAAGAAAGAAGGTAGGGTGAGATTGGGTTGGCTTTCTAACGCTACGGTTTCTTCGTCTCACGGTGACTAATTCTACTCACACTGACTCTGGTCTAGCTGCAGAGGTTGAAAGATCTTCCTTAGATTGCACGGCTACATTGGCACCTTTGGTGTTCTGAGAATTCTCTTCGTGGACTTGAAACTGGTGGAGTTGTTCCTGAAACCTTGAAACTGATGTAACACCGGTGTTTTCCCCTTTTAAAAATCCAAAAGAAAATCGTTGGAATTAACTGGAGAGAACAATTAATTTTAAAACATGAAATTCCAAATGGAAATGGCATGGTAGGATTTTTATTAAATTCTACATGTCAAAATACACTAACAGGATTTTAGTGGAATTTTCAGAGCACTATAAATAATTTTTAACCAATTAAAATCAAAATTGGAATTAATAAATCCCAGGACAAATCGGCTTCTCTCTCCTCCCTCCTTTTCCTTGCCCAATCGGTGTTGGCCGTTGGCGGCCGACACCCAATCCCCATAGCCGATTGGCCCAGTACCGGGTCGTCCCCGGCCGACGCGCGCCCTCTCTTCTCGCTCGCGGGCCGGCCAAAGGCCACGGCGCCCACAAATTAGTTCTGGTTTCCCTCCCCTTTTTTTCCCAAACGCCGATAGGTGGGGCCCACTTGTCAAGCCCGTCGTCCACCTCCAACCGGCCGCCCCGCACGGATCTCGCGCGCCCGCTTCCCCGCGCCCTGGGATCCCGCCGCCGTTACTCCCCGCCATGCCCGCCAGCATTTAAAGCCCCCGGCCGTCTCTCCCACGTCCCATAATGGCCGGAATTGATCGTCGGCCATTATTTCCCCTTCTCTCTCTCCCCCTTAACTCCGGCGAGTTAATCCGCCCTTATCCGGCCACCCCCGACCTCCCCGCGACCTATATAAGCACCCTCTTGCCCTCCCCGAGCTCCCCACGCTCTCATTCAAGATTTCCTTGCTCTCGTTTGCCCCGGCACCGTGCGCCCAAGCTCCCAAGCTCGTCGCCGACCTTCAGTCACATTTTCCCGTCGTCCCGAGCCGCCCCGGACCTCGCCACCATCTCCATCTCCATCCCCGGCAACCGAGCTCCCTCGGCCGTCCACCCCCGTGCTCTTCCGATGCCGTTTTCACCGTCTCCATCGTCGTCTTCCCCACCTCCGGTGGTACTCGCGGTGAGCTCCCTTCCAACCCTCTCGGTCCGAGCCAGCGTCGTCGTTTGCGGGTGTGCGCAGCTCCGCCCGCGCATGAGCCGTGGCCACCGGCCACAGTCGCCGGCCGACCGTGCCCCGCGCCCCTTTCTCTCGGCCGTTCGATTGGCTTCGGCCGATCGGCCCCGTCCGTTCCCCGCTCACCCGCGTGGCACGCCACGTGGCCGCCACTTCGGTGCCACGTGTGCGCCACGTGGTGCAACGCCCCATCCGGCCCGTGGACCCGGTCCACCGTGGACCGGCTCTCCCGCGGACCGCTGACGTCAGCCCTAGCCGGTGATGCCTCCTGGGGCTTTATTGCGCAATAAATCAATTAAGGATTTTTCTGTTTTAGTAAAAACCCATAAAACTTCTAAAAATCATATCTTTTCAATCCGACCTCCGTTTTAGCCCATTCAAATTTCGTTAAATTCATAAAAATGCCAAGAATCCATTAAAAATAGTTTTGTTATCTTTTTCAGTAGCTTTTTAGCCTGTTTTGTTGAATTGCTTGTGTGCCGTGTAGATCCCGTAGTTACGCCGTCCGCTTACTTGAAGTTGTTGCGAGAAATTCCCCAAGTTGAAGAGCAAGGCAAGTCATGCTATATTATTGATCATATTGCTCCCATTTTGCTAAAACACCTATTTTAATCTATTAAATTGCATATATTTATAATGTCATTACATGGGAAATAGTATACCATATATTTAGTTTATGCCTTAGGTTTGACACTCCAAACCCTTTGATTAAACTTGGGAAAACAATATGATTAGATTCAGGACTAGGTTGTGCTTAGCCTGGCATAGATTCACCAGCTCACTAAATGGGTCATTCTCACTTTATATGTCTCTCCTGGACATATGTTCGAAAGATTAATAATTGGAGAACTTGGTGAACCGAATTAATAACTAAAATATGATAAATGGTGGGTTGTGGGTGCTATGGTATTGGTTAGTGGCGCCCATGGAAATTAAGGACCGGTTCACGGGAACCCTCGGGAGAATGACCGTGCAAACCACAACCCAAAATGGGTAAGGTGGGTCCCGTAGTGTAGTCTCTCCTAGCTTATGAACCCATCGGCAAGGGTGAGCGGGATGGAGTTTCAGTCGGCCCGGGTATAAGGGTTGCTGGGCTGCCGGATTCACTGAGGCACTCGGGGGGGCTGCCCACGTCCCAGGGTCCGGGAGTGGGGGCGAAACCTTGGTGGGGTTCGCTTGGTTGGGGGGGTTATACGAAAGGTCCTATCACAGTTTCCTTTCCGGGGTACCATGGTGGTATTCCGGCGCACGGGAGACCGCGTCATGGGGCTGTGTCTTGTGGGTACAGTTGCACCCCTCTGATCAGAGTAAAACTATTCGAATAGCCGTGCCCACGGTAATGGGGCGATCAACCGAGCTCACCGTGATTAGTTGTCATGCCCAGAAATTCAGAACCGAATTTCCGAAGCTATATGTGTATTAAAATCCCTGTCCAGGACCGGCCAGTGTACACATACGACAATTGTTGATGTTACAGTTCCACGTCTTAGAAACATTACAAAAAGATTACAAAAGAGCAGCGGAAAAAGGAAAAAGGGGCCTAAGCCTAAGCTTGACGCTGGCCACGTGGCTTCAACCCTTCCACAGGCATCTTCTAGAGTGCAGGACAAAGCCTACTCAACTTCGTCTTCTTCTTCAGCTTCTTGCTCAGGTTCTGGTGAAGAGGCAAGGATGAGTACTTCCACGTACTCAGCAAGTCACACCGGAAGGGGGAGAGAATGAATGCAGGGAAGACAAGGGTTTGTCTAAGGTTTGCTTTTGCGCAAACAGCAAGGGTTTTCCAAACAATAAGAATTTTGAACACAATCAAAACAATAGTAATTTAAGTAATTAAGGCATTTTGAATCCAACACTGTTCAACGTTATCCCCACGTTGCGACAGGCCCAACCCTTCGACTTATACTAGTCATGTTCCATTAATCAGGGTTTAATAGTGTGAGAGTAATCATGGTGAGCTCGGTTGATCGCCCCATTACCGTGGGCATGACTACTTGAATAGTTTTACTCTGATCAGAGGGGTGCAATTGTACCCACGAGACACAGCCCCACGACACGGTCTCCCGTGCGCCGGAATACCACAATGGTACCACGGAAAGAAAACTGTGATAGGACCTTCCGTATAACCCCCTGCTAACCAAGCAAACCCCACCAAGGTTTTGCCCACACTCCTGGACCCTGGGACGTGGGCAGCCGCCCCGAGTGCCTCGGTGAATCTGGCAGCCCAGCAACCCTTACACCGGGGCCGACTGAAACTCCATCCTGCTCACCCTTGCCGCTGAGTTCGTCAGCTAGGAGAGACTACACTACGGGACCCACCTTACCCATTTTGGCTTGTGGTTTGCAGGGTCATTCTCCCGAGGGTTCCCGTGAACCGGTCCTTAATTGCCACGGGCGCCACTAACCAAAACCATAGCGCCCACAGCCCGCCATTTGTCATATTTTAGTTATTAATCCGGTTCACCAAGTTCACCAATTATTAATCTTCCGAACAGATGTCCAGGAGAGACAAATTAAGTGAGAATGACCCATTTAGTGAGCTAGTGAATCTAAGCCAGGCTAAGCACGACTTAGTCCTGAATCTAATCATATTATTTTCCCAAGTTTAATCAAAGGTTTTGGAGTGTCAAACCTAAGGCATAAACTAAATATATGGTGTACTATTTCCCATGTAATGACATTATAAAATACATGCAATTTAATAGAATAAAACATGTGTTTTAGCAAAATGGGAGCAATATGATCAATAATATAGCATGACTTGCCTTTCTCTTCGACATGGGGAACTTCTACAACAACTTCAAATTAAACCGGGACGGCGGAACTACTGGGATCTACATGGCAAACAAGCAATTCAACAAAACAGGCTAAAAAGCTACTAAAACAGAGAATAAAACTATTTTAATTGAATCTTGGATTTTTATTAATTTAATGAAACTTGAATGGGCTAAAACGGAGGTCGGATTGAAAATATATGATTTTTAGAAGTTTTCTGGGTTTCTCTACTAAAATAAAAAAATCCTTAATTGATTTATTACACAATAGAGCCCGAGGGAGCCGTCAGCGGCTAGGGTTGACGTCAGCAGCCGAGGGCTGACGTCAGCGGTCCTCAGGGTTGACCGGGTCCACGGGCCGGACAGGCGCTGCACCACGTGGCACACACGTGGCGTCGAGGTGGCGTGCCACGCGGGCGAGCGGGGAACGGATGGTGTCGATCGGCCGAAGCCGATCGGATGGCCGAGAGAAAGGGGCACGGGGCACGGTCGGCCGGTGACGGCGGTCGGTGGCTGGAGGCCGGCCAGCGCCATCCGAGCGGCGGCGCAGGGCGGCGGAGTGCCACGGCTCGGACCGAGAGTGTGGGAAGGGAGCTCACCGAGGGTACCGCCGGAGGTGGGGAAGACGACGACGGCGATGGCGGAAACGGCAGTGGAAGAGCGCGGGGGAGGGTGGCCTGAGGGAGTTCGGGCACCGGGGATGGAGATGGAGACGACGGCGATGTCCGGGTCAGCTCGGGACGACGGGAAAACATGACAGAAGGTCGGCGATGAGCTCGGGAGCTTGGACGCACGGTGCCGGGGCAAACGAGAGTGAGGAAAGCTTGAATGAGAGCGTGGGGAGCTCGGGGTGGGCGAGGGGGTGCTTATATAGGTCGCGGGGAGGTCGGGGGTGGCCGGATAAGCGAGTAATAACTCGCCAGAGTGAAGAGAGAGAGAGAGGAAAGGGTAATTGATGGCCGATGATCAATTACGGTCATTGTGGGACGCGGGAGAGGTGGCCGGGGCTTTAAATGCCGGCCGGCATGGCAGGGAGTAATGACAGCGAGATCCCGGGGCGCGGGGAGGGCGGGCGCACACGATCCGTGCGGGGTGGGGCGGCGGAAATGGCGCGGGGCGGCCGGCTAGAGGTGGAGGACGGGCCTGATTGGTGGGCCCCACCTGTCGGCGTCCCAAGGTAAAGGGGGAGGGAAACCGGACATATTTTCAAGCGCGCGGCTTAAACGGGCCATGGCCTTTGGCCGGCCCACGTGAGAGGAGAGAGGGGCACACGTCGTCTGGGGACGGCTCGGTCGGCGGGCCGATCGGTTGGGGATTGGGCCGTCGGCTCGGGCCGCGGCCCACGATTGGGGGAAAAGGACGGAGGAGAGAGAAGTCGATTTTTCCGGATTTATTAATTTTGATTTTGATTTTTATTGGTTAAAAATTATTTCTAGTGCTCGAAAATTCCACTAAAAATCCTTTTAGTGTATTTTGACATGTAGAATTTAAGAAAAATCCTACCATGCCATTTCCATTTAGAATTTCGTGTTTTAAAATTTTTTGTTCTCTCCAGTTAATTCCAATGATTTTATTTTACATTTTTCTTTTGGATTTTTAAAAGGGTAAAACACCTCAGGGTGGTACAAACCTACCCCCCCTAAACGGAATCTTGACCCCGAGATTCGGAGGTACTGGCGAACAGATAGGAATGAGCGGCCTTTAGCTCATCTTCCCTTTCCTAGGTGGCTTCTTCTTCGGAGTGAGGAGTCAATTGAACTCGACAAAACCTGATAACCTTGTTCCAGGTCCTCCGCTCACTGGTTTTGAGGATACGTGCTAGTTTCTCCACAGAAGTCCAATCTTCCTAGATCTCAATCTGATCCGGACTTGCCTGTTCTTGTGGTACTCTCAGACATTTCTTGAGCTGGGAGACGTGGAAAACGTCATGGATTCCCACCATGGTGGGTGGCAATTCGAGTTGGTAGGCTACTTCACCTCATTGCTCTTGAATGCAATATGGTCCCACATAGCGTGGTGCCAACTTGCCCTTGGTTTGGAATCGGTGTACTCCCCGAAGTGGAGTGACACGAAGATATACATAGTCTCCGACTTCGAAAGCTATCTCTCTGCGGCGGTTGTCTGCATAACACTTTTGATGAGACTGTGCAACTTTCAGCCTCTCTCTTATAATTCTAACTTTCTCTTCGGCGTCACTTAACACTTCAGTACAAAACAATTGATGTTCGCTGATCTGATCCCAGAAAAGCGGGGTACGACACTTTCGTCCATAAAGCGCTTCGAAAGGTGCCATTTGTAAACTGGCTTGATAACTGTTGTTATAGGAAAACTCTGCATAGGGCAAGCTCTTATCCCAAGCTCCTCCGAAATCCAAAGCACAAGCTCACAGCATATCTTCCAAAACCTGGTTTACACATTTCATCTGACCATCGGTTTGTGGGTGATAGGCTGTGCTAAAATTCAACCGGGTGCCAAGTTCCTCTTGTAGCTTCGGCCAAAACTTGGAGGTGAACTGACTACCACGATCAGATACTATCTTCTTGGGTACCCCATGAAGACACATAATCCTTGCAAGGTACAATTCTGCTAACCTCCTTCCCGTATAGGTGGTGTGTACTGGAATGAAGTGAGCCACCTTAGTGAGGCGGTCGATGATAACCCAAATAGAATCATGTCCTGACGATGTCCGAGGTAAACTGGTGATGAAATCCATCCCGATTTCGTCCCACTTCCATTTCGGGATTTGGAGTGGCTGTAGTAATACAGCAGGCCTCTGGTGTTCTGCCTTCACCCGCTGGCATACATCGCATAGTGCCACGAACTCGACTATTTCTCTTTTCATGCTAACCCACCAAAATTTCTCCTTTAGGTCCTGGTACATCTTGGTACTTCCCGGGTGGATAGAATACTGACTCTGATGAGCTTCAATAAGGATTAACTTCTTCAATTCCTTGTCCTCTGGCAGACATAGCCTGTTGCCCATCTATATGGTTCCGTGCTCATCTTCCGTGAAGTCACGAGCTTTACCAACCCTCATGTTCTTCTTAAGCTCAGTTATGTCGGGATTCGAGGCCTGAGCTATGCGAAATTGGTCTAAGAGTGTAGGTTGGGCTTCAAGAGCGGCCACATATCTGGGTTCGACAATTCCCAGGTTTAGGCGCTCTAGGTCTTGTTGTAACTATTCACATCTCTCTTCTATGTGGATAGAGTTGCAGTAACTCTTTCGGCTCAAAGCATCAGCTGTCACGTTAGCTTTGCCAAGGTGATAGTGTATACTTAGATCATAATCCTTGATCAACTCCAACCACCTTCGCTGACGGAGGTTCAAATCCGGTTGGGTGAAAATGTATTTCAGGCTCTTATGGTCCGTATATATTTCACATCGATTACCGACGAGATAATGCCCCCATATTTTCAAAGCGTGGACGATTGCCGCTAGTTCCAAGTCATGCGTTGGGTAGTTAGAATCATGAGGTCTCAACTGGCGGGAAGCATAAGCGACCACTTTTCCTTCTTTCATCAACACACAACCTAACCCTTGGCGAGATGCGTCGCAATAGACCTGGAAATCCTGGGTTTGATCTGGCAAGATCAATACTGGTGCGGAGACAAGTTTTCTCTTGAGAGTTTCAAAACTCTTGTTGCACTCGGCAATCCATATAAACTTTTCCTCCTTCTTTAACAACTGCGTCATTGGCTTGGGAATCTTTGAGAAGTTTTAGATGAACCGACGGTACTATCCCACAAGTCCTAGAAAACTCCTGATTTGGGTGACGGTTTTTGGTGGAGTCCACTTCTTATTGCTTCTACATTGGAAGGACCCACTGCGACACCTTGGGCATTCACTATATGTCCGAGGAATTGCACTTCCTTCAACTAGAAAGTATATTTGCTAAACTTAGCATAGAGCTGGTGATCTCTTAACTTTTCGAGTACCAACCGGAGATGGTGCTTGTGTTCCTCTTTCGACTGGGAATAGATCAAGATGTCATCGATGAACACTACGACGAACTTGTCTAGGAATTCCATGAACACTTTGTTCATCAAGTTCATGAAAAAGGCTGGGGCATTGGTAAGCCCAAAGGACATGACCGTACACTCGTACAAACCGTACCGAGTGATAAAAGCGTTCTTGGGAATGTCCTCCTCTCGAATCCTTAGCTGATGATAGCCTGATCGCAGGTCTATCTTTGAGAACACCTTTGCTCCCTTTAATTGATCGAACAGATCGTCAATCCTAGGGAGAGGGTACTTGTTCTTGATAGTGACCTCGTTGAGTGCGCGATAGTCGACGCACATCCTTTTGCTCTTATCTTTTTTTCCACAAGTATTACTGGAGCACCCCAGGGCGTTGTGCTCGGGCGGATATAGCCTTTCTGTAACTGTTCATCCACTTGCTTCTTGACCTCTGCCAACTCATTGGCTCCCATTCTATAAGGCCTCTTGTGGATCGGAGCAGTGCGAGGGACTAGGTCAATCCGAAACTCTATTTCTCTTTCAGGTGGCATCATGGTTAGGTCTTCTGGGATGACTTCCAGGTACTCGCAAACAACGGGAATATCTTCTAACTTCGCATGGTCCTTTCCTTTCTCTTCGGGTTTCTCCTTAGCCGAGATCCAATTCAAGCTTGCCACTACCCCCAACAGTTTAGGGGAGCGGTAAATCACTTTCTTCAATTCGTCATTGGTCAAGGTGATCGTGCGGCTTGCGCAATCAATCAGGCCTTTATGACGGGTTAGCCAGTCCATCCCAAGGATAACATCCAGGCCTTTTGATTTTAGAAGGATAAGATTGGCTAGAAAGGGGGATCTTTGGATTTCTATTGCCACTCAAGGGCAAAAGTGGGCGGTGTCCAAATGTTTCCCGGGAGTTTGAACCCGCATGAGTATCTTAAGTTTTAATACTGACAACCCATGTGTCCCCAAAAATGCTTTTGATATGAAAGAATTGGTTGCACCCGAATCAAACAGGACTGATGTGTTAAAGGAGTTCACACGGAACAAACCCAGTATGACATCTGGTGCGTCCTGTGCTTCCTCTGCCGAAGCATGATTCACTCTTGCCTGGATGAACCGGGGCGCATGTTTTGGTCTTGGACACTTGTATGCGAAATGTCTAGGTTCTCCACAGTTGAAATAGTTGTCCGGTTTAAATCCCGAGTCCTTCTTTGGCGGTATTGACTTGGATTGAGGTGGCGGCTGCGCCATTGGCGGATGTGGAGTCGGGTTCCGCTGTGGCTGTCCGGGACGGCTTCCACTGGGTTGGAAATTCCCGGGATGGTATGGGCGATGTTGGTGAACGATCATAGTGGTAGGTCCACTTTGACTACCCGCACTGAAACGTGGCCGTTGGGGATTCCCTTGTTGAGGTTGTGACCTAAACTGAGTAGCCTTCCATTTTTTGAGCATTTTATTGCGTTGATCTTCTTGACGGATGGCTTTGTCGACTAACTTCTCGAAGTCGACATATTCTCCGGAGATGAGTTTGTTTGTTAACTCGTCGTCCAGCCCGGCCAAGAACTTTTCTTGATGCTCGGCGTCAGTGCGTACGTCCTTTTAAGCATATCGCGCTAAGCGATTAAACTCGTGCAGATACACGGTGACAGTCCGAGTGCCTTGCTCCAGGGATCTGAACTCCCTCTTTTTCTGAGGTACTATCCCTCCGGGGATGTGCGCCTTTCGGAATTGGTGGTAGAACTCTGCCCAAGTGACCGTAGGTGCATCTGCCCGTCGGGTAACCAAGAAGTTGTCCCACTAGGTTGAGGCGGGGCCTTGGAGTGGGTGGGTGGCGAAGGACATCCGTTCTTGGTCTGTGCACTGGAGAAGGTCCAACTTCTTTTCTATGGCGGTGATCCAATCATTAGCCTCCATGGGGTTGGTGGAACTAGAGAAAGTTGGGGGTCGCACACGAAGAAACTCTGACAGTTTGTTTTGTGGGGGAGGTGGTGGTGCGAAATGGTCGTGATGATTTTGGTTCTATTGTTGAAACTGTTGCATCATTTGCAACTGCATCTGTTGATGCTGCTGTTGCATTTGCTGCATCATTGCAGCCATCATTTGGGTCTGGTTGGCTAAGACTTGAGCCAAAGTGATGTTCTCAGGTGGAGGAGGTGGGGTGTTGCCATTGGTTCTGGTGTTGTTCTCGGCTGACTCAGTGTTGGTGTTGGTACTGCCGTTCCTGGTGTTCACCATCTGAAGGGGCGGAACAAACAAGACAGGAGAAGGAGTAAAACAGATTGGACAGAGAAGCTAATCTTTATTACTTATTTTGATCTGTTCTTTATTAAAACACTTAAAACACACACAACATCCTTAACTGGACAACCTGTACCCACACTTGATACAGGTGGACTACTACCCCACGCACAACACTCCTAAGACACAACAACTAAACAAACAGGGGAACTAGGAAAACGGTAAACTAAGGGTGGCGACACTCTAAGGGTCGGAGTGGCTTCCGCGGTCGGTGGAGTCGAAACCACTCCCTTGGGAGTTCCCGTCTTCCTTTTCCTTCGAGCGGCTTCGAGAGCTTGCTAACTCTTCTTTTCTGCCTGGGCTCTTGGAGCTGCCACTGCTACTGCCTTTGCTGCTGCTGGACACGGAGATCCATCCTCCTCCTCTGCTCGGGGCAGGGACCAGAGCAGGAGTAGGATCTGGCATTGGGGGGAGAGCTTGGGAAGGTGGCGGTGTAGGAAGGGGAACCCTGGGCTCCAACTGCATCCGCACCGAGGCCTTGGTGTTCTTCCGAGGCGTGATCCTGATCCGAAGGATGTTGCGAGATGGAAGTCCTTTCAAGCTGGCGATTTCTCTCTTGAGGTGATCCACTTCATCCTTCAGGCAATTGATCCTTAGGATCTTCTGGTCATTCAGGGCCTTGGCTGCCATATGAAGGTCTGCGTACATATTGTCCAACCCTTCAATCACAATCCTCATGTGAGAGAAGGTGGTGTCGTTCTCCCCTTCGGCAGATTGGAAGGAGTTGACCACGGATGAACTTCCGCGCCGAGGATGGTACCGGTAGGCAGAGTGGCGGAGATGATAGTCATGCATCTCCCTCATCCGGGCCAGCATCATGTACGCAGCCTCTTGGCAGGCATGCTCATCCGTTCCTCCCGACGCATTGACCATCATGTTCGGGATGTTGGTGCCGACGGAACCGTGCATCTCCAGACGGACTTGGTGGGGCAACTCGCTGCCGAATGGTGAGACGACGGTGTACTCGGGTGCATCCGGATAGCCTACTGCCAAACCCATCCTTGCCAACTCTACGACGAATCCCTTCAGACCCTGACCGTTGTGTGTGATCGGACGGCCTGCCATCTAGAGAAGACAAGGTAGGAGATCAATGCATGCTCAACCAAAGTTAGATAAACGGTAAAGGACTAAAGTAAAGTAAACGGGAAAAGGAGGGTTTTTGAGAAACATTTTTATGAGGCTAAGTAAAGCTTCTAACGACATCCCCTAGATGATGTGATAATGCCTAAAAATAGGTGCTTAGTTATAATAATATAAAATCGGCGACCATTCCCTCCTATCTTGACTTAGGACTTTGCTCCCTTATAAAGTCCCGACTGACGGTCAAATAAGAGTGCAAGTGATTTTTTTTTCAAATTTTAGCTTCAAAGTCCTATCACTTAGAGTAACCTAGTTTCCAAAATTCTCTTTTTGAAAGAAGCTCAAAATTCTCCCCAAATCCCGAGGAAACAAAGACTCATTTTCCTGAAACGACTCCAAAAGCCAGGACTTATGCGTATGAAAAGGTTCAGAGGGCTCCTAAGGTTTTTCCATTTGGCTTTTCCTACGGTCTAGAATTGGCTCCGAACCAACTTGTCACGCCTAGTAATTCAGACCCGAATTTCTGAAGCTATATGTGTATTAAAATCCTTGTCCAGGACCAGCTGGGGTACACATACGACAATTGTTGATGTTACAGTTCCACGTCTTAGAAACATTACAAAAAGATTACAAAAGAGCAACGGAAAAAGGAAAAAGGGGCCTAAGCCTAAGGTTGACGCTGGCCACGTGGCTTCAACCCAAACACAGGCATCTTCCAGAGTGCAAGACAAAGCCTACTCAACTTCGTCTTCTTCTTTAGCTTCTTGCTCAGGTTCTGGTGAAGAGGCAAGGATGAGTACTTCCACGTACTCAGCAAGTCACACCGGAAGGGGGAGAGAATGAATGCAGGGAAGACAAGGGTTTGGCTAAGGTTTAATTTTGCGCAAACAGCAAGGGTTTTCCAAACAATAGGAATTTTGAACACAATCAAAACAATAGTTGTTTAAGTAATTAAGGCATTTTGAATTCAACACTGTCCAACGTTATCCCCACGTTGCGATAGGCGTAACCCTTCCACCTATACTAGTCATGTTCCATTAATCAGGGTTTAATAGTGTGAGACTAATCACGGTGAGCTCGGTTGATCGCCCCATTACCGCGGGCATGGCTATTCAAATAGTTTTACGCTGATAAGAGGGGTGCAACTGTACCCACAAGACACAGCCCAACGACAAGGTCTCCCGTGCGCCGGAATACCACCATGGTACCCCGGAAATGGAACTATGATAGGACCTTTTGTATAACCGCCCCCGCTAACCAAGCGAACCCCACCAAGGTTTCGCCCTCACTCCCGGACCCTGGGACGTGGGCAGCCCCCCCGAGTGCCTCGGTGAATCTGGCAGCCCAGCAACCCTTACACCGGGGCCGACTGAAACTCCATCCCGCTCACCCTTGCCGATGGGTTCGTCAGCTAGGAGAGACTACACTACGGGAACCACCTTACACATTTTGGCTTGTGGTTTGCACGGTCATTCTCCCGAGGGTTCCCGTGAACCGGTCCTTAATTGCCATGGGTGCCACTAACCAAAACCATAGCGCCCACAGCCCACCATTTGTCATATTTTAGTTATTAATCCGGTTCACCAAGTTCTCCAATTATTAATCTTCCGAACAGATGTCCAGGAGAGACAAATTAAGTGAGAATGACCCATTTAGTGAGCTAGTGAATCTAAGCCAGGCTAAGCACAACCTAGTCCTGAATCTAATCATATTATTTTCCCAAGTTTAATCAAAGGGTTTGGAGTGTCAAACCTAAGGCATAAACTAAATATATGGTGTACTATTTCCCATGTAATGACATTATAAAATACATGCAATTTAATAGAATAAAACAGATGTTTTAGCAAAATGGGAGCAATATGATCAATAATATAGCATGACTTGCCTTGCTGTTCGACTTGGCGAACTTCTGCAACAACTTCGAAGTAAACCGGGACGGCGGAACTACCGGGATCTACATGGCAAACAAGCAATTCAAAAAACAGGCTAAAAAGCTACTGAAACAGAGAGCAAAACTATTTTTAATGGATTCTTGGTATTTTTATGAACTTAATGAAATTTGAATGGGCTAAAACAAAGGTCGGATTGAAAAGATATGATTTTTACAAGTTTTCTGGGTTTTTTTTACTAAAACAGAAAAATCCCAACATGTAAACAGGCGTGCCAGTTGGTTTGATCTATCAACCAACAAGAAACAAATAGATATGCGTTAAGGTTAGATGTAGATCTTACCGGATAGGCGAAGGAAACAAATTTACATATATTTGCTATCCCAAAGCATATTTAAACTAAGTGATTGGGATAGATCGGCTATGCCGAGACAATATAAATCACTCAGTCTAAATATAAACTAGGATAATAAATATATGCATTCATGGCCTAGCCGATACTTTAGACCTAACTGTAGATCAGCTAGTACTCTCATACTTCTTATGAAAAGATATTGATCTAACCTAAATGAGGTAAACCTAGATCAACCGGCTGTCGGCTGTCGGCTGATGCTGATAGATTGAACCCCGCAAGGCGGCGATACCCCTCACCGATGGCGTCTTCAAGCACTCCTGCCGACGTGCCACAACAGCTCTACCCTGAGGTAAACCCAATCGATTCTGCTCCTTTTCTTCTCGCGATTTAATCATTGCACCCTCTCATAATTTCTTCTTTTTTTCCGCACCCTGTAGCACTTGTCTCATCAAATCGCGATCCCAGACCTCAACCACCCAAACCAGTGCTTTATAGGGCCGATCGGCAACTTGGATCCCAGTGAGCTTATCAATGCCGAAACCAATCGGATCCCCTACAAATTCTCAACCCCAGATCTGTCATATTGGAAGTCTTGGCCGTCAACTGACAAATCTTGGCTGGCTTGGTACCTTAGGATGTCGGCCAGGAAACAAGCCCACTGGACCGAACATGGGATAGACCAATGTTTAGGACTGACAATAGCCGATATGCCTAAGCATGAATCCCTCCTATCGGCTGCAAGTTACTTTTGATCTGACACCCTCAACGCCTTTCTGTTTAGGCAAGGGTCAAGGACGCCAACAATTTTCGATGTGGCCATGATCACCGGTTTAGACATCACTTCCACTGTTAGCCCCAGTGACCTCCAAAATGAAATGCCAGCACATCTTCAAGACAAAGGGCATCGGCGGCTGGAGCAGCTTCATATCTATGAACATGAGTGATGGGCCGATCTCTGACAGGGAACACACAGCCTTCCTTCTGATGTGGTTAGAGAAATTTGTCTTCTGTGGATCAAGCTGCGGTCCAACCAGCAACTGGCAGCATATAGCTGAAGCCTTGGCGGCCAAACAGAAAATCCCCCTAGGCAAATACCTGCTTGGCTATTTATACCATGTGCTGGGCACGACATCGGCTCGGCTGGCCTCTAAACAAACCATCGGCACAGGTGGGCCATGGTGGCTATTACAACTCTGGCTCAACCTCCATATGTACAAAGTTGCTGAGCTGCCTTTTCCGCTCGAAGCCGATTTTCCTCTGCTGGAGCCGAGAATCATAGATGATGAAGAGCAGACAACTCGGCGGTGTATGTCGTATGGGGAAGCCGCTACCACTTACCCTGGGTCTAAACTAACAGCCGACAATTTCAAGGTGTGGTTTGATCATCTGTACAGTGGTTTCCCAAACATCTCCAAGATCTGGTTTGCCTACGAAAATTTTGATAAGTTTGAACAACCAGACAATCTTCGGCTAGATGAGCTTGACTCCGAAGAATATACCAAGCCAAGGGAAATATTTGTCACAGCCATCACCCCATGCATCCTTCCCGTCGGCATCCACCAGGGGCACAACATCACCAAGACTTATGAGTTTTATCACCCAATGGTGGCAGCAATGCAACTTGGAATGGGACAGCTGCCAATCGGCTTGTACTTTTCCGACAAGATCCAGCCAAGGGGAAAATTTAACGGCAATATTTTGATGCATCGGCTGCTCAACATCCTTGGTCCTCCCTTGGGCAGCATCGGCAGAATTGATCTGGCAGTGACCAGATCGGCTATCTTCAGTCGATGGTGGAATGAATGGAAACACCACATGTTCCACCAATCGACTTCGATGTACCTGACAATCGTCGACCCAGACTTGGTTCGATCGGTAAGCACTTTTGTCTTTCAATCCTTTCTCTTCATCGGCTAACACTTGTGCCTTTGGCTAACAAACCATTTCTTGTTGCAGACGATCGACGACTCCCCTCCTCACGTCAGCAGAACAGGAGTGAATTAACTATGCGCTCGGCAACTTGCCAGGCGGTTGTGGACTAGCTCCATCCATCATCGGCTTCAACGCATCGAAGGTGGGCACGCCTCTCCACGGCCAAACTCGTGAGCTACTCCAACGGATGAAGACGGCACAACCATCGGTTGTCGCTACTCCTGCTACCGAGAAGAAGAAACAAGCGGCGAAGAAGGCCAAACCAACTCCAGCCGATGACTTCTCTCCGATTGACCCAGACGTCGAAGCAGTGCTTGACGATGAAGTGGAGAACGAGGAGATGGCAGATGCGGTCGACGCAGCTTCATCCAAATCGAGTTTCGAAAGATATGCACGGACTCCATCAGCTGAGGAGGCATCCATCCAAAAAACACCAAGTCCCCCAAGGCGTCCTGTTCATCCGATCGCGGTACGTGACCTCAACACTTGTTCTTTGAATGCCTTTCATTCGCCATTCTCTCACCGTATCTTTACATTAGCAGAGGAAGAAGCTGGCCACAAAGAAGAAATCGGCTCCCCATCCATCGGTAAGTATCTTCAACTTGCATCCCTTGACCATTAGCCGATTTTTTAAAACTAACTCTTTTTAGCCTCCACGTGCACCGACGCCTGCCCCCGAGTCAAGTGAACGAACCGTCGGCCGCGGTGGCGGCCATGCTGAACGTACACTGTCGGCTGCAGGTGACGGCCAAGCCGATGAAGAAGTTACTTCGGCCACGGCAATCCTAGTAAGTTTTATTCACTCTTTATAACCGGCTCGATAACCCTGGCCCATCTTCTAACTGTTCTTTTCCTTGCAGAATGTAGCCGATCTTCTGGGCTTCGACCTGTCGGAGTTTGTAGACCCAGACGAAGGAGGCGACAAAGCCCTGGTGCCGTTGGATGAGGACCTCAGAGCTGCATTGGCCAATATCGGCAATCGGCTAGAAGGGTCTTTGGACACGATGGTAACAGACTGCGGCCCTATTCGCTCGAGGTTTAAAGATGTTCAAGCACGGCTTCCAGACGCCTTAGCAGACGCGATCGTGCCAGCCACTTTCCTCGAGGCGCATCAGCTGAAGTACGAGTGAGCTCAACAGCGCATCACCGATTGCTGATCAAACCAATCGCTGATGGCCGCCATCAAGTCGAATCAAGAGGAAATCAAGGCGAAAAAGGCCGAATTTGATGTCTTGAAGACGGAGCCGGCTGCAAAACTTGAGCGGCTTCGCGCGCGCAGGGATCAGCTTGTAGCCGATCTTATCCAAGTCACCAATGAGATTGACATCCAAGAGGAGTACATGGCCGGCTTGCCCAAGGAAATTGAAGACAAGCGATTGAGCATCAAGGCGGTCGTGTCCTACCTTACGGACTTAACAAAGGCGGTGAAGCCGGTGGCTGGAACCGACGCAGCCGATGCCAAGGCAATTGAAGAGGTTGACGATATCAGGCGCAAGGTATTATCGGCTATAGAAGATTTTCTCAAAAATGAGCCGATTGTAATAGCCTGCTAGGTCAAAAAACTGTAACTCAACTATTTTTGTAATCGGCCATGTTATGGTCAAACTTTTGTAATCGGCTCACACTGTCCATCTTTTGTAATTGGCTGAAACCATCCTTACTTAATATTTGATTGCCGATGTTTAATTGTCGATTGTATTAGCTTAAAAAAAACTTGAACAACTTTAAAAAAATTCTTGTCTTGATATCTCGCTTTCTTGATTGTTGTATATGCATGCCCCCTAATTTTGTTGATGTGCAGATATCGACAAAATTATGAAATCCACAACTTCGCCGTTGTCGTCGTTGTCGGCCAAATTTAGCCAATTATAGAGAACTAGGGGAAAAACTTGTGAAAATGACCTAAAGGCGATGCTTGCATGAGACAAACATCGGCTGGCATGAATCGGCAGGAACACAGCCAAATCATGAATTGTCCAAACGCTTGGGTAGTATTTTTTCAAATATTTTCCATTTAGAGCCCTTCCAAACACTTCTCCATCCAATCCTTCTAACATATAAGATCCTTTAGAGACGCATTTGTGGATCTTGAAAGGCCCTTTCCAATGTGGTGACCACTTGCCGAATTTATTGTCTCTTGATCCAATCAGCAGTATCAATTTCCAAACGAGTTCGCCCTCTTCAAAAGACTTAGGGACAACCTTCTTGTTATAATGACGGGCTACTAGTTCCTTATCCCTTGTTACTTTTTCCAAAGCCCTCATCCTTGACAAAACTAGGTCTTCTGATTCATCTACCATCAAATTGTAATAATCGTCAGCTGTGAGCTGATCTTGCAACTGAATCCGTCTTGAGCCGATGATGTTTTCCCATGGTAGGACTGCTTCATGCCCATAGACCAATTTATATGGAGGGACTTGGACAGATCCGTGGCATGCCATCCGATAGGCCCAAAGTGATTCGGCTAATCGGCTGTGCCATTGCTTGGGATACTCAGAGATCTTCCTCTTTATCAGCTTGATTAGGCTTTTATTTGAAGCTTCTGCTTGCCCGTTGGCCTGGGCGTAATATGGCGAAGAATTGAGCAACTTGATTCCCATGCCGTCAAAACTGAACAAACTCGTCCGATATGAAAATAGATCCCTAGTCTGTTGTTATGGTTTGAGGAACGTCAAATCAGTATATGATATGCTCCTTAACAAACTCGATTGTGTCCTTAGAATCAACTTTCTTAAGAGGAATTGCTTCGACTCACTTCGTGAAATAATCGGTTGCCACCAATATAAATTTGTGCCCTTTACTCGAGGGTGGATGGATCTGGCCGATCATATCAATTCCCCATCCTCTGAACGGCCAAGGTTTTATGATTGGGTTCATAGCCGATGCTGCTGCTCTTTGTATAGCTCCAAACTTCTGACAATCCTGGCATCCCTTGTAGTACTTGAAACAATCTTCCAGCATCGTCGGCCAAAAATACCACGCTCTCCGAAGCAACCACTTCATCTTGTGAGCCGATTGATGCGTGCCGCATATTCCTTCATGCACTTCTCCGATAGCTACCTTATCTTGATCGACATTGAGACAATTTAGTAGCACACCATCAATCGTCCTGTAGTATAAATATTCATCAAGCAAGACATATCTCAAAGCCTTGAGTCCCAATTTCCTGGAAGCCAATTGAGAAGGGTTTTGTAAATAATTGTAGACTTCAAACCTCCAGTCATCGACTGTCATGGCAGCAACCTCTATCTCGATATCCTTTGTCATCCGCCGATAACCCGATGCCCCTTGAGCTAAATCATTGGCTTCTGCGTTCTGCTCCCTGGGGATATGCCGTAATGTGACTAGCCGAAAGCTATCCATCAAGTCTCGGCATTGTTGATAATAGATCATCAACGTATCATTTTTGCACTCATATTCCCCTGACAATTGGCTGACGACCAACAGTGAATCCCCCATGATCTCGATGGCGTCGGCTTCAACCTCTTTGAGAAGATGCAATCCCTTGAGCACTGCTTCGTATTTGGCTTGGTTGTTTGTGGTGTGGGGGTTGATGGAGAACGCAAATTCAAAACTTGCCCCCCTTGGGGATATAATTACCAAGCCGATACCACAGCCATTTGTGCAAACCGAGCCGTCAAATGCTAACGTCCAAGGCATGATTTCCACTGAGCCGATTGAGTCATCCTTGTGTTCCACTATGAAATCGGCTATAGCTTGTCCTTTAACTGCCCTGGGTGCCTGATATCTTAAATCAAATTCTGTCAAAGCAAAAATCCATTTTCCAATTCATCCCTTTAATACTGGAGCCGATAGCATATATTTGACTACATCGGCTTTACAAACTATAGTGCACTCATTAGACAACAAATAATGCCTTAACATGGTACATGAAAAACACAGGCACAGACATAATTTCTCCACAGGTGAATACCTTGTTTCTGCGTCCAAAAGCCGTTAGCTGAGATAAAAGATTGTCTTTTCCTTTCCTTCGACCTCTTGGATCAAAACTGAGCCGATTGACTTGTCATCGGCTGATATATATAGCCTAAATAGTATTCCTTTTTGCGGAGAAATCAAAACTGGAGGCGAGCTCAAATAATCCTTGATATTATCCAATGCTCTCTTTTGCTCTGCCCCCAAGTGAATGCTTGATCGGCCTTAAGCCAAAGCAGATGTGTGAACGGCTCCATTTTTTTGAAAGATTGGCTATGAATCGCCTGATGAAGTTGATTTTGCCGATCAGAGATTGCAGTTGCTTCTTGTCCCTCGGAGGTTGTATCATCTTGATAGCATTGATGCTCCTTGATGTAACCTCAATTCCTTTTTCGTGAACAAGAAAACCCTAAGAAGTGCCCGGCCGATACGTCGAACACGCACTTCAATGGATTCATCTTAAGACCATATTTCTTTGTCCGCTCCAAAACCTGCTTAAGATCGGCTATGTGATTTTCTGTTTCCCTAGACTTGGCAACAACATCATCAATATAAATCTCTACCAGGGAGCCGATCGTGTCATGGAAAATATAATTCATGGCCCTTTGATAAGTTGCTCCAGCATTCTTCAACCTTCCATTGTCCGCTCCAAAACCTGCTTAAGATCGGCTATGTGATTTTATGTTTCCCTGGACTTGACAACAACATCATCTATATAAATCTCTACCAGGGAGCCGATCATGTCATGGAAAATGTAATTCATGGCCCTTTGATAAGTTGCTCCAGCATTCTTCAACCTGAATGTCATAACGACCCACTCGTACAAGCCGATTGCTCCTGGGCATCTAAAAGCAGTCTTGTGGATGTCTTCTTTGGCCATAAAAATCTTATTATAACAAGCATTGCCATCCAGAAACTAATAATCTTATGGCCTGAAGCAGCATCCATCAGTAAATCGGCTATTGGCATCGGGTACTTGTCCTTAGGAGTAGCTTTGTTTAAGTCCCTGAAGTCGATGCACACCCTAAGTTTACCATTCTTTTTCATTACTGGAACAATATTTGAGACCCATTTGGCATATCGGCAAGGCCAAATGAATCCAACGTCATATAGCCAAGTGATTTCGGCTTTTATTGCATCGTACATATTGGCTTTGAACCTCTTAGGAGGTTGTTTGAACGACCGATAATTCGGCTTGATAGGTAGCTGATGCACGACAATTGATGGGCTAAGACCAGGCATCTCGAAATACTCCCAAGCAAAACAATCTTTATATTCCTTTAATAAATCAATAAGCTGGGATCTACAACGAGAAGACAAATTTTTGCTAATATATGTCGGCCTAGGCCTGTCTCTAGAGCCAATATCTATTTCCTCTAGCTCGTCGGCTGACATAAAACCTTGCCCAAGCTTGCCATCATCGTCGTCCGTGGTGTCCTTGCCATAGACACTCGAGCCCTCCGCAACGCCTTCAAAGCAGCAGCTGCGGCTCCTCGTCTCCGATTGGCTGTCGGCTGGTACAATCTCGATCTTGTCGTCATGCCATTGTATCGGCCTTTGGTGCATGGTGGAAAGGATGCGAATTTGCGTGGATCCAGTCCCTCCCAAGCGGCGGTAAGACCCCTTCCCGTCGTTGACGAAGAAGGTTGTGGGCACGGTTTTGCTGCCGACGGTCAGCTCCACATTGAGTATACCCTTGGCCTCTGATGGGTTGCCGCCGAAGTCTTTAAGTACCATATTTTTTTGATCAAGTCTTCGGCTCTCTTGCCCAATTTTCTGAAAGTTGCATTGGGCATCAAATTTACCGAAGCCCCTCCGTCGACCAGCATCTTGGACATCGTCTTGCTGTTGACAAATCCATTCACATAGAGTGGCTTGAGATGCCGATTTTCAGTTTCCTCTGGTTTGTCAAAGATGGCTTGATATGGGGATAAGGCTAGCTTGCCTAGGGTATCCTCAACGCTATCTGCATCAGCCTCGGTGACGCCGAATTCGGCTGGCAATATCAAGACCATATTGACCGATGCAGTAGCTTTTCCTTTACATTTGGCTGCCCTCCTGGCTTGATTGGCTGAGCTTTCTTTGGCTTGGTTTTCATCGGCTTGTGCAGTTTTCTTCTTGGGCCTCCATTGTTTCTTGCCTAGCCGACGACGTTGATCCCGTATCATCTGCCGAACTTCTTCTTCCTGTCCCTCGCGTTTCAGCCTCTGGATTCTTCTCTTCTGAGTTTTAGTGAACAGGTTAGAAGGGCACCATTGGGGGTTAGCCGATTGATCATCATCGGCTGCTTCTTTTTCGTAGTATTCGTCATTCTCGTCTTCCTCAAAGAAGTCTCGATGGATCGGCCCGAGCTGATCTGGTTCAGCTGCACGGCCCTAGGGACGAATTGAGTTGGGCTTCGAATCGGTGGGTCTCTATACTCGTCCTCGTGGTACTCGCTGCAGGCCGGGCAGTTCTCGATCATCGCCAGCCGCATCCCCAACTCCCAACAGAATAGGAAAAACTCACAGCGCCAGTGGGGGTCATAGTCGTCGTAATGCCTGTTGTATTGGCGGTCTTGCGCCTCTAGCTCTCGGACATGCAGCCCATTGAGCCGGGCCTCTTCTTCTTGCCAAAACCGCTGCTGAAAGCGGCGTCGGCTGTCCATGCGGATCGGCTGTCGGTCAGCCGATCGGCCAGCGTGGCGCGCCATGTTGATTGGCGCGGCTTGGTCTCCAGTCGGCTTCTTCTGTTCCTTGACCCCTTTGAGAGTTTTGGCTAAGCTGTACGTCATTCTGTTCTGCCAATCAGCTCGCCTGGGGCCGGCTTGAACCATGTTGACCGGAAAAGGGTTTTCATCTACCTTCATCGGCCGAGGTGAATCGGCGAATTTGAGTTTCCTGGCCTCGATTGCCGACTGGATCTGTTGCTTGAAAACTTTACAATCATTAGTGCTATGGGAGGTGGAGTTGTGCCACTTGCAGTACTTCCTCTTCTTGAGTTCATCAGCCGATGGGATCACGTGATTGTCGGGCAGTTGGATCTGCTTCTCCTTTAGCAATAAATCGAAGATCCTATTGGCCTTGGTGATGTCAAAATCGTATTTCTCCTCCTTGGCCGTTTTCAGCAGCCATTGGCAGACGATGGCATTTTTATTCTTGGTCCATTCGGCTACCGTGACCTCTGCGTCATCGTCGCTAGAATCGAAGGTTGATTCGATGATGACTTAAGCTACTTTCTTGATGACCTTCCTTGATTCTTGAAATCTCTGTTCATGGGCTATCACCCTCTGCGCGAGATGCGCCAAACTGTCAAAGTCCTGAGCCGAAAAATGCTCATGGATCGGCGCGATTAGCCCATGGAAGGCCAAATCGGCTAGCTGGGCATCGGATAGCACCAGGCTGTAGCATCGGTTCCTCATCTCTCTGAATCTTTGAATATAGTCTTGAACCGATTCGTCATGCTTCTGCCTAATGCTGGTCAGGTCCGACAATTTCATCTCATGATTGCCGGTGTAGAGGTAGTTGTGAAATTGTTTCTCGAGATCGGCCCAGCTCTGAATAGAGTTGTAGGGCAACGAAGAAAACCTTGTAAAGGCCGATCCCGAAAGTGAGAGAGGGAACAAACGAACTTCAAGGCGTCTGTAGCTGATGCCTCGCCGCACTGCGCCAAAAATCGGCTGACGTGCTCGTATGTCGAAACATTGTCCTGCCCTGAGAATTCGGAGAAATCCGGGACCTTGTATCGGTTGGGCAGTGGAACCCGCTCAAAGTATTCCGGATAGGGGTACCGATACATATTCCTAGAATCTTTCGGCTTGAGGCTGAATTGATCACGCATAACATCGGCAATCAAATCGGCCCAAGTCCTGTTGTCTTGAACCTGCTATATCAGCTCGTATTGTTCGTATTGCATGGGTGCCTGCCGATACTGAGGTGGCAGTGTTTGAGGGCGGTAGTGCTGGTCGTGATGGCCTCCTTGCTACTGGTACTGGAGTGGGTTGCCAGCAGGAGGTGGCCGATTCGCCGGCGGTGGCGTCTGGGGATCCGAAAAAAGCTGTAGGCCACCAGCATTGTACTGTCCTCCCTGGCCGATATGGGCAATCGACTCCTGTTGCCGATTGTTGTTGAACATGCCGGCCAGCTGATCTTGGGGAAGGGGTTGTTGCCGGTTGAGCATAGTGATCGGCTATCATGAGGCCGATCCAGAAGGGTTAGGCTGACTGGGGACTCCCCCTGACGGCCTTGGCTGCACTGGTGGTGGGATCGGCCGATTCTGGGTGACCAAAGTCCTCTAGTCGGAAAACTGGCCGTCTGTAAAGTAGGTTGGCACCCTCTGTAGCTCATCGGCAATCTTTGAATCAACCACAGTGGCAATCATGTTGTTCAAGGTGTTGACCAAAATGCTGCTCTGGTTGACGAGTGTCTGATGTACAACCGAATCGATCAGATCCTGCAATGTATGCAGCTCCGAATCGTTTTGCTCCTGTTTCGGCTCCACCATCTTGTGTTTGCCTTTCGTATGGCTTGAGGAGGATGCCTTGAAATCGTCCATGCTGAATTTGTATTTCTGGAGGACGGACCCAGATCGGGTCTGGGCGAACGATTGTAGGTAATTGGCCTGTAGTTCTTCTACAAGATCCATTTTCTTGTAGTCGGCCTGGTGTTCAGTCGATAGTTGTTCCATCCTGATTGGAGCCACGTTCTCCTCAGTGATCTCTGAGTTCTTGATGTTAACCATCACATTCGATGCTTAGTGATCTGCTGATGGTCCCACCGGGCGTGCCAAGAAGCGTGTTGATGAGAAAATTCTCTCACGCGTTGGCCTGGGAGATCTGCTTAACTCCAGTGCAGGTCCTTTTCTCGGCTGTCAGATGTAAACAGGCGTGCCAGTTGGTTTGATCTGTCAACCAACAAGAAACAAATAGATATGCGTTAAGGTTAGGGTTAGATCCTACCGGATCGGCTAAGGAAACAAATTTACATATATTTGCTATCCCAGAGCATATTTAAACTAAGTGATTTTGATAGATCGGCTATGCCGAGACAGTATAAATCACTCAATCTAAATATACACTATGATAATAAATATATGCATGCATGGCCTAGCCGATACTGTAGACCTAACTGTAGATCAGCTAGTACTCCGATACTTCTTATGAAAAGATATTGATCTAACCTAAATGAGTTAAACTAGATCAATCGGCTGTCGGCTGATGGTGACACATTGATACCGGCTTAAAGCATTTAACCAAATTAAGATCTTAATATAAGAGCCAGCTCTAATAAATCTAGTAGTAAATAATACTAAAAGAAATATTAATACAGGTAAGGCCGGCTGAAACCCTGGCACTGTCTCTACAAATTTACATCTAACCAAATAGATCACAAATTTACAAGCCGATGGCAAGATAGATCTAGAAATTGTTCTAGATTATATGCCGTATATGATAACTTGCGCAGTCTAAAGCATCAAACCTAGAGTATCATGATGATGGAAGCACTATATTCAACGGAATAAACCACCAACAACAAGCATTTATCTTAATCGGGGATCGAAACGATGCAGCCTAGAGCCGGATTAAGAACTCATCTAAAAGAAAATGTGAGGCGATGCGCCGAGATTGTATTGATTGTGTGTGTTTATACAAGAGGTCTCGGGTCCTATTTATACCCAAAAACAACAAAGTTCGTGCAGAACACGGTTTATAATCTATCTACTGTACATGGTACGACAATATCCCGCGACGTGGTCCCATGCTACATTACAATAGGAATATATAAACAAATCCCTAATTTATACATACAATTGCCGCTACAGGACTCTATCCGTAGATGGCAATGTCTTTAACACGCAATTTGGGAACCGAATCTACCATTTATCTTCAAGCTTTCCATCGGAAACGGTCCCATCTTCCTTTCTAAATCGGAATCGGCTATCGGCTGTTCCCATCCGATTCGGCCCTAGCCGACTATTTTTCCAGCCGATTGAATCATAGCCAATGCGGCCTCAGCTTCTCCGCAGATCACTTTCCCGATCCGATCCCGCTCCAATCTTGGCTTGGGCTTAGGGATTTGGTTATCAAATTTGATCGATAACAATGCGATATCTTAGTATATTTAGCTAGTAGTGATATCTTAGTATAAAGCAGTATCAGAGTACTAGCCGATACTGTTGGTGTGATTTTACACGCACTGGCCTAGGAGATCTGCTTAACTACAGTGCAGGTCCAAAATTGGTCGCCTTTGGTGATTGAAGGGGCGTGCCAGTTGGTTTGATCTTGCAACCAACAAGAAACAAAGAAATAGGCGTTTGGTTAGGGTTAAATCTTACTCGATCGGCTATGGATATTAATAAATATACAATTGCTATCCCAAAGCACATTTAGATTAAGTGATTGGGATAGATCGGTAGCATACCGAGACAGTATAAATCACTTAGATGTAAAAGTACGTTAGGACCACAATTATATATATTCATAACCTAGCCGATGTCGCAGATCTAATGTAAATCGGCTAGTACTCCGATATGTTTTATAAAAAGATATTAATCTATATCAAATGCGCTAAACTAAGATCAATCGGCTATTGGTGTAACCTAACAGATTGATACCAAGCTTAACACATTTAAATAGATTAAGATCTCAATATAAAAGGCAGTTCTAATACATCTATCAGTTGTAATACATAAAAATGATTAGAACAGGTAAGACCGGCTGAAACCCCGACACTATCTCTAATAGTAAACATTGAACCGAATAGATCTGTATAGCTCTAAGAGTGACTTAATAGATCAAGTTGATGCAACATTAAGTATGAAAATAGGTATGAGATCTATTTAGGCTAATGAGAACTCCTCGAGATGATAGATACGCCATATAACCTAAATAAACCTCTCGATCTAGCTCTGTCGGCTGCTATCTTCAAAGAGATATTAGCCGATCGCGAGATAGATCTAGACATTGATCTAGATTATATGTCGCATATGATAAATTAAGCAGTTTATAACATCAGAATTATAGTATCATGATGATTGAAGCACTAACCCCGACAATACAAGCCACTTGTAACAAGAAATTACCTTCCCTGCAGATCAAAATCGATGCAGCCTGAGAGCAAAGCAAGAACTCATCAAGAAAACGTAAAACAAAAAGGTTGGCGATGCGCCAAAGTTGTATTGATGTGTGTTGTTGTTTTTTACAAGGTCTCGAGTCATATTTATACCCGAATATACAATGAGTCCGTAACGGACATGATTCCTATTACAGATTGAATCTCTAAACAAACCGACATTATCTATAAAGGAAACTATACAAAATATCCTATCTTGAAGATACAATTGTCGTTATAGGACCTTATCCATAGATGGCAATATCTTTAACGCACTTCGGAAATCGAATCCAATAATTTATCTTTAAGCTTTCCTTTCGGGATTATCCTTTCCTTCTGTCTTCAATCGAACTCGGACACGGCCGACTGGCTCCGTAGCCAATTTGGACTATGTTTCCGTAGATCGCGCATTCCTCCAATTCCGCCACAATCTTTGCTTCAAACTTGGGGATTTGCTTACCAAATTTGATCATTAACACATGCCCCCCAAATCCGCGGCATTGATAATGTTGCGGATTTTATCAAATCCTCTTTCCAGCACAACCCTAGGTCGAATCTGTTTTGGCCGTTATGAAAAACCTTTAAATAACGCCTCTCCGCATTGAACAACTCACGCCATCAACACAATCCACAAACTAGCAAACATCCTCGAGTTCCCCGGCGACCTCTTCGGCTTCTTCGACTCCACCACGGCGATCCCACCTCTCCGGTGACCTCAACTGCAGCAATGGCGACCCCGAGGTATGCCCAATCGGCCAAACCTTTTCTTTTTCCGCCTTTTAGCCATAGGTCTTAATTTTAGGTTTTACTGAATCTGAAATCCATCTCTTTTTCCGATCGTAGCATCTCGCACATCAAGTAGCAATTCCAAGCCTAGTTAACGACGAGAGATACTACTTAGGGCCCATCGGCAATAAGGATCCCACTGAATTCATCATAGCCGAGACCAACAGAGTGCCCTATAGAATGAGGAACCCAAATCTCGGCCGCTGGAACAACACTTTTAAATCTTGGCCCTCAACTGACAGATCATGGCCGTCATGGTACAAAAGGATGCAGGACAGCAAACAAAGTCACCAGGAAGAAATCAGAATAGCCCAATGCCTCACTCTATCCATAGCCGACATGCCCAAGGACGAACCACTAATGTCGGCGACCACATATTTTTGGAACAACATACTGAATGCCTTTCTTTTTCAACAAGGCCCAATGACTCCAACCTTAGCCGATGTCTTCATGCTAACAGGACTTGACATCATGTCATCGGCTAACCCCAATCAGCTGGACAGCAAGGGCTAGTTTTCTTTTAAGACCAAGGCAATTGGGGGCTGGAACGGGTATGTGCCCATGAATATGGGAACTGGGCTGATTAATGCTAGAGAGCATACCGCCTTCTTGATGATGTGGCTCGAGAAGTTCATATTCTGCGGATCAAGTTGCGGTCCCACAGCCAACTGGCAAGTACTAGTCGAAGCCTTGGTCGACAAGAAAAAATTCCCCTTAGGTAAATTCCTCCTCGACTATCTTTATCAGATGTTTAGCCAAGCCATGTCCAAGATCACAGCTGATGCCACTATTAGCACTAGAGGCCCTTGGTGGTTTCTACGTCTCTGGCTCGTGTTGTTAACACAAAAAGTATCTGGTTAGCCGAGACTAGCCGACGCCCGTTTCCCCCTCCTAGAGCCGATCGAAGATGATGATGGAAATGAAGTGGCCACAAGAAGATGTCTGTCCTTCGGGGAAGCCGCAGCTACCCATACTGGATCAAGGCAATTGAGTGAGCCGCTGGCCGAGTGGTTCATCTCCTTCTATGACGGCCTGGCCAAAAACAATCGAACTTGGTTCTTCTATGAAGACCGAATGGAATTCGAGTTGCCGATTGATTTAAACTTGGATGAGATCAACTCAGACAAATATCCCAAGTGTAGAGAAATCTTCACCACAACACTCACTCCATGCATCTTCCCGACTGGGGTTTATCAAGGCCGCAACGTAACAAAGACTTATGAATTTTACTACCCAATGTCGGCTGGAAGACAGTTTGGGTTCGGACAGCTACCGATCGCTGCTATTATGCCGACAAGATAGAGACCCGAGGGGTAGTCGACTCCAGTCTGATGATGAATAAACTAATGGAAATAGAGGGCCCACCCCTCGGCAGCATCAGGATCTTAGAGCTGGCCCACAAGAGGAGCGCGACTTATGACAGGTGGTGGGTGGAAATCAAACAACACATCTTCCATCTACACGCCTCCATGTACCTCACTACCCTCTTTCCAGATGAAATCCCTTCTGTATGCATTCCTGTCCTTAAGCATCTTTTTGTTTCTGATCAGTCGGCTATCGTCTTCTGCTAACACTCCAAACATTTTTTCCTTTTGCAGATGACAGACTCGGATCCCCCCACGGTGAGTAACTCTGGCATCACCATAGAATACCGCCTGGGCGTTCTTGTGAACGGATGCGGATACGCTTTGTCGGCCATCGGCTGGGACATGCCAAAACTCAAGACTTTAATGCACGGCCAATCCCGCCAAGTTGTGTCAAGGAAGAAAAGGGCTGCCCCATCGGCTGCGGGAACATCGGCCGCCCCCGTGAAGAAGCAAAGGAAACCAAAGCCGACTGCACCAGCCGATAACCTGCCTTCACTTGACCCCAGCATCAATGAAGCCCTTCACAAAGAAGTCATGGATGAAGAAATCTCAGAAGCTATGAAAGAAGCGGCCGAATCGAGCAGCTCCAACCATAACTTCGTTAGCCCACCGGCCGATGATCCAATTCCACCAAGCCCCCTACTCCGAAGCGATCGGTAAGCATCTTGTTTTCTCTAATTTGTCCTTTAAATTATAATCATTCAAACCCTGACCAAATCCTCTTTGTAGTTCAAGAGATTAGCCAGCCGACCTCCTCGTCCAACTTCACCAGAAATTTTTGAACTCATTTTTTACTCTTGCTTACATTGGCCGACTCGTACTAACACTTATGTTTTTTGCAACCCACTCGGTCTCCGTGAGCTTCCCCCCCCCCGTGTATCGAGCGAGCGAACTCTGTCGGCTATGGGTAGGCATCACACTGAAGAAGCAGTTGCGCCAGCTCCTACTGTATGAGTAAGTTCGCTTCTCTTCTTTCTCAAAAGTTTGGGATCGGCTGTAATGCTTTGTTTTAATTGTGAAACTCTTTCTGCAGACTCTAGCTGATTTGCTTTCATTTGACATCAAAGAGTTCGTCAGTGAGGAAGAAGAAGCCACTAGCCAAGACCAGACTGCCATAGCCGACGACCTCAAGGAAAGCTTCAAGACATCCATCGTCGGCTCAGCATCGATGTAGATCAACTGGTCATGGAGTGCGGGCCAGCCCGAGCGCGCTTTAATGACATTCAGGTTCAGCTCACTGACGAGTTGGCCGAAAAGATCTCCCGAGCCGTCTTCATCGACCAGCACCGGTTCAAACAGGAAAGGGTTGTACAAAGAATGGTCGATCGGCGAGCCCAAGCCGACCTAGCGGCCTTCGATCAATGCCACCGTGGAGAACATAGTGGCCGAGAAGGCAAAGCTGGAAGAACTGGTGGCTGGGCCATCGGCTACACAGACTAGGATTGACCAACTCGAAGAAGAAGAGGCTGGCTTGTTGGCAAAATTCGAACAGTGTAGGGCCAACGTTGCGGCAGAAAAGCAAGTGCTAGCCGATCTCCCCAAGGCAACTGAGGAACAGAAGGTTAAAGTGACTTCCACCATTAAGTACCTGAGAGATCTCAACAAATCGGCCGAAGATCCCGGTACCGAAGAACAAGACATGGCGACAGTCGAAGAAATGAAAGCCATCAAAGAAGAGGCGAGGTTGGTCATAGAGCAATTTCTGAGAATGTAATAGGACTTAGCCTTCAGAACTATTGATGTCTTGACTTGTACCCTGACTATGTACATATAACTTTTGTAATTGGCTTGTTGTGCCCTTAGCGTTAATCGTATGCCTTACGCCGATTCATTTGTTTCCACGTCCTGAACTGCTTGAAAAAAATTCAAAGTCCCCAAAAAATTTTGAAGTTGTCTGACTCTAATCTCTAGCTTTGTATAATATATGCCCCCCTAATTTTCTCAATGTTGTCCTTAGCATTGATAAAATTATAAGACAAAACTTTGCATCACCTGTCGGCTAGATTCAGCCGATTGAAAAAACTTAGGGGGGAAAAACTTAGAGTAAAGATGTACTAAAGGCGATGTATATCACACATCGGCTAGGATGGATCGGCAAGGATACAGCCGAATCATGAATAGATCCAAACACTTGGGTAATATTTCTTCAAGTACTTACCATTAAGAGCCCTTCCAAAGACCACTCCATCTAATCCTTATAGCATATAGGCTCACTTGGAGACGCATTTGTGGATCTTGAATGGCCCTTCCCAATTAGGTGACCACTTGCCGAATTTGCTATCTCTTGAGCCGATCGGCAATATCAATTTCCAAACAAGCTCGCCTTCAAAAGACTTAGGCACAACCTTTTTATTGTAGTGACGAGCCACTTGTTCTTTATCTCTGGTCACCTTTTCCAAAGCGCGCATCTTTGATTATAATAATCGTCGGCTGTCAATTCGTCATGTAATTGAATTCTTCTTGGGCCGATGATGTTTTTCCCATTGCAAGACTGCTTCATGTCCGTAGACTAATTTATATGGAGGCACCTGGATTGCTCCATGGCAAGCCATCCGATAAGCCCATGATAATTCAGCCAATCGGCTATGCCATTCCTTTGGGTACTCAGCGATCTTTCTCTTTATCAACTTGATCAAACTATTATTTGAAGCTTTGGCTTGTCCGTTAGCCTGAGCATAATATGGTGAAGAATTCAACAACTTATCCCCATGTTGTCGGCAAATTGGACAAACTCGTCGGAGACAAAGATAGCTCCCTAGTCTGTGGAGATAGTCTGAGGGACACCGAACCTGTATATTATATGCTCCTTAACCAATTTGATCGCATCCCCGGAGTCAACCTTTTTCAAGGGAATTGCTTCCACCCACTTGGTAAAATAATCAGTTGCCACCAATATAAACTTGTGTCCTTTGCTCGAGGGTGGATTTATCTGGCCGATCATATTGATTCCCCAACCTCTGAATGGCCAAGGCTTGATGATGCGGTTCATAGCCGATGTTGGTGCTCTCTGGATGGCTCCAAATTTCTAGCAATCTTGACAGCCCTTGTAATATTTGAAGCAATCTTCCAGCATATCTGGCCAAAAGTATCCAACTCTCCGAAGTAACCACTTCATCTTATGAGCCGATTGATGAGTGCCACAGATCCTCTCATGCATCTCTCCTATGACGACCTTTGCTTGATCAGCACTCACGCACTTAAGTAGCATGCCATCAATCGTCCGATAATATAAATCTTCATCTAGCAAAACATATCGTAAAGCCTTGTAGCATAATTTTCTTGAGGCCGACTGAGAAGGGTTTTGTAGATAATTGTAAACATCAAACCTCCAGCCGTCGGCCAAGACGGTTGCAATCTCCACTTCGACATCTTTTGTCATCGGCTGCTAGCCCGATGCCCCCTGAACCAAATCATTCGCTTCTGAATTTTGCTCTCTCGGGGTGTGCTTTAAGGTTACTAACCAAAAACTGTTCATCAAATCTTGGCATTTTTGATAGTAGATCATCAACACATCATTTTTGCACTCATATTCTCCTGATAACTGGCTGATGACCAACAGTGAATCGCCCATTATCTCGATGGCATCGGCTTCAACTCCTTGAGCAGTTGTAATCCTTTGAGAATGGCTTCATATTCAGCTTGATTGTTTGTTGCACGAGGTGTAATGGAAAAATCAAACTCAAAGCTTGCCCCCCTGGGAGAGATTATCGCCAAGTCGATGTCGCATTCGTTTGTGCAAACTGAGCCATGCAAGGTCAAAGTCCAAGGCATGATATCAACCAAGCTGATCGAATCATCTATGTGTTCCACTATAAAATCGGCTATGGCTTCTCCTTTCACTGCCTTGGGTGCCTGATACCTCAAATCAAACTCCGTCAAAACAAATATCCATTTCCAACTCGCCCTTTCAAAACTGGAGCCGATAGCATATATTTTACTACATTGCCTTTGCATACTATGGTGCACTCATTGGATAACAAATAATGCATTAACTTCGTGCATGAAAATATAGGCACAAACATAATTTCTCCACGGGAGAATACCTTGTCTCCGCATCCAGAAGCCTTCAGCTAAGATAGAAAATTGCCTTCTCCTTCCCTTCGATCTCCTGAATTAGAACCGAGCCAATAAACTTCTCATCGGCTGATAGGTATAGCTTAGGTAATTCTTAATATTGTCCAAGGCCTTCTATTGCTCTGCCCCCCAAGTGAATGCTTGATCGGCTTTCAGCCGAAGCAGAGGTGTGAACGACTCCATCATCTCTGACAATTTGGCTATAAAACGCCTGATGAAGTTGATTTTGCCGATCAAAGACTGCAATTCCTACTTGTCCTTTGGAGGTTGAATAGTCTTAATCACATTTATGCTTCTCTAGGTGACCTCGATTCCCCTCTCATGAACAAGAAATCCCAAAAACTGGCCAGCCGATATGGCAAACGCTCACTTCGTAGGGTTCATCTTTAGGCCATATTTCCTTGTCCTCTCCAATACTTTCTTAAATCGGCTATGTGGTCTTCCACTTCCTTGGATTTGACAACGACATCATCAATTTAGATTTCCACTAGGAAGCCAATCAAATCGTGGAAGATGTAATTCATGGCCCTCTGATACGTAGCTCCAACGTTCTTCAGGCTAAAAGTCATGACGACCCACTCGTATAAGCCGGTTGCTCCTGGGCATCTGAAAGCTTTCTTGTGAGTGTCCTCCTCGGCCATGAAGATCTGGTTATAACCAGCATTGTCGTCCATAAAACTTATGATTTTGTGGCCAGAGGCGACATCTACCAACAAATCGGCTATGGGCATAGGGTACTCATCTTTAGGGGTGGCCTTGTTCAAATCTCTGAAGTCGATGCATACCCTAAATTTTTCATTTTTCTTCATTACTGGAACTATGTTTGAAACACTCTCTGCATATCGGCAGGGCCGAATAAAACCAGCATCATATAGCCGAGCGATTTCGGCTTTAATCGCATCATACATATCGGCTTTAAACCTCCTAGGAGGCTGTTCGTACTGCCGATATCCAGGCTTAATAGGGAGCCGATGTTCAACAATGGAACGGCTAAGACCAGGTATCTCAAAATACTCCCAAGGAAAGCAACCTTTATATTCCTTCAATAAATCAATAAGCTTGGTCCTAAAATGAGAGGACAAATTTTTGCTAATGTATGTCGGCCTAGGCCTATCTCCTGGACCTATATCTACTTCTTCCAAAGCATCGGCCGAAATAAAACCTTGCCCCAGTTTACCGTCGATGTCGTCCACGATGTCCTTGTTGTAGACGCTTGAGCCCTCCACGATGCCCTCAATGTAATAATTGAGGCTCTTCGTCTCCAATTGGCTGCATATCAGAATCGGACACCTTCAAAAAATCAGCCTGCCAAGCTTTGCCAGACAGGCAATCAATGTCATCGACTTCCAATAAAGTTAAGTCGACGTTAGCGACGTTGACTGACCTGTCGGCTGGCACGATTTCTATCTTGTCGCCTTGCCATTGGATTAAGCTTTGATGCATTGTGGAAGGGATGTAGCAGTTGGAGTGGATCCAATCCCTTCCGAGCAGTAGGCTGTATGACCCTTCCTGTCGATGACAAAAAACATTGTTGGCATGGTTTTGCTACCGACTGTTAGCTCGACATTCAATACTCCTTTGGCCTCCGATGGGTTGCCGCCGAAGTCCTTGAGCACTTTATTGGTCTTGATCAAGTCATCGGCTCCCACGCCTAGCATCCTAAAGGATGCGTAAGGCATGAGGTCGACGGCAGTTCCATCATCGACTAGCATTTTTGACATCGGCTTCCCGTTGACGAATACTTTGACATACAAGGGCTTCAAGTGCTGATTTTTTGTCCCCTCGGGTTTTTGAAAGATGGCCTGCTCTGGGGACAGCACTAGCTTGGCCATGGTTTCTTCAACGGTGTCTGCATCAACCTCGACAGCTTCAAATTCGGCTGGCAATATGAACACCATATTGACCGATGCAGAGGCTACTCCTTTTCCTTTTGCGGGCCTCCTGGCCTTATCGGCAGGGCTCTCATCGGCTGGGGTTGCCCGTTTCTTGACATGTCACTGCTTCCTACCCTGCCGCTGTTGTTGATGCTGAATCATATGCTGGACTTCTTCCTCCTGTCCTTCACTTTTTAGCCTCTGAATTCTCATTTTCTGCGTCTTAGTGAACAGGTCCGAAGGACACCATTGGGGGTTGGCCGATTGTTCTTCTTAAGCCTCCTCTTCGTTGTCCTCTTCGTCCTCTTCTTGGAAGAAGTCCTGGTGGATTGGGCCGAGCCGATCGTGGATGGAAAGCTTCCGCTGGTTGAGTTGAACGGCTCAGGGGATGAATTGGCTAGAGCTTTGCATTGGTGGGTCCCTGTATTCGTCCTCCCTGTACTCGCTGCAGGCCGAGCAGCTTTCGAGAGTGGGCAACCACATTCCTTGCTCTCAGTAGAACCTGAAGAACTCGCAGCGCCAATGTGGATCACAGCCATCGTGGCGGCGGTAGTATGCCACACCCAGCCGATTGGATGTCCTTTGGTATGGTTTGCTGCGCCGGGCTTCTTCTTCCTTAATTCTCTGCTAGAATCGTAGTCGGCTATTCGCCTGTCTGGGCCGACGATCGGCCAATCGGTCGCTGGTGTATACCATGTTGATTGGCGTAGCTCTAACTGCAGTCGGCTCTTGCTGGTCTTAGTCGGCCATGGTTGTTTGTTGGTCTTTGGCTAAGCTGTACACCATTCTGCTCTGTCGATCAGCTCGCCCAGAGCCGGTTTGGACTGTGTTGACAGGGAAGGGATTGCCTTCGACCTTCATCAGCTTAGCCGATTCTTCGAACTTGATTTTCCCTGCCTCGATGGTCGACTTAATCTACTGGCGGAAGACCTTACAGTTGTTGGTGTTAAGGGAAGTGATATTGTGCCACTTGCAATACTTTTTCTTTTTGAGCTCCTCGGCCGATGGAATGCCGTGGTTGGCCGGAAGCTGTATATGTTTCTCCCTCAGCAGTAGATCGAAGATCCTGTCAGCTTTGGTTATATCAAAATCATATTTTTCTCCTTAGCCGACTTCTTTAGCCATTGGCAACTTATAGCCTTCTTATTCCTGGTCCATTCGGCTGCTGCCACTTCCACGTCGCTGTCACTTGAGTCTGAGTCCGTTTCGTAGGCGACATGGGTGACTTTCTTGAAGGCCTTCTTTGATGCTTGAAAGCGCTGCTCATGAGCCATCACCTTTTGAGCCAGATGGGCCAAGCTCTCAAAATCTTGAGCCTAAAACCACTCACGGATAGGGGCCAAAAGGCCATGAAAGGCTAAATCGGCTAATTGGGAGTCTGATAGTACCAGGCTGTAACAATGATTCCTCATGTCCCTGAATCATTGGATGTAGTCTTGCCCAGAATCGGCTGACATGTTCGTAGGTTGATACATTGTCTTGCCCAGAGAACTTTGAAAAATCCGGCACTTTGTACCGATTTGGAATTGGCACCCTCTCGAAATATTCTGGGTATGGGTACTGGTACATATTGCCAGAGTCCTTCGGCTTGAGGCCGAACTGATCGCACATAACGTCTGCAATTAAATCGGCCCATGGCCTATTTTCTTGCAATGGTGGTATCAGCTCGTATTGCTCGTGGTGGACGGGTCCTTATCGATACTGGATTGGTGGTGTCTGAGGCCAATTGTGGTGCTCGTAGTTGCCTCCTGGGAATTGATGCTGAAATTGTTTCGTGGCAGGAGGCTGCCGAGAGACAAATGGTGGTGTTTGCTCGGGGAGAGGCCGATTGCTGCCGGAGTTATGAGGCAGGTCCGACAGATAGTTACCAATCGGCATGTTATGTATGACGGATTGTCGATTGGTATTGAACATGTCTTTCGCCTACTCCTAAGTTGTCACAGCGATGCCGAGGCCCTGGTGTTGAGACTGTTACCGAACCAGAACCTTGGGATGCGACCAAGCAGCCGATGACTGTCCATTTGGCTAGATCGGGGCTCCCTGTGGAGGAGTCGGCTGCCCAAGTGGAGGGACTGGCAATCCATGGGTTGATAGCGTTCTGTAAGGCGGGAACTGGCCATCAGGGAAATAAGTCGGCCCCCTCGACAGTTGCTCGGCTATCTTTGAATCAACCACAGTGCTTATCATATTGTTCAAAGTGTTGCCAGTATGCCCGATTGGTTGACAAGCGCGTGGTGGACAGCCGAGTCGATTCGGTCTTGCAGTGTGTGCAACCCCGAGTCGTCTTGTTCCTGCTTGATGTCCTCCATCTTCTTCTTCCATTTTATGTCCTTGTTGGAGGAGGTGTCAAAGTCTTCGGGGATTGCAAACTTGTATTTCTGAATGATTGACCCAGACCTGATCTGGGCGAAGGATTGCAAGTAATGTGCTTGCAGCCGTTCCACCATCTGCTGGTAGTTGGCCTGGTGTTTAGCCGACAACTTGTCTGTAGTCACCGGAATGACGTTGTCTTGGTCGAGATCAGCCAGTGAGACGTTCACCTTTGTGCTAGATCCGGATGTTTGTGTCCTACTAGGCGTGCCAAAATCGTGTTGGTATGATTTTTTACACGCACTGGCCTGGGAGATTTTCTTAACTCCAGTGCAGGTCCAAAATTGGTCGCCTTTGGAGATTGAATGGGCGTGCCAGTTGGTTTGATCCTACAACCAACAAGAAACAAAGAAATAGGCATTTGGTTAGGGTTAGATCTTACTCGATCGGCTATGGATATTAATAAATATACAATTGCTATCCCAAAGCACATTTAGATTAAGCGATTGAGATAGATTGGTAGCATATCGAGACAGTATAAATCACTTAGATCTAAAAGTACGCTAGGACCACAATTATATATATTCATAACCTAGCCGATGTCGCAGATCTAACGTAAATCGGCTAGTACTCCGATATGTTTTATAAAAAGATATTAATCTATATCAAATGCGCTAAACTAAGATCAATCGGCTATTAGTGTAATCTAACAGATTGATACCGAGCTTAACACATTTAAATAGATTAAGATCTCACTATAAAAGGCAGTTCTAATACATCTATCAGTAGTAATACATAAAAATAATTAGAACAGGTAAGACCGGCTGAAACCCCGACACTATCTCTAATAGTAAACATTGAACCGAATAGATCTATATAGCTCTAAGAGTGACTAAATAGATTAAGTTAATGTAGCATTAAGTACGAAAAGAGGTACAAGATCTATTTAGGCTAATGAGAACTCCTCGAGATGGTAGATACACCATATAACCTAAATCAACCTCTGGATCTAGCTATGTCGGCTGCTATCTTCAAAGAGATATTAGCCGATCGGGAGATAGATCTAGACATTGATCTAGATTATATGCAGCATATGATAAATTAAGCAGTTTATAACATCAAAATTAGAGTATCATGATGATGAAAGTACTAACCCTGACGATACAAGCTACTTCTAGCAAGAAATTACCTTCCCTGGAGACCGAAATCGATGCAGCCCGAGAGCAAAGAAAGAACTCATCAAGAAAACGTAAAACAAAAAGAATGATAATGCACCGAAAAGTTGTATTGATGTGTGTTGTTATTTTTTACAATGTCTCGGGTCATATTTATACCCGAATATACCATGAGTCCTTAACGGACATGATTCCTATTACAGATTGAATCTCTAAACAAACCGACATTCTCTATAAAGGAAACTATACAAAATATCCTATCTTGAATGTACAATTGTCGTTATAGGACCTTATCCATAGATGACAATATCTCTAACGCACTTTGGAAAGTGAATCCAACAATTTATCTTTAAGCTTTCCTTTCGGGATTAGCCTTTCCTTCGGTCTTCAATCAGAATCGGCTATCGGCTATATCTGTTCTGACTCGGACTCAGCCGACTGGCTCCGTAGCCGATTCGGACTCAGCCGATACAATCTTTGTTTTCACAGATCGCACATTCCTCCAATTCCGCGTCAATCTTTCCTTCAAACCTGGGGATTTTGCTTACCAAATTTTGTCGTTAACAGATACACATTAAATCTATGATATCGGCTACAATTGAAATATATGTATAATCTGCATATTGGAGCAATTTTAGATTTAAGTGGTTTATATTGTCTCGGTACACTACCGATCTATCCCAATCACTTAGTGTAAATGTGTTCTGATTTTTGGATTATATGTTATGAACATCTTCAGCCGATCGATTAGGTTTAATTATCTCAGCCGATTCAGTATGCACCGCATCGGCTTCACACTAGACGATACGTCATCGGCCACCAGCCGATCGGCTACCCTTTGCAAATAATACTTTCCATTGTTTCTTGTTGATTGCAGGATCAAATCAACTTGCACGTCTATGAACCTTGAATCAATAACTTGGACCTATGCTAGAGTTAAGCAGATCTCTTAGGCCAGTGCGTGGGATTTTTCTTATCAACACGCTTTTTAAGATAATTATTGGATTTGGTTTCTAGTACTTTGGAGATATTGCCATCTACGGATAAAGTCTTGGAAAGGCAATTGTATCTCTAAGTTAGGATATTTTTTAGTTTTCGTGTGGATAATGTTGGTTTAAGCATATCTGTAATTCAATTTGTAATAGAAATCAGAATCGTGTTCGTCACAGACTCGTTGTGTATCCGGCTATAAATATGACCCAAGACCATGTAATTATCATCAACCACACAATCAATACAACCTTCGGCTAGGTTCGATATATTAAGTCGCCGATAGGTTTAGATTTCAATGTTAATCTAGATTATATAGTATATCTACCATCTTAAAAATTGTTCATAGACTCGTATAGATCCTATGCTTCTTTTGGTACTTAATGCTGCATCGGTTAGGTTCGATATATTAAGTCGCCTTTAGAATCATAACAGATCTATCTTTTTTTATGATCATTATTAGAGATAGTATCAGAGTTTCAGCCGATCTTATGTTTTAACTGTCTCATACGTTTTATATTTACTTGATATGTGAAAGCTACCCTTTATGTTAAAATTTCTCTATAATTAAATATATTAAGCTTGTAATTGATCTGATTAAGTCATCTTAGCATATGATTGATCCCTCTTTAGTACATTTAGCTAGTAGTGATATCTTAGTATAAAGCAGTATCGGATTACTAGCCGATACACATTAAATCTATGATATTGGCTATGATTGAAATATATGTATAATCTACATATTGGAGCACTTTTAGATTTAAGTGGTTTATACTGTCTCGGTAAACTACCGATCTATCCCAATCACTTAGTGTAAACGTGTTCTGATTTCTGGATTATATGTTATGAACATCTTCTGCGGATCGATTAGGTTTAATTATCTCAGCCGATTCAGTATGCACCTCATCGGCTTAACACTAGGCGATACGTCATTGGCCACCAGCCGATCGGCTATCGTCTGTAGACTAATACTTTCCATTGTTTCTTGTTGATTGCAGGATCAAATCAACTGGCACGTCTACAAACCTTGAATCAATAATTTGGACTTGCACTAGAGTTAAGCAGATCTCTCAGGCCGATGCGTGTGTCGGGCGCCCTCCGTACCTCCTATTATATATGTAGGATGAACGGATTATCCCAATTCTTCCAACAGACATAATAAGGCATTCGGTGCTCCCGAGAGAAAGATAAGTGAGACCTTGCTGGGCCTTTAGCCTGCCAGTCAACTTCAGCCTGAGATGTGCCCGTCAAACCACACGAAGGTGGCGACCAGATGTGTTACACATTCACGAGAATTGACATCATATGTCTAAAGATCTGCATTGCCTCAATTATCTTTAACTCATACTCATGTTTAATATGTCCTAGTGAAAGGAACACATTAAACACTTTCATCCAAGCAAGTGATAACTCTAACATGATTATATGTTCTCGATTCTATGTACTAGATACTTGATACATCATAGTGTTTTAGATACATATGGCCGTCCGGCCAAATACATAAGTATATAAGTTCGCGGAAGCATCTCCTACCCAAGAGATCTTTCATGCAACCGACTAGGGTAAACCCTAGTAAGAACCATCCTGGAAGAAAGAAATATCCCCAGCAAAGTCATCCTCCTCAGGAAGAATCTCACCTGCAGTCAAGTCTACGCATACAATAGATATATATACAGAACAAGTGTCAGTACAATGGTTTGTACTGGCAAGCAACAGTTATACACAAGAGTACTAAGGTTCGTCAGAAAATAGAGGTGACTCGTATAACGTATATACACAATATTTCAGTTTACAAACATTATGGAAACTATCATGACCTAACATGAGTGCACATATGGTTTGAAAGTGCTTAGTTTTGGTTGAATTTCTGGGTAAAGTTCCTATCCTATTAATTTCTACCAAAGTAGAAAATTTTATAAAGTCATTTATATATCCAGTGTTAACTATGTGCATCTTAAAATTATTCAGAGCTAATCTACTATGTTGCTGGTATGTTAAGTATTTTTATTTAGCAAGGCAGAAGAGTGGGGTTCTAACAAAATTTAGTTTGAATTTTTAGGAGTTTGGATAAAGTTTCTACATTTTTTTAAAAAATTGAGGTTTACAAGAAAAGTTTACTTTTCTTATTTAATTCCTAAGTGATTTATTTATTACAGAAGGTACTTAGTTTTATGATTTTAAAATGAAGTTCATCTTTCGTTGTTTTCATATGATTTAAGTTCACTCCATTTGGAGTTGAAATGATTCTTCTACAATTTTTATAAATTAAAACTTACCCTAGGTTAGCTAGTATATAAATGAATTTTTAGAAACAAATTTTTCACTGTGAGTAGGTGATTTTGTTCCATGGTAATGAAGTTCATAAAACTGTGAATCTAACAAAATTTGTTCCAGTCCAAAGAATGCCATTTTTGATTTTATATGAATTTTCAAAATTGAGTTCTTTTTCTGTTTGAAAAATACTCTCAGGTTTAATCTTTTCCCTTTACACGTGTGGGGTCCATCTGTCAGCGTCGACGTGGTGTTCAAATGGCTCGTTAGCGCCTGACTGAGTGGGTCCCAATCGTCAGCGACTCAGTGCGAGGGGGAAAGCAAGCAGCGGCGCGCGGCGACGTTCTCTGCGGCGCCGGAGGCGAACAGCAGCCGGTCAGCGGCCATGACCAAAAGGAAAAAGGTAGAGAGGACTACGGCGAAGCTAACAGTGTCTCACCCATTGTGGACCCCCGTTTTTGGAATGGGAATCTTTCATGTTCTTAGTACCAATTCCCTGGATCGAGTAGTTGGTACCCACGAAATACAGTACTGAATAACCAGGTGCACATGCACAAATAGTCTTACAATAAAATTATTACATTCATAGGCCCGAAGGCAATGTTCACCACATAGGACCTCATGGTCCGGATACAACACAAAAGCAGAAATTAGATGCGGCACCGGAATAAAGGCAGCGGCATGTCGGTTGCCACAGGCAATGACCGGGGACTAAGACCTAGTAAGTGCCATCAGCTTCTTCGCCTTCCTGGTAGTAGACGTAAGGATCCTCCGATTCTTCATTCCCACCATGTGAAGGTTTGTGCGTATAGCAAGGGTGAGTACCAACCGTACTCAGCAAGCCAACACGAAAGTGATGCATATGATAGGGTTATTCAAGGAATGGCTGAGGCTCTTTTGCGTAAAGCCAATTATTATAAATCTTTTCACAAGCCTATCAACTAGCCAAGTCAAGTTTTAGTTCCATAGTTCATTAATTCGGCGACGGTTCTGTCTACCATCCATCGTGATTCCAAGGATGGCTTCCCGCCTCCGATTCGTTATGGTTTTTCTGGGGAGTCCACCCCTTCTCGCATCTCGAGAAGTTGATCCACCAGCGAATAAAATCATCATGCAAACCCATCCCAGCATTTTAAGTTTAGAGTCTAGCCGAGGGAAAGTCTTCTCACGATGCTCAATATCCGCGAGCACGGCTATTCGAATAGATTAATTCATTCACACTGCAGTGGATGTACACTTTACCCGTACTCCGTGACAACCCAACAAATGAGCCTACGTCCGAACACATGAGACGGTCACGGCAAAGCCTTTCGATAACCTCACTTTGGCAGTACCCGCTCCATGAACTTAAGCCCTCATGCACTCTAGCCGTCATTTTCTAGCAGTGAGAGGAGTTCTGGCGCACCCGGGGTAAGGGAAATCCTCCTCAATCTTTAAGTTTAGTTAATATCGATTTAATTTTCAACATCCACAACATGGGCCGCAGCCTCATCTTCATCACACAAACCACATCATAAGAACCATCTATGCAAGGATACCGCTCCGCTCGGCTATCTAATCGCTAGGTCTATACCCATTCGAGAAGTACGGTTGTACTGGGTCGTTTCCCGGCTATCTCATGGCTCGGTCCTTAATTGACCAGGGTCGGCACTTGCCTTTTCCGGAATCCACCCAAATCATCCGGCCGCCCCAGTCTAAAACATTTGTGTAGTACTTTTCAATGTTCATCAAACTTAGTTCATCATTCTCATGGCCATGTGGCGCTCATGTCTCCACAGGCCGCATTTCTACTACCTTCCCTAAGGTAGTTGCCCAGAGTTTTTCATAAAGTCATGAGTATGCATGTATCTAAGTTTAGCAGGGCTAAGCAGTTTACCGAAGTTATTCTCCGGTTGTTTGTATCACTTTGAGAGTTACAAGGAGTAATTCTAAAGGTAATCAACACAGAAGGTATGGTATAACAAGTATAGGTATCTCTCGTATAGCATGCTTGTTTAGGTTTAAAGTAACATCATTTCACAAGTGGGATCAATATGTTCAAAGAGTGTGATGACTTGCCTTGCTCTCACGCTTGTGGAGTGGTGTCTTCAACGGGGTCGATGCCGGTCTCTTCAGGTGCTACCCGTACGTGCGAAAGATCAATCGAATCCGATTAGAATCCAATATAACACCGAAAGGTCAAAAAGATCCGTAAAAGCCACAAAAACGATTTCAAGCGCTTAACCTAAATTCCTACTTGCGTTTGTACTAGGATCATCAGGGAAAATTCCAAGTTTTGACATCGGGCCGATGACTTAGGGTTTTTGCAAAGCGATGATCGCGATTTGTTCGAGAAAATAGAGTTGAAAATATCCGCGGAGGGATTTGTGCTTGAGGTTTTGAAGGTTCGAGCACAGAAGTAAAACATATTTAAATGGCGAGGAAGAGTTAAACGAAATCCGGATTTAAAAATGGCGCGAAACGAAATCTCGGAAAAAGTCGCATTTTGATTTTCAAATTTTTCACCGAGAAATCATGCAAGAAAATAATTTATTTTTGCCCAAAATTTTACTCAAATCTTCCCAAAATATTTTTCCAAATTTTCTAAAATTTTTCCAAATTTTTCCCCTATTTTTCTCTTTTTCTTTTTTTCTTTTTCTTTTTCTTTATTTTCTCTGCGCCACTCTTCATTGCCCTTAATGTGTTCGACCGAGGCTCGGCAAAAACAGAGGCCGGCCGGCGCGAGCGCATGGGGGAAAGGGGCGGTGGCCCGGGGCTTACCAGCGTCGGAGACGGCAAGGGGATGGTGGCGGTGTCCCGGCGCTGGCGGCGATGGCTCACGGTGGCTTCGACGCTCGGCGGCGATGGCGACGGCTTGCGACGGAGGCGGCGCGCTCGGTTTTGCAGCGACGGCGCTCGGGAGAAGGAGGGGCTAGAGGCGGCGGCGGTGTGAGAGAAAGTGGGGTTTTTGCCCCTTTTATAGCTGCGGGCCGAGGGCGGGAGAAGAGGGGAGGAGTGGACCGGCGCGGTGGTACGGCGACGGACGCGCGGCGTGCGGAATGGCGGGGCCGACGCGGCGGACGCGGGCGACTCGCGGGGCCAGGGCGCGGGGCTGGCGACTCGCGGGGCCGGTACGGCGTTGAGCACCTCATGCGCAATGAATAGTGCGGTTTCATATTTTCCCGATTTTCAAATTTTAATTTCCTATTTCTATTTTCCTCCCTTCTAAAAATTCCAAAATAAATCCTAATATTCCAAAAATAAGTTTTAATACTATATTTTCAACTTGTTCTCCACTTTTATTTTTTTCACATATATTTTTCTTATTTATTTAAATTCCTTTTTCCTTAATTTAATAATTCCCTATTTTATTTTCCAAAAATTTCCCAGATTTCTTGTAAATCCCTAAATATTTTTATTGTCTATTTTGTGCCCTAATTAATCTTCCACCATCCACAATTAATACTCTATTTCACAAATTCACATTTTCATAAATCCGCATCTCATCTCCGATTCCTTTTAAAATTCCTAATTCGAATTTCAAATTTTTCTCTCCGACAAACTCCAACTCTTTCGCAAACTCAAAAAGGGAATTGATCACAACTAGATTTATGTAACTGAGCTGGCAAATAAGAAGCAACAAACCCGAGGAAAAAGCAACAAGCGAAGTTTTTTGAAAGTTTCGATTTTTACGTTCCGATTTCAGTTTCTTCGATTTTCAGGATGTTACAAACCTACCCCCCTAACAATAAATCTCGTCCCCGAGATTTCTTACCGGTTGTTGAGTAGGTGTGGGTACTCAGCCTTCAGGAAATCCTCGCTTTCCCAGGTAGCCTCTTCTTCAGTGTGGTTGCTCCATTGTACTTTGTACATGTCCCATGACTTGGTCTGTGTCTTCTTTTCCGCCTCGTCCAGTATCTTTATTGGGTGTTCCGGGTAGGTGAGATCACTCTTGATATGGATGGTTTCCAAAGGAGCTTGCTCTTCTGGCACCCGCAGGCATTTCTTCAACTGCGACACATGGAACACTGGGTGAACATCGGAGATGTTCTCGGGCAACTCCAGCTGGTAGGCCACTTCACCTCTTCTAGCGTTTATCAAGAATGGGCCCACATATCTTGGCGCAAGTTTCACTTTGACCTTGAACCTCTGAGTTCCTCTTAGTGGTGAGACCTTTAGATACACATAGTCACCTTCATTGAATTCTAATTCTCTTCGACGGGTATCCGCGTAGCTCTTTTGTCGAGATTGGGCAGCTTGTAATCGGTCCTGGATCAGACGAACCTTTTCCTCGGCCTCTTTGATTATGTCAGGCCCGAACACGGCTCGTTCACCGGTTTCTGACCACATCAATGGGGTTCGGCATCGGCGACCAAATAGGGCTTCGTTTGGTGACATCTTCAGACTGGCTTGGTAGCTGTTGTTGTAGGAGAATTTGGCGTACGGTAAACATTTCTCCCAATCCTTGGTGAAATCCAACGCACAGGCTCTCAACATGTCCTCTAGCACTTGATTTGTCCTTTCGGTTTGCCCGTTGGTCTGTGGGTGGTAAGCGGTACTGAAGGCATGGTGACTACCGAGTGCATCATGGACTTTGCTCCAGAAATGTGACGTGAATTGGGTACCGCGATCCGATATAATTCTTTTTGGTACACCATGAAGGAACACAATCCTACTCATGTATAGCTCTGCTAGCTTGGTGCTATTGTAGTTGGTTTTTACGGGAATAGATCTGGCGGTCTTGGTGAGCCGATCTACTATTATCCAAATGGAATCATACCCAGTTGCAGTTTTAGGTAGTCCAACGATAAAATCCATGCCTATCTCGTCCCATTTCCATTCGGGAATCTTGAGCGGCTACAGTAAGCCTGCCGGTCATTGGTGCTCGGCTTTCACCCTTTGGCATACATCGCATACGGCTACGTATTCGGCTACATCTCTCTGCATATTGGGCCACCAGTATTCTCCCTTCAAATCCTGGTACATTTTTGTGCTTCCTGGATGTAACGAGTATGCTGATTCGTGTGCTTCTTTTAAGATCAACCTCCTCAAACCACCCTGTTCAGGCACGCAGATTCTTTTCTTGTACCACAAGGTTCCCTTGTCGTCTACCGAAAATTCCTTAGCGCGTCCAGCGGCCATGCGCTCTTTGATTTACTGTGTTTCCTCATTTCCCTTTTGAGCCTCTTCTATTTCAGTCCTCAGAAGCGGTTGGATTTCCAGTGAGTTTACTTCTCCGTGAGGAATCAGGTGCAGATTAAGCCAAGCCATTTCTTCTTGGAGCTCGTTGGCCATACCTTCCAATCTCATATGGTTGCATTGGGCTTTGCGGCTTAACGCATCGGCCACTACATTTGCCTTGTCGGGATGGCAATGGATTCCTAGATCGTAATCCTTGATCAATTCCAACCACCGTCTCTGTCGTAGGTTAAGATCGGACTGAGTAAAGAAGTATTTCAGGCTTTTGTAATCAGTATATACATCACAGTGGTTCCCGATCAGATAGTGCCTCCAGATCTTCAATGCATGAACAACCGCCGCTAATTCCAAGTCGTGTGTGGGATAGTTCTCCTCGTGGGGTCGTAACTGTCGCGAGGTATATGCTACGACCTTTCCATCCTACATTAATACGCCTCCCAGTCCTTGCCGAGACGCATCACAGTACACCACAAAATCCTTCCGGTTGTCAGGTAGGGTTAAGATTGGGGCGGTGGTTAACTTTTCTTTTAGTTGGTCAAAGGCTTCTTGACTCTTCTCGTTACATACAAACTTCTTTTCCTTCTTCAGAAGTTGAGTCATGGGTCTGGCTATGGTGGAAAACCCTTCGATGAACCTTCGGTAATATCCGGCCAAGCCCAAGAAACTCCGAACTTCCGTTACTGACTTGGGTGCCTTCCATTCCGTGACAGCTTTGACCTTGGTAGGGTCTACCGCTACTCCTCCGGCTGAGACTACATGGCCAAGAAAAGCGACTTCCTTAAGCCAGAACTTGCACTTGCTAAATTTTGCATATAGCTGGTGCTCTCGCAGCTTTTCCAGTACCAGTCGTAGATGCTCCGCATGCTCCTCATCGTCCTTGGAGTAGATAAGTATATCGTCGATAAATACCACTACGAATTTATCCAGATATTCCATGAATACCTTGTTCATCAGATTCATGAAATATGCCGGGGCATTGGTCAATCCAAAGGACATTACTGTGAACTCATATAAGCCGTAACGTGTAGAGAACGCCGTTTTGGGAATATCTCCGGCTCTAATCTTCAACTGATGATATCCCGACCGAAGATCAATCTTTGACAACACTTGCGCACCCTTAAGTTGATCGAATAGGTCATCGATTCGAGGTAGTGGGTACTTGTCTTTGATAGTCACTTCATTCAACGATCGGTAGTCCACACACATCCTCATACTCCCATCCTTCTTCTTGACGAAGAGTACTGGGGCTCCCCAGGGAGAAGAACTGGGGCGTACAAATCCTTTCTCTTGTAGTTCTCTGATTTGCTTCTCGAGTTCTTCTAACTTGTTAGCCTGCATTCGGTAAGGTCTCTTGGATATGGGGGCAGTACCAGGCATTAGGTCGATGATGAATTCTATGTCGCGATCCGGGGGCATTCCGGGCAATTCCTCAGGGAATACGTCCGGTATTCTTGCACTACTGGCATCCCGCTCAGAGGTAGCATGGTGAATACTCCCGCAGCTTGCTCGCATAGCATCGGGTTTTGGTCTATAGTTATGTTCATTGGGGATCCCCATGGGGTAGATACCGTGACTTCCCTTCGACTGCAGTCTATGATTCCCTTGTTCTTGGTCAACCAATCCATCCCGAGTATGATATCAATGGTTTGGGGCGATAGTACCATAAGATTTGAAAGGAAAACCACGTCTCTAATCCGTATGGGCACATTGATGCAAGCATGGGGTACGGTTATGTTTCCCCCAGGCGAGTGTACCAACATGGGTCTCTTAAGTTCTACCTAGTGTAGGTGGTGTTGTTTGCTTACTTGTGAAGATATGAATGAATGCGATGCGCCAGAATCAAATAAGACTTTAACTAGGGTAGAGTTGATAGAGAACATACCCATCAGCACGTTCTGATCCTCCTGCGCTTCTTAAGACGCACATGATTCACCCGGCCATGTCGAAATCCGGTGGCGCCTCATTGGGTTGCGGGGTCCTAAAGTACCGCGTCCCGAGCGGAGTGGGGTTCGTCGGACGGCCGTTGCATTGGCGCCGGTACGCACAGGAGTGTTCGTGGTTTGGGGCAGCTGTTGGAGTAGTGCCCGAATTCTCCGCAGTTGAAGCAGTTCACATTCCTTCTTCCCGGAGCGGCTAGGGTTGGCGTCGGTGTACGGAACTGAGGTGCAGCTGGCCTGTTGGCATGGTCGGGTGCAGGAGAACGACCAGTTGCCGGAATGCTTGGCTTCCATCTAGACGTGGTGGCTCCCTTGGGACGTTGAGGTGCTCCCTGAAATGGGCGGGCCATAGCAACCCTCCTTTTGCAGTTATTTTCTACCATCTTTTGGTCATGTTCAAGCCGTACGACCTTGTTGATGAGGCTTTGGAAGCTGGTGTGGTCTTATCCGATCATTGGTCCTCTCAGCTCGTCGTTTAGTCCTTCGATAAATTTATCCATCTTCTCTTCTTCGTCCGCCAGGTCACTTGTGGCGTAACGGGCAAGCTGGGTAAACTTATTCAGGTACTCTTGTACCGAGGTGTTTCCTTGGTGCAACCTGCGGAACTCATTTTTCTTCACCCTCATAACCGCGGCTGGTACGACATTTTCACGGAACGCAGCCGTGAATTCTTCCCATGTTGGTTCTCCGGCATCTTCAGCCCGAGTCTCCTTGTAGGTGTCCCACCAGTCACTTGCGGGACCTTCCAGCTGGTTAGTGGCGAAGATGACTCTATCTGCTTCTCGTACTCGGACGAGGGTTAGCTTTTTCTCTATCACTCTCAACCAATCTTCAGCATCCATGGGTTCTTCGGCCGCAGAGAAGGTTGGTGGCTTAGCTCGCATAAACTCTCCTAAGCTTGATCCTCCTCGACTTCCCTGGTTGTTGGCGATTGCTTGGAGCAGCTGGGTTTGTAAAGCCATAACCTCCGCCAGAGTGGAGGGGTTAGGCTCCGGTGGGTTCTCGTTTGTTGCTGCAGCTCTGCGACGATGCGCCATCTGAAGGAGATAGATGAATTAAGAGACTGGACCCATTAAGGTCATGGTTCCTAGGTGATTTCTCTTCAAGTTGTTTTTAAATGATCTTCAACCAAACAAGCATGGTAGAATAAGCTCATTAATAGCATGCCATAAAACGATACATAGGTCCATAACATTACATCAAGGGGGTACAATGAACTGTACATGCACAGTCCTACATGCCATGATATTAAAGCTACATCGTGCTACTGCCTTTAGCTATTAAGGGGGAAAGGGTGTGATCCTTGCTGCCGAACTGTCCAAAGCAAGATCAAGTTGAAGCGGTCCTCTCGCCTAATCATCCAACCATCTGCAGGAGCCAGGTGCAGGAAGGGGGTGATCCTCTGCTAAAGCAAATCGGAGTCCCCATGGCTCAGAGGTGGTGGCCCGGAGTCCTGCTGGATATTCTTGCTCGGTGGCCGGGTACTCTTCCGAGCGGTCTTGCGGGTGAGGGGACCTCCGGTGTGAGTCAGGCGACGAGTGGGAGCTTCCTCCTCCATTGGATCAGTGTCGCTGGACTCCCACTTGATCTCCATAGGCTTCGTCTCAGACTCAGAGTCGGTGTGGATCTGGATGAGGTTCTCCTCTCCCGATCCAGGCTCGGATGGCACTGCTATGGAGTTTGAGGTGGGTCCCATGGAGGTGGCAGCAGTGGGGTCTATCAGGTACGGCGCCGACTCTGTGCTCAACATAAAAGCTTGCTCCATCATGGCTTGAAAAGTGCCCAAGCATGCTGGAGTCATGAGATAGTAGTGGTCGGGCACAGGGGCAGGAGGGGTTTGTGCAACTCCGGTGGATGTACCTGCAGTAGGGACAGGGCGGGAGCGCAACTGTTCCTCTAGCTGGTTGACTTGTTGCTTGCTCTTTCTGAGCTGCTCCTCCAGCTCCACCAAGGCTTCCCCACGGACCATGTAACAGTCCGAGAGCTGCTCGTGTTGGGCACCGTTGGCCTGTAGCTGAGTCTGCAGCACGTTGATCTGATCCCCACAGCTCTGGTGGCTCTCGACCAGATCATTGAGGCGTTGCTGCTGGTCGTTGATCTCGAGCAAAGCTTCTTCGTAGCAGTCGTCTGCCGTCTCTGCCCAGCGGGATAGACGGGTGACCATAGGGTTGTAGCAGCAGGGGGTGGCTTCCACGGTGCAGACTGGGTTGCCTTCCTCGCGATAGGGATGGTGCACAAACTCAGTCACTGTGAGTTCAACACGGTGTATAGCATTGAGGCGAAGGAATGCTTCTCGGGCCGCGTCTTGAATGGCTGCTTCCACTAAATCTCGGTGGTAGCGGGTGTGAAAACAAAAAGGTGTCTCACTCCCTATGCGGGCCTCCATGGAAACTGCTGCCTCCCATACTGGATATCCCTCGGAGCCATGCCTCCTGATCTGGTAAGTGGGTGGCTCTGGGTATCTTAAACACCATAGTAATGACTGAAGCTGTCCCACGAATCCCTCATCTCGTGGGATGGTGATTTCCCAGACTCCGACATGGTCCGACATCTGCTTTTGAAAGCAACTTAGGGTTAGAGGGGGAGAGATAACATCAAAACCATTTGGTAAAGAAAGGGAAATAAAGATATAGGAAAAAGTATATTTGTATTTTCAGAAGTAATAGTTTGCAAAATGGTCCTACGTAGGGATACTTCCCTTTAGGCAACTAGACAGGGGTAGGGCGCCAATTGGTCTTATCCTACGGTCGCATGGCTCTGATACCAGCTCTGTGGACCCCCGTTTTTGGAACGGGAATCTTTCGTGTTCTTAGTACCATTTCCCTGGATCGAGTAGTTGGTACCCACGAAATACAGTACTGAATAACCAGGTGCACATGCACGAATAGTCTTACAATGAAATTATTACATTCATAGGCCCAAAGGCAATGTTCACCACATAGGACCTCATGGTCCGGATACAACACAAAAGCAGAAATTAGATACGGCAGCGGAATAAAGGCAGCGGCATGTCGGTTGCCACAGGCAACGACCGGGGACTAAGACCTAGTAAGCACCATCAGCTTCTTCGCCTTCCTGGTAGTAGGCGTAAGGATCCTTCGATTCTTCATTCCCACCATCTGAAGGTTTGTGCGTATATCAAGGGTGAGTACCAACCGTACTCAACAAGCCAACACGGAAGTGATGCATATGATAGGGTTATTCAAGGAATGGCTGAGGCTCTTTTGCGTAAAGCCAATTTTTATAAATCTTTTCACAAGCCTATCAACTAGCCAAGTCAAGTTTTAGTTCCATAGTTCCTTAATTCGGTGACGGTTCTGTCTACCATCCATCGTGATTCCAAGGATGGCTTCCCGCCTCCGATTCGTTATGGTTTTCTGGGAGTCCACCCCTTCTCGCATCTCGAGAAGTTGATCCACCAAAATAAAATCATCATGCAAACCCATCCCAACATTTTTCAGTTTAGAGTCTAGCCAAGCGAAAGTCTTGTCACGATGCTCAATATCCGCGAGCACGGCTATTCGAATAGATTGATTCATTCACACTGCACTGGATGTACACTTTACCCATACTCCGTGACAACCCAACAAATAAGCCTACATCCCAACACATGAGATGGTCATGGCAAAGCCTTTCGATAACCTCACTTTGGCAGTACCCGCTCCATGAACTTAAGCCCTCATGCACTCTAGCCCTCATGCTCCTCAATCTTTAAGTTCAGTTAATATCGATTTAATTCTCAACATCCACAACATGGGCCGCAGCCTCATCTTCATCACACAAACCACATCATAAGAACCATCTATGCAAGGATACTGCCTCCGCTCGGCTATCTAATCAGCTAGGTCTATACCCATTCGAGAAGTACGGTTGTACTGGCTCGTTTCCCGGCTATCTCATGGCTCGGTCCTTAATTGACCAGGGTCGGCACTTGCCTTTTTCGGAATCCACCCAAATCATCCGGCCGCCCCAATCTAAAACATTAGTGTAGTACTTTTCAATGTTCATCAAACTTAGTTCATCATTCTCATGGCCATGTGGCGCTCATGTCTCCACAGGCCGCATTTCTACTACCTTCCCTAAGGTAGTTGCCCAGAGTTTTCCATAAAGTCATGAGTATGCATGTATCTAAGTTTAGCAGGGCTAAGCAGTTTACCGAAGTTATTCTCCGGTTGTTTGTATCACTTCGAGAGTTACAAGGAGTAATTCTAAAGGTAATCAACAGCAAGGTATGGTATAACAAGTATAGGTATCTCTGTAGCATGCATGTTTAGAGTTTAAAGTAACATCATTTCACAAGTGGGATCAATATGTTCAAAGAGTGTGATGACTTGCCTTGCTCGCACGCTTGTGGAGTGGTGTCTTCAACGGGGTCGATGCCGGTCTCTTCAGGTGCTACCCGTACGTGCGAAAGATCAATCGAATCCGATTTGAATCCAATATAACACCGAAAGGTCGAAAAGATCTGTAAAAGCCACAAAAACGATTTCAAGCGCTTAACCTAAATTCCTACTTGCGTTTGTACTAGGATCGTCAGGGAAAATTCCAAGTTTTGACATCGGGCCGATGACTTAGGGTTTTCGCAAAGCGACGATCGCGATTTGTTCGAGAAAATAGAGTTGAAAATATCCGCGGAGGGATTTGTGCTTGAGGTTTTGAAGGTTCGAGCACAGAAGTAAAACATATTTAAATGGCGAGGAAGAGTTAAACGAAATCCGGATTTAAAAATGACGCGAAACGAAATCTCGGAAAAAGTCGCATTTTGATTTTCAAATTTTTCACCGAGAAATCATGCAGGAAAATAATTTATTTTTGGCCAAAATTTTACTTGAATCTTCCCAAAATATTTTTCCAAATTTTCTAAAATTTTTCCAAATTTTTCCCCTATTTTTCTTTTTCTCTTTTTCTTTTTCTTTATTTTCTCTGCGCCACTGTTCATTGCCCTTAATGTGTTCGACCGAGGCTCGGCAAAAATAGAGGCCGGCCGGCGCGAGCGCATGGGGGAAAGGGGCGGTGGCCCTGGGCTTACCAGCGTCGGAGATGGCAAGGGGATGGTGGCGGTGTCCCGGCGCTGGCGGCGACGGCTCACGGTGGCTTCGGCGCTCGGCGGCGATGGCGACGGCTTGCGGCGGAGGCGGCGCACTCGGTTTTGCAGCGACGGCGCTCGGGAGAAGGAGGGGCTAGAGGCGGCGGCGGTGTGATAGAAAGTGGGGGTTTTTGCCCCCTTTTATAGCTGCGGCCGAGGGCGGGAGAAGAGGGGAGGAGGGGACCCGGCGCGGTGGTACGGCGACGGACGCGCGGCGCGCGGAATGGCGGGGCCGGCGCGGCGGACGCGGGCGACTCCGCGGGGCCAGGGCACGGCGGGCGGGGCCGCGTGCGGCGGCGAGCACGTGGCGCGGCGGCGGGGCACGGGCGGGGCCATGGCGCGGAGTTGCGGGCAGCCGGGGCCGGCGCGGCGCGTGGCGTGCGCGCGCGCGCGCGACGCGCGTGCGCGCGCGGGCGTGGGCACGGTATGGCCGGGCAACGCGTGGAGGGCGCGCGGCCGGGGCCGTACGGCGTCGAGCACCTCATGCGCAATGAACAGTGCGGTTTCATATTTTCCCTGATTTTCAAATTTTAATTTCCTATTTCTATTTTCCTCCCTTCTACAAATTCCAAAATAAATCCTAATATTCCAAAAATAGTTTTTAATACTATATTTTGAACTTGTTCTCCACTTTTATTTTTTTCACATATATTTTTCTTATTTATTTAAATTCCTTTTTCCTTAATTTAATAATTCCCTATTTTATTTTCCAAAAATTTCCGAGATTTCTTGTAAATCCCTAAATATTTTTATTGTCTATTTTGTGCCCTAATTAATCTTCCACCATCCACAATTAATACTCTATTTCACAAATTCGCATTTTCATAAATCCGCATCTCATCTCCGATTTCTTTTAAAATTCCTAATTCTGAATTTCAAATTTTTCTCTCCGACAAACTCCAAGTCTTTCACAAACTCAAAAAGGGAATTGATCACAACTAGATTTATGCAACTGAGCTGGCAAATAAGAAGCAACAAACCCGAGGGAAAAACAACAAGCGAAGTTTTTTGAAAGTTCCGATTTTTACGTTCTGATTTCAGTTTCTTCGATTTTCAGGATGTTGCACCCATACACTACCGTTGCCGGAATCGTGGTCGTCGACGGTACGAGTGGCGCCGTGGTTCGGGTGAATGTCGCATGTGTGTTTTGAGCTAATGCCTTGCCATGCATGCACTAGATATAGCATCTAGGGGTCCGTAGGAAGCTTACCGAGTGAAGTTTGGGCTCTGGGGGGGTCGGGATGACAATGGCACTGTGCGATGCCTCGAGGCGGCGGCGGTCTTCTTCTCGGCTGTCCGTTGGCAGGCTGCCTCAGCATTTGGCTGTTAAAATCAAATGCGGGTCATCATTCGGGTGGTCTTGGAGTTGCCCATGGTAAAAGGAATTCAGCTAGAACTTACCAGAGAGGGAGGAATCAGGATCCGACGGCGGCGGCCGGAGTTGGGAAGAAAAAGGGAACTCCCTCCTCGGTGCACCTCGCAGCAATTCCTTCGGTTTACACCATTGTCAGACACTGAGAAACACGTTGGTGGGAGGGTTTGGTTAATGGCTCACCGTGGAAGGCTGTCGATGAGCGGGTGCTTTGAGACGGTCGGCACAGAGCGCGTCAAAGACCCGGCATGGCGTTGTCGTGTTCCCGCCTGTTGGCTGCACCATAGGTGATGATCCTAGTGGCATAAGAGAGGGGATTGAGTAGGGAGGAGAGAACACACATCAAACAGGAGCGAAGTTCACCGGTTGTCAATGGTGACGAGGGCCTTGCTTGCCGGCGGCGAAGTTCCTTCGGCTATTCATGACGATTTTGAGGTGAGCGGTCTCGGTTCTTCCAGGGAATGGGACAAGTGTGAGAGAAAGAGGGCACTTGTCGATCGGTCGGGCTTAATTATGGTCGTCGGTGAGGAAGGGGAGGAAGAGGCGCCCGCCGCTGCAGCCGACGCGTGTGCTCGTGCATGGCGAGCGGGTTCTACCGTGTGTGTCCGTGGAGAGAACAATGTGCGACTAACAAAGGGGTCCCACCATGCGCCTTGGCCCACATGGCAATGTAAAGAGTTAGAGGGATGAAGGGGAGGCTGGATTTACTCCTTTGGCCTCCATTTAAAAACATATCCAGGCAGAATTTGGGGTCGTGCCCAATGGCAAAGTTGTAAAGAAAAGTTTGTACTAAAATATGGTCAAGTTTCACAGCCTGGAGGTCCCTGGTTGAATTTTGGCATAAGGTTGAAAACGGCTCCAGAGTTCTGTTACATTTCCAGCACTTAGAAAATTTTTTTGTGTGAGTATTTTGGTCTAGATTTTTGGTTTAGTAAAGTAATTCAAACTCCACATTGTGCTTCTAAGTTTTGCAAAGGATTTATACAAACTTTTCTCTGATTCTTGGGTGGTTTTAAACATTTTTCTTCACCCCATTTTGTTGAGACTTAAAATGGTTATGCTTCTAATATGCATATGCACATTTGTTTTCCAAAATGCACAACAAGCCATTCGAAATATTTTCTAGGAAAAACTTTTAATTCCCTTTTACATCATTTTGCCTTTCCAAAGTCTACCACATATTTCAAAATTGTGGTATGTGACAGCGTGGGAATTTTTCTCATCAACAGGTACACAAAATGATAAATTAATACACAGATCCAAACATAAAATAAAGTGTAAAATAAAAATACTTACTGAAAAGGCACTTAGTCCTCACAACAAAAAGAAACAGCAGCGGAAAGGAAAAACGACCCTAGCGGGGCTTCAACTTCACTCCACAAGCAAACTCAACTAGGGTCTGAGCCTTGTTCTTCTAACACCGTCTTTAACTCAGTAGCACTACACTTCTGAAAGGGCAAAAAATCGCAAGGCTGACTATAGCCACCGTACTCAACAAGCCACACCGAAGAAATGCAGACATGCAAAGGGAGACAAGAGTGACTTGGGCTATTTTGCATAAATGCAGTTATAAACATTTAATGTTTAAAATAGTAAAAAGTTGATTAAGTTGACTCATATTTTATCCTCCATTGAAGAACGATGTCCCACATTGAACAGACCCAACCATTTCATTTGAACTAATCCAGTTCCATTAATTCCAATTATTAAGTAGTGTGGAACTAATCATAGTGAATCTGGTTGATCACCCATAACCATGGGCACAACTATTCGAATAGTTTTATTCTGATCAGAGATGCGCAACTTTACCCACAAGACACAATTCCACACATGTTACCATGCCCTGAAGTACCACAATGATACTACAAATGGGAAATCATGACAACACCTTTCACATAACTCTCCCGAACCAATCGTACCACACCAAGGTTTCACCCCCACCCCTTGAAAGGCAATAGGCAGCCCACCACTTACAGGTGGGGCCTTCCCCTACCTCCAGCCAGCCACCCCTCCCCCTCTCCCAAAAACCTCGCTGCACCGCCAGCAGATACCCTTCCCCGACCAGCCTTTTTACCAAAATCAATGCGGGGTTTCACTCCCCACCACTTCCTCTTCATCTCCCCCTATTTTTTCCCATCAATCCCAACCATTTTCTTGCTATTTTTCTCACCATTTAACCCGCCGGTGATCCTCATCGGCCCAGCCTAGCCGTTTGCCGATGACCTGCGCCATCCCGGCCTCGTGAGCCATCTCGGTGCACCCGGCTCACGGTGGAATGAGGGGCTGACCTATGGGGCCCACCTGTGGTGCACCAAATTCACCCCTCTTTCTGTATGAACATTGTTTTTAATTTAATTTTTTAAAAATTCATGAAGTCGTAAGTTGCCGCTCAAATGACACCTAAACTTCAAATGGTCATATCTTGACCGTTTGAACTCGGAATTGACACGTTTAAATTGCTAATTTTTTCTTAAATAGTGAATATGCTTTGTTACTACATCTTATATGGTGTTATTCATTTTTTTGGCCCTTCTCCTTTGCATTTGTCATGTAGACGCTGCAGATCCGGAAGGAACCACTCTAGTTTGAAGTTGACCTTGAAGACTTTGGTAGCGAGCAAGCAAAATCATGCCATATTGATCATATTGCTGATCTGTTATTTATAGAATTATGTTCATTTTAAATTAATGCATTCACTTTATTAAAATTCCCAAACATATCACTGCTTTATTAGCCTTACCATTGATCTGTTGTTATAGCCCTATTACTATTATTATTATGATCTTTGACAACCCTAGGTAACAAAAATTAGTGAGGACTCATTATATGTGGTGCTTACTAGAAAATTTAAGAATATGCTTAGCCTACTTAATTTAGAAACTTTAGCTGTTTTGAAATATGTAGACAATTTGATGTATTGGAAACTTTGGTTTAGGGGTTTGTTAGCCATGACATGATGCTCCCCTTCAAAATACCTCAAACATTGTTTTCGGTTGGGCTCAAGGTGTTTGGTTTAGTTAGTCGCATCTCGGCCGTCATAAGGACCAGTCTTCGGGGCACGACTGCAGATCATTTTCCATTCGACCACCTATCTAATGGGTAAGGCTTAACGTACCAATTAGTATGGTCATGAACAAGGAAGACACATATAGGGATGGATTAAGTCCTTGGTGGGGTCAACGTCTCTGGCAAGTGAAGGCTTAGTACGGGTCGAGATGCCCGAGGACATAGACTATCTGCTCGTCCTAGAGTATCTGGCAGGGGAAGTTTATGTTGGTCTTCTTTGATTAGGACGGTACTAAACGATAGGTTATGTTATGGATTCTGCCCGTATGCTGTGGTGACATGTGGTGACATGTGAGGGAGACGTGTCTTGTGTGTAAAGTGGCACACCTTTGGCTAGAGTATAATCTATCCAAATAGCCATGCCTCAACTTATGGGTAAGCCTAGGAGTGACCCAAAGCTAGAGGTTTAATTATAGTGAACTAGAATAATTGGACTATCACGTGTGAGTCTAGTTTAAGGCAAGATCATGTTAGTGCATGGCTTGGTAATAATTTGATTAGAAATAGGCCACGATGAATTTAAAAATACATTTAAATGAACAAAATGATTCTAAGATGCTGGTTTGCTGCAAAATAACCCCTAAATGTGAATCCCTTGTACTTTGTTGCATTATTTACATTTCTCTCGGCTTGGCTTACTAAGTACAGTGGTTGTACTCAATCTTGCTCTTGTTTCCCCCTTGAGCAAAGGAGTCCTTCAAAGATGGTCTCGACTTCTAGCTTATGTCTGCTGTCAAGTCCCTTTGGTTGCCCGCCATGTTGGTTGTCTTTTACCATTTGTCCTTGGTGTGTTGGGCCTTTGATCGCCCATGTAATAAAAGTTCTTCTTTTACGCTTCCACTTGTAAACTGTATTATTTACCAACTATGTTATGTGTACCTTACCTCCTGGGACAAGGAATAATGCACTGACAAACGGAATATAGTTGTCAATTTTTCAAGTGTGATAATAGACAAATATATACCTTTTGGGGAAGAAGAGGTTGAGGACTAGGCTCTCCCCCCTTCCTTCATCAGCCACTTTGTGGCATATCTTGTTCTCGGTTCAATACCCCGTACACACTAAACATGATGATTCCTCTAAGCGCTCCACCTCGTGGAGAACTCTGGTTGCGCTTTGGTTGGCTTTCTCTTTTTTTTATTTTCTCTCGACTCATCTTGACCTACTTGACTAAGCGGTTAGAGTATCACTTTCATACGGCGAAAGTCATTGCTTCAAATCCAATAGTAGGTAAAACAGGCCAAAATTACCGCTTTTGCCGCCTCGGGCTGGAACGAGTCCAACTCAAACATGACTTGATCGGTCCAGTACTCTATCTCTAAAGGAATAAACTACTGATACTAGTTCAACTTAGACATGAGTTCTATCTGCTAAGGACTCTACCTAAAAAGGAAATTAACAAACCTTCCTTGGTATGAAAGTTAATACAAAAACTATCGATTCTAGAAATCAGCAATAATAAAAGGGGGTAGCGCACGAGACCTAAAAGTGGATGAATGCGGAAGACAAGGGTTTAGACAGGTTTAGGCCCTCTCGATGAGAGGTAATACCCTACTCTTGTTTGAGAATTGTATTCGCCAGGTGTATATTGATATGATGATCTAATAATAGTTATTGTTCTAGCTGCCCTTGAGAGGCTCCCTGCCCACCTTATATAGGTTGAGGGGCAAGCATACAAAGAGAAAAAACTAGCGAAAAACGGTATCATTTTCCTAATCTATTGCATGGTAGTACTCAATCAGGACTCTAGGCCCTGCCATAGAAAACAAGGTAACATTGCGACCGAGTCCTACTCCATTACTAATACATGGATCCGGTCCACCTCCTATCTCTAGTCGGATATGTAGGCCATGTGTGTAACACCTGAAAAAAGAAAAAAAATTAAGTTGTGGGCTCTAAAAGCCCATTAGCACTCCTCCCTCTCCCCTAACAGCCTTTCTTCCTCCGGTGTGGCTCCCTCCCAGCCCTGTACGATCCTTCTTCCTCCCCTCTTTCTCTCCCAACTTCTCATCCATAGATCTCTCTCATTAAAGCCTAGATCAAGAATCAAATTGGAAAAACGGATTGATCAGGAGGAGATGAGCAGGATGGTGTGCTGAATTGGTGTTTTCCCTCTCGATGGTGTCCTGGTTGTGTTGGTTGGTGTCCTACACGATGTGTGGCTAGTTCTTTAGCTTCACAGTGGCTACTTCTTCAGCTTCTAGAGGCACCGTGCAGGCAATGGTAACTCCTACACTGCACCTACATGCGCCCTACTCACGACAATATCTGATCACGCCTACTCCACCGTTATACCTACCAGCGCTGCCTCCGCAGTAGTATTTGATGGCACCTCCTCAGACAGCTTCATCTACACCTTAGTCTGGGGCTATCCTGTTGTCCCAAGCTACTATTGCAATGCCTAGTGCTCCTTGGATTTCTTCACCGACTAATTATGGTACCGGAGTCTCTTCTTCTTCAGGTGCTCGAGGGTTGATATTGTGGACCCCCGATTTTGAGTCGGGAATCTTTCGTGTTCATAGTACCATTTCCCTGGATCAAGTAGTTGGTACCCACGAATGCAGTACTGGATAATCAAGTGCACATGCACAAATAGTCTTACAATACCATTATTACATAAATAGGCCCGAAGGCATTGTTCATCCCACAGGACCTTATGGTCCAAGTACAATATAAAAACAGAGTTTAGATAAGGCAGCGGAAAGAGGCAGCGGCTTGTCCATTGCCACAGGCAACGACCGGAGCTAAAGTCTAATATGCGCCGTCAGTTCCCTCGTCCTCCTGGTGGTAAGCATATGGATCTTCCGGCTCTTCAACTCCATCAGCTGGAGGTTTGTGCGTATAGCAAGGGTGAGTACCAACCGTACTCAGCAAGTCAACACAGAATTGATGCATATGACAGGGTTACTCAAAGAACATGGCTAGGGTTATTTTTGCGTAAAGCCAGTTTTCACAATTCTTTTCACAAGCCTATCGTCTAGCCAAGACAAGTTTTAATTTCATAGTTCATTACCCCGGCGACGGTTCTGTCTACCATCCATCGTGATTCCAAGGATGGCTTCCCGCCTCCGGTTCGTCATGATTTTCTGGGAAGTCCACCCCTTCTCGCATTCTCGAGATGTTGATCCACCAGCGAATAAAATCATCATGCAAACCCATCCCAGTATTTTTAAGTTCAAAGTCTAGCCAAGCGAAAGTCTGGTCACGATGCTCAATATCCGCGAGCACGGCTATTCGAATAGATTGATTCATTCACACTGCAGTGGATGTACACTTTACCCGTACTCCGTGACAGCCCAACAAATGAGCCTACGCCTCAACACATGAGACGGCCACGGCAAAGCATTTCGATAACCTCACTTTGGCAGTACCCGCTCCATGAACTTAAGCCCTCATGCACTCTAGCCGTCCTTTTCTAGCAGTGAGAGGAGTTCTGGCGCACCCGGGGTAAGGGAAGTCTTTTCAGATCTTTAAGTTTAATTAACATCGGTTCAATCCCACCATTCATAACAAAGGCCGCAGCCTCATCCTCATCCCATAACCACATCATAGAGAACCATCTATGCAAGGATACTGCCTCCGCTCGGCTATCTAGTCGGCTAGGTCTATACCCATTCGAGAAGTACGGTTGTGCGGCTCGTTTCCCGGCTATCTCATGGCTCGGTCCTTAATTGACCGGGGTCGGTACTTGCCTTTTCCGGAATCCACCCAAATCATCCGGCCGCCCCAGTCTAAAACATTTGTTTAGTACTTTCAATTTTCATCAAATGTAATTCATCATGGTCATGTGGCGCTCATGTCTCCACATGCCGAATCTCAACTACCTCCCTTAAGGTAGTTGCCCAAGCACAAGCTTTTTCATAAAGTCATGCGTATGCATAAATCTAAGTATAGCATGGCTAAGCGGTTTACAAGTTATGCTTCGGTTATTTGTATCACATCGCGAGTTACAAGGAGTAATTCTAAAGGTAAACAATAGCAAGGTATGGCACAACAAGTATAGGTAACACGGTAGAGCATGCATGTTTAGAGTTTAAAATAACATCATTTCGCGAATGGGATCAATATGTTCAAAGGGTGTGAAGACTTGCCTTGCTCGCGACCTTCTTGACTTGTGTCTTCGCGTACTCAACGGCCTCCTCGGATTCTATACATACGTGCGAAAGATCCAATTGAATTCGATTAGAATTCAAATAAAAACCAACAAAAACAAATAAATCGCCAAAGCGGTACCTACGGCGAGTCTATGGTCGTAAACGGATCAATGATCGGGTTTTGCTAAAGTCCGAGTCGAAACGAGGGAGTTGCAATGATTTGAACTCTTGTGTTCTCTTTCGATTTCATTTAGATGGGGTGGCCTTATCCCTAGTTAATGTAAGTTCATCGGCATTATAACGATGATCCAAAATGTCTATTTGACAAAAGGGTAACGAGAGTGTTTATGTTGATTTCCTGGTTGAATTCTTAATCCTTCTGTGTACTTGGTGTCGTGGTCTAATTAAAATAGGACAAGGAGGATTTTATGAAGCAATTTAAATATCGAATGTATATGTCGCAAAAGGGGTTGATCGGAATTTATATGAGATAGTTTATAATTTTTTGAAAAGATTCTAGATTTGTGAATATAAGCTAAGTGAATAAATGGGCCTCACAAAGATATATAAATATTTTGGAAATTTATTAGATTAAAAGTTCAAAGTCTAAGTAAATATAAACTTCATAATTATTTGCAAAGAAATTTAAAAGTAACAAATAAACCCCTGTAAAAGATGCAAAATCTTTGTAAATAGAGTTTTAGAATAGTCTAAAAGAGTATAAATATTTTCCTAGGATTTTTACTAAGCTTATTCTATTTTTTTAATCTCCTTAGAAAAATTAAATAAAAATTTTTCAAAAATTTTGCCTAAGCCGGAATCGAACCAGCACCCTCCCCTCACTCGGCTCGGCTCAAACCACTGAGCCAGCGAGCCGTTCTCGCTCCCTTCACTCCTTTCTTTTCTTTTCATCCTTCCTTCTTCTCCCCCCGGCGAGGCCGACGGTGCAGCATAGCCGAACGACGGCGAGGGGGATCGGAGCTCGGCATCTAGCTAGCCCTACACCATCTACATGACGCGGGGAGTCCAATCCAAGGCACGGCTGGGTTAGGGAGGCGGCGGAGCGGTGCAGCGGCGTCGAGGCGGCCGTGGCGGCGAAGGCGCACGGTGCGGCGGCACTCCGGTGACAATGCGGCCGAACCAAGGGGTCCTAGAGAATCTACGGAACACGGGGTGCTAGCTAGGGGTCGGCTTGGCCGAAAGGGGCGGTGGTGGTATGGCGACGTGCGCACGGCGGCGGCCAAAACAAAGGGTTCGGCGGCGCTCGTCGTCGGTGATTTCTGGCGGCTATTTGGCTCGGGAGACTTAGGGGAAATATAGCTTAGAGCACGTAGATCATGGACGTACCTTTAATTCAAGAGGAAATCAATTGAGGGCGACGAATTTTGAGGTTTGCACCGGGCGGCCGAGTTAGGGTTCTTCCGACCCGGGCTCCGATCTCTTTCAAAATTCTAGCGCTATTGTGAATGGATTTTGGGGGAAATTGGAGAGGAGCTAGATGAGACGGTATGGCACAAATTTTGTGTTGTGAGTTTCGGCCGAGGAGTGCTATATATAGCCGACCACGCGAGCTCGAACTCGGCGGCCAGGGCAGCAGCTCTAGGGTGACGCACGCGCGAGTAGGGGAGGAGTGAGGCCGACGCACGGTGGGCATGGCTACAGCGCGGACGGAATGGGCACGGTGGTACGGCGCGGCGTGGGCTGACGCGGCCACAGGCGACGGCATTGACGCGGGCGCGCGCCGTGGTACGGCGAGGCGACGGCGACGGCATGGCGCGGGCGCGCGTGCTGACGCGGCGCACAGGCGCGAGGACGTCGTCGAACACCTGCATACGCATGAACAGTGTACTTTCTCTATTTCCGAATTTGATTTTCTATTTTCCATTCCCATTTCCTTTTACTCTAAAAATTCAAAATAAATTTCAGTATTTCCAAAATAATTTTGAAATTATATTTTCAAACTTTTTCCCCACTTTTTATTTTTCAAAATATATTTTTCCTATTTTTATTTCTTCTTTTAAAATCAATAATTTGGGATCTTTGATTAATTTTTAAATTCATATTTCCTTGTCAAAAGTATTTTTATCCCAAATCCAAATATTTATTATTTTTCTTCCACCAAATATATTCTTTTCAAAGAATCTTTTGTAAATCTCCAAAATTAATATGTTTACCCTCCTTCAAAAATATATATATATCTTGAATTATTTCCCCAGGATCTCAAGCTTAGGGGTTTAATTCAGCTTCACTTGAAGAAATTCTTACGCAACGAATTGGCAAATAAAATTGAAAAACACGATAAGAAGCAATGATTCCAAAAGTTTTTGCGAGTTCCGATTTTCACGTTCCGAATTCTACTCCTTCGATTTTCGGGATGTTACAAACCTACCACCCTAACAATAAATCTCGTCCCCGAGATTTCTTACCGGTTGCTGAATAGGTGTGGGTATTCCGTCCTCAGGAATTCTTCGCTCTCCCAGGTAGCTTCTCCTTCGGTGTGATTACTCCATTGTACTTTGTACATGCACCACGACTTGGTTCGTGTCTTCTTTTCTGCTTCGTCTAGTATCTTGATTGGATGTTCGGGTAGGTAAGATCACCGTGGACTTGGATGGTTTCTAACGGGGTTTGCTCTTCGGTACCCGCAGACATTTCTTCACTGCGATACGTGGAATACTGGTGGACATCGGAGAGATTCTCGGGCGGTTCAATTGGTAGGCCACTTCTCCCCTCCTAGCGCTTATCAGGAATGGGCCCACGTATCGTGGTGCGAGTTTCCCTTTGACTTTGAATCTCTGTGTTCACCGTAGGGGTGAGACCTTTAGATACACGTAGTCACCATCTTTGAATTCCAATTTTCTTCGTCGAGTGTCCGCGTAGCTCTTTTGTCGTGATTGAGCAGCTTGTAGTCGGTCCCGAATCAGGCGAACCTTTTCCTCGCCTCCTTGATTATGTCGGGCCCGAATACGGTTCGTTCACCGGTTTCGACCACGCAATGGGGTTCGACATCGGCGACCAAATAGAGCTTCGTTTGGCGACATCTTCAAACGGCTTGATAGCTATTATTATAAGAGAACTCAGCGTACGGTAAGCATTTCTCCCAATCCTTGGTGAAATCCAATGCACGGCTCTCGGCATATCTTCCAAGTACTTGGTTCGTCCTTTCGCCGCCCATCGGTCGTGGATGGTAGGCGGTGCGAAAGCGAGATGACTTCCGAGTGCCTCGTGGACTTTGCTCCAAAAATGAGATGTGAATTGGGTACCACGATCCGATATGATCCTCTTTGGTACACCGTGAAGACATACAATCCTACTCATATATAGTTCCGCTAGCTTGGCGCTCGTTGTAGTTAGTTTTCACGGTATAAATCGCGGTCTTGGTGAGCCGATCTACTATTACCCAAATGGAATCGTAGCAGTCGTAGTTTTGGGTAATCCCACTATGAAATCCATGCCTATCTCCTCCCATTTCCATTCGGGAATCTTGAGTGGCTGCAGCAAGCCAGCTGGCCGTTGATGCTCAGCTTTCACCCTTTGGCACACATCGCACACGGCTATGTATTCGGCTACATCTCTCTTCATATTGGGCCACCAGTATTCTCCTTTCAAATCCTGGTACATTTTCGTGCTTCCGGGATGTAACGAATATGCCGATTCGTGGGCTTCCTTTAAGATCAATCCCCTCAAACCGCCTCGTTCAGGCACACAGATTCTTTTCTTGTACCACAGGATTCCCTTGTCATCCACTGAAAACTCCTGAGCGCGCCCAGCGGCCATGCGTTCCTTAATTTCCTGGGTTTCCTCATTCCCTTTTTGGGCTTCCTCTATTTGAGTTCTCGTAGGGGTTGGATTTCCAGTGAGTTTACTTCTCCGTGAGGAATCGGGTGCAGATTGAGTCTAGCCATTTCTTCTTGGAGTTCACTGGCCATACCGTCCAATCCCAGGTGGTTGCATTGGGCTTTGCGGCTCAGCGCATCGGCCACTACATTTGCCTTGCCGGGATGATAATGGATTCCTAGACTGTAATCCTTGATCAACTCCAGCCATCGCCTCTGTCGTAGATTGAGATCAGGCTGAGTAAAGAAATATTTTAGGCTCTTGTGATCGGTATACACATCACGGTGGTTCCCGATCGATAGTGCCTCCAAATCTTCAATGCGTGTACAAGCTGCGGCTAATTCCAGGTCGTGTGTGGGATAATTCTCTTCGTGGGGTCGTAGCGTCGCGAGGCATACGCCACGACCTTTCCATCTGCATCAATACTCCTCCCAATCCTTGCCGGGATGCATCACGGTACATCACGAAGTCCTTCCGGTTGTCGGGTAAGGTCAAGATTGGAGCAGTGGTTAACTTTTCTTTTAATTGGTCGAAGGCTTTTTGGCACTTCTCATTCCATTCAAACTTCTTTTCCTTCTTCAGAAGTTGAGTCATAGGTCGGGCTACAGTGGAAAACCCTTCGATAAACCGTCGGTAATAACCGGCCAAGCCCAAGAAACTCCGAACTTCGTCACCGACTTGGGTGCCTTCCATCTCGTGACAGCTTCGACCTTGGCGGGGTCTACTGCTACTCCTCCGGCTGAAACCACGTGACCAAGAAAAGCGACTTCCTTGAGCCAGAACTCACATTTGCTGAACTTTGCATATAGCTGGTGCTCTCGTAGCTTTTCCAGTACTAGTCGTAGATGCTCTGCGTGTTCCTCATCGTTTTTGGAGTAGATAAGTATATCGTCGATGAACACCACCACGAATTTGTCGAGGTATTCCATGAATACCTTGTTCATCGAGTTCATAAAGTAGGCGGGGGCATTGGTTAATCCAAAGGACATCACCGTGAACTCGTATAAGCCGTAACGGGTAGAGAACGCCGTCTTAGGAATATCTCAGCTCTAATCTTCAACGATGATATATCCCGACCGTAGATCAATCTTTGAGAACACCTGTGCACCCTTAAGTTGATCGAATAGGTCATCGATCCGAGGCAGAGGTACTTGTTCTTGATGGTTACTTCATTCGGCGATCGGTAGTCCACACACATTCTCATACTCCCATCCTTCTTTTTGACAAAGAGTACGGGGCTCCCAGGAGAAGAGCCGGGGCGTACAAATCCCTTCTCTTGTAGTTCCCTTATCTCGCTTCTTGAGTTCCTCTAACTCGTTGGCCGGCATTCGATAAGGTCTCTTGGATATGGGGGCGTACCGGGCATTAGATCGATGATAAATTCTACGTCGCGATCCGGGGGCATTCCGGGTAATTCCTCGGGAAACACATCCGGGTATTCTTGTACTATGGGCATTCCGCCTAAGGGCAGCATGGTGAACACTCCCGCAGCTTGTTCACATAGCTTTGGGTTTTGATCCATAGTTATGCTCATCGGTGATCCCCACGGGGTGGATACCGTGACTTCTCTTCGGCTGCAGTCTATAATTCCATTATTTTTGGTCAACCAATCCATTCCGAGTATGACATCTATGGTCTGGGGTGATAGCACCATAAGGTTTGAGAGAAACACCACGTCTCTAATCCGTATGGGCACATTAATGCAGGCATGGGGTACGGTTATGTCTCCCCAGTGAGTGTACCAACATTGGCCTCTTAAGTGCTACTTGGTGTAGGTGGTGTTGTTTGCTTACTTGGGAAGATATGAATGAATGCGAGGCTCCGAATCGAATAAAACTTTAACGGTGCGAGTTGATAGAGAACATACCCATCAATACGTTCGGTCCTCCCGAGCTTCTTCGCCCGCACATGATTCACGACCACGTTGAAACCCGGTGGCGGCCTCGTCGGGTAGCGGGGTCTGAGCAGACCTCGTCTGCCCGCCGGGTGGGGGTTCCTCGACGGGCGTTGCATTGGCGCCGGTGCGTGGGGCGTTGCGTGGTTTTGGACAGCTATTGGAGTAGTGCCCGATCGCCGCAATTAAAACAACTCACATTCCTTCTTCTGGAGCGGCTAGGGTTGGTGGGAGCGTACGGAACGAGGTGTAGCTGACTGTTGACATGGTCGGAAGCGGAAGGACGTCCGGTTGCCGGAACGTTTGGCTTCCATCCAGACGGAGTGGCTCCTTTGGGGCGTTGTGGCGTCCCCTGAAATGGGCGAGCCATAGCGAGCCTCCTCTTGCGGTTATTGTCTACCACCTTCCTGGTCATGCTCAAGTCGGACGACCTTGTTGATGAGGCTTTGGAAACTGGTGTGATCCTGCCCGATCATAGGTCCCCTCAGCTCGTCATTTAGTCCCTCAATGAATTTGTCTATCTTTTCTTCTTCGTCTGCCAGGTCACTGGTGGCGTAATGGGCAAGCTGGGTGAACTTGTTCAGGTATTCTTGTACTGATGTGTTCCCTTGACATAGCCTGCGGAACTCGTTCTTCTTCATCCTCATTACTGCAGTGGCACGAAATTCTCACGGAATGCAGCCGTGAATTCCTCCCATGTTGGCTCGCTGCGTCTTCAGCTCGTGTCTCCTTGTAGGTGTCCCACCAGTCACTCGCGGGACCCTCCAGCTGGTTAGTAGCGAAGATAACTCTATCAGCTTCTCGGACTCTGACGAGGGTTAACTTCTTCTCTATCACTCTTAACCAATCTTCAGCGTCCATAGGTTCTTCGGCCGTGGAAAAAGTGGGCGGCTTAGCTCTCATGAATTCCCCCAGACTCGATCCTCCTCGACCTCCTTGATTATTGGCAATCGCTTGGAGTAGCCGGGTTTGCATAGCCATGACCTCCGCCGGGGTGGAGGGGTTGGGTTCCGGCGGGTTTTCGTTGGTTGCCGCGGCTCTGCGACGATGTGCCATCTGAAGAAGGGAGATGAATTAAGAGAGCGGACTAGTTTAAGTTATAGTTCACCGGAAATTTTTCTTCAAGCTCTATCGAATGATCTCCAATTCAACAGACAAGGTGAAATAATAATATGCATACGAATTAAGATGTCGCAAGGCGATGCCCAGGTTCATCATATTACATAAAAGGGGGTACATGGACCGCACACACACAGTCCTCCATGCCAGGATAGCAATAATAATTATATGGTCCAACTACATCAACTAATTAAGGGTAAATAGGAAGTGCTGCCGGGCTGGGAAGGTCCTTCCGCCTAGTCATCCAACCACCCGCAAGAGCCGGGCGCCGGAAGTGGGTGGTCTGCCGTGAAGCAAACCGAAGTCCCCACGGCTCGGAGGTGGTGGCCTCGGAGTCACGCCGAATCTTCCGACTCGGTGGCCGCGTACTCTTGCGAGCGATCGGCGGGTGAGGGCCTCCGTGTGAGTCAAGCGACGAGGGGAACTTCCTCCTCCATTGAGTCGGTGTCGCTAGACTCCCATTTGATCTCCATGGGCTCTGCCTCGGACTCCGTATCGGTGCGGATCTGGATGGGGTTACCCTCTCCGATCCCGGCTCGGATGGTACTGGTATGGAGCTCGGGGTGGGTCCCATGGATGTAGCAGCAGTGGGGTCGACCAGGTATGGTGCAGGCTCTGTGCTCAACATGAAAGCTTGCTCCATCATAGCTTGAAAAGTATCAAAGCTTGTTGGAGTCATATGGTAATAGTGGTCGGGCGCGGGGGCGGGATGTGATGGTACGGGCTCGGTGGAAGTACTGCAGGCGTAGACGGGACGAGTGCGCATGTTCCTCTAGCGGTTGATCTCGCTGTTTGCTCTTCTGAGCTGCTCTTCCAGCTCCACGAGCCTCCTCGGGCCATGTAGCGGTCCGAGAGTTGCTCGTATTGAGCACCATTGGCTGCGGTGAGTGCGCAGCATGCTTATCGGTCTCCACGGCCTTGGTGGCTGTGACCGGATCATTGAGCGTGGCTGGTCGTTGATCTCGAGAAGGGCCTCCTCGTAATGATCGTGCGGTCTCCGCCCAACGGGATAGACGCGTGACCATCGGGTTGTAACAAGGGGTAGCCTCCACGGTGCGACTAGGTTGCCCTCCTCGCGGTAAGGATGATGCACGAACTCTGTCATTGTGAGTTCGGCACGGTGTTCCGCATTAAGGCGAAGGAAGGCCTCGCGAGCTGCATCTGAATAGCCGCTTCGCTAGGTCCCGGTGGTAGCGGGTATGAAAGCGAAGATGTCTCGCTTCCCATACGGGCTTCTATGGATACATGCCTCCCGGGCTGGATACTCTTCGGAGCCATGCCTTTTGATGTGATAGGTGGGTGGCTCCGGGTATCTCAAGCACCATAGTAGGGACTGGAGTTGGACCACGAACCCTTCGTCCCGCGGAACAGTGACTTCCCAAGTTCCGTCGTGGTTTGACATCTGCTTTTACGGGCAACTTAGGGTTAGCGGGAGGGAGCTATCATAATCATTTGGTAAAAGGAAATACGGATGTAGAAAAGGTATATTTGCATTTTCGGAAATAATAGTTTAAAACCGATCCTATGTAGGGATATTTCCCTTTAGCCAACTGGTTAGGGGTAGGGCGCCATTTGGTCTTAGCCTACGGTCGCATGGCTCGATACCAGCTCTGTGGACCCCGATTTTGAGTCGGGAATCTTTCGTGTTCATAGTACCATTTCCTGGATCAAGTAGTTGGTACCCACGAATGCGGTACTGGATAATCAAGTGCACATGCACGAATAGTCTTACAATACCATTATTACATAAATAGGCCCGAAGGCATTGTTCATCCCACAGGACCTTATGGTCCAAGTACAATATAAAAACAGAGTTTAGATAAGGCGGCGGAAAGAGGCGGCGGCTTGTCCATTGCCACGAGCAACGACCGGAGCTAAAGTCTAATATGCGCCGTCGGTTCCTCGTCCTCCCGGTGGTAAGCATATGGATCTTCCGGCTCTTCAACTCCATCATGGAGGTTTGTGCGTATAGCAAGGGTGAGTACCAACCGTACTTAGCAAGTCAACACAGAATTGATGCATATGACAGGGTTATTCAAAGAACATGGCTAGGGTTATTTTTGCGTAAAGCCAGTTTTCACAATTCTTTTCACAAGCCTATCGTCTAGCCAAGACAAGTTTTAATTTCATAGTTCATTACCCCGGCGACGGTTCTATCTACCATCCATCGTGATTCCAAGGATGGCTTCCGCCTCCGGTTCGTCATGATTTTCTGGGAAGTCCACCCCTTCTCGCATTCTCGAGAAGTTGATCCACCAAATAAAATCATCATTGCAAACCCATCCCAGTATTTTTAAGTTCAAAGTCTAGCCAAGCGAAAGTCTGGTCACGATGCTCAATATCCGCGAGCACGGCTATTCGAATAGATTGATTCATTCACACTGTAGTGGATGTACACTTTACCCGTACTCCGTGACAGCCGAACAAATGAGCCTACGCCTCAACACATGAGACGGCCACGGCAAAGCATTTCGATAACCTCACTTTGGCGTACCCGCTCCATGAACTTAAGCCCTCATGCACTCTAGCCGTCCTTTTCTAGCGGTGAGAGGAGTTCGGCGCACCGGGGTAAGGGAAGTCTTTTCGGATCTTTAAGTTTAATTAACATCGGTTCAATCCCACCATTCATAACAAAGGCCGCAGCCTCATCCTCATCCCATAACCACATCATAGAGAACCATCTATGCAAGGATACGCCTCCGCTCGGCTATCTAGTCGGCTAGGTCTATACCCATTCGAGAAGTACGGTTGTGCGGCTCGTTTCCGGCTATCTCATGGCTCGGTCCTTAATTGACCGGGGTCGGTACTTGCCTTTTCCGGAATCCACCCAAATCATCCGGCCGCCCCAGTCTAAAACATTTGTTTAGTACTTTCAATTTTCATCAAATGTAATTCATCATGGTCATGTGGCGCTCATGTCTCCACATGCCGAATCTCAACTACCTCCCTTAAGGTAGTTGCCCAAGCACAAGCTTTTTCATAAAGTCATGCGTATGCATAAATCTAAGTATAGCATGGCTAAGCGGTTTCGAAGTTATGCTTCGGTTATTTGTATCACATCGCGAGTTACAAGGAGTAATTCTAAAGGTAAACAATAGCAAGGTATGGCACAACAAGTATAGGTAACACGGTAGAGCATGCATGTTTAGAGTTTAAAATAACATCATTTCGCGAATGGGATCAATATGTTCAAAGGGTGTGAAGACTTGCCTTGCTCGCGACCTTCTTGACTTGTGTCTTCGGCGTACTCAACGGCCTCCTCGGATTCTATACATACGTGCGAAAGATCCAATTGAATTCGATTAGAATTCAAATAAAAACCAACAAAAACAAATAAATCGCCAAAGCGGTACCTACGGCGAGTCTATGGTCGTAAACGGATCAATGATCGGGTTTTGCTAAAGTCCGAGTCGAAACGAGGGAGTTGCAATGATTTGAACTCTTGTGTTCTCTTTCGATTTCATTTAGATGGGGTGGCCTTATCCCTAGTTAATGTAAGTTCATCGGCATTATAACGGATGATCCAAAATGTCTATTTGACAAAAGGGTAACGAGAGTGTTTATGTTGATTTCTGGTTGAATTCTTAATCATACTGTACTTGGTGTCGTGGTCTAATTAAAATAGGACAAGGAGGATTTTATGAAGCAATTTAAATATCGAATGTATATGTCGCAAAAGGGTTGATCGGAATTTATATGAGATAGTTTATAATTTTTGAAAAGATTCTAGATTTGTGAATATAAGCTAAGTGAATAAATGGGCCTCACAAAGATATATAAATATTTTGGAAATTTATTAGATTAAAAGTTCAAAGTCTAAGTAAATATAAACTTCATAATTATTTGCAAAGAAATTTAAAAGTAACAAATAAACCCCGTAAAAGATGCAAAATCTTTGTAAATAGAGTTTTAGAATAGTCTAAAAGAGTATAAATATTTTCCTAGGATTTTTACTAAGCTTATTCTATTTTTTTAATCTCCTTAGAAAAATTAAATAAAAATTTTTCAAAAATTTTGCCTAAGCCGGGAATCGAACCAGCACCCTCCCCCTCACTCGGCTCGGCTCAAACCTCGAGCCGCGAGCCGTTCTCGCTCCCTTCACTCCTTTCTTTTCTTTTCATCCTTCCTTCTTCTCCCCGGCGAGGCGACGGTGCGCAGCATAGCCGAACGACGGCGAGGGGATCGGAGCTCGGCATCTAGCTAGCCCTACACCATCTACATGACGCGGGGAGTCCAATCCAAGGCACGGCTGGGTTAGGGAGGCGGCGGAGCGGTCTGGCGACGTCGAGGCGGCCGTGGTGGCGAAGGCGCACGGTGCGGCGGCACTCCGGTGACAATGCGGCCGAACCAAGGGGTCCTAGAGAATCTACGGAACACAGGGGTGCTAGCTAGGGGGTCGGCTTGGCCGGAAAGGGGCGGTGGTGGTATGGCGACGTGCGCACGGCGGCGGCAAAACGAGAGGGTTCGGCGGCGCTCGTCGTCGGTGATTTCGCGCGCTATTTGGCTCGGGAGACTTAGGGAAATATAGCTTAGAGCACGTAGATCATGGACGTACCTTTAATTCAAGAGGAATCAATTGAGGGCGATGAATTTTGAGGTTTGCACCGGGCGGCCGAGTTAGGGTTCTTCCGACCCGGGCTCCGATCTCTTTCGAAATTCTAGCGCTATTGTGAATGGATTTTGGGGGAAATTGGAGAGGAGCTAGATGAGACGGTATGGCACAAATTTTGTGTTGTGAGTTTCGGAGGAGTGCTATATATAGCCGACCACGCGAGCTCGAACTCGGCGGCCGGGCAGCGGCTCTAGGGTGACGCACGCGCGAGTAGGGAGGAGTGAGGCCGACGCACGGTGGGCATGGCTACGGCGCGGACGAAATGGGCACGGTGGTACGGCGCGGCGTGGGCGCGCGGCCACGGGCGACGGCATTGACGCGGGCGCGCGCGTGGTACGGCGAGCGACGGCGGCGGCATGGCGCGGCGCGCGTGCGCGCGCGCACGGCGCGAGGCGTCGTCGAACACCGCATACGCATGAACAGTGTACTTTCTCTATTTCCGAATTTGATTTTCTATTTTCCATTCCCATTTCCTTTTACTCTAAAAATTCAAAATAAATTTCAGTATTTCCAAAATAATTTTGAAATTATATTTTCAAACTTTTTCCCCCACTTTTTATTTTTCAAAATATATTTTTCCTATTTTTATTTCTTCTTTTAAAATCAATAATTTGGGATCTTTGATTAATTTTTAAATTCATATTTCCTTGTCAAAAATATTTTTATCCCAAATCCAAATATTTATTATTTTTCTTCCACCGTCGGGGTTTTAACCAAATATATTCTTTTCAAAGAATCTTTTGTAAATCTCCAAAATTAATATGTTTACCCTCCTTCAAAAATATATATATATATCTTGAATTATTTCCCCCAGCAGGGATCTCAAGCTTAGGGGTTTAATTCAACTTCACTTCAAAGCAATTCCAGAAGAAATTCTTACGCAACTGAATTGGCAAATAAAATTGAAAAACACGATAAGAAGCAATGATTCCAAAAAGTTTTTGCGAGTTCCGATTTTCACGTTCCGAATTCTACTCCTTCGATTTTTGGGATGTTACAGATATGCTATGCCTTCTCTTGATGGTAGAGACCATGGGGATGTGGTGACAGATACTATCGTAGTTGATACATTACTTGCCCATGCCCTTTTTGATTCTGTTGCTAGCTTCTTGGTTGTCTCAAAGGCTTTTGTTGGGCGTGTTGGTCTTTCGATGCGGAGTATTAGCCAGGCAGTTGTGGTCAGTTCTGCTAGTGAGCTGATATCTATTTCTTCATTTTGTCCAAGTTTGTGTTGTCTCGATTGCGGGTGAGGATTTTGTAGCTAATCTCTTGGTGATTCCTTTGGAGTCTTTTGATGTCATCCTTGACATGAACTGGCTTTCTTAATATCGAGTTGTTATCTCTTGTTTTTGGAAGACTCTCTCATTGCAGGCACCATCTGGTCGAGAAGTGATATATCAAGGGAGTGTTATGAAGTACTCTCTCTCTCTCGCTATTGTGGAAGTTGTTTCCTTGGGTTTGCTGGATATTACCGACATTTTGTGGAAGGTTTTTCTATAATTACAAAGCCAATGACTAGGGTTATAGAGAAGGGATTCTTTTTATATGAAATGATGCTTGTGAGGTTAGTTTTCAGACATTGAACAATAAATTGGTGAATGCTCCTATTTTAGTTTTCCTAAGAGTGGCAAACCATGTACAGTCTGTACAGATGCTTCTCGTATTTGTTTGGGATGTGTGCTTATGCAAGATGGCAAGGTAATTGAATATGCTTCGAGGCAATTGAAGAAACATGAGCGAAATTATCCTACTCATCACTTAGAACTAGCAGCACTTGTATTTGCTTTGAAGATTTGGAGGCATTATTTATATGGAGAGTCATGTGATATATTTACAGACGATAAGAGTCTTAAGTATATCTTCATGTAGAAATATTTGAATTTGAGGCAACGGAGATGGCTAGAGTTAATCAATGACTATGATTTAACAATTTAGTACCATCCTAGAAAGGCGAATGTGGTGGCAGACACGCTTAGTATAACTGGTGTTCCAAAAACGGTGATGCCTTTGACTGCAGACTTAGACCATATGGGTGATTCTTTCTGCTATGTAGGCACTGCATGTAAGGAGACTCTAATGTCCATGCTCGATCATGTGCGTAAAGCCCAACAACATGATTGTTTGCTTCAGGGGGTTCATAAGAGGATTTTGGATGGTAGGCCACGGGATTTCAGCATAGATAATCATGGTTTGATTCACTTCAGGGCACGTCTTTGTGTGCCACAGAAGTCAGAGGTGAAAATGGAAATCTTGAGTGAGGCTCGTAGCACTCCTCACACTGTTCATTCTGGAGAGATCAAGATGTACAGAGATCCGAAACAGAGGTTTTGGTGGAAAAGGATGAAAGTAGATATTGCCAAGTATGTGGCAGCTGTGGTGTTTGCCAACAGGTTAACGCTGAACATAAGAAACCTGCAGGATTGTTATAGCCATTGGAGATACCAATGTGGAAATGGGAGCATGCTACAATAGATTTTGTGGTTGGATTACCACGTTCTCCTCGAGGGAAAGATGCCATCTGGGTTGTTGTGGATAGACTCACAAAATCTGCACATTTCATTATGTGGAGATTATGGCAATCGGGTATCTACATGGCAAGCTTATCCGACTGGAGGTAGGGATAGATTGCGCCTGCCATATCTGTAAACCGAACATGACTTGGGTGTTACGATTGCCGATAGAGATAAGGCAATCGGCCTGTAGTCACGGTTTGGTAAGATTGAGGAAACCAACTTAGAGTAAGATAGGGTTTCCGATCTGTAAGCCCTCCTCCCAAGACTATATAAGGGGGGTAGGGGGCGTCCCTTGAGGGATATCTGAGACTAGATCGAGAATCATATGCTTTATGAGTTTTTAGCCTTCGCTTTAGATCACGAGATCAATAAAGACACTCGGCGGATCGAATCCACCGAAACAGGAGTAGGGTATTACCTCACGAGAGGGCCTGAACCTGTCTAAACCTTCTTCTTCTTCCAACCCATTGTGCTTGGCGATCTCGACTGCGACCCCAGAAATCATATTGCCGAAACCAAGTTTCGACAGTTGGCGCGCCAGGTAGGGGTTGCGCGTCGAGACTTCTTCAACAATCTCGCCGACAAGCGTGATGGGATCTCCTTCAAGATTCTGTGACTTCGCCGCCAACTTCTTCGGCAACTCCTCCTTTGACTCGGATTCAAACCAGTCGGAAGGAAAGACCCACTCGGCGCCGTTCGGGCTCCCCAATAGCGCCGAGATCTTCGACGACATCTTCAAGACCAAGATGCAATCTACCTTCTCCGACGACGGACTTCACTCGGCACCTTTCGGATCACCGAATACCGCCGAAATCTACGCCAATCTTCTCACCTCCCCAACGGAGGCGATCTATTCGGACGAAGACCTCTCGGTGCCGTTTGGGTTACCAAACGCTACCGAGATCTACAGCAAACATCTCTCCCCCGAGTTGGGGGCGACCCACTTGGAGGAGCCCGCATCCCCAAGCTCTGACTCGGACTGGAACGATCCAGACCCGGGCTACCCAGGATCAAGGGAGGTCGCCGTCATCCTCCCATCATTTGGCTCCTGCTCATCTTCGGAGCTCAACGGGTACCTCAGCTCCGCTGGCTTCAACAACCTCTATGGCATCCCTTCTGACGAAGCCGACAACTCCGATTGCCGCATGGACTATGAGCCGAAGTGCTTTGATGTCCTCATGGCCGAACCGGATGAGTCCGACTCAGCCATGGCCAGAAGGCTTGCTGAAGAAGAGTGAGCCAAGATGGAGCACGAGCGCAAGACGGCCGAAGAAGAGAAACAACGCAAGGACGAGGCTGACAAGAGGAAGTAGGACCTACGTGCAGCCGGACGATCTGCCCAGGAGGCCATCCTCCAAACACGGGTCCGCAACACCAACATCTTCGAAACGCCACAGCAGAACGCTGTTGCCGCGCTCACCCTCTTGGACACCGTCATGGAGACGGCACCTGCCAACGTGACTCCGATACTCGACAAGATAAAGACCATCGTCGCAGCCACAGCTAACGGCCACCCCACCACCTCGACATGAAGGCCGACTGAATCTGTGGCCGAAACGCCAGACAAGAGCCGGCTTCCGCCTCTAAGGTCAGGAGACTATAAGAGGCCCGAGCCAGATCGATCGACGACCAGGCCAAGAGGCCCACCCCACGAGTCCACGCTAAAGTACCAGGAGCAGACGGCCGACTCCTGCGACAAACGACATGGACGTCCACCCGTTCACCACCGCGTCCACCGCAACAGCACCAGCTACCCAACCAGCCAACCGAAGACCCCGCCGAGTGATCTGCCGGAAGTCCTCGATCGCCGCTACCAAGAGCGGGACCGACGCACTCGGGAAGATCGGAGGGGATCACCCGATAGCGGCGACGACGGTGTACCAGCCTTCACTCGGGAGCTCCGCCGAGTGCACTGGCCGAGTGGGTTCAAGCCCACAGGGATTGAAAGGTACGACGGCAAGACCGACCCTAAATCTTGGCTAACCGTATACACCCTCGCCATCCGTGCTGCAGGTGGCGACAACAAAGCTATGGCCAATTACCTGCCCATGGCCCTCGCTAACTCAGCCAGAAACTGGCTCACGAGCCTGCCAAGAGGCTCAATCGGCTCGTGGAGCGAGCTGAGGGACCACTTCATCGCCAACTTTCAAGGTACCTTCGAGAGGCCCGGCACACACTTCGACCTATACAACGTCACCCAAAAGCCGGACGAGCCCCTGAAGAATTACATCCGTCGTTTCTCCGAGAAGCGCAACAAGATCCCGAACATCACCGATGACATCATCATCGCCGCCTTCCAGAAGGGAGTCCGTGATGAGCTGCTAATCGGGAAGTTCGGGCGCAAACCACCGAAGACGGTGAAACAGATGTTCGAGACGGCGAACTCATACGCGAAGTCCAACAACGCCATTAAGGCTGCCCGTCAAGATCGGCCCGACAAGAGGGAAGACAAACAGGCAGGAGGAAGCCGGAATCCTAAAAAGGATAACGGCAACAGCAACAACCAAGGCCAGAAAGATCGCAAGAGCCGATCTGAGAATCTAGTGGCCACAACCTCCAACACTCAACGCCATCCCCGAGTCGCCGCCTACGACGCCATCATGAACGCCCAGTGCACCCATCATCCGAATCATAAGCACGCGGCGAAGGACTATTTTATCTACAAGCAGTTCGCCGAATAGTACGCGGTGCAGCTCAACAAGAAGCCGACTGACGAGGCTGGTCCGTCAGGCGCCAAAAAGAACAACGCGGCTGAAAATGCCGAACCTTTTAAAGATCCAGTGGGGGAGCTCAACCACATCTTCGGAGGACCGCTAGCCTATGAGTCCAAGAGGAAACAGAAGCTAACTGACCGAGAGGTCAACGCGGCTCAACCCGAAGTCCCTCAGTATCTGCGATGGTCGGAAGTGGCCATCACTTTTGACCGCTCGGATCACCCCGACCGAGTGGTTCACCCGGGGCGCTATCCACTCGTCCGGATCCCGTGGTCCGCAACATCGAGCTCAAGCGCGTCCTCATCGACGGGGCGGCGCCCTCAACATCCTGTTTGCAAAAACCATGGATGAGATGCAGATCCCGAGGGCATAATTAAAGGCAAGTTCAGCCCCCTTCCAGGAGTCATCCCGGGGCTATCGTCTACACCACTCGGGCACATCTCTCTCCCGTCACCTTCGGGGCCGAGAGAACTTCCGAACGGAGAACGTCACTTTTGAAGTGGCCGATTTGAAACAGCATATCACGCCATCATCGGAAGGCCCGCGCTTGCCAAGTTCATGGCGATCCCTCACTACACCTACCTCTGCATGAAGATGCCGGGTCCCAACGGTGTCATCACTCTTCGCAGCGATGTGAAGCAAGCCTTCACCTGCGATAAGGAGAGCTGCGACATGGCCCAATCTCGCGAGAGATTATGTGGCCAACAAGAAGTCGATTGGCTGCATCAACTCGGCGAGAGGGCGAAGTCCCGCGAAGAAGATATCCAAATCGGGAGCCGGCGATGCCAAGACCAAGAAGATCTCCCTTGATCCGTCGGATCCCTCGCTGCCGTAATCGGCGCCGACCTAGATCCCAAATAGGAAAGCGCGCTCGTCACCTTCCTCCAAAATAATAAAGATGTTTTTGCTTAGAAACCATCTGATATGCCTGGAATTCCTAGGGAGGTGATCGAGCACTCTTTGCACATCAAAGATGACGCAAACCGATAAAACAACGATTACGCAGATTCGCGCAGGATCGAAAAGACGCTATCAAGGAAGAACTCGCAAAGCTCTTACTGCTGGCTTCATTAAAGAAGTCCTTCATCCCGACTGGTTAGCCAACCCAGTCCTGGTCCGCAAGAAGACGGGGCAATGGCGCATGTGCGTTGATTATACCGACCTCAACAAAGCTTGCCCCAAAGATCCGTTCGGGCTGCCTCGCATCGACCAAGTCGTTGACTCAACAGCCGGCTGCCAACTCCTGAGTTTCCTGGACTGTTACTCGGGCTATCACCTGATCAGCTTAAAAGAATCCGACTACCTGAAGACGTCGTTCATCACGCCGTTTGGGGCCTACTGCTACATCACCATGCCTTTTGGCCTGAAGAACGCCGGCGCCACATACCAACGCATGATCCAAAGATGCTTCTAGACGCAGATCGGCAAGAACGTTGAAGCTTACGTCGACGACGTTGTCATCAAGACCAAGCAGAAAGAAGACCTAATCGCCGACCTAGAAGAAACCTTTGCAACCATCCGGGCCTTCAGAATGAAGTTAAATCCGGAGAAGTGCACTTTCGGCGTTCCATCAGGCAAACTGCTCGGCTTCATGGTGTCACATCGCGGCATTGAAGCGAATCCAGAGAAGATCAACGCCATCTTAAGCATGAAACCCCCGAGTAACCAGAAAGACGTCCAGAAGCTCACTGGCTGCATGGCGGCACTAAGCCGTTTCATATCCCGACTCGGCGAACGAGGCATGCCCTTCTTCAGATTGCTAAAGAAGACAGACGACTTCCAATGGACCACGGAAGCCAACAAGGCCTTTGAAGATTTCAAAGAGTTCCTTACAACGCCGCCCGTCCTGGCCTCGCCTCAACCCCAGGAACCTCTGCTGCTATACGTTTCAGCTACTCACCAAGTGGTTAGTACGGTCCTTGTGGTCGAACGCGAAGAAGAAGGACGGGCTCAGAAGATTCAGAGGCCAATCTACTTTGTTAGCGAAGTGTTGGCAGGAGCCAAAATTCGCTACCCTCAGGTACAAAAACTGCTCTATGGTGTTCTAATAACCGCAAGGAAATTGGCACACTATTTTCAGGGTCACTCGGTCACCGTCGTCACTTCTTTCCCACTCGGCGATGTCATCCACAACCGCGAGGCAATCGGACGCATCGCCAAGTGGGCCCTAGAGCTGATGCCATTGGACTTGACTTTTAAGGCGAGGACGTCCATAAAATCGCAAGCCTTGGCAGATTTCCTTGCCGAGTGGACTGAGCAACAAGAGAACGTACCTCGGGAAGACCTCCAACACTGGACCATGCACTTCGACGGATCCAAGAGGATCACCGGCTTGGGAGCAGGAGTTGTGCTGATCTCCCCAACCGGGGAAAGGCTAAGATACGTCCTTCACCTTCACTTCTCCACCTCACACAATGTTGCCGAGTATGAAGCTCTCCTACATGGACTGCACCTCGCAGTTTCACTCGGGATACGTCGGCTTATCGTGAAAGGCGACTCCATGCTGGTCGTCAATCAAGTGATGAAGGACTGGTCCTGCTTAAATGACACTATGGAGGCCTACCGGCAAGAGGTCCGCAAGCTTGAGGACAAGTTTGACAGGCTCGAACTCTCACATGTCCTGAGACATAACAACGAAGCTGCCGATGAGCAGGCACAGTTCGGATCCAAGCGCGAAGCCGCCCCAACAGACATCTTTGTCGAGCACCTCTATGAACCAACCATCACGGCAAAGACAACTACCAATCAAGAAGTTGCAAACGAAGTCGCCATGACCGATGCCGACTGGAGGACGCCGCTCATCAAATTCCTAACCCAGCAAGAGCTGCCGGATGACCGGGATGAAGCAGAACGCGTCCGGCGTCGTTGCCAAGCATATGTCATGGTTGACTCCGATCTATACAAGAGAAGCCCCTCCGGAATCCTAATGAGATGCATCACACCCGAGGAAGGGAAACAGCTACTCCAAGACATCCACTCGGGCATATGCGGAAGCCACGCAGCAGCACGCACCCTAGTCGGCAAAGAATACAGGCAAGGTTTCTTTTGGCTTACCGCGGTCTCCGACGCGGACAAAGTCGTATGAACCTACGAAGGCTGCCAGTTCTTCGCCCGACAAAGCCATGTCCCGGCCCAGGAGCTTCAAACAATCCCACTATCCTGGCCGTTCGCGGTATGGGGCTTGGACATGGTCGGCCCTTTCAAGAAAGCTCCAGGAGGATTTACACACCTCTTCATCGCAATCGACAAGTTCTCCAAGTGGATTGAAGCCAAGCCGGTCTCCACAATTACTGCTGACAAAGCACGGGACTTTTTCCTCAACATCGTGCACCGCTTCGGCATCCCAAACAGAATCATAACTGACAACGGGACTCAATTCACAGGAGGCATCTTCAAGGAATTCTGTGAGGACTTCGGAATCAAGATCTGCTACGCATCAGTCGCCCATCCCAAAAGCAACGGGCAAGTCAAACGAGCCAACGGCACGGTCCTCCAAGGCATCAAGGCCCGCGTTTTCGATCGCCTAAATCCCTACGCGGGCAAGTGGGTCCAAGAACTTCCCTCGGTCTTATGGTCGCTGCGGACCACACCCAGTCGGGCTACCGGCCAAACTCCCTTCTTTTTGGTCTATGGCGCAGAAGCCATGTTGCCAAACGAGATGGAGTATGAATCCCTCTGGGTCCGCAGCTTCAACGATGAACGCTACGGCCCCGACCGAGTGGACGACCTCACCCGATTGGAAGAGGCCCGTGAGGCAGCCCTCATCCAGTCGGCCAAATACCTTCAAGGGCTCAGAAGATACCACAGTCGCAACGTTCGAGCACGAGCTTTCATCGTAGGCGACCTGGTCCTACGCAAGATCCAGACCACCAAAGACCGCCACAAGTTATCCCCTTTATGGGAGGGACCGTACATAATCGCTGAGGTAACTCGGCCTGGTGCATACCGGCTAAAACGTGAAGACGGGTCTATGGTGGAGAACTCCTGGAACATTGAGCATCTTCGACGATTTTATGCCTAGTTTGACTAAGGCTTCATGTCTTCCTTGACTGCCAATCTCAAGCAAGACGACTTCTTGACTTAGCAGTCGGGGTTGTACATATGTCAATAAAGCTTAAGTTTTCCTCATCAACTTCTGTGCATGATTTGGTTTATCATTGTTTAATGGTCTTCGATTTGAGTTCAGTGTCTAAGGACTGAGAGTTTTCCGATGACCTAATCGAGCCTAGGCTTGGTGACAATCAGACAAAAACTACTTAAGAAATTTCACACAAAAACTCGGATCAAGGCATTAGCATAAATAAACTAGATACATCACAAGTTCTACATCAGAGCACCACGATTACACGACATTTACAAGACAAAGCTTGAAAGATGAATCAAATCTTGAAATTGTTCACTACATCAATGGATATTTTCTTGTTGCCTCCTGCGCCTCACTCGCATATCCAAGGCCTGCTCATCCGTGGTCCCATCGGCGAAACCCTCCCGACCGAGTGGATATCCACTCGGGGTAAAGGACTTGTCCGCGCAAGAGCCGACCAGCCCCCATGTTCGCGGCTTCGGTGATGTTGGCCGGATCGGTCGGGAGCCGCCGCGCTTGTCAAAGATTTCAGTCGGGTCCAGTGAGTTGGTCCCGACCCCATGATGGAATAAGGATAGCAAGATCGACATTGCAGCATTGGCGACCTCTTCCCGAATCTCTCCGGTTTGTTTTACCCGCTCAAGCAAGACGTCATATTGATCTCGGGTCTTAACCTTGTAAGCTGCCAAAAGCTCCGGATCATGCAAAGCACTCGAAAATAAAGCAGCCCAAGAAGTGTTACTCCAAAGAGGCTTACCTTCAAACTCGGCCTCCATCTCGGCTTTATCGAGGCTGACTGCCTCCAGCTGGACTTGAAGCGAATGGACCTCCGAAGAATTTTCTACAAAAGAAGATCGTCAATAACCGGGATTAACATGAGAATCATGAAGAAACTTGGAGAGACGGGCTTACTCCCGATTGATCCTCGGAGGTCAAGGTTCGCCTCCCGAAGCTCTGCGATCTCTCTCCTTAAAGCCGCCTCCCTCGACGCGGCCTCCTCTTGAGTGGCCTTCAGCTTTCGCTGAACGTCCTCTAAGGAGTTCAGGTGAGGAACCAGCTTCTCCAGCACCTCGGACCTTGCCATGGAGCGGCAATACTCCTTCTGCGCGTGAAAACAGAAGAGTGACTGACTGAAAAATAATGATAATACAATAAAAGAGAAAGACAAAGGCTTACGTTGAGCAGCCGGGTCGCCTCGTTCAAGCTTTCGACAAGGGCATCCCTTTCATCTCCCTCGGCTTGCCTGTCCAGGATGATGGCCTGCCTTTCACCCTCTGAGTCCCGCCACTCAATCCTAATTGGGGAACCCGGGTTTGGAAGGACGCAACACTGGGGATTTCCTCCACGTGGTGGCGAATAAGAAGGACAAATGAAGACATGAAAGGTTCAAACTGAAAGAGGAAAAGAATACTTTGATACAAATCTCACCAGCTTCAGCGGTTGCGTGCTTAGGTGGAGCGTCCCGGCTGGCCTCCTTCCTCTCACTCTACGCCGAGTGGCCTTCAGTCGGGGGCGCTCGAGCCGCGACCTGAGGTTTCCCGACCGTTGACTGGCTTCTAGTCGGGACATCCCGGCTGGCGGCCGGGGGCTCCTTCCTCGGGGCATCCTTCTTCGGAGGCGAAGGTTGTTTGCCCGGAGCGCTCACGCTCGGTTGTGGGCTCTGGGGCTTCGGCTCTGCTGGCTTTGGCACCTCGGGAGCTACGGCTCGGGTCGGCCCTTCACCTCCCCTGGCAGGATCTATGTCCTGGGGCCTCCTGCGAAAATGAATACAACTGGGGTAAAAATAAAGAAAGCTTTCAACAGAAAATTTCAGACTTCGGTTACAGAGCATACCTGGACGACCGACGGATCTTCGGCGTCGTCCGCGGCGATCGCCTTAGAGGTGGGGTCTCGACTGGAGGAGCCGGGACGTCGTCATCCGAATCCTCGATGATCAGCCTCCTTTTGCTTGCCCGCTTGTTTGAGTCTTCACTCGGCGCCGCTCGCTTCCCGGCTGGATCACTTTGGATCTTGATCCCGCCAGCCGGCTTCTTGGCGGGGCGACGCGGTGCGTCATCGTGGGACACCTTGTACGGCTTGGAGGTGACGGAAGCATTTTCCTGCAGAAGAAAGAATGCACAACGCTAAGAGACAAGATATCAAGACAGAAAGACACTATGAAGCAACCAGTCGGCTTACCGGAGGAGGAGGTCGGTGGATGCTGAAGGGAAGAACTGGCAGAATGAGGGCGAGCTCAACTGCAATTCCAGACGAGAAGATCTTGTACATCCGGATCTTCAGGATTTCATAGCTGAGTGGATCTGGATCTTCCCGATTGGGGTCCTTCCCGCCCTCATACTGGAAGGCCGGCTTCGACCGGTCCTTGATCAGCGCCAGTCGGCACCTGATGAAGTGTCGAGTGATCCGTTCGCCGCGAAGACCCTTTTGTTTCATCGCCAGGATCTTCGCAAGCAGCTTGTTGGCCTAGTCCCAATCTTGGGCTACTGGAACAGTGCTCCAAGTTGACCTGGGGACATGGGGAAGACCGACGAAGGCTGGCAGGCTGGGTTCAGGGTTGCTAATGTAGAACCAGCCCGCGTGCCATCCCTTATTAGAGGACTTTAAGGGAAGAGAGAAGTACTCCTTGCGGAGAGATCTGCGGAGTTGGAAACCTGCCCCGCCAATAACGCATGGGTGGTCCTTGTTCGAATGCGGCTTGAGATAGAACATGCGGCGGAAGACTTGGAAGTGGGGGAGGATGCCAAGGAAGGCTTCACATACATGAATGAAGAGGGCAATGTGAAGCATCGAGTTGGGATTTAGATGGTAGAGTTGAAGACCATAGTAATCTAAGAGTCCACGGAAGAACTCGGAAGTAGGAAGGCTGAACCCGCAATAGAAAAAAGAAGTGAAAACAACCAGCTCACCGGTGTTTGGGGTTGGGAAGTCCTCCCCCGCCGCCGGGCGCCATCCCATTATCTCCTTTGGCGGAAGCACACCATGCTTCACCATCTCTTTGAGGGTGTATTCCCTCACATCTGATGCGGCCCATTGGTCAAACGGGATTCTTTTTTCCTCCGCCATGAGAGTGGTGTTGATGGGAAGTGGATCTGGTCGGAAAAGGTGGGGATTTTTGACAAAGGAACTTGGGAGATTTGGCTGCGGAAGCTAGTTGTTGCAAAGAGCGAGTTCCTAGATGGATGGATTTGGGAGCGCGCGAATCTAGGGTTCTCCGCAAGGAACTGGTGAACAGTGCTGCGAAAAGGGGAAACTTTTGGAAGATGAAGAGGAGGGGACGACCTCATGCCTTTATAGAAAGATTTGAGGGTTGCGCTAGGTTTTCTTATGATTGGGCCGAGCCCAAGAGAAAATCTACGGCCCGTTAAGGTGTGGCCCGACGCGTGTCCTTAGGGACTTAAGCGATGAGCTTAAGCAGATTTGCCCGGCAATATGCGCGTGTCCGAATGCCCTGTACCTTTGAAAATCCTTCCATACCGCGGTTTGCTTGACTTCATGAGAAGGCGGCACGATGCAACTTGGAAGGTGACCGACAGCTAAGTTTTTATAGCTGCCTTGATGACAAGGGCTGTTTGTTTTTTTGGCATTTGATCAAGTAATCTTATCAATGCTATTTATTTTTCCACCTTGGTGAAGATCTTCATAGATTGAGACCAGTATTATGGCAAAAGCTATTTAATAACTTGGTCATATTTTTCATATGATTGAAAGAACTCGTTTCCCATGAGGGATGATTAAAATATTTGTTCCGGGTTGACTCGGGCAGATCCACTCAGATAAGCATAAGCTTACCGAGTGCTTTTCACCCATGAGGGTTGATTGAGTTATTTGTTCTGAAATGATTCGGACAAATTTACTCGGATAAGTGTAAGCTTGCCGAGTGATAAAGTTGCTTTAGCATGAGCTAAGCATCTACATAAGAATGATTTTTTATAGTTCTTGACTATATGCTTAGTTTGTTTTTGACTAACCACATAGTTGGGGGCTACACCTAATTAGGTGAATCAGGAGATGCACCTAGATATTTATTTTTGATAATTTTTGAGATATTTTCCAGCCCTTCACAGTCTTTGGAGCCACTCGGGAAGATTCAGGCAGAGATGATGGAATCACTCGGCGCCAAGAGCACTTGGTCAAAGAGGCTTTGGTTTGAAGCTGAGCTGTCTCGTCGACTGAAAAGGACTCGGGGGCAACTGTGGAGATTATGGCAATCGGGTATCTACATGGCAAGCTTATCCGACTGGAGGTAGGGATAGATTGCGCCTGCCATATCTGTAAACCAAACATGACTTGGGTGTTACGATTGCCGATAGAGATAAGGCAATCGGCCTGTAGTCACGGTTTGGTAAGATTGAGGAAACCAACTTAGAGTAAGATAGGGTTTCCGATCTATAAGCCCTCCTCCCAAGACTATATAAGGGGGGTAGGGGGCGTCCCTTGAGGGATATCTGAGACTAGATCAGAGAATCATATGCTTTATGAGTTTTTAGCCTTCAGCTTTAGATCACGAGATCAATAAAGACACTCGGCGGATCGAATCCACCGAAACAGGAGTAGGGTATTACCTCACAAGAGGGCCTGAACCTGTCTAAACCTTCTTCTTCTTCCAACCCATTGTACTTGGCGATCTCGACTGCGACCCCAGAAATCATATTGCCGAAACCAAGTTTCGACACATTCCAATAAAAACGACTAGCTAGGCTGAGGATTTAGCCTCCTTGTATATCAAGGAAGTGGTGAGGTTGCATGGTGTACCTAGTTCAATTTTATCTGATCAGGACTATAAATTTCTATCTATGTTGTGGCAGAGTTTACAACGTGCTTTGGGCACTAAACTTTCTCTTAACACAACTTTTCACCCTCAAATAGATGGTCAGTCAGAGCGGACAATTCAGACCTTGAACGATGTGCTTCGTGCTTATGTCCTTTCTCTTAAGGGCAGTTGGGAGAATCATCTTTCTCTAGTGGAGTCTGCTTATAACAATAGTTTTCATGCCAGTATAAAAATGGCCCCATTTGAGGCTTTGTATGGTCGAAGGTGTGTTTCCCTGTTGTGTTGGGAATCCTTGGGTGAGAGAGCTTTGGTTGGCCCTCAAATAATTCAGCAAACATCTAAGGAGGTGTAGGAGATACGGAAAAATCTCTTGGCTGCACAAAGTAGGCAAACGAGCTATGCCGATGTGAGAAGAAGAGATTTGGAGCTTGCAGTGGGTGATCAGGTTCTTCTAAGAGTATCACCAACCAAAGGCGTTGTTTGCTTTGGAAAACAGGGAAGCCTAGCCCGAAATACATTGGTCCATTTGATGTCATTGATCGTGTTGGCAGTTTGGCTTATCGGCTTCAGCTACCAGAATCTATGAGAGGAGTCACTACTACAAAAACATGCATAGGTGTCGGCCTAATAGGTGTCGGTTTTGAACCGACACCTATTAAAACAATAGGTAGCTGCTCTAAAGAAAAACCGACACCTATATTATAGGTGTCGGTTTTTTCTAAAAAGCCGACACCTATAATATATTATAGGTGTCGGTTCTAAAGAAAAACCGACACCTATAATATAGGTGTCAGTTTTTTAATAAAAACGACACATATGACAAGCCGAGCCGACGAGCCATAATATATTCTCCACCACTTCCTTATCTTCTCACTCACATCTCTTCTCACTCTCTCACTCTCTCTCTTCTCCCTCCATACGCCATGCGGCGGGAGGCCGGGGCGATCGAGGCGGCGGGTGGCGACGGAAGCCGCGCGGCGGCGGGAGGCCGGGCGGCCGAGGCGGTGGGTGGCGGCGGGAGCCGGGCGGCGGCGGCGGCGGGAGCCTCTCTTCTCTCTTCCCTTATCCTCTCGATCCACGCCCTCCTCTCTTCTCTTTATCTCTGATTCTCCGTGCTCTCTCTCTCTCTTCTCACAGGTCAACGGCGGGAGGCGGCCTCCTCAGGGCGGCGGGATGCTGGCCGGGGGCGGTGGGAGGCGGCCACCTTAGGGCGACGGGAGGCCGGGCGGTGGTGGGGAGGGCAGGCGGAGGAGCTCCCCTCCACCAGATCCGGCGAGAGGGGCGACAGCGCTGAGGGGAGGGCAGGCGGAGGAGCTCCCCTCCGCCAAATCCGGCGGGACAACCACAGGTTTTTTTTGATCTTTGGAATTTTTAAATCAAAATTTGTGTTGTTATCTTTGGATTGGATATGTGACATATGTGGAATCGTACTTGTGTTGTGATTGATATGTGGAATCAAAATTTGTGTTGCGATTTGTGGATTGGATATGTGCATGATTGAGATGTGGAAGCGTTCTTGTGTTCTTCTGTTGTATTTGATATGTGGAATCGGAATCAAAATTTGTGGATTGATATTGCTCGGCTCAAAGCAAGCCCAAGCCGAGCCGAGCCAGATTTTTTTGTTTCTTAAATTTTAAAGGTGTCGGTTCTTAAACCGAATAGGTGCCGACCAATAGTGTCGGTTGGAAAAGCCGGCACTTAAGTGGGGTTCCCAACCGACACCTATACGCTCCTTCTGTACTAGTGAGTACGTGATGTTTTTTCCATGTATCCATGTTAAGAACGTATCTATGGGATCCTAAACATAAGATTGATATAAAGCCTATTACAGTGGAGCATGACTTAATTGTCGAGTGTCGCCTTGTGCGCATCTTGGATTCCTCAAAGAGGGTTATGAGAAGAAGAACCATCAGATATGTGAAAGTCCTATGGAATAATTAGTTAGAACAATAGGTAACATCAGAGCTCGAGGAGAAAATGCAAAAGAAGTATCCAGAGCTCTTTGAGACTGGTAAGTTGTGTGTTATGATTTAAGTTTTATGTGTTTTCTCGTTAGTTGTTGTGCAATGGCCGAATTTGGGGATGAATTCTTTGAAGTAGTGGAGAATGTAACACCTGAAAAAGAAAAAAAAGAACTAAGAGTCATGGGCTCTAAAAGCCCATTAGCACTCCTCCCTCTCCCCTAACCGCCTCTCTCCTCCGGTGTCGCTCCCTCCATGCCCTGTACCATCCTTCTTTCTCCCCTCTTCATCTCCCAACTTCTCCTCCACAGATCTCCCTCATTAGAGCCTGGATCAAGAACCAAATTGGGAAAACAAATTGAGGAGGAGGAGAGGAGCAGGATGGTGTGCTGAATTGGCATTTTCCCCATCATTTTTCTTGTGGGTTCTCCAAGGAAAACCCTAGGTGGTGGTGCTATCGTGCTTGAGATTCTTGTATCTTCTTGGTTGGAGGCAAGTAAAAGTGGTGGTGTTGCTACAACTTGTAACTTATTATTTCCCCCTACTTTCGTTTCATGGCGATGAACTAGTCATTGTTATATGTGGGTGTTACATGAAGTAATGAAGTTGACATATTCTATATGGTGGTACCATCTCGCGTTTTGCATCATTTGCATGGCATTGTAATACGATGGCGTCATAATATGATGCAGCTTGACATTATATTGGGTGTGAAAGCATAGGACATGCATTGCGTTGCATATGTATTTGCAGACTTGGTATATGAATTGAAGGATGATCTTTCTTCAGAAGTTATCTATGCATGGTTTATATTACTCATGAAGTTATCTATGCTTATGGATTCTTGACTATGTCACTGTAATCTTGTACTTTTGCATTTAATTCTCTATCTCTTATCTGTACATATTAAATAACATGTTAGGATTGTTTGCTTGCTGAGATTTATTATCATGCCCCTAACATTTTATAGGTGCTGAATGACTTGCTTGGCTTGCGGGAATGAGAGTAGCTGCACTTCTTCACACCAACCCTACTGGTAATTTAGATATAACACCATCATTTAAACTATTCATTGCTTGCTTAAGTTAGGTCAATGAACATTCTCTTATTGAAAGACTTTGTTAAGTAACATTTAATTGTTTTGCTAGTTTGTTTGGTGATGTATTATAATATGCATGCTATGTTTGCTTCCGCTAATTCCATGTTTTAGAGGAGATGTTGTCGAAATTTATTATCTTGGCATGTGATTAGTTGTTAAGGAGCATTCTAGCATTTGTTGTACTTGTTGGGATGTTACAATATGGGTACTTGGTACCTATATCCTCCACAGTAGCCCCCGAGACCTTCACAATCGAGTTACAGTCTTCTCCATAGTTGATAACCAACATTGAGGGTTTCAATCTCCCCTACAAAGGCTTCCCGAGTACTTCCTTGTTGAGTCCTCCATGTTGATATCTTTTAGAAAGTCTATGGAGGGCTTGTCAGAAAGATTAATTAAATAGGTGCATCGAATAGATGCACCTAATAGGTGTAGCCCCCGACTATGTGCTTAGTTGAGAAACAACTAATCATATAGTCAAGAACTATAATCTTAGTCAACCAAAGGACTTAATATCAATTTATAGCATATGCGATGTGAATCACTGAATAACATGACCCGAGTTATATACCGACCACATAAAATATGATGCATGTAGCTCTAGGCCAACCGCGGCTTAAAAATATAATGCATGTAGTCCTAGAGAAACCATGTATCAAAAATATAATGCGCATAGCTCAAGGCCAACTACGTCTTTATAAGAAATAATCACGTAGCGCTAGACAAATCATGTACAGAATACGCATAGCACTAGGCCAACCGCGTCTTTGAAAATGATACAAAATAGCACCTGGCACTTCTGAAGAAGAAGCCAGTTTATAAAATCCATGAAAGCATACTATTGGTCACCTTTACAAATTGCATAGCAAATGACTTTAATAGAAAGCCTTTATGCAGTGAGTAAAGGAATTTTTAAGGTATTGGGTTGACACTGTGAGCATATCGAAAAAACGAGTATGCTTAAGTCCCTATAAGACACGGCTTCACCACACCTGTAAATATGGGTTGCACACATATTTGGTTGAGGCCCAAAATTCAACTAGCTTAATGGTTTCATGGAAAATAATAACATATGTGGTGTCAAATCTGAGTTAATAATACTTAGAATGGATTTACCAACTACTAATTAAATGAACAAAATATAATATATAGCTCCAAAAACAAATGCACATATACGTGACTATATAAACTCAATGTTGCAACATTAAAGCCGACTACATTTATAATAAACCAAAAAGTGCCACACTTTTGCATAATAAGCCAGGTTGTAAGTAATTAAAGCACATTGTTTGTCACCTCCAATTAAATTGCATTGCATTAACAATCTCACATAAAGGGCCGTATAGTAGTGAAATAGACGATTTTATTGGTATTGGGTTTCTTCTATGTGCACATTATAAAAACAAATATGATTAGGTCCCTAAAATACACGTAGTGAACCATTTCTAAAAAAACATATGGCATATGTGGTGTAAATTCTGAGTCAATAGTACTCATAAATGATTTACCAACCGCCCATATAATGACCAACAAAAATTATGATTAGCCTAAGTCATAATATTGGTCTCTTGGAAAAATGCACACAAATGTGGCCTAAAACAATGATATAGTATCTAATCAATTGTTTTGTAAAGACCAACAGTGTTTAACTATTATACATAAAAAAGTTAATATTACAGCTGTATATAAGCTTCACCATTTGCCACCTTTTTTAAATTGTATTGTACCAACTTTTGTAAAAAAGTTGTGTAACAGCTGGCGAAAAAGGATTTTAAAGGTATTGGGCATTCAACCACGTGTATATTGCAAAAAGAAAATATGCCTAAGTGCTTAAAGGCTCGTGACAAGCCACACATGAAAATGGGCTCCAAACTCTTAATGGGCTTTGGCCCAAAACAAAAATATTTGTTGATATCCTTAGAAAGATGACGCGTGTAGCTTGCCTCTCAATATGCTCATGAGTGACAAATCTCTGAGGTGATGTAGACCGAGTGCATCTCATCTGGGCGGCTTCTGATTCGAGTTGTTATCCCATGGGCTGTTCCGAAGTAAATATGGTAATTGAATCTCGACTGGCGTAAGTACTCAACTGATGGTCCTCGCAGAAAATAATTATTGATCCAGGCCCATCGTCACGAATTCATGTTGTGCATATCTAGAATGATCTGGGAACAAAGGTAAGATCCTTGTGCTGGAGTTGATGAGTCCCTGAGCATGTGGCTTGTCCTTCTGTTGTGGTTAAGGTCGCCCATTGGTAGGAATTGATCTAACAGGCATGAAGGCCAGGTCATTAGACGACGATGGTGGATGCAGCCGACAATAGAGTCAAGGTCACCCAATAATGGTGGCGGGATCGCTCAACTGTAAAGACACTAGTCAGTGACAGACAAGGTGAGCTAGTAGCGAAGACGAAGAAGCTCAAAAAGCGGTGATGACGTGGACCAACCGTGAAGGCGAAGACACGAGGTTACAGTGATAGAGGCAATTCGGTAACAAAGACGACAATGTCCATCAGCGGTGGCGATGTAGGCCAACGATGAAGGTGAAGAAACCAGTCAGCAATAATGACGTTAGGGCCGGTGTAGGGGCAAAACTTAAGATGCATGGCATGATGTTGATGAAGATGACGACATTGGTGATCCAGACAGATTTTAGCGTTGACAAAGCCCAGACTCCTGAATCAAAGAAACTAGTTGACAATAGTTGGCTAGACATGAACGTTGCGCCGACAGCAAAGGTGCCAATGGTGACGACAATGATAATAAACTATGAGAAGATACCAAAGTTCAAGTAGTTGTCTTGATGTTAGCATGTGCGTGGCGAAGATTGATGCAACACTTGTTGATTTATGACAATGACAGTAGAACTTGGTTTTGTAGTAGTTGATGTTGTTCCTCGTAGAGAGTAGCTATTGATGATGTTGTCCAACCCGTCGAATCTGAGTTGATCAGTTGGTGACTCCAAACTCCCTTGAACTGAACTTAGGAGGCTCGAAGCCATATCTGAGTGAAACTCCAAACTACAAAATTGAATCTGACCAGGACATGTAGATTAAATATTGAACTTGATATTTGAGAAACTTGGAGTAGACTGTGGCATCGACTGTCGACTTTTAGTCTAGTGTTTCTGCAGCCCCCGACTCTATGGTTCGTTGAGAAACAACTGAATATAGGGTCACGACTATAGCTTCTTGCCATCGAGTCACCCATCAGCGACAGCATAATAGATGAGCCTGTAGGCGAAGACACTTGTTAGCGGTGGCGAAGGTGACCACTCGGTTAAGACGTAGACGCCCATTAGCGACAGCATAATAGGACAGTTGTGTAGGTGAAGACACTAGTTTGAGGTGATGAAGGTAGTTTGTCAGTGAAGACGAAGACCCGCAATAATGGCAGTGTTATAGGCCAGCTGTGTAGATGAAACACTAGTCAGTAGCGATGAAGGCGGCCGATCGGTGAAGACGAAGACGCCCAACAGTAGCGACATAATACATCAGCCATGTAGGCAAGGATACCTGTAAGAGTCTAAAAAATCCGTACTTTCAAAAGTACTCAATTTCACGTAGAAAATTTTTGCAAACAAAGTTTATTGTGTATTCTTTTTAAATATTTTAAAATATCTTAAAATATATTTAAATTCTTTATTTATTCCCCTTATTTTAATTTGAAAAAATTCCAAATTTATTAAATCTTGCCTTTATTTTTGAAAAAATTAATTTAATCTTTAATTCGAGGAAACTCCCAAAACTTAAATTTAAATCAATTTTAAATCTTAAAGGAAAACTTCTTAAAATTCACTCTAATTCTAGTTTAAAAATCAAACATCAAATAAATTCTTATTTTCTATTTTTGAAAAATCCAAATTTAATCTTTTAATTTGAGAAATTACTAATATTTTGAGTCTAACTGATTTCAAATTCCAAATCAAATTCCTTTTAAAATTTTTCCTAAATTTTCTTCTTATTTTTCTTTTTCCCCAAATTTTCTATTTTTCTTTTCTTTTCTCTTTCCTTCTTCTTCGTGCCTTCTTCTTCCTCCTTGTTTAGCAAAACTACCGACACAGAGAAACCACAGCCGTCTGTGGGCGCCGGCCTCGCCCACCGGCGCCACGAACTGACCTCAGCCATTTCCCTATCTCTCCCCACGTGCCGACAACTGATTGGCCTGGCCACGACATCACAAGTTATCACCGACGAACTGACCTAGCCAAACCGCCATAGCTGCCGGCATCATCCGCAACACAAACCAACCTTGAAGTTCTATATATAGACTATGATGGATCAAGATGTCAATACAAAAGTTGAAACTCATCTTCTTCTCCATGTTTCCCCCAAACTTCCCCTAACAATTATTCTCTGCAATTGTCAAATTTTGTGAGAATCTGAGGGAAGAACACTAGGAACCTTAATTTGGCCGTCGGAAGGAAACTTCAAAATTGATGGTCCTCGGCCAATCATTCTCCAAATTAAAGGTACGCTGATGTTCTATGTACTCTAGGCTTTCTTTTCCCAAACTTATTCAAGTGTATATTTCGCCAGAGCTCGCCGTCAACGCGTGCCGCCGGAATTCCCCTATTCGGCCGCCGCCATGCGCACGGCGTTGGCCCTCTCTGCTACATCTCCAACCAAACCAATCCTATAGTAAGCACCCACGTAACTCCTAGAAGCCCTCCAACCCTCTAATTTGGTCACATTATTACCGGAGCTCTTTGGCGACGAGCACCTTTGCTGCCACGGCTAAGCCGTCGTCGTCGGCCTGTTCCAACACTTCCCCGACCCAGCTAAATGAAGGGTTACGCGGAGGATACGATAGCTAAAAACAAAAATTTTCTACCGCGCAAACCAGGAACACTTGCAAGTAAGGGTCGATAGATCGTTATCGATTGGAGTAGAGTGTAGCGGAAAAAACCAATCAGGAGCTATCCGATCCGGAACAATACTTGCCGATCACTGCCAATTCGCTGAAAGTTGATTCTCCACACAGCCGATTCGCCAAATCGCCTGACCGCAGCTGATCCGACATAGCTGATTCGCCGATGCCGGAGCCGATCCAACCTCAGCCAACTCGCCGATTCCCCCGACCACGCTTGCCTCACTCAGATGCGCCCGACCACAGCCGATCTGTCCGACCACAGCCGATTAGCACCGCAACGTAGCAATGAGTCTACCAGTATCCACACGTCCAGGGATAGAACGCCTGACACCCATGTGCTAGCACAAGATGTAAGGCTAGGGTTTGGCTCGGGAGTGGGGAGGGTTTCCGTGGAGATCTCAAACTCGCCGACTTCTGAAGCAGCGCGATTAGACTGATTCGATTTTAGTGCTGATGCCGTCCCCCATCTCTCCACCCCTTGCCCCTTTATATAGAGTTGCCGACTGGGCCTATAGAACCATCAGGACTCTATCCGATCGGATCCCTATCCGATCGAGCCGTATCCGAGTCCAACTCGAATGCCTGTTCTTATCCCCTTAAGCGTGTGACCCTGTAGGTTCAGGTATACTTGGTTTCAACTCGAATCCAACTCAGTCGACTGTCAATAGCGGTGCCTAGCATCACATATTGACACCATAGTATACAAGAATGTAACATCGGCTCTGAACCTGTAATGTGTACACAAATCCCTTTGCCTCACGATACCAATTAAGCTATAGGCAAGATATGTGTCATCCCTTCAATAGCTTAACCATTCACTCGAACCGTATTGCATCATCTGTCTGTTGATTGACTCCTCAGTCCACTCAGCATGGCCATGCACTTCCATAATCAATTACCTCGAGGTGCCCGGAGATATCTCTCCAAAGGAGGGGCAAATTTCATCTTGATCATTCACATCCCACTCCATGTTTCATAGCAAACCCGAAAACTACTTTTATAACTATCCAGTTACGGAATAGCTTTTGGCAGTCCAAAGTAGGCTACTACACATGTTGGAATCCATGATTATCTCAGGTCTAAGGACTTTGCACCAACACTACTTGAGACTAACTAATGTCACATTAATTCCTGTAGTGTCTCATGGTGGGTCTATCCAACATGTTCTCTAACATGTGTCCATATTTATTGATTTGGTATCTCCATTCCATGATCTATGAGACGTGATCATCAATCAATAAACATGCCAATCTTAGAATCATACTAGTTCCAATAATATGATATATGATTAGGGATCATTTAGAAATAAATTCATACATACTGAGTCTCATAAATAACTCACATACTTATTGATCAATACAAGATTCTATTTCATGGAACTGAATAACACTTTATTTATTTATACATAAACATTGACCATGATATCCAACATCTTCATGTTGCCTCCAGGGCATATTACTAACACTAAATACCAAAATGGAAACTTCGTGAGCTCTAAATGGAGGAAACCACTTTAGTTCCCCAATCCCGGGCACCCCTCGCTATGCGCATCTTCTCCCTCTCCGACGCTGGCTCGGGAAAAATAGAATAGAGAAAGAGAAGATGAGGAGAGAGAATAGAAGGAGAAGAAGAGAAAGAGAGAGTGAGTTAGAGAAGAAGGGAAAAAAAAGAGAAAGGGAAAGAAAAGAGAAACAAAGATTAGGAAAATTTAGGAATGATTCCTAAGAATTTTGTTTATTCTTTAATTAACCAATAGATCCTTTCAAAATTTCATTTATAAATCCTCCTATCACTTTCAAATATATCTATAATCTTTTTGAAAACATTATTAACTTTTAATTCTTTATAAATCATTTTAAGTCAAACCCAAATTTTAAACTTTATAATTTAACAAATAACCGTAGAAAAAAATTCAACCCCTTTTATTTTTAAACTTTAAATCCCTTCTATTTTTTCACAATTATTTTTTCTTCTTAAAACATATTTGTTTCAACTCTTTTTATCTGTATTCAAGCCCAAATTTAAAATCTAACAAATAATGTTCTTATTTAAAACTCTAAAAAACTCCCCTATTTCCTCTTTAAAATATTTTAAATACTCTTTTCCTATTTTAGTTAAGTATAAAGTCTAGATTCTAGGGTCTAACAAATAAATGTCCCTCTAAAACTTCAAAAATTACCCTCTTAAACTCTTTTTGAATTTTTGTATTTATTCAGTATTTACTTGGAGTTGTTCGTTTGATTTATTTTTATCAAATATCGATAGATCGCAACGTCGAGTTTGTATAGGAAATTGAGCTCGACTATATCGTCAACGCAAACACCTTCACTGCTGTCAAACTATCCTTGATCATCTATAGTATTTGAGAATAATGAATTCCATGATTTCAAGTATATTAAGTTAGGAATATTTCCGGGATGGGTTAGATAGTTATAATTTATCATTTTATGTAGGTTTACATGTTCTTTAGATTCTATAAGTTAATATTTCATGTACCTTAGTTTATATAAAAGATCATTCCATTCTATATATTGATATTTCATGTATCCTAACTCATAAAGAATATATTTTCATGCATTAGAAACAATGTATTATTTTATATATAAAGAAGGAGAGATTATTATTTTATGTTAATAGATATATTCTTCTTCTCCTTAGAAAACATGTTGATAATCTGAGGTAGGTATAAAATTGTTAGCCTAATAAAATGAGCACCATCACATGCAATAGTACTTCATGTCATGATTATGGTTTCATATCTTGAGAACGGGAAATTGGCCCATTATTTTATATGATAGGTAAATGAAATTCCTATCAATTTGTAAGATATGAATAATTTTGGATGTATCCCAGAAAACTTAAAAACTCTTGTGCCAGAATAAGCACATAATTTTGCCCATCCGATGGACCGGTTAAACTGGCATGGCATTTATATATTTCTCTCTGATCTCCCTGGGGACTTAGGAGTTTTATGCATACGACTCTATGCATGGGAGATTTGTAGTGTTGTTTTTGTTGAAGTCGCATTGGAGAACAACTATGTAAACAGCGGGTAATAACGTCGATACTAACCAGATCGGTACCGTCTGTTAAGATAGTCCACAGGTCTCTCCAAGCGAGGGCAAGTGTGTGACGAACAATTATTGAATAGGGGATTGATCACCATTCACTATTTATGTTTGGTGCCCCTATTAAGACAGTCCACTGATCTCGTTCACACATTAGAAAAGGTTATAACTATATAAATGCCACGTTACCCTTTAGTCTGGCTAACTGTTGGTGTGAATTTTTTACATGCACTGGCTTGGGAGATCTGCCTAACTCCAGTGCAGGTCCGAAATTGGTCACCTCTAGTGATCGAGCGGGCCTGCCAGTTGGTTTGATCCTGCAACCAACAAGAAGCAAAGAGATAAGCGTTTGGTTAAGGTTAGACCTTACTCGATCGGCTATAGATATTAATAAATATACAATTGCTATTCCAAAGCACATTTAGATTAAGTGATTAGGATAGATCGGTAGCATACCGAGACAGTATAAATCACATAGATCCAAAAGTGCGTTAGGAACACAATTATATGTATTGATAACCTAGCCGATATCGCAGATCTAAGGTAAATCGGCTAGTACTCTGATATATTTTATAGAAAGATATTAATGTAAATTAAATGGATTAAACTAAAATCAATCGGCTGTTAGTGTAAACTAGCAGATTGATTCTGAGCTTAACACATTAAGTAGATTGAGATATTAATATAAAAGGCAATTCTAATACATCTAATAGTAATAAAACACAAAGATGATCATAGTAGGTAAGACCGGCTGAAACCCCGGTTCTATCTCTAATAGCAGACATTGAACCAGATAAATCTATATAGTTCTAAAGGCGACTTAATAGGTCGATTAGATGCAGCATTAAGTACCAAAAGAATTATAAGATCTATGTAGGCTAATGAGAACTCTTCGAGATAGTAGATACGCCATATAACCTAAATCAACCTCTGGATCTAGCTCTGTCGGCTGCCATCTTCAGAGAGACATTAGCCGATCATGAGATAGATCTAGACATTGATCTAGACTATATGCCGCATCTGATAAATTAAGCAGTTTGCAACATCAGAATCAGAGTATCATACTGATGGAAGCACTGGCCCCGATACCACAAGCCGCTTGTAACAAGAGATTACCTTTCCTGGAGATCAAAGTCGATGCAGCCCAAGAACAGAGCAAGAACTCGTCGAGAAAAACGTAAAACAAAAAGGTTGGTGATGCGCCGAGATTGTATTGATGTGTGTTGATATGTTTTACAAGGTCTCGGGTCATATTTATACCCGAATATACATTGAGTCCGTGACGGACACGATTCTTATTACAGATTAAATCTCTAAACAAACTGACATTATCACAAAAAGGAAACTATACAAGATATCCTAACTTAAAAGATACAATTGCCATTGCAGGACCTTATCCATAGATGACAATATCTTTAACGCACTTTGGAAACCAAATCCAATACTTTATCTTTAAGCTTTCCTTTCGGGACTGGCTTCACTTCTATCTTTAATCAGAATCAGCTATCGGCTGTCTTGGTCCGATTCGGACTTAGGTGACTGGCTCCGTATCCAATTCGGACTCAGCTGATGCGGCCTCTGTCTTATCGTAGATCGTGCACCCCCTCAATTCCGCTTCAATCTCAGCATCGAGCGCGGGGATTTGATTACCAAATTTGGTCGTTAACACATGCCCCCAAGTCCGCGATATGATAGTGTTGTGGATTTTGTGCAATTCGAATTCCCAACGCAACCCTAAGTCGAGTCCGTTTCGGCCATCACAAAACCCTTTAAATAATTCTTCACCCGCGCCGAGCAACTCACGCCGTCAAACGCAATCCAGAACAACCTCAAACACACTCGAGCTCTCCGACGACATCTTCAGCCTCTTCGAACTCACGGCAGCGATTCCTTTTTTCTGGCGACCTCAAGCGCTCCAATGGCTACCTCTGCCGCTCCATCGGCTTCCTCCCTCATCGAGTTTCCTGAGGTACACTCCAATCGGCTAAAACTCCTTTCTTATTTTCTCTTAGCCATAGATCCGAATGTTTAGGGTTTATGATTCTGAAATTTTCTTCCTTTCTGATTGTAACATCTCGTCGCCCAAGTAGAGATCCCAAGTTTGCTCAACAATGAAAGATACTTCTTAGGGCCGATTGGCAACAAGGACCCCACTGACTTCATCATAGCCGAAACCAACAGAATGCCTTATAGAATAAGGAACCCAATCCTGCACCACTGGGCTGACACTTTTAAATCCTGGCCCTCCATGGATAAATCTTGGCCGGCATGGTATAAGAGGATGCAGTCGGCCAAGCAGAGCCACTGGGTAGAAATGGGAATAGCCCAATGTCTTGCATTGTCAGTGGCTGATATGCCTAAGGACGAACCATTAATGTCAGCTGCCACATACTTTTGGAACAACACCCTGAACGCCTTCATTTTCCCGCAAGGCCCTATGACTATCACCTTAGCCGATGTAGTTATGATTACTGGAATGGATGTCTTATTATCAGCTAACCCGAACAGACTGGAGGGCAAAGGCCAGTTTTTGTTTAAAACAAAAGAAATAGAGGGTTGGAATGGTTATGTGGCAATGAACATGGGAGACGGGCCGATCAACCCTAGGGAGCATGCAACATTCCTCATGATGTGGCTTGAGAAGTTCTTCTTCTGCGGATCGAGCTGTGGGCCAACAGCCAACTGGCAAATGATAGTCGAAGCGTTAGTTGATAAGAAAAAAACTCCCTCTAGGCAAATTCCTCATTGACTATCTCTACCAAACCCCGAATTAGGCCGTGTCAAAGATCGCAGCCAATGCCAACATCAACACTGGAGGCCCCTGGTGGTTTCTTCAGCTTTGGCTTGTATTGATGACCCAGAAAATATCCAGTTGGCCAAAGTTGCCTCAAGCGCGCTTCCCCCTCCTAGAGACGATAGAAGATGATGATGGAAACAAGGAGACCACTAGGAGGTGTCAATCTTTTGGAGAAGCGGCAGCCACACACACCGGATCAAAGCAGTCAGCCGATCTATTGGCCGAATGGTTCCTTTCCCTCTACGATGGGATTTGCTAGAGACAATCGGTGCTGGCTTTTCTACAAGGACAGGACATCCTTTGAGTTGTCGATTGAGCTAGACTTTGATGAGATCAACTCGGCTGATCACCCCAAGTGCAGAGAAATATTAACCACAGCGCTGGCTCCATGCATCCGTCCTACTGGGATCTACCAAGGCCAAAACGTTGTGAAGACATATGAGTTGTATTACCCAATGTTGGGTGGCAGACAATTTGGACTTGGGCAACTGCCCATCGGCTGTTATTACGCTGATAAGATCCAAACCTGAGGGGTGGTTGACTCCAAATTAGTAGTGAACAAACTAATGGATATAGAGGGCCCACCCCTCGGCAGCATCGGAATTATGGAGCTGGCCCATAAGAGGAGCTCGGCCTACGACAGGTGATGGGTAGAAATAAAAAGACATATCTTCCATCATCGATCTTCTATGTACATCATCATCCTACTGCCAGATGAAATCCCCTCGGTAAGCTCTTCACCCTTGAGTACTTTACCTTTTGAACGATTGGCTGTCATTATTCGCTAATACTTAAAACTTTTCCCCATGCAGATGACAGAAACGGACCCGCCGACGGTGAGTAATTCTGGTGTCGCCATCGAGTACCGTCTGAGTGTCCTTCCAGGCGGCTGTGGATACGCTCCATCGGCCATCGGCTGGGATGCGTCGAAGCTGAAAACGCTGTTGTACGGGCAAACTCATCAACCCGTAGCAAGGAAAAAGAGGGCTACTCCGCCGGCTGTAAAACCACCGGCTGCTCCTACGAAGAGACAAAAGAAAGTAAAGCTGACTGCACCAGCTGACAGTCTCCCGTCCATTGACCCAAGCATTGACGAGCCCCTTAATAAAGAATTCATGGACGAAGAGATATCCCAAGCCATCGTGGAGGCGGCTGAATCAAGGAGTTTAAGCCGCAATTCGGTCAACCCACCAACCGATGATCCAGCCCCTTCAAGTCCTCCTGTTCGGAAATGGCGGGTAAGCATTTTGTCCTCTCGAATCTGGCTTTTAAACCCTAATCACTTAGGCTTTAACCAAATTTTCCTTGTAGTTTAAGAAATTACCCAGTCGCACTCCCCGTCCAGTCTCACCAGTAGCTCTCCTGAACACATCACCTTCTTTGCTTATTCCTCTATACTTATCTGATTACCACTAACACTTGTCTTCTGTTCAGCCTCTTCGGTCTTCATCAACTGTCCCCCATACTTCAAGTGAACAAACTTAGTCGGCTATGGGCAGCCCTGACACCGAGGAAGTTGTTGCTCCAACCAGCCAACATACTGAAGAAGTGGCTACTTTGGCTAGCCACGATGCTGAAGAAGTTGCTGCTCCAGCCAGCCCAAGTGCCGAAGAAGTAGCGGCCCCAACTCCTGTCGTACGGGTAAGCCTCACTTTTCTTTTTCTCAGAATTGGCCGTCTTATTCCCTCCTTAATCGCTTCGATCTCTTTTGCAGACTCTAGCCGATTTACTACCTTTCGACGTCAAGAGTTCATCGGTGAGGAAGAAGTGAAAGTCACCAGTCCGAACAAGGCCACAATAGCTGACGAAGTTAAAGACACGCTTCAAGATATCCGTCGTCGGCTAGACATCAATGTAGACTGGCTGGTTGTAGAATGTGGATCGGCCCGGTCAAATTTTTATGAAATCGAAGAATGTGTTGGCCGAGAAAGCCAAATTAGACAAGCTCCTAGCCGGGCCGTCGGCTACACAGCCCGAGATCAATGAACTCGAGCTAGAAGAAGCTGACCTGCTGTTGCAGTTGGAGCAGTGCAGGGCCAAGATTGTCGCCAGGAAATAATTGGTGGCCGATCTCCCCAAGGCTGCAGACGACCAAAGAGGCAAGGTGACTACCACTATAAATCACTTGAAGGAGCTGAAGAAATCGGCCAAAGTGGTTCCTGGCACTGAGAAAGATGATATGGCTGTAGTTGACAAAGTAAACGCCATCAAGGGTGCAGCGATATCAGCCATAGACAACATCTTGGGGGCATAATAGGACGCAGCCTTCAAAGACTGTTAACGCTTGTAACTTGTAACTTGTGTTTTGCTCATGTATATATAACTGTGTAATCAGCTCGTTACGTCTTTAATTCCAATCATGTGCCTTCTCCCGATTCACTTGTCTCTATGTCCTGAATGCTTTGAAATTTTTTTTTGAGTCATCGGTCCCTAATTTTTGACTTTGTATAGTATATGCCCCCCTAATTTTTTCAATGTAATCCTCGGCATTTATAAAATTATAAGACGAAGCTTTGCGTCACCTGTCGGCTCTTTCCAGCCGATTAGAAGAACTTAGGAGGGAAAAACTTAGAGCAAAGATGTCCTAAAGGCGATGTGTATGACACATCGGCTAGCATGGATCGGCAAGGGCTTAGCCGAATCATGAGTTGATCCAAACACTTGGGTAATATTTCTTCAAGTATTTGCCATTAAGAGCCCCAAATACCTCTCCGTCTAATCCTTCCAGCATGTAGGCTCCTTTAGAGACGCAACTGTGGATCTTGAAAGGCCCTTCCCAATTAGGTGACCACTTGCCGAATTTGCTCTCTCTTGAGCCGGTCGGCAATATCAGTTCCCAAACAAGCTCGCCTTCTTCAAATGACTTGGGCACAAATTTCTTGTTGTAATGACGAGCTACCCGTTCCTTGTCCCTGATCACTTTTTCCAATGCGCGCATCCTAGACAGAACTAGGTCTTCGGACTCATCCACCATCAGATTATAGTAATGATCGGCTGTCAACTCGTCCTGCAACTGAATCCTTCTTGAGCCGATGATGTTCTCCCATGGCAAAACTGCTTCATATCCGTAGACCAACTTGTATGGAGGCACTTGGGTTGATCCGTGGCAAGCCATCTGATAAGCCCCAGTGGTTTGGCCAATTGGCTGCGCCATTGCTTTGGGTACTCAGCGATCTTCCTCTTTATCAACTTGATCAAACTTTTATTGGAAGCCTCAACTTGCCCGTTAGCCTGAGCATAGTATGGTGACGAATTTAGCAATTTAATCCCCATGCTATCGGCAAACTGAACAAACTCATCGAAAACAAAGATAGATCCCTGATTAGTAGTTATAGTCTGAGGGACGCCGAATCTGTATGTGATATGCTCCTTAACAAACTCGATCGCACCCCGGGAGTAAACCTTTTTAAAAGGAATTACTTCCACCCACTTGGTAAAATAATCGGTTGTCACCAATATAAACTTGTACCCCTTGCTAGAGGGTGGACTAATTTGGCCGATCATGTCGATTCCCCAACTTCTGAATGGCCAAGGCTTAATGGTAGGGTTCATGGACGATGCCGGTGCCCTTTGTATAGCCCCGAATTTCTGACAATCCTGGCAGCCCTTATAGTACTTGAAACAGTCCTCCAGCATAGTCGACCAAAAATATACTGCTCTCCGAAGTAGCCACTTCACCTTATGAGCTGATTGATGAGTGCCATAGATCCCTTCGTGCACCTCTCCTATATCAACCTTTGCTTGATCGGCACCTAGGCACTTGAGAAGCACGCCATCAATTGTCCGATAATATAGATCTTCATCAAGCAAGACATATCATAAAACCTTGTAACATAATTTTCTTGAGGCTGACTGAGAAGGGTTTTGTAGATAATTGTAGACATCAAACCTCCATTTGTCGGTTGATGGTTGCAATCTCCACTTCAATTTCTTTTGTCATCGGCTTGTAGCCCGATGCCCCCTGAGGCAAATCATTTGCCTCTGAGTTCTACTCTCTGGGGATGTGTTTCAAGGTTACCAGCCAAAAGTTGTCCATCAAATCTCGGCATTTGTGATAATAGACCATCAGCGTGTTATTCCTGCATCCGTATTCCCCTGATAAATGGTTGATGACCAACAGTGAATCGCCCATTATTTCGATGGCGTCGGCTTCAACTTCCTTGAGCAGTTGTAACCCTTTAAGAATGGCTTCATATTCGGCTTTGTTGTTTTGTGGCATGTGGCGCGATGAGAAAAGCAAACTCGAAGCTTGCCCCCCTAGGAGAGATTATCACCAAGCCGATGCCGCATCCGTTGGTGCAGACCGAGCCATCAAAAGTTAAAGTCCAAGGCATGATATCCACTGAGCTGATTGAATCATCTCTGTGCTCCACTATGAAATCGGCTATAGCTTGTCCTTTTACTGCCTTGGGTGCTTGATACCTTAAATCAAACTCTGTCAAAGCAAATATCCATTTCCCAACTCGCCCCTTCAGAACTGGAGCCGATAGCATATATTTCACTACATCGGCTTTGCAAACTATAGTGCATTCGTTGGACAACAAATAATGCCTTAACTTCGTGCATGAAAAATATAGGCACGAACACAATTTCTCCATGGGAGAGTACCTTGTCTCTACATCCAGAAGTCTTCGGCTAAGATAAAAAATTGCCTTCTCTTTCCCTTCGATCTCCTGAATCAGAACCGAGCTGATAGACTTCTCATCGGCTGACAGGTATAATTTGAACGACACTCCCCTTTGTGGAGGAATCAATACTGGAGGGGAACTTAGATAATCTTTGATGTTGTCCAAAGCTTTCTGCCCCACAAGTGAATGCTTGATCGGCTTTCAGCCAAAGCAGAGGTGTGAATGACTCTATCTTCTCCGACAGATTGGCTATAAAACGCCTGATGAAGTTGATTTTGCCGATCAAAGACTGCAATTCCTTCTTATCCTTCGGAGGTTGAATAGTCTTCATAGCATTAATGCTTGAGAGGGTGACCTCGATCCCCCTCTCATGAACAAGAAATCCCAGGATCTGGACAGCCGATACGCCAAATGCACACTTCATATGGTTCATCTTAACGCCATATTTTCTTGTTCTCTCCAAAACCTTTCTTAAATCGGCTATGTGGTATTCCACTTCCTTGGATTTGGCAACGATATCATTGATGTAGATTTCCACTAGGAAGCCGATGAAGTTGTGAAAGATGTAATTCATGGCCCACTGATACGTAGCTCCAGCGTTCTTCAAGCCGAAAGTCATTACGACCCACTCATATAAGCCGATTGCCCCCTGGCACCTGAAAGCTGTCTTGTGAACGTCTTCTTCAGCCATAAAAATCTGATTATAACATGCATTGCCATCCATAAAGCTTATGATTTTGTGGTCGGAAGTGGCATCCACTAGCAAATCGGCTACTGGAATGGGGTACTCGTCTTTAGGGGTAGCCTTGTTCAGATCTCTGAAGTCGATGCGCACCCTATGTTTGCCGTTCTTCTTTACCACTGGAACTATATTTGAAACCCATTCGGCATATAGGCAAGGCCGAATAAAGCCGACATCGTATAGCCGAGTGATTTAGGCCTTAATCGCTTCATGCATATCGGCTTTAAACCTCCTAGGAGGCTGTTTGTACTGTCGATACCTAGCCTTAATGGGGAGCTGATGTTCGACAATATATCGACTGAGACCAGGCATCTCAAAATATTCCCAAGCAAAACAATCTTTATATTTCTTTAACAAATAAATAAGTTTGGTTCTAAAGTGAGAAGATAAATTTTTGCTAATGTATGTCGGCCTAGGCCTATCTCCTGGACCTATATCTATTTCTTCCAAATCGTCGGCTGACATAAAACCTTGCCCCAGTTTTTTGTCGACGTCGTCCATGTTGTCCTTGTCGTAGACGCTTGAGCCCTCCACGACGCCCTCAAAGTAATAGTTGTGGCTCTTCATCTCCAATTGGCTGCATGTCATAATCGGACACCTTGAAAAAACCGGCCTGCCAAACTTTGCCGGACAGGCAATCAATCCCGTTGACTTCCCATAAAGTTAAGTCGACGTTAGCGACGTTGACTGACCTGTCGGCTGGCACGATTTCTATTTTTTCGTCTTGCCATTGGATCAAGCTTTTATGCATTGTGGAAGGGATGCAGTAGTTGGCGTGGATCCAATCCCTTCCGAGCAGTAGGCTGTACGACCCCTTCCCATTGATGATGAAAAACATTGTGGGCATGGTTTTGCTGCCGACGGTCAGCTCGACGTTTAAAATTCCCTTGGGTACCATATTGGTATTGATCAAGTCGTCAGCTCCCTTGCCTAGCTTCCTGAAGGTTGCATAGGGCATGAGATTGACAGCGGCGCCTCCATCGAGTACCATTTTTGATATCGGCTTGCCGTTGACGAATCCTATGATGTACAGGGGCTTCAAATGCCGATTCTCTGTCCCTTCGTGTTTCTCAAAGATGGCTTGTTCTGGGGACAGTACTAGTTTGGCCAATGTATCCTCAACTATGTCTGCATCGGCCTCGACAGCCTCGAATTCGGTTGGCAATATGAACACCATATTGACTAATGCAGAGGCCACTCCTTTGACTTTTGCTGCCCTTTTGGCCTTGTCGGCTGGGCTCTCGTCGACTGGGGCTGCCTGTTTCTTGACGCGCCACTGTTTTGTGCCCTACCGACGTTGTTGTCGTTGAATCATCTGCTGGACTTCTTCTTCCTGTCCTTCGCTCTTCAGCCTCTGAATTTTCCTTTTGTGTGTTTTGGTGAACAGGTCCAAAGGACACCACTGGGGTTTGGCCAATTTTTCTTTTTCAACCTCTTCTTCATCGTCCTCCTTGTGTTCTTCTTGGAAAAAGTCCTGGTGAATTGGGCTGAGACGATCGTGAACAGAAAGCTTTCGTTGGTTGAGTTGAACGGCTCGGGGGATTAATCGGCTTGATCTTTCCATTAGTGGATCCCTGTATTCGTCCTCCCTGTATTCGCTGCAGGCCAGGCAGTTCTCAAGAGTGGAAGCCTTATTCCAAATTCCCAACAGAATCGAAAGAACTCGCAACGTCAATGTGGATCACAGCCGTCGTGGCGGCGGTAACATGCTACCCCCAGCCGATCGGGTGTCCTCTGGTATGGTTTGCCGCACCGGGCTTCTTCTTCTTCTTGAACCCTGCGCTGGAATCGCAGTCGGTTGTCCCCCTGTCTGGGCCGACGGTCGGCCGATCGATCGTTGGTGTAGACCATGTTGATTGGCGTGGCTCTCATTGCAGTCGGTCCTTGTTGGTCTTCGGCTGAGCTGTACGCCATTCTATTCTGTCTATCAGCTCGCGCAGGACCAGTTTGGACAGTGTTGACAGGGAAGGGATTTCCGTCGACCATCATCGGCTTAGCCGATTCCTCGAACTTAATCTTCCCTGCCTCGATGGCCGACTGTATCTGTTGGTGGAAGACTTTGCAATCATTGGTGCTGCGGGAGGTAGTGTTGTGCCACTTGCAGTATCTCTTCTTTTTGAGCTCCTCGGCCGATGGAATGACGTGGTTGGCCGGAAGCTGTATCTGTTTCTTCCTCAACAGTAGATTGAAGATCCTATCGGCCTTGGTTATGTCCAAATCATACTTTTCTTACTTAGGAGATTTCTTCAGCCATTGGCACGTTATAGCCTTTTTGTTCTTAGTCCATTTGGCTATTGCAACCTCTGTGTCGTCGTCACTTGAATCGGAGTCCATTGCGTAGGCGAGGTGGGTGACTTTCTTGAAGGCCTTCTTTGATTCTTGAAATCTTTATTCATGGGCCATCACCTTCTGAGCCAAATGGGCTAAGCTCTTGAAATCTTGAGCCGAAAACCTCTCAAGGATCAGGGCCAAAAGGCAATGAAAGGCTAAATTGGCTAATTGCGAGTCTGATAGTACTAGGCTGTAGCAGCGGTTCCTCATGTCCCTAAACTGCTGGATGTAGTCTTGCACTGATTCCTCATGCTTCTGCCTGACACTGGTCAGATCTGACAACTTCATTTCGTGCGTGCCGGAGTAGAAGTAGCTGTGGAATTGCTTCTCGAGATCGGCCCAGCTCTGGACCGAGTTGTAAGGTAGAGATGAAAACCATGTAAAGGCTGATCCCGAGAGTGATAATGGGAATAAACGCACTCTGAGCGCATCAGTAGCCGATGCTTCTCTGCATTGCGCCAGAAATCGGCTTGCGTGTTTGTAGGTTGATACGTTGTCTTGCCTAGAGAACTTTGAGAAGTCCGACACCTTGCACCGGTTTGGCAGGGGCATCCTTTTAAAATATTCTAGATATGGGTACCGGTACATGTTGCCAGAGTGTTTTGGCTTGAGGCTGAACTGATCACGCATCACGTCTGTGATCAAATTGGCCCACAGCCTGTTTTCTTGCAATAGTGGTATCGGCTCGTATTGCTTGTGGTGGGCAGGCCCTTGCCAATACAACATTGGTGGCATCTGAGGCCGATAATGTCATTCGTAGCCGCCCCCTGGGAACTAATACTAAAATTGGTTCATAGGAGGAGGCTGACGAGAAGCGAGTGGTGGCGTCTGCTTGGGGAGAGGCCGATTGTCGCCGGAGTTGTGAGGTGGATCCGACAGATAGTTACCAATCGACACGTTATGTATGATGGGTTGCCGATTGGTGTTAAACATGTTTTTCTGCCTGCTCCTGAGTCGTCACTGGGATGCCGAGGCCCTAGTGTTGAGACTGCTGTCGGACCAGAACCTTGGGATGCGGCCGCGTAGCCGACGACTGTGCGTTCGGCTGGATCGGGGCTTTCCCTGGAGGAATCAGCTGCCCGAGCGGAGGGACTGGCAAACCGTGGGTTGATAGTGTCGTGTACGGTGGAAACTGACCATCAGTGAAATATGTCGCCCCCCTTGGCAGCTGCTCGGCTATCATTGAATCAACCACGGTGCTTATCATATTGTTCAATGTGTTCACCAGTATTCCTGACTGGTTGACAAGCGCGTGATGGACAGCTGAGTCGATCCGATCTTGCAGCGTGTGGAGCTCTGAATCGTCCTATTCCTGCTTGACATCCTCCATCTTTTTCTTCCCTTTCTTGTCCTCGCTGGAGGAAGTATCAATGTCTTCAATGTTGAACTTGAATTTCTGGAGGATTGCTCCAGACCTGGTCTGGACGAAAGATTGCAGATAATGTGCTTGCAGCCTCTCAACCATCTGCTGATATTCGGCCTTTTGCTCAGCCGAAAGTTTATCCATGGTCACCGAGATGACGTTGTCCTGGTCGAGATCAGCCCATATGATGTTCAACATTGTGCTGGATCCGGAAGATGAGGTCCCACCGGGCGTGCCAAAAGCGTTTTGGTGTGAATTCTTTTACACGCACCGGCCTGGGAGATCTGCTTAACTCCAGTGCAGATCTGAAATTGGTCACCTCTGGTGATCGAGCGGGCGTGCCAGTTGGTTTGATCCTACAACCAACAAGAAACAAAGAGATAGGTGTTTGGTTAAGGTTAGATCTTACTCGATCGACTATAGATATTAATAAATATACAATTGCTATCCCAAAGCACATTTAGATTAAGTGATTGGGATAGATCGGTAGCATACCGAGACAGTATAAATTATTTAGATCCAAAAGTACATTAGGAACACAATTATATATATTGATAACCTGACCGATGTCGCATATCTAAGGTAAATCGGCTAGTACTCCGATATATTTTATAGAAAGATATTAATTTAAATTAAATGCATTAAACCAAGATCAATCGACTGTTAGTGTAAACTAGCAGATTGATTCCGAGCTTCACACATTTAAGTAGATTGAGATCTTAATTTAAAAGGCAATTCTAATACATCTAATAGTAATAACACAAAGATGATCAGAATAGGTAAGACCGGCTAAAACCCCAGTTCTATCTCTAATAGCAGACATTGAACCAGATAAATCTATATAGTTCTAAAGGCGACTTAATAGGTCGATTAGATGCAGCATTAAGTACCAAAAGAATTATGAGATCTATGTAGGCTAATGAGAACTCTTCGAGATGGTAGATACGCCATATAACCTAAATCAATCTTTGGATCTAGCTCTGTCGGCTGCCATCTTTAGAGAGACATTAGCCGATCGCGAGATAGATCTAGATATTGATCTAGATTATATGCCGCATATGATAAATTAAGCAGTTTGCAACATCAGAATCAGAGTATCATACTGACGGAAGCATTGGCCCCGATACCACAAGCCGCTTGTAACAAGAAATTACCTTTCCTGGAGATCGAAGTCGATGCAGCCAAAGAGCAGAGCAAGAACTCTTCACGAAAAACGTAAAACAAAAAGGTTGGCGATGCGCCGACATTGCATTGATGTGTGTTGATATGTTTTACAAGGTCTCGGGTCATATTTATACCCGAATATACAATGAGTCCGCGACGGACACGGTTCTTATTACAGATTAAATCTCTAAACAAACCGACATTATCACAAAAAGAAAGTATACAAGATATCCTAACTTAAAAGATACAATTGCCGTTGCAGGACCTTATCCGTAGATGGCAAATACTTTGGAAACCAAATCCAATACTTTATCTTTAAGCTTTCCTTTCGGGCTGGCTTCACTTCTATCGTCAATCAGAATCGGCTATCGTCTGTCCTGGTCTGATCGGACTTAGCCGACTGGCTCTGTAGCCGATTCGAAATCAGCCAATGCGGCCTTTGTTTTATCGTAGATCACGCACTCCCTCAATTCCGCTTCAATCTCAGCATCGAACCCAGGGATTTGATTACCAAATTTGGTCGTTAACACTAACTAAGGTTTAATCCTCGGGTAAAGCGGCGACGCCGCTGCAGTCGATTTGTATTCGAATACTCCGTACTCCCTTAATGGAGTTGTGTCTATGGGTGAATCCAGTTTATTGGCATAAGCAATCTTTTTAAACTATCATTCCTAAAATTTGATATTTATATATAATAAATTATAACAAAGAATAGAACCTAGGTTCAAGTTAAAGTTAAGCTTAGGTTATTTCCTTTTAGAATATCATGTATATTTATTTATGTAGAGTATGGAATCACATTAAGAGTGGTAGATCTGTAACACTCTTAAAAATCCGTACTTTCAAAAATACTCTTGATGTAGAAAATTTTTGCAAACAAAGTTTATTGTGTATTCTTTTTAAATGTTTTAAAATCTCTTAAATGTATTTACATTATTTATTTATTCCCCTTATTTTAATTTAAAAAACTTCCAAATCTATTAAATCTTGCCTTTATTTTTGAAAAAAATTTAATTTAATCTTTAATTCAAGGAAACTCCCAAAACTTAAATTTAAATCAATTTTAAATCTTAAAGGAACACTTCTTAAAATTCTCTCTAATTCTAGTTTAAAAATCAAACATCAAATAAATTCTTATTTTCTATTTTTGGAAAATCCAAATTTGATCTATTAATTTGATAAATTACTAATATTTTGAGTCTAACTGATTTGAAATTCCAAATTTTCTTTTTTTTTCTTTTCTTTTCTCTTCTTCTTCCTCCTTGTTTAGCCGAACTACCGGCACGGAGAAACCACGGCCGTCTGTGGGGCCGGCCTCGGCCACAGGCGCCACGAACTGACCTCAGCTATTGCCTATCTCTCGCCACGTGCTCACAACTGATTGGCCTGGCCACGACATCACAAGTTATCACCGACGAACCGACCTAGCCGAACCGCCATAGCTGCCGGCGTCATCCACAACACAAACCGACCTTGAAGTTCTATATATAGACTATGATGGATCAAGATGTCAATACAAAAGTTGAACCTCATCTTCTTCTCCATGTTTCACCCAAACTTCCCCTAACAATTATACTCTGCAATTGTCAAATTTTATGAGAATCCGAGGGAAGAACACTAGGAACCCTAACTTGGCCGCCGGAAGGAAACTTCAAAACTGGTGGTCCTCGGCCAATCATTGTCCAAATTAAAGGTAAGCTGATGTTCTATGTACTCTAGGCTTTCTTTTCCCTAAGTTATTCAAGTCTATATTTCACCGGAGCTCGCCGTCGACGCGCGCCGCCGGAATTCCCCTGTTCGGTCGCCGCCATGCGCACGGCGTTGGCCCTCTCTAGTACATCGCCAACCAAACCAATCCTATAGTAAGCACACCCGTAACTCCTAGAAGCCCTCCAACCCTCTAATTTGGTCACATTGTTACCGGAGCTCTCCGGCGACGAACACCTTCGCCGCCGCGACTAAGCCGCCGTCGCCGGCCTGTTCCGACACTTCCCCGACCCGGCTAAATACCAAAATGGAACATTCGTGAGCTCTAAATGGAGGAAACCACTTTAGTTCCCCAATCCCGAGCACCCCTCGCTGTGCGCATCTTTTCCCTCTCCGGCGCCGGCTCGGGAAAAATAGAACAGAGAAACAGAAGAAGATGAGGAGAGAGAATAGGAAGAGAAGAAGAGAAAGAGAGAGGGAGTTAGAGAAAAAGGAAAGTAAAAAAGAGAAAGGGAAAGAAAAGAGAAATGAAGATTAGGAAAATTTAGAAATAATTCCTGAGAAATTTTGTTTATTCTTTAATTAACCAATAGATCCTTTCAAAATTACATTTTATAAATCCTCAATATATCTATAATCTTTTTGAAAACATTCTTAACTTTTAATTCTTTATAAATCATTTTAAGTCAAACCCAAATTTTAAACTTTATAATTTAACAAATAACCCTAGAAAAATAATTCAACCCCTTTAAATTCCTTCAAATTTTATAACTTTAAATCCCTTCTATTTTTCACAATTATTTTTTCTTCTTAAAACATATTTGTTTCAACTCTTTTTATCGTATTAAGCCCAAATTTAAAATCTAACAAATAATCTTCTTATTTAAAACTACAAAAACTTCCCCTTTTTTCTCTTTAAAATATTTTAAATACTTTTTTTCCTATTTTAGTTAAGTATAAATTCTAGATTCCAGGGTCCAACAAATAACTTTCCATCTAAAACTTCAAAAATTACCTTCTTAAACTCTTTTTGAATTTTTTATTTATCCACTATTTATTTGGAGTTGTTCGTTTGATTTACTTTTATCAAATATCGATAGATAGCGACGTCGAGTTTGTAGAGGAAATTGAGCTAGACTATATCGTCAATGCAAACACCTTCACTGCTGTCCAAAGATAGAAATAATTTGAAACCATTAGTCCTGAAGGCAAGTCAAACTATCCTTGATCATCTATAGTATTTGAAACTATCCTTGATCATCTATAGTATTTGAGAATAATGAATTCCATTATTTAAAGTATATTTAGTTAGGAATATTTCGAGGATGGGTTTGATAATTATAATTTATCATTTTATGTATTTTTACATGTTCTTTAGATTCTATAAGTTAATATTTCACGTACCTTAGTTTATATAAAAGATCATTCCATTCTATATATTGATATTTCATGTATCCTAACTCATAAAGAATATCATTTCATGCATTAGAAACACTGTATTATTTTATATATAAGGAAGGAGAGATTATTATTTCATGTTAATAGATATATTCTCCTTCTCCTTAGAAAACATGTTGATAATCTGAGCTAGGTATAAAATTGTTAGCCTAATAAAATGAGCACCATCACATGCAATAGTACTTCATGTCATGATTATGGTTTCATATCTTGAGAATGGGAAATTGGCCCATTATTTTATATGATAGGTAAATGAAATTCCTATCAATTTATAAGATATGAATAATTTTGGCTGTATGCCAGAAAACATAAAAACTCTTGTGCCAGAATAAGGACATAGTTTCGCCCATCCCATGGATCGGTTAAACCGGCATGGCATTTATATATTTCTCTTTGATCTCCCTGGGGACTTAGGAGTTTTGTAAATGCGACTATGCATGGGAGATTTGTAGTGTTGTTTTTGTCGAAGTCTCATTGGAGAACAACTATGTAAACAGCGGGTAACAACGCCGATACTAACCAGATCGGTACCGTCTGTTAAGATAGTCCATAGGTCTCTCCAAACCGGGGCAAGTGTGTGACAAACTACTATTAAATAGGGGATTGATCGCCATTCACTAGTTAGGTTTGGTGCCCCTATTGAGATAGTCCACCGGTCTCGTTCACGCATCACAAAAGGTTAGAACTATACAAATGTCATGTTACCCTTTTGTCTGGCTAACTAAGGTTAATCCTCAGGTAAAGCTGGGCAGACACTGCAGAGTCGATTTGTATTCGAATACGCCGTACTCCTGGTTAATGGAGTTGTGTCTATGGGTGAATCTAGTTTATTGGCATAAGCAATTTTTTTTAAAAAATGTCATTCCTAAAATTTGATATTCATATATATGAAATTATAACAAAGAATGGAACCTAGGTTCATGTTAAAGTTAAGCTTAGATTATTTCCTTTTAGAATATCATGTATATTTATTTATGTATAGTATGGAATCACATTAAGATCAGGCTTATATCATGCATATCTATATGGTGTAAGATCATGTTAAGGCTAGGATTATATTATCCTTTATAAGATATCATGCTAAAGTCAAATTTATAATTCATGTCCTCAAGTATTTACATAAAGTATTTTAGAGAGAAAAATAGGATATACCTTCATGTTAAGGATAAATCTGTAATTTATAATTCTTTTTAAAATATTTTGCATAGTTATCCATGTGTTGTTGAGTTTAGTTTGGCTTGCTGCGTACCATTGGTACTCACCCTTCATGTAACAACTTCAGGAAATCCGGAACACATGGAAGAACACGAACGCTAGGTCGACTCTCCACTCGGGCTATCCCTGTGGAAGTGTCGCGTCTTTTTGTATTGTATAACCTATACTTGTATGTTATTAATTTGTAATAATAAACGAAGTTCATGTATCTGTACTATTTCATGCATAACCAGACTCCTGGGAGTTTGTGTGGTCTTGTTGGAGTTGACCTCTCCGGAGGAGACCCCACAATACGAGTCGGCGGTGTCGGGAGCGATGCGGATAGGAGAAGCTACCCTTGCTCGTCCTTGGCCAAATTTTCATTCGCTAAAAAGTGCAGAATTGTTAAAACAAAGAGGACCTTAAGTTCCAACTTTAAAATAAAATTGTCTCCTGTTTAATAGGGATCATTATAGGGAGGCTCAGCTAAAAGTTTAGGAGGGCGGCGATCATGTCCACGATCACCTCAACTTTAGCAAGGATATCCTCCACGTCACCAGGTTGTATGCTTGACGGCCACCCCTTACCGGGGTTGGGGATCCCAACCTCGGGATACTGGCGGCTCAGGATACCAAGGGCCACCGCAATGCCGGCGGTGCAGGATGCCAAGGGCCAACGCAATGCCGGCCTTCGCTGCTCCTTCACAAAAATGTCGAGGTGACGGGGGCCATCCTACAGGCGTTCCAGGAACTCGGCGTCAGACTCTTGGGCTAGCAGGAGTTGGGGATCGTCCTTGTTCAGGATGGCGAGGGCACCTTCTTGGACTTTGGTTAATCGAGCTTCCACTGCATCCAAGCGCTCCTTGATATGCTCGATCTGTCGAAGGGAGATCGAGGCATGCTCTACATGAGATAAGGTCGAGAGATGGGGTAAGGGAAAGTGAAGGAAGACAAGAAGGCAGAAGAGGGTGACGGGATTAACACCTACCTTCCGCGGAAGCCTTGGCAGCCTTGGCCTCCTTCAGCTCCTTTGCCAGGTCGACTAGAGCGCAAGGACGAGATCCAGAATGAGTTGACTAGACTGTTAGATGCGGGTTTCATTTGTGAATTGTATCATCCAGAATGGTTAGCCAATCCGTTCCTTGTAATAAACAAGAATGGGAAATGGAGAATGTGTGTTGACTATACCGATCTCAACAGGCTTTGCCCTAAAGACCTTTTTACTGTTCCCCGCATCGATCAAGTCATTGACTCCACCACGGGGTGTTCTCTCCTGTGTTTCTTGGACTGCTACTTAGGCTATCATTAGATAGGACTCAAAGCGTTCGACCAGGAGAAGACGTCTTTCATTACGTCCTTCAGGGCTTTCTGTTACACCACGATGGCCTTCGGTCTAAAGAACATTGGGTCAACCTATCAGCGGGCTGTCCACAATTGTTTGGCCAGCTTGATTGGTCGCAATGTTGAGGCTTACGTAGACAACGTCGTGATTATGATGCGGATCCCCGATGACCTCGTGTCTGACATAGCTGAAGCCTTAGCGAACCTTCGCAAGTACCGATGGAAGCTTAATCCCGAGAAGTGTGTCTTCGACGTGCCCTCTAGGAAGCTTTTAGGCTTTGTCGTCTCAAGCAGAGGAATCGAGCCAAACCCCAAGAAGATCTCGGCAATCCTGAATATGCGGAAGCCGAATTGCGTGAAGGACGTGCAGAAGCTAATGGGTTGCATGACATCTCTCGGAAGATTCATTTCCTGACTCGGTGAGCACGGAGCGTCGTTCTTCAAGCTGGTCGGGAAGGGCAAAGATTTCCAATGGTCGAACGATGCTGACAAGGGCTTCACTGACTTCAAACACCTCTTGACCACGCCGCCAGTCCTCACCGCTCATAACCCCGAGGAACATCTGCTTCTATATGCCGCAACCACGTCTGTCATCAATACAGTGTTGGTTGTTGAGCCCCAGTGGAAGGTCGCGCTTACCCAGTCGAAAGGCCTATTTACTATGTATTCGAGGTCCTTGGATCGTCGAAGGTGTGCTACCCGCAGGTGCAGAAGCTGTTGTATGTAGTCCTCATTACCACCAGAAAGCTAAGACACTACTTCCGGGCTCACAAGGTGGTGGTGACCGGGTTCCCCCTCGGGGACATCATTCGGAACGGCGAGGCCACCGGGCGGATAGTCAAGTGGGCCTTGGAGATGGGCGAGTTCTCCATCGACTACAAGCCACGAAACGCCATCAAGTCCCAAGTCCTTGCTGACTTCGTGGCCGAATGGATGAAGATTCAGCTCCCGCCGACCTCCAAGACTCGGCCGACCCGGACCATGTATTTCGACGGCTCCTCAGCATTGACGGCGCTGGAGCTGGCGTGCTTTTGATTTCCCCGAAGGGTGAGCATCTTAAGTATGTCCTCTAGTTGCTTTTCAAAGCATTAAATAATACCGTCGAGTATGAGGCTTTACTCAATGGTCTCCGAATCGCCAAGTCCATTAGCGTCGACCATCTTATGGTATATGATGATTCGAAGCTAGTAATTGGCCAGGTCAACAAGGATTGGTCCTGTTTGAGCGAGAAGATGGACGCCTATCGTGCCAAGGTCCGAAAGCTCGAGGGCAAGTTTAGCAGCCTCGAGTTCCACCATGTTCTTCGTGACGCCAATTTGGCAGCCGACCAGCTGGCTATGTTCGGGTCTTCCTGAGCTTTCGTTCCGCAGGGGATCTTCATCGACGAGTTACACAAAACCGTCGATCAAGGACTCGGAGCTTCCCGAGCCTGCTCCTCTGCCTTCAGCTGAGTCAGTGCTCGCCATCACTGACGCTACGAGTGACTGGCATCGATAGCTCATTGACTACATCACTACAAAGGCACTCCCTCCCGACAAGGCTGTGGCCGAACGCGTCGCCCGATGCAGCAAGCAGTACGTCGTCGTAGGCTTCGAGCTATTCAAGCGCACGGCCTCCACCCGAGTACTCTTGATGTGTGTCCCCCCAGAACTATGGAATCCAGATCCTCGACGAGATTCACTCGGGCATCTATGGCAACCACGCGGGCGCTAGGACTTTGGTCGGCAAAGCCTTCCGCGCGGGCTACTATTGGCCAATTGCCAATGAGGACGCCAAGGAGCTAGTTCGGCGCTGCCAGGGGTTTCAGTTTTGCACCAAACAACACCATCTCCCGGCGAAGGCTCTCCAGATGATCCCTCCATCATGGCCCTTCGCATGCTGGGGGCTCGACATGGTCGGTCCGTTCCCAAAAGCACCCGGTGGTTTCACCTGCCTTTTGTCGCGATCGACAAATTCACGAAATGGATTGACGTAATGCCGTTGAAAGCTTGCACTGCCAAGAAGGCGGCCGAGTTCATCGAAGACATTACCTTCCGCTTTGGCATCACAAGGGAAATCATCACCGACCTCGGTATGCAGTTTACCGTGAACGATTTTTGGGAGATCTGTGAAGAAAGATGCATTGAGGTCAAGTATGCCTCGATGGCACACCCCCGAGCAAATGGGCAGTGCGAACGTGCAAATGGCATTATCCTTCAAGGCCTAAAGGCCTGGGTCTTCGACCTGCTCCGAAAGCATGAAGGCCGTTGGTTGCGCGAACTCCCTGCTGTGCTTTGGGGCCTTCACACTCACCCGAGCTGAGCCACGAGACGATACCCGTTTTTCCTGGTCTACGGCTCGGAGGCAGTTCTCCCGGTGGACATGCTCCATGAGTCCTCGAGGATTCGACTCTACGAGGAAGGCATGGCTGAGCAAACACGACCGAGGACATCGATAGCCTCAAAGAAGAGCGAATGGCAGCGGCAATCCAGATGGATTGGTACCAGTAGGCGCTTCGTCGATATGATAGGAACGTCCAAGGGAGGTCCTTCAAGGTCAACGACCTCGTCCTTCGAAGGGTGCAGTCTTCGGCCAGCATGAACAAGCTCTCGCCTCCATGGGCAGGACATTTACCCGACCCCCGAATGGCTCGGGGGCTCGGAAGCCTTCCTGAGCAGTATCGCTAGTCGCATTGATCCCTTCTCGTGCAAACATTCTCATGGAAAGTCCTGAGTAACGCGACCCTAGCTTGATAGCAAAGGGTTCCAGATAAGATTGTTCCACCTGCTGAGCTAAAGCTGCGGGTGCTCATTCATTACCTGCTTTGACTAAACGTGGTCGGCTCGACCCCGAGTCCCTCGGGTAGTGACTTCATTCCTACTCGGGGCTGGCTGGGTCGGGACCTGTCGTGTTTCGGTCAAGTGTCGACGAATGAGCTCGGGGCTCTAATCACTAAATCCTGTGTATACGACTAGGACGCCAGGAGGTTGACATGGATCACCCGGACAATGTCTGTCGATGGCCCGACTCACTCTACTTTGAGGGTTAGACACACAGCGATTGGTCGGACAACGACGACCTCGCGTTCATTTGCTATGTACACAATTAAGTGACCTTGCTCGACTGAATGCCTGCTCGGATCCGTCCCGTCGGCTTCCGCCTCTTGGTCATGAGAGTTATACGTGTGTCGGATGATCGCTGATCCTCCCCCGCCCTCCTATTCACCTTGCACTCGGCTGAGTCGACCCAAGTAGACTGAGGAAGCCCTCGGATCCGTCTGTTAAGGCCCAAAGAACGCACGGTGTCAGAGGTTGGTCATGTGGTGAATAGAAGGCCACCTCTTCGCGTTCCGACCCGCTATGAAGGACAAGGATCTGCTTGGAGTTTGATCGATAGCCCTCTAGACTAGGTCTGTAGATGGTCGAGATCGCTCAGCAGGATCTACTTCATGAGGCAGACGTCCTTGTGTTTGACCGGAAGCCTTCCGGTCGATGTTTCGTTGACGTCCTAAGTCGCTTGGAGCGAACTACCCGAAGTGGTAGCTTCCCCCGAGCTCGACTACCTGCCCTCCGAATTCAGACTGTTGAAGGACAAGGTCGCTCGGACGGACTATCACATAGCGACGTGTCAGGTGTCCAAAAAGAAATTTCGGACATATCGCGAATCACAGGCGGCATACAAAGGAGACTAAAAAAGTTTTCTTTATTACATTTTGCGGGGTGACGATCATAAATAGGGCCCGAGGACCCCCTAACCTACAGATCCATATCGGCAACGATCTTTTCCATCATCGGCTCCACGATGACGTAGACGTCATCAACATCACTCTCCTCAACCACCCATCTGCAGCCACGTCGACGCCAACCCGCGGGGTACAGCTCCTATACCACTCTGGGGACATGTGCTCATGCTGGGATGATTGGAACTACAAGCCCAACACATTATCATGTTTCCAAAGCACCCCAGCACGTGCACGTGCTATACCACACCAAGGACGTGTGCCACCACCATCTCTACCACACCCAGAGAGTAGGCCCAGAGAACCTCCTTTGGGTCGACTGTCATCATGGGAACGCGCATCTTCACAAACGCCAGCTGCGGCACAACACCAACATCCTGCCATGGCACGAACACCTGGCAGGTGAGGTCCCAATGAAGGAACAAAAAGACAACGAAAGAAGAAGCACCTGAATAAAGGATGAAATCCAACACTTACATGTTGGCGATGATCTTTGGAGCTCTTGCTCTCGCTCCAATCCTTGGTGGAACTCTTTGAGGAAGCAGGAGGTTGCGGTGCAACGGCGGGAGCATTGAGGAATTCTTCTGAGCTGAAGAGATGGGTGGCGTAAGACGAAAGGAACTTGGAGTGACCAGGTTTAAATAGGGAGCAATGATGGGTTGGGTGGCATAAATCTCAGAAAGCGTGCGTAACACCGTTTTATGACTGGTGCAGAGCATTCGAAGCGCCACCCATCCATCTGTCTTCTTGGTGTGCCATGTTGCTCCAGAGGAAAACCTTGACTGTTGGATCCCAAAAACGGCAAACGATGCCCGCTTGGATTCAGTTCCTCGTCCCATCCCATTGCAGAATGTTACACCGATTTCCGCACCCTCAACAAGATGTGGCAGGACTCTGCTCAGGGATGTCAGAAGACCCCCACTACTTTAAGGTAGTCGGAATCACATCCTCGGGGACTGGCTTCCGGGTCGACCCTCGGTCGGATTCGGGACTACCAGAAGCCTCCGGGCAGTAGTCCCGACCACATTGCTGGCTTTCGTTGCTTCAGGGCAATGGATTTCGAGGATTCATGCGAGGGCTTTTGAGCAAGCCCATTGCCGGGGTCGGGACTACTGTAAGCCTCCGGGCGGTAGTCCCAACCGAATGGCCGACCTCTGTTACCCCGATGCAGTGGCTTCCGGGCCATGATGGGGACAACATGAGGACTACTGTATGCTCCCAGAAATTGAGCCTCTCGGGTCCAAAAGAGCCTTTGTTAGGTCACCGGGCTATATTCAAGTCAGAAGGCCAACGGCGGACACTTCAGGCGACTTGACTCTAGGCTCGGATGTGTCATCCAACCCTATGCTCCGGGGTCTACACCTGCCAGGTGCACCTGGATGGTGCACCCGTAAAACCAAGAATTCCCAGAACCTTGATGACCTGTAAGGGACTAGCACCTTGGAAGGAAACTTGACCCTAAGGCCGAATGTTCCATTCGCCCTTAGGCTTGGGGGCTACACCATGCAGGTGCACCTTGGTAGTGCACCTGCCAAAACCTTGGCTCGATGCTTTGAGGATCCTTTGAAGATGGTGATAAAGAATAAACTCTGATCCCAAGGATGGATGTTCCATTCCTCAGGCTCGGGGGCTGCTGTGGGGGGGTGTCACCCCGGGGTACCCTACGGAGTGGAATCTATGCCCCACTGAAGTGAAAACCGAGAGTCCTTGGGACGTGGTCGATGGCCCAACCCCCTCCTGCGGGGTAGGACGTCCTGACCTTACCCTGAGTCCGACGTCGGTTCTCCTCTCTCGACCCCGTCAACTACGGCCCGACCTCGACCATCCTCGGGACAAGACTTGGCGCGGAAGAAGGAAGAGGGAGGAGATAGCCCCGCTAGAGACTGACATCAGTCGATAGCACAATACAGGTATCTCAGACGGAGGAGGGATCCCAAGGCAAGATAGAGAGAGAACAAGATGCCCACGGTGTGTAGGACCTAGCAAACCATTTTGTACCTTTTTAGATGTTGTTTTGTACTTAGCTTTTAGCACATTAGATATAGCTTTCTTGGCCCCGAAGCTCTCCCTGTTCCTGCCCCCCTTGAGCAATTAAAGGGAGGACAGGACGACAAGGTCAGGAGAGGAAGAGGAGAACACATCGACATTCTGATCGATCTCCAGCATTCTCTCTCCTTGTTCTTGGCCAGCTTGCTTCAAGCCCCAAGAACACCTCCTGGTAACTCTAGTTCATCACACACCCCAACAAAGAACACTGGACGTAGGCTTATTATCCTTTCGGAGGGTCGAACCAGTATAATTCCCTATGTCTTACTATTTGGCTCATCTTCAGACTCGAGTCGACCATTAGATCTATCGGGGAGCAGCCTCTCTACCATTCTCTTTCACCTCTTTGGGCACCCCCCTTTGAGGACTGTTGACCCACCCGTCGACATTTACTATGTGCTATGGTTGATGGAGGCCAGAAAGGGGAAAGAACGATAGTTCTTGCAAACTAAAACCAAATGAATCTCACAAGTGGGTTCTATTAACCATGACATGATGGTTCGTATTTCAAGAAAGGCAGAGAAATTTTTGGCAAAAGATTAGCGGTTTCTTTCCTATGGCGTTGTTTTTTTACGTCAACCCAAAGTCAAAAGTTGACAACATTGCGGTCTGAGGTTGAGAAAGAGAGCCTATTCGAGGACTATATGCCTTCAAGGATTCACGAATTATGTCAAAAATTTTGACAAGGTTTACTTTCTCGGATTATATAGCCGAGGATGCTGTCTCAATCATTTGCATTGAGGTTGGGGTACTGTTAGTGTTACGGATTAGGTATACCTCCTATACTTGGATTCATTAGATGGAAATATATATTCAAATATAGGAGTATAGCAGATAAGAATGGAAACTCCTTTCGTGGGAAAAGACGTTGTCAGAGTTTGACCCAAGGAAGACAAGGTCTTATTTGCATGTATGCTACAAGGGTTCTCTGAGTTTTACTTGTAGAGTAAGTTGCCTCCTTGTATAAATACAACACCCCCGCAGAAAGGGAGGGAATCAAATCTCAAGCCAGAGTGTTGACGGGTAGGTTGGCAGTCCTCCAAGGGGGCTCCCCAAGGAGGTGAGTGAGAGTGGTCGGGAAGGCGCCTCTCCTCTGGATCTAATGGTCGACTCGAGTCACTAAGACGAGCCAAGAAGATAAGAGACACGAGATTTATACTGGTTTAGCCCTCTCGAGGGGTAATAGGCCTATGTCCAGTGTTATTTGTTTGGGTGGATGATGAACTGGGATTGCAACTGTGAGTTCTTGGGGCTTAGAGCAAGCCAGCCAAGAACAGTCTAAGAGAGATTGGTCTACTGATGATGATCCCCCTCTCTTGGCACGTCCTGTCCTTCCATTTATAGTCCTAGGGGGTAGTTACAAGGTACTTGGGGGCCAAGAAAGCTAAGACTAAAGATCTATAAAGTAAGTACAAACAATATTTGAAAAGGTACATGGGATGCTCTTCGGGTCTTGCGCGCCGTGGGTGTCTTGTGCCTTATCCCACCTTGGGATCCATCCTCCGCAGGTACCACCTATACTGTGTTGTCGGGTGATGCCATTCCTTGTCGGGTTGTCCCCTCCTTGCCTCCTTCAGCTATCCTTGCAAACCAAGTCTTGTCCCAAGGATGCCGGAGGTCGGGTTCAGGAGTCGAGGTCGAGAAAGGAGTGCTGAGGTCGAACTCGGGGAGAGGTCGAGACGATCGACACCGAAGGGATGTCGGGCTCCCAACCACGTCCCGAGGACTCGCAATCCGACTTTAGCTTGACATTAACTCTGGTCCAAGTGCTACCCCGGGGTGACACCCCCGCAGCAGCCCCCGATCCTAAGGAGGAATGAGACATCCATACTTAGGGTCTAAGGTTCTCTTCATCGTCGTCTTTAGTGGGTCCCTGAGGCATTACGACAAGGCTTTAGTAGGTACTCGAAATCTTGTAGCCCGAGCTCCAGCAGGTGCACCGCCTAGGTGCACCTGCCAGGTGTAGCCCCCGAGCCTAGGGGCGGATGGTACATCCAAGCTTAGGGTCTAGTATGTGAAGGAGAACGCGGAGGCTATGATAGCCAAATCAAAATTTTTCTACCGCACAATCCACGATAGCTTGCATGTAAGGGTCCATAGAAGGTTACCTATTGTCGTGCAGTGCAGCGGAAACAGTCAATAAGTTGCTTGCCGACTTTGGAGAAGTCCTGTCGACCTCGCGGACGTCCCAGCTGACCCCGGGAACACCATGCCGACCCCGGGAACACCTCAGCTGACCCCGGGATCGGATAAGCTGACCCGCCGACCCCGGAGCACTTCGCCCGACCTCGACGGCGATCTCGTTTGCATCTCGCCCGACCTCACCGGAATCCACGCGCCGCCCGATTGCCTGAAGGCGTTATGAGTTTGTCGATGTCAACGACTCCGAGCTGGCTTCCTGATGCCGATGGCACCAAGCTGCTTCGCCCGGCCCTCAAACCTGTCAACCCCGGCCCCAAGTCACCAAATCTAATTCGACTAACTTGAATCTCGGCGAGATTCAATGCCGCCGAATAATGCCGCAATGTAGCGGTGTCTCTACCGGTATCGACACGTCCAGAGGAAGAACTCTGAATACCCGTGTGCTAGCACGCAATGTACGACTAGGGTTTTGGCTGGAACGTGGGAGGGTCTCCGTGGAGGAAATCTGTTTGGCTCTATCTTGTGTGTTGTGCGTGCCGAACCCTCCACCCCTCGCCTCCTTATGTAGGGTTGCCGACTGGGCCCAAAGGCCCATCGGAACTCCTTGTCCGGTTGGATCACATTGAGACATATCCGAGTGAAACTCGATTGTCTGTTCTTTCTCGTTAAGTGTGCGACCCTGTAGGCTCACGTATACATGGTTCCGACCAAAGTCCAACTCGGCCGACCATCAACAGCAGCCCCCTTGCAGAAGGTATTGACACCAAGTATACAAGAGGATTATTTTGGCTGAACCTGTAATGTGTGCACAAATCCCTTTGCCTCACGATACCAATTAAGCTGTAGGCCAGACATGCGCCGTCCTATTAACAGCTTAATCATTCACTCGATCTCGTATTGGATTATCTTTCTGTTGATTGACTCCTCAATGAACACGGCGTGGTCATTCACTTCCATAATCCATTACTTCGAGGGTCCCAGAGATATCTCTTCCAGAGGAGGGGCAAATTCCATCTTAATCCTTCATATCCCACTATATGTTTCATAGCAGACCCGAAAACTACTTTTATAACTACCCAGTTATGGAATACCATTTCGTAGTCCCTAGCAAGCTACTACACATGTTGAAATCCATGATGATCTGACATCAAAGGACTTTGCACCAACACTACTTGAGACCAACTAATGACACATTAATTTCCTGTAGTGTCTCAGAGTGGGTCTATCCAACAATGTGTTGTCTAACACATATCCACATTTATTGATTTGGTATCTCCATACCATGATCTATGAGACATGATCTTCAATCAATAAACATGCGATCTTAGAATCATATTTGCTCCATAAATATGATATATGATCAGGGATCATTTAGAAATAGATTCATACATAAAGAGTCTCATAAACAAGTCACATACTTATTGATCAATATGTGTTGTCTATTTCATGGAACCAAATAATACTTTATTCATTAATACATAAACATTGACCATGATATCCAACATTTCCATGTTGCATCTAGGGCATTTTACTAATAGTCTCCTACTTGCACTAGAGTCAATCATGTAAGTATCTAATACCCATTGCTCTAGTGTGCACCTCATGTTTCGGCTGAGGTAGAGGTTTTGTCAACGGATCGGAAATATTTAGATCTGTGTGTACTTTGCATATCCTTACGTCACCTCTGTCCACTATCTCGCAGATGAGATGGTACCGCCGAAGTATGTGTTTGGATTTCTGATGCGACCTAGGCTCCTTAGCCTGCCCAATGGCATCACTATTATCACAATAGAGGGACATTGGACCAGTCGCACTGGTCATCACACTGAGCTCAGAAACAAATTTGTTGATCCAAACATCATCCTTTGTAGCTTCAGAAGCAGCGCTGTACTAAGCCTCCATTGTAGAATCAGCAACAGTGTCCTGCTTGGAACTCTTCCAGCTGACTGCACCTTCATTCAAATAGAATATGAACCCAGATTGCGATCTATAGTCATGTTTGTCTGTTTGGAAGCTAGCATCAGTGTAACCACTTACAACGAGCTCTTCTTCACCTCCATCGACTAGGAACATATCCATAGTTCTTCTCAAGTACTTAAGGATATTCTTTACAGCTATCTAGTGACCTTCACCTGATCTGATCGGTACCTGCTTGTAGCACTCAAAGCGTACGAGACATCTGGACGTGTACATAGCATAGCATACATGGTGGATCCAATTGCTGAAGCATGTTTGGAATCATGCATGTTGAACCTCTTCAACACCTTGTCAATGTATGTACTTTGGCTCAATCAAATTAGCCTCTTGGATCTATCTCTATAGATCCTTATGTCCAGTATGTATGCTGCCTCCCTAAGTCTTTGATGGAAAAACTGTTTTTCAATGAAGACTTGACGGATTCTAGTATAGGGATATCATTTCCAATCAACAATATGTCATCCACATATAAGATTAGAAACACAAATGCGCTCCCACTAACCTTCTTGTAAACACAGGCCTCCTCCTCATTTTTGATGAAACCAAACCCTTTGATTACCTCATCAAAATGAATATTCCAACTCCGAGATGCTTGCTTCAATCCATAAATGGATTTCTGTAGCTTGCTTATCTTTCTATATGATTGCGGATCGACAAAACCTTCACGCTGTATCATATACACATCCTCGCTTAGGCTTCCATTTAGGAAAACCGTTTTGACATCCATCTGCCATATCTCATAATCAAAATATGGAGCAATCACTAGGGTAATCTGAATAGACTTTAGCATTGTGACGGGAGAGAAGGTTTTATCATAATCAACTCCCTGAATCTGTTTAAAGTCTTTCGCCACCAATCGTGCCTTATAGATGTGAAAATTTCCATCCATGTCTGCCTTTTCCTTAAAAACCCATTTGCACTCAATGGTTTTGACACCATCAGGTGGATCAACCAAGTTCCAAACTTGATTGTTATACATAGATTCTATTTCAGATTCTATTGTTGGAATCTAGTCCCATGATCGCTTCCGCATAGGTCTTAGGTTCATCGTTGTCTAACAACAATATATTACGTTGTTTCACACCTGTGTACCTTTTAGGCACATGACATGATCTTTTCGACCTCTGTGGGGCTGCTGTATCTACAAAAAGTGGCGCAACATCTTGTTCCTCCTGTTTGTGGTTTTGTGGTAGCTGAAACGCTTTCTGGTGTTTCTTGAACATCTTCAAGGTGCACCCTGCTCCCACTAACCCTTCTTGAAAAACTTTTTCACCAAGAAAACACAATGTCGGACGACATACACTTTGCCTTGTTCCCGATTATAAAAAGAATATCCTCTTGTTTCCTTACGATACCCCACAAAGAAGAACTTATCAGATTTGGGTGTAAGCTTGTCGGATTGTAAACGCTTTATATAGGCTTCACATTCCCAAATTTGGAGAAAAGACAATTTAGGGGGCTGCCCTGTCCATATCTAACATGGCGAACTCTATTTAGTGTGAACACAGCTATTTCAAGAGCATATCCCATAAGGATAGTGGAAGATCACTTTAGCTCATCATGGACCGTACCATGTCTAACAAGGCGCTATTTCTCCGTTCGCACACCCCGTTCCACTGAGGAGTTCCTGGCGGAGTCAACTGTGAAACAATTCCACAATCCTTCAGATGATTACCAAATTCTTGGCTTAAGTATTCTCCTCCATGATCTGATTGTAGAAACTTAATTGTTTCCCCTAATGATTTTGTACTTCATTCTGGAATTCTTTGAACTTTTCAAAGGATTCGGACTTATGCCTCATTAAGTAGATATAACCATATCTACTAAAATCATCCGTAAAGGTAATGAAGTATTGAAAACCACCTCTGGCCATTGAGCTCATTGATCCACATACATCAGTATGTACGAGTGCCAACAAGTCACTTGCTCTCTCACTATGACCTGTGAAAGGTGTCTTTGTCATCTTTCCAATTAAACAAGAATCACATGTCTCAAATGATTCAAAATCAAAAGAGTGAAGCAGACCATCTCTATGGAGCTTCTTCATGCGTTTCTCATTTATATGGCCTAGGCGAGAACCACAAATAAATATGGGGTTTATATCATTTGGGAGTTGTCTCTCTGTATTGATGTTATAGATGGGAGACGCTTCAAGATCCAAAACATATAATCCATTCACCAATGGAGTATGAAAATAGAACATATCTCTAAGATAAATTGAACAACCATTGTCCACTGATCTAAAATCATATCCTTCCGTTTGCAAACATGAAGCAGAAGTAACGTTTTGACATAGAGTTGGAACACAATAACAAATATTTAGTTCCAAAACTAATCCTAAAAGTAAATAAAGTGGCATTGTGCTGACGGCAACTGTAGCAACTCTTGCTCTATTACCGACGCGCAAGTTCACCTCGCCCCTTCTCAAACTTCTACTTGTTCTCATTCCCTGCAATAACTTACAAATATGAGTCACTGATCCGGTATGAAATACACAAGAGTCAGTAGATGAAGTGGCAAGATTGATTTCTTTAACATTAATACCTGAAGCAGAAGTCACACTTTGCTTCTTTTTGAGATCCTCCATGTACTTCTTGCAGTTTCTTTTCCACTGACCTGTCTCCTTGCAATAAAAGCAAACGGTATCTGATGCCGCTGACCCCTTCTTGCCTTTCTTTGCTTTGGAGGCACTCGCGATCTCATCGGGAGTTAGCTTACGTTTTGTGCAAAGTTTCTTGACAGGATGTTTGTGCTTAGCTTTCTGCATCATTATCACATGATGACCCTTTTTTTGGATACTCCCCTTAGTAGTCTTTAGCATCCCATGAAATTCTGCCAATGTTTTAACCATGCTGTTCATCTCATAATTTAATATGAATGGCTCAAAGCTCGGAGGGATTCACTGGAGAATCACGTCTGTAGCCAACTCTTGGCTAAGAGAAAAACCAAGTTTCTCAAGACTCTCTTGTAGCCAATCATCTTTATCACATGCGAACTGACAGGATTCCCTTCTACAAGCCTGCACGCAAACAAGGACTTTGAGGTGTTGAACCTCTCGGCCCTAGCTTGGTTCTCAAACATGCCACGTAGACCCTCAATAATACTGTGAGCATCACTCTTCTCGTATTGCTTCCGAAGCTCCGAGGACACTGGCTAGCATGAGACAGCTTATATCTAGGGAATCATTAGTGTGCTTCTCATAATCCTTCCGTGTAGCCGCATTAGCATTATCAGACAAATCATCAGGATAGGGAACTTCAATAATGTACTCCTTTCACTCTTGCTTGAGAACAATTCTCAAGTTTCGATACCAATCCATAAAGTCTGTTCCATTCAACTTTTCTCTCTCAAGTATAGATCACAAATTAAAAGAACTGGGTGCATTATTAGTTGCCATAATCTACAACAGAAAACATGCAAAGTTTAGCACAATGTTTATGCTTTGTGTTTTTTTAAAAAATTTAACAAAAGACTCGCACTACGTTTCTTAACATTCCCTCTAGGTTACGTATTGGGTCAAGATCCACATGTTAATTAATTTCTAGTGAGCTTTGGCATCACTGCTAGAAGATTAGTAACATAGGTAAGCAACACCTTGTTAATCACATCCCTATGTGACTATTGTTTGTAGGGTGGCATCACCATGCCTCGGCCCCAACTAATGCCCCAAGGCCCAAAACTATTTTGATAGCCTTGTCAAGTAAACCAAATGCTCCAGCATTTATATATTTGACATATACCCCATCGTGTTATGATACACAATGGCACTCTGCTTTGGCAGACCCACCAACTGACGATCACAACGGTGATAGGTGTAACATTTGGAACGGCATCATCACTACTTCATTTTTTGAGGGATACTATCCTATCAAACAAACATATCTCATATATAAAAGCATATAGAATAAAAGTAAATAATGAAATAGTATGGCCCTTTTCACATGGTGATCTCCATCTCCATGTCGGTGTTGAAGATCTCCATCTTCATCACCATTCTCCCGAGTGTTGGATGCTTGATTTCTTCAAACTAAGCTACTACTATAGAAGCTATGAATTGAAGATTACATCGACACGCAGGTCGTGAAAGAATATTACACAGATTGCACGTACGAAAGAATATTACAAGCATCACATGCATCTCATACATACAGTTGGGCCATACCATCTCATAACATTCTCTGCAAAAACAAGTTAGACGTAGAACGCTTTGTACCTATCACAGAGAAATGATATCAAGACGACAAAAAGGGGGGTATGCACACGGCGGTCCCGCTAGCCGGCAAAAAGGAGGGGTACGCACACCACACGAATTTCATGGATCTAATCTACGAAATCGCTTATGGAAACCATATCGGCATAATCACATTATGTCGTCCCGATACACTATCAAGGGACATGGTTTGCATAGGCACAAGGCGTCAATTATGATCAGATTACTAGATAGCTTCGGCATAATCACATTATACCGTTCCGATACACTATCGACAGACACCATCCCGAATCCAACTCAAACTGAGTCATATGGAAATCGCTTCGACGTAATCACATTATGTCGTTCCGATACACTATCAAGGAATGCAATTTCCATCAACTCTCCTCTTCCAATCCCATAAAACCGATTGATCTACTCAACCCGTGTACTAAACTTGTTCCAAATACAATCTAAAACCCAAACTACGCAAGTCTCGCTCTGAAACCACTAAAGAAGAACACGAAGGCTACAATAGAATAAATAAAAATTGTTCTACCACGCAATCCAGTATAGCTTGCAAGTAAGGGTCCATAGAAGGTTACCTATTGACGTGTAGTGCAGCGGAAACATCCAATAAGTTGCTTGCCTACTTTGGAAAGTATTGCCGACCTCGCGGACGTCCTAGCTGACCCCGGGAACACCTTCCCGACCCTGGGAACGCCTTAGCCGACCCCAGGATCGGATAAGCCGACCCGCCGACCTCGAAGCGCTGCGCCCGACCCCGACGGCGAACTCATTTGTGTCTCGCCCGACCTCACCAGAATCCATGCGCATCGCCCAACTGCTTGATGGCATTATGGGTTTGCCGATGTCAATGACTTCGAGCTGGCTTCTTGATGCCGACGGCGTCGACCCGCTTGGCCCGACCCTCAGACCTGCCGACCCCGACACCAAATCGCCAAATTTAATTTGGCTAACTTGAATCTCGGCGAGATTCCGTGCCGTCGAATTACGCTGCAACGTAGCAATGTCTCTACTGGTATTCACACATCCAGGGGAAGAACTCCGAACACCCGTGTGCTAGCACGCAATGTATGGCTAGGGTTTTGGCTCGAACATGGGAGGGTTTCCATGGAAGAGATTTGTTCGGCTCTATCTTGTGTGTTTGCATGCCGAACCCTCCATCCCTCGCCTCCTTATATAGGGTTGCCGACTGGGCCCAAAGGCCCATCGAAACTCCTTGTCTGGTTGGATCTCTATCCAATTCAGCCATGCCCAGGTCAAACTCGAATGTTTGTTCTTTCCTGTTAAGCTATAGGCAAGACATGTGCCATTCTATTAACAGCTTAATCATTCACTAGATCTCATATTGGATCATCTTTCTGTTGATTGACTCCTCAATCAACTCAGCATGACCATGCACTTCCATAATCTATTACTTTGAGGGGCCCAGAGATATCTCTCCTAGAGGAGGGACAAATTTCATCTTGATCATTCATATCCCACTACATGTTTTATAGCAGACCCGAAAACTACTTTTATAACTACAAAGTTACGGAATAGCATTTAGTAGTCCCTAAGTAAGCTAATACACATATTGGAATCCATGATGATCTCAGTTCAAAGGACTTTGCACCAAGACTACTTGAGACCAACTAATGTCACATTAATTTCCTGTAATGTCTCAGAGTGGGTCTATCCAACAATATGTTCTCTAACACATATCCACGTTTATTGATTTGGTATCTCCATACCATGATCTAGGAGACATGATCATCAATCAATAAACATGCTGATCTTAGAATCATATTTGTTCCAAGAATATGATATATGATCAGTGATCATTTAGAAATAGATTCATACATAAAGAGTCTCATAAATAAGTCACATACTTATTGATCAATATGAGTTGTCTATTTTGTGGAACTGAATAACATTTTATTTATTAATACATAAACATTGACCATGATATCCAACATCTCCATGTTGCCTCTAGGGCATATCACTAACCCTCTATAGGATCACTTTTTATTCCTCTTTCGATCTGACCGTAGCCCGGTGTCTTGTGGTGATTATTGGGTTCAATGGGTCTGCTGCCCTAAGGCATATGGTAGTCCCTGAGTTGAGGAGGACATTGTAACAACCTGAAAATCGAAGGAAATTAAAATCGAAACGTAAAAATCGGAACTTACAAAAACTTTTGCCTATTTCCTGTTTGATCGTGTTTGTTGCTTCTTATTTGCCAGCTCAGTTGCATGAATTTAGTTGTGAACAATTCCTCTCGGTGTTTGTGAAAACCAAACGATTTGGATTTTCGTTGGGAAGGAAAATCTCAAAAAATAAGGTTAGGAATTTTTAAAATAAAAATCGGAAAAGGGATGCGGATTTATGAAGATATGTATTTGAGACATAAAATAATAATTGGTGATTATGGAAAATTAATTAGGGAATAAAATGGAAAATAAACTATTTTAAGGGATTTATATGAAATCTAGGAAATTTATTTGGAATTAAAAGTGGTGATTTATGGATTTAGGAAAAAGGAATAAAATTAAATATGGGAAATGTGTATTTAAAAGTAAATAAAACTGGTGAAAAGTTGAAAATATATTTTTAATTAATTTTGGGAATACTATGTATTTTTTTTGGAATTTTTAGTGTGAAGGAAAAATGATATGCCGGTGAGGAGTTCCTCACCCGGTATGTCAAAACGTAGCAGCGCCTCTTCATTTTTGATGAAACCAAACCCGTGAACAAAACCTCTTCCTCAGCCGAAACATGAGGCACACACAAGAGCAATGGGTATTAGATACTTACATGATTGACTATAGTGCAAGTGGGAGATTGTTAGTGATATGCCCTAGAGGCAACATGGAGATGTTGGATATCATGGTTAATGTTTAAATATTTATGAATAAAGTGTTATTCAGTTCCATGAAATAGACATCTTGTATTGATCAATAAGTACGTGACTTATTTATGAGACTCTATATGTATGAATCTATTTCTGAATGATTCCTGATCATATATCATATTATTGGAACTAATATGATTCTAAGATCGGCATGTTTATTGATTGATGATCATGTCTCATAGATCATGGGTATGGAGATACCAAATCAAGAAACATGGACATATGTGTTAGAGAACACATTGTTGAATAGACCCACCATGAGACACTCCAGGAATTAATGTGCCATTAGTTGGTCTCAGGTAGTGTTGGTACAAAGTCCTTAGACCTGAGATCACCATGGATTCCAACATGTGTAGTAGTCTACTTTGGGACTACCAAACGCTATTCCGTAACTGGGTAGTTATAAAGGTAGTTTTCGGGTTTGCTATGAAACATGGAGTGGGATGTGAGTGATCAAGATGGAATTTGCCCTCCTTTGGAGAGATATCTCTGGGCCCCTCGAGGTAATGGATTATGGAAATGCATGGCCATGCTAAGTTGATTGAGGAGTCAATCAACAGACAGATAATCCAATACGGTTCGAGTGAATGGTTAAGCTATTGAAGGGATGACACATATCTTGCCTATATCTTAATTGGTATCGTGAGGCAAAGGGATTTGTGTACACATTACAAGTTCAGAGCCGATATTATATTCTTGTATACTATGGTGTCAATATGTGCTGCTAGGCGCCGCTGTTGACAGGTCAGCTGAGTTGGACTCGAGCCGACGGTCGGCTAAGTTAGACTATAGCCGAAACCGAGTATACCTGAACCCACAGGGTCGCACGCTTAAGGAGATAGAATAGATATTCGAGTTGGACTCGAATATGGCTCGATCGGATAGGGATCCGATCGGATAGAGTCCTACGGGCTTACGACGTATGGGCGGCCAACCCTGTGAGATTCGGATAGGATCCGATTTAAAATAGAGTCCTGATCGGCCACTAGTCCTAGTCGGCCAACTCTATATAAAGGGGCGAGGGTGGAGAGTTGCGGTATCGCTTTGAACCGAATCCGCAACAGAAGTCGCCGAGATCAATCTCCACGGAAACCCTCCCCACCTTCGAGCCAAACCCTAGCCTTGTATCGTGTGGTAGCACACGGGTGTTCGGCGTTCTGTCCCTGGACGTGTGGATACCGGTAGAGGCGCTGCTACGTTGCGCGCTGTTCATCGACTGTGGTACTTCGGAGCAAGGCGGTTGCGGCAGATTTGCTGCGGTCGAGCGCATCGGAGCGAGGCGCAAGAACGCGGCCGCCGACTCGGCGAATCGGCTACATCCGCGAATCGGCTGATTGGTGAATCGGCTATCCCCGGGAATCGGCTGTCGGTTTGCGGGAATCGGCTACACTGTTCCGGATCGGATAGTCCTGATTGGATATTTCCGCTGCATACTCCAATCGGTAACGATCTGTCGGCCCTTACATGCAAGTGTTCTTGGTTTGTGTGGTAGAAAAGTTTTTGTTTTCGGCTAGCGTAGCTTCCGCGTAACCCTTCAGTTTTCTCAAATAATTACAATCATTGTTTTGCGAAAACCCTAGGGCATCGACTCGAGTTCAAACTCGGATTTTTCCCTAGCAATACTTGCCCGAACTCAAGTAGAATTCTAGGCCAAACATTTGGAGTCATTTTCAAGGTTTTTATGGTTCTTTTCGATCTCTCGGTATTTTATTGAATTCTAATTGAATTCAATTGATCTTTCGCACGTGAAGAAGCAGGCATCGACTCCGTTGAAGACCCCGCTCAACAAGCGTGCGAGCAAGGCAAGTCATCACACTCTTTGAACATATTGATCCCAATTGCGAAATGATGTTGTTTTAAATCTTAAACATGCATGCTATACACAAAGAATTACCTATACTTGTTAAGTCATGTCGTGTTATTGATTACCTTTAGAATTATTCCTTGTAACCCTCGATGTGATACATACAACCGAAGAATATCGTCGGTAAACTGCTTAGCCATGCTATTCTTAGATTCATGCATACTCATGATTTTATGAAGAGCTTTATGCTTGGGCAACTACCTTAGGGAAGGTAGTTGAGATACGGCATGTGGAGACATGAGCGCCACATTGCCATGAGAATGATGAAATGAGTTTTGATGAAAATTGAAAGTACTAAACAAATGTTTTAGTTTGGGGTGGCTAGATGATTTGGGTGGATTCCGAAAAAGACAAGTGTCGACCCTGGTCAATTAAGGACCGAGCCATGAGATAGCCGGGAAACGAGCCAGTACAACCGTACTTCTCGAATGGGTATAGACCTAGCGGAGTAGATAGCCGAGCGAAAGGCGGTACCCTTGAATAGTGGTTCTTATGTATGAGATGAGATTTGAAAGGGATGATGGGAAATTGAAATTTATTATAACTTGATGAATGAAGTCTTCCCTTACCCCGGGTGCGTCAGAACTCCTCTCACTGCTAGAAAATGACGGATAGAGTGCATGAGGGCTTAAGTTCATGGAGCGGGTACTGCCGAAGTGAGGTTATCGAAAGGCTTTGCCGTGACCGTCTCATGTGTTGGGACATAGGCTCATTTGTTGGGCTGTCACGGAGTACGGGTAAAGTGTACATCCACTGCAGTGTGAATGAATCAATCTATTCGAATAGCCGTGCTTGCGGATATTGAGCATCGTGACAAGACTTTCGCTTGGCTAGACTTTAAACTTTAAAATAATGGGATGGGTTTGCATGATGATTCTTATTCGTTGGTGGATCAACTTCTTGAGATGCGAGAAGGGGTGGACTCCCGAGAAAACCATGACGAACCGGAGGCGGGAAGCCATCCTTGGAATCACGATGGATGGTAGACAGAACCGTCGCTGACTTAATGAACTATGGAACTAAAACTTGAGTTGGCTAGTTGTTAGGCTTGTGAAAAGAGTTGTGAACATTGGCTTTATGCAAAAGAACACCAGCCATTCTTTGAATGACCCTATCATATGCATCACTTTCGTGTTGGCTTGCTGAGTACGGTTGGTACTCACCCTTGCTATACGCACAAACCTTCGATGGTGGAAATGAAGACTTGGAGGATCCCTATGCCTACTACCGGGAGAGGCGAAGAAGCGATGGCGCTTGCTAGGTCTTAGTCTCCTCGTTGCTCGTGGCAATTGACAAGCCGCTGCCTTCATTCCGCTGCCTTACCTAGTTTCTACTTTTGGTTGTATCTGGACCATGAGGTCCTATGTGTTGGACATTGCCTTCGGGCCTATTATTGTAATAATCTCGATGTCAGACTATTCGTGCATGTGCACCTGATTATTCAGTACTGTATTTCGTGGGTACCAAAACTACTTAATCTAGGGAAATGGTACTATGAACACGAAAGATTCCCGTCCTCAAAAACGGGGGTCCACAGACATAGCCCAGGGGCTGATGGCGGTCGGCAAATCTGTCAAAACTACTACCCGGACGCCTATGGTAGCTCCAACCTCGCCCGGGGGATGGCCCGGAAGCCATCGCCCGAGTCGATAAAGCCACAGCCTGGAGGCCAATGGCGGTTGGCCGGTTGGCCGGGATTATAGCCCGGAGGCTTATGGTAGTCCCGGGCCCGATCGCTTGTCGACAAAGCCACAGCCCAGAAGCTAGTGGCGGTTGGCGAGTTGGTCGGGATTACCGCATGGAGGCTTATGGTAATCCCGAAATCGACTGGGTTTTGGCCAAGAGGCTGGGAATCGAGTCGTTTGGATTGTAGCCGGATGGCTGATGATAGTCGATGAAGTCGAAGGGTGGTCCTGTAACAATTTTAGACAGAGTGCCAATCACGTCTCATTAAGGGTGTGAGAACCGGTGCCGCGCAACGGCTAATCGAACTCCTAGTTTCCCACTTTTCCTTAGGCGACAGGTAGGGCTGATGGTTAAGATGAAAAAGTGGTGTATTTTGGTGGCGATTTCCTCCGAACGTGCAACGGAAACCTTGCGGATGCCGTTAGCCATTCCGTAGAACCAACGACTCTAATTTACCCCAGAGATGACGTGGCATGTCGGGGAGATGGTTGGGCGAGGGCACTTTGGATTCCCCGCGCCTATTATTAACAGCGTCGTGCACGTTTTCTAAAAATGCCGCCCCTATTCCCATCATTGTCCCCTTTTTAAGCCCGGTCATTCCAACATCCTGTCGTCTCACACCATCCTTTCGCCAAAAGAAAACTTCAAGACTCCCGCCCCTTATCCTTGGTCTTCTGCTGCCTCAAAGCTTTCTAAGGCTCTTGAATCCTCTGTGAGTTCCTCAGAAAGCAGGAACTGGAGCAACAGCCCGGATCGTCATCAACCGATAAAGTCCTGAATCCTAGCCTTTACTCAAATGCTTTCTCTCTTTTATCATCTTCTCTGTTTTTCTATTGGGACCTCACCTGCAAGGTGTAGATGCCAAGGCAGGGTTCTGGAGCCCGCACCGTGTTGCCGTGACTGGACGTGGTGGAGATTCATCTCCTCGTCATGACGGCCGACCCGAAGGGGAAACAAAAGCTGTCTATTTCCCATGGGGTGGGGACAAGTTCACGCGGGGTTTCGGAAGCACAAGCGTCGAAACCTTCCAAGAAAATACCACGCCAGGGTATTGTGAGGTTCACAACCTCCGCCAAGTGAGTTCCAACATTTCATTGTATTCTTCACTTTATTGTTGCTGATCGAGCTGGCTAGCATCCTTGATAGGGAGCTGTGGGGGGTGTCACCCCGTGGTAGCACTCAAACCTGAGTTGAAGTCAAGCTAGAGTCGGACTACGAAGCCTATGGGATAATGTCAGGAGCCCGACCTACCCTAGGGGTCAGTCGCCCTGACCTCCCCCACAGTCCGACCTCAGGATTCCTTTCATCATCCCGACTCCTCGACCTGACATCCAGCCTCCTCGGGACAAAACTTGGCTTGCAAGGAGACGAGGACGGGACAACCCGGCAAGGAATGGTGTCACCCGATAGCACAGCGCAGGTGGAACCTGCAGAGGAGGGGCCCCAAGGCAGGATAAGGTACAAGACACCCACGGCGCACATAGCACAAAGGACATCTCCATGTACCTTTTTCAGATGTTGTTCACCCTTTTAGATCTCTAGTCTTAGCTTTCCTGTGTAGGATCGAATGCCCAAAGAAAAGCCAACCAGAGAGGGGGTGAATGGTTGAGTACCCCAAAAACAAAGTTTTAGCGGAAATAAAACTTTACCTCTGTTTTCTAAAGTCGGTCTGACCGCAGGTGTCACACCGGTCCGATCGTGCCGTTCGACCGGTCCGACCGCGTGATGACCTTCTGGCCCGACCGCCCGTAGTCGATCGCCTCGCCGATTGTCAATGTAGCCGACCCGATGTGACCGCCGGTCGACCGCCAATGTACTTGCGGTCTAACCGGAAGAAGGCGCGGTCGACCGCCGTAGTATCTACGGTCCGACCGGAGTAGCATCCGATTTAACCAACAATTTTGCCGCCACACCGAAGAAGAAGTAGACACAAAGAACTATCAAGAAAATTGATCTTTATTGAAACTCTTTGTGTTTACAAAGTGCATGCAAAGCACTCCTAACAAAATCTCAAGCTAAACTCTAACTCGAAACCCTAAAAACTTGAACTTCAAGCAATAGAAGCGATGCGGAGAGGCCACGCCTCCCCTCACTATTTATACACAAAATCCGCAGCCAAGAGCCATGAATCCTACTCATACAAGAAGCCCTAATCCACTAGGATGTTAGTGATATGCCCTAGAGGCAACATGGAGATGTTGGATATCACGTCAATGTTTATGTATAAATGAATAAAGTGTTATTCAGTTCCATGAAATAGAGATCTTGTATTGATCAATAAGTATGTCACTTATTTATGAGACTCTTTATGTATGAATCTATTTCTGAACGATCCCTGATCATATGTCATATTCTGGGAACAAATATGATTCTAAGATCGGCATGTTTATTGATTGATGATCATGTCTCATAGATCATGGGTATGGAGATACCAAATCAATAAACATGGACACATGTGTTGGAGAACACATTGTTGGATAGACCCACCATGAGACACTACAGAATTAATGTGCCATTAGTTGGTCTCGTAGTGTTGGTACAAAGTCCTTAGACCCGAGATCACCATGGATTCCAACATGTGTAGTAGCCTACTTTGGGACTACCAAACGCTATTCAAGAATCGGGTAGTTATAAAGTTAGTTTTCGGGTTTGCTATGAAACATGGAGTGGGATGTGAGTGATCAAGATGGAATTTGCCCCTCCTTTGGAGAGATATCTCCGGCCCCTCGAGCTAATGGATTATGGAAATGCATGGCCATGCTAAGTTGATTGAGGAGTCAATCAACGACGATAATCCAATACGGTTCGAGTGAATGGTTAAGCTATTGAAGGGATGGCACACATCTTGCCTATAGCTTAACCGGTATTGTGAGGCAAAGGGATTTGTGTACACATTACAGGTTCAGAGCCGATATTATTTTCTTGTATACTATGGTGTCAATATGTGCTGCTAGGCGCCGCTGTTGACAGGTCGGCTGAGTTGGACTCGAGCCGACGATCGGCTAAGTTAGACTATAGCCGAAACCGAGTATACTTGAACCTATGGGGTCGCACGCTTAAGGGGACAAGAACAGGCATTCGAGTTGGACTTGAATACGGCTCGATCGGATAGGGATCCGATCGGATAGAGTCCTATGGGCTTACGACGTATGGGCAGCCAACTCTGTGAGATTCGGATAGGATCCGATTCAAAATAGAGTCCTGATTGGCCACGAGTCCCAGTCGGCCAACTCTAAATAAAGGGGTGAGGGGTGGAGAGCTGAGTAGTACATCAAGTCAATTGATTGCGCCCAAATCAATCTGATCACACACGGCTTTAGAAGTCTTCGAGATCAATCTCCACGGAAACCCTCCCCACTTTCGAGCCAAAACCCTAGCCTTGCACTGCGTGCTAGCACATGGGTGTACGGCGTTTTGTCCCCGGACGTGTGGATACCGGTAGAGGCGCTGCTACGTTGCACGCTGTTGATCGGCTTTGGATCGGCTGCGGTCGGGCGCATCGGAGCAAGGCGCAAGAACGTGACCGGACGACTCCGCGAATCGGCTGATTGGCGAATCGGCTGTCCCTGGGAATCGGCTATGGGCTTACGGGAATCGGCTACACAGTTCCAGATCGGATAGCCCTGATTGGCTATTTCTGCTGCACACTCCAATCGGTAACGATCTATCGGCCCTTACTTGCAAGTGTTCATGGTTTGCGCGGTTAAAAGTTTTTGTTTTCGGCTAGCGTAGCCTCCGCGTAACCCTTCATAGGAAACCTTCCCGTACAAGAAACAAACTATACATAAACCAACCGTAACAATCTCGGTTTTCCTAAAACCGAAATTCCGCTTTCCATACGCAACAATATCTCAATTGTATGCCATATGGAAACTTTCCAATCATGTGCACTAATCTCTACCCTTCAGCATCCCGCATGATCCCCATCTCGGACGTCATCTTATCTCCAAGTTGACTCCGACTCGACCACCGGCAACACTTTCCCGAGGCGTAAAGAATACCTGCACACAATTAAATAAAGAATACCATATCCAAGCACAAGCTATCCAAACTTGACTCATTGTTAGCATAAACAACCAGACACGTGCATAGGAATACGAAACTTCCATGTATGTATAAGGAAACAAACCGAAAACAAAACCGAAACAAAATCGGCAACCAGTCGGACTGGCTCGGTCAGACCGACAGAACACGCTCGGTCAGACCGGCTGTGGCAGTCGACTAAACACTGTTCATCGTCCGAAAATTCAACTCTTTCAAAATCAAAACACTCAAATCAATACATCCCAAATACCAATTGTTCATCATTAAATAAAGAATCAAACACACTTTGATTTTACAATCTCCCCCTTGATGAACACATTGGCAAACAAAATAAAAGAGTTGTTTTGGTGTTTGAAAAGTTAAAAACAAAAATGTAAAAAGCATTGCATGATTTCTCTTAAATATAAAATCTAGATCACATAAAATACTAGAATACATATAAGCTATGCTAGTGACAAATAAATCTTTATAATATTGCTAGGATGCACATGATCAACAATATGTATGGTTAAAGCTCTTTTTTTAATTTATTTCAATTTTGTAGCTTGATAAACCACAGAGTACAAAAACTCCCCCTCAAAACATGCCAAAAGGATGAATGATTCCCAATTCGCCTCGAAGAAAAGCAAAGCGAGAAGAATCCAATGGTTTCGTAAAAATATCAGCAAGTTGCAATTTTGTGTCCAAAAATTTCAATTCAACATCTTTCTTCTCAACATGGTCTCGCAAGAAATGAAAGCGAATATCAATGTGTTTGGTGCGTGAATGTTGAACAAGATTCTTAGCAATGTTAATGGCACTTGTATTATCACAATAAAGAGGCACATTTTCAAAAACAAGTCCATAATCTTTTAAAGTAGAAATCAGCCAAAGAATCTGTGAACAACAACTAGCAGCAGCAACATATTCAGATTCAGCAGTAGATTGAGCTACACTAGACTGTTTCCTAGAAGACAATGCAATCAATGAAGTTCCAAGAAAATGACATGTTCCACTAGTACTTTTTCTATCAATTCTACAACCCGCAAAATCAGCATCTGAATAACCACTTAAGCAAAGAGAAGATGAAGTTGAATACCAAATACCAAACTCAAGTGTATGACTCAGATACCTCATGATGCACTTGACCGCTTGACGATGAGACGCACGTGGAGACGCTTGAAAGCGCGCACACAAACACACAGCAAATTGTATGTCTGGTCTAGAAGCAGTTAGATACAACAAAGATCCTATCATGCTTCTATACTCCTTTTGATCCACAGCTTCACCATCTTCATCGGGATCAAGAACAGCAGTAGATCCAATGGGTGTAGAGATTGGCTTGCAACTCTCCATCTTGAACCTGCGCAAAAGATCTTTGGTGTACTTTGTTTGATGAATGAACATACCTTGAGGTGTTTGCTTGATTTGTAAACCCAAGAAGTACGATAGCTCACCCATCATACTCATCTCAAACTCCCTACGCATAGTCTCAGCAAATTCTACAACCAAAGAGTAAGTCGAACAACGAAAGATGATATCATCAACGTATATCTGAACGAAAAGTTGATTTTCACCATGCTTAAGAACAAAAAGCGTTTTGTCAATTTTTCCCATTTGAAAACCTTTTTCAAGCAAAAAGTTCTTAAGTATGTCATATCATGCTCTAGGTGCTTGTTTCAAACCATATAAAGCTTTTGAAAGTTTAAAAACATGGTTGGGAAAATCAGAATTTTTAAAACCCGGTGGTTGTTTAACATAAACTTCCTCCTGAATAAAGTCATTTAGAAAAGCACTTTTGACATCCATTTGAAACAATTTAAAACCTTTAGAAGCAGCAAAAGCTAGCAAAAGCCTAATTGCCTCAATCCTAGCCACAGGAGCAAAAGTTTCATCAAAATCCAAACCCTCCACGTGAGTATAACCCTGAGCAACTAGTCTAGCCTTATTGCGAACAATCAAACCATCCTCATTTTGTTTATTTTTGAAAACCCACTTGGTTCCAATAACATTATGTCCAGAAGGAGGTTCAATTAAAGACCAAACTTTATTTCTTTCAAAATTTTCAAGTTCTTCATGCATGGCGTTAATCCACGATTCATCAGTTAATGCATGAGTAACATCTTTGGGTTCAAAAGAAGCAACAAAAGCAGAATTCGCAGAGTCATGTGCAGTTACCTTAGATCTCGTTGTCCACTCAATAAAATTAGCTATTATTTGCAACCGGCGGATGTCGTCGCTGAATTTGCAAGGGTGCAGTGATCTCAGAAGTTGATTCACGTTCTCGTTCGCACTGGTCATGGTCCTCGAAGAATCCCGATTGGAATCGACGGAGTCCGAAGAAGTCGGCTCGCCGGTCCGACCGTCTCGGACGGTCGACCGGGAGCCTCCTCCGGCTCGACCGACGGCACTGGCCGGCCGACCGGCGGTCGACCTCATTGTTGTCGTCGTCGCTTTCGTCTTCAAAGATTCGACCAAACTCCCCCTGATCCTGTGGCAGTGTACCTGAAAAATCTGGTCTAATACTGGGACTAGCCTCATCAAAGGTGACTTCACAAGTCTCGACAATTTTGTTAGTTTCTATAACAAGCACACGATAGCCACGAGTGTGTGCGGGGTAACCATGAAATAAACCATCAATGGAACGTGATTCAAACTTATCCAAATTTCCAGATTTTAACACAAAGCACTTGCAACCAAAAACACGCAAATGTGAAACTTTAGGCTGACGACCAAAACGAAGCTCATAAGGAGTTTTGCCAAGTTTAGAACGCAAGAAAATGCGATTAGAAACATAGCAAGCAGTGTTAGTAGCTTCGGCCCAAAATTTTCTAGGTGTGTGATATTCATCTAGCATTGTCCTAGACATTTCAACCAAAGAACAATTTTTCTTTTGACAACACCATTTTGTTGAGGAACACGTGGAGAAGAAAATTGATGATCAATTCCTTTTTCAACACAAAAATGTTCAAAAGAGGCATTCTTAAACTCACCACCATTATCACTTCTAATTGTTTTCAAAGAGTTAGGAATTTCACAATTCAAGCGAAGAAAAAGACTTCGAAAGTGTCCAAAGGCCTCGTCCTTAGTTGCCATGAAGAAAACCCAAGAATATCGAGAAAAATCGTCAACAATAACTAACACATACCATTTTCCTCCAACAGATTGCACTCTAGCTGGACCAACAGTGTCCATGTATAAAAGCTGTCCCGGTGCATCCGTTATCACATAAAGAATTGGTGTGTGAGAAGAAGCAACCATTTTACCATGACGACATGGTGCACAAACCAAATCAAGATCCTTTTTGAGTTTTGGCAAACCACGAACAAGATCCAAACCACTTAAACAAGTCAAATGGTCAAATCCAACATGACCAAGTCTACGATGCCATAACATCAAATCTTTGTTGAATTTTGCAACTAAACAAGTAACAACAGGAGAAACAGAGTTTTCAAAATCAGCTTTAAAAACTCTCCCATAACGAGAAATGTTCAAAATAGAATCACCACAAGAATCAAATATTTTACTTCCAGTTTTCTTGAAATGAACTTCAAAGTTTTCATCAACAGTTTGTGAAACTGAAAGTAAATTGTATTTTAAATCTTCTACCAAAGCTACCTCTTTTAATTCGAACTTATCACTTACCTTGACGGATCCGGTAGCGATAACGGCACTTGTTGAAGCATCCCCAAAGATTATTGATTCCGTCTTGGATGCCATCTTGAGGGAGGAGAACCACTTCTTATCTCCGGTCATAATGATCCACACGTTCTCCTTCCTCGCCACGAAAGCCTACAAAACAAAAGATGTTGAAGCCTCAGTACTGGGGTTAGTTAAAAGAAACTTAGGAATCCAAGTACTCGGACACACGACCGTAGATCCAATAGGCACAAAACCACGAGAGAAAACAGTTTTGGAATTTTCGAAAAATTCCTTCGGGCCGGTCCGACGCTGCGTGCTGCCGGTTTGACCAGGCGCCATCACCGGTCGACCATGGCAGTGCCGTCGGTCGACGGGTGCTGGGCCGGTCCGACCGGTGGACCAACTGCGGTCCGGCCGGCCTTCCCGAGGGAAAACCAGATTTTTGCCAATTTGATTTTGTAAAATTATTTTCTCTTTCCTTTTTCTGTTTTCGTGCTAATCTAAAACAAAAACCAACAAGATGACCATCTTTACCACAAAAGGAGCAAGAAAACTTTTCTTTAGTAATAGATGGTTTTGAAGAATTAGGTTTAGTTTCTTTTAGATAAGCAGAAAGAGATGGTAAATTTCCAGCAGACTTGAAAACTGTTTTCTTGGTGTTAGGTTTAGTCAAGATTTCACCATTTTTAGTTATTCCTAAAACATTTGGAGGATGTTTGGTGAAATAATCATGAGCATCAAAACCTATTCCCTTATTGTTGCTACACACTTTTGATTTGTCCAAAATCATGTTAAGTTGTTTCTTACCATCATAAAATTTTTTCAAAGAACTTTTCAAGTAAGAAACTTCTTTTCCAAGATTAATACAATTTTCAAAATCAATTAAAACATCTTTTCCTTTGCGACATCTAGAGCAAGAAGCTACCTCATCTTGTTTAACTATTTCTTCCATGGGCTTAACACGAGCTAAAGCATCTTTTAGTTTCAATTCATTAGTATTACAAGTTAAACAAGATTTAGAAGCCAAAACTTGACAATTATTGACATCTCTAATCTTTGAAATTTCCAGCATTAAAACCGCACAATTTTTGCAATTATCATCATTGGGAATAAGAGATTTCAATCTAGCAATTTCAGCATTTAAAGATTCAATTACAAATTCTTGTTTTTTAAACATTTTCTCACATTTTTTATTCTTAGCACTTAAGACAAGAATTGCATCCTCAAGTGAACTTACCTCATTTTCTTCATCTCGAAGAATCTTCATCTCCGTGTGTCATGAGACAAACGCCGGAGATGTTCTTGCCCTTCTCCTCCTCACTGTCAGAGTCTATGTCGCTAAGTGGCTCAAAAGCGGCATAGACTTGACTCAGCACTTTCTTGATCATCTCCTTGGAGCGCCTACCCTTGGGCTTGTCATCCTTTGTCTTTTCGGCACTCTTATCCTCCTTCTTGCTCCTCCCGAGCTTGGGGCAGTTGGAGCGGATGTGATCCAAGGCGCCGCACTCAAAACAATGCGTTGGTCCTCCTTTCTTCCTGAACTCTGTTCATAGCTCTGGAAAGTTTGTTAGTAGCAAGAGCCAAGTCCTCCTCCTCGAATTGCTCGAGTTGTTCATCGAACATGGCGTTAATCAAAGCAAGAGCATTTGGAGATGTCAAAGAAGCAACATCTGAAGAAGTCGAAGGAGAAATCAAGGCACTTGACTTAGAATCCATTTTTTGAGAAAGAATATTCATCTCATGAGTTTTGAGTTTTGTATAAAGCGAATCCAAAGTCAAATTTGCCATGTTAACAAATTCTTGAATAGAAGTTACTTTCATCTCCCAAACAGACATATCAAGACCATTTAAAAAGTGGCGAGAAATCTCAGACTGTGGATAATTAGTGTCATAAGAAGAATCAACAGATCTAAGATTGCTCAAGATTTTATTAAACCTACCAAGATAGTCATCCAAAGCTTCAGTAGGTTTCATCTCAAATTTTATATATTCCTTTCTAAAAAGATCTCGACGAAGTTCTTTTATGTTTGTAGTTCCTTGATGAAAGTTTTTCAAAGCGTTCCAAATTTCATTAGCGGTTTGAAGATGAGAAACACGATCAAAATCAGAACGCGAAATTCCATTCAACAAAATGTTTCGAGCTTTGCAATTGTTATTAAACTCAGTTTTCAAAGCATCGTATTAATGGCATCGGGTATGGTGTAGGGAAGTGCAACCTTTTGCCACACATCATAGTCTTGAGCCATGATGTAAGATTGCATCTTACTACACCAATACGCAAAATCGGTGCCATCAAAAACATGCGGTTTTGTTGAAAATTTATCCGACATGATGGAAAAACTTTAGATCAAAGAAAGTCCAAAGCAGAAAAACTTGGCTCTGATACCACTTGTAGGATCGAATGCCCAAAGAAAAGCCAACCAGAGGGGGGGGTGAATGGTTGAGTACCGCAAAAACAAAGTTTTAGCGGAAATAAAACTTTACCTCTGTTTTCTAAAGTCGGTCTGACCGCAGGTGTCACACCGGTCTGACCGTGCTGTTCGATCGGTCTGACCGCCCATAGTCGATCGCCTCAGCCGATTGTCGATGTAGCCGACCCCGATGTGACCGCCGGTCTGACCGCCAATGTACTTGCGGTTTAACCGGGAAGAAGGCGCGGTCTGACCGCCGTAGTATCTACGGTCTGACCGGGTAGGAGATCCGATTTAACCAACAATTTCACCGCCACACCAAAGAAGAAGTAGACACAAAGAACTATCAATAAAATTGATCTTTATTGAAACTCTCTGTGTTTACAAAGTGCATGCAAAGCACTCCTAACAAAATCTCAAACTAAACTCTAACTCGAAACCCTAAAAACTTGAACTTCAAGCAATAGAAGCGATGCGGAGAGGCCACGCCTGCCCTCACTATTTATACACAAAATCCGCAGCCAAGAGCCATGAATCCTACTCATACAAGAAGCCCTAATCCACTAGGAAACCTTCCCGTACAAGAAACAAACTATACATAAACCAACCGTAACAATCTCTGTTTTCCTAAAACCGAAATTCCGCTTTCCATACGCAACAATATCTCCATTGTATGCCATATGGAAACTTTCCAATCATGTGCACTAATCTCTACCCTTCAGCATCCCGCATGATCCCCATCTCGGAAGTTATCTTATCTCCAAGTTGACTCCGACTCGACCACCGGCAACTTTCCTGAGGCGTAAAGAATACCTGCACACAATTAAATAAAGAATACCATATCCGAGCACAAGCTATCCAAACTTAACTCATTGTTAGCATAAACAACAAGACACGTGCATAGGAATACGAAACTTCCATGTATGTATAAGGAAACAAACCGAAACCAAAACCAAAACGAAATCGGCAACCGGCCGGATCGGCTCGCGGCCCGACCACAATGCCCGGTCTCCGACCGCCGAAACACCTCCGGCCGACCAGCAGAACACGCCCGGTCAGACCGGCTGTGGCAGCCGACTAAACACTGTTCATCGTCCGAAAATTCAACTCTTTCAAAATCAAAACACTCAAATCAATACATCCCAAATACCAATTGTTCATCATTAAATAAAGAATCAAACACACTTTGATTTTACATCCTCGCCCCCAAGTCCCTTGTAACTTCCCCCCTTGAGCTATAAAATGGAGGGCAGGACGGGCTGAGGGGGGATCCCAGCATCCGAGTTCATTTCGTTCTCAGCTCTTTTCTTGTTCTTGGCCAGCTTGCTCCAAGCCCAAGAACCAACACTTGTATACCTTGTTCATCACCGACACCAACAAAGAACACTGGACATAGGCTTATTACCATTCGGGAGGGCTGAACCAGTATAAATCTCGTGTCTCTTGATTTTTGGCTCGTCTTAGTGACTCGAGTCGACCACCAGGTATGAGAGGAGGCGCATTCCTGACCACTAACTCACCTCATTGGGCACCCCCCTCGGAGGACTGCCGACCTACCCCTCGACAAGAGCCGTCGGACGTCGAGCCTCACATTGAAGGGTCGTCCTCCGGAGCCGGTGCTGAGGAGCTCGCAACTCAGCGTCGACACTCTAAGGACCTTCTCCAGGACTTGGTTGCCGCACTTGGCGATGCCAAGGCGAGGGCGATGGCATTCGAGGCGGGTAAATCTGAGGTGGAGAGGAAGCTGGTGGCCGCCGAGGCGGCGTGGGATGAAGCACTGGCCGAGATGGCCGTGGACAAGGCTGCACGAGAAGAAGTCTTTCGTGAGTATCATTCTTTATTTCTTTATATTATTGGTTTCGGCCTATGTTCTAACTGACCTCTTTTTGAATAGGCCAACTTGCGGCCATCCACCTGCAGGTCAGCGGGCTACGAGCTCATGTCAAGATGGCCGAGGGGCCGTGGGCGATTTGTGCGGATGGAGCCCGGGTGCTCCTTGACAAGATCCCTTCAGAGCGGCTAGGAGCTTCTCAAAGCCTACGTTCGAGGCGTGGCAAAGACGGCAGCGGCGCACATCCTTGGGGTGGTGCAAAAAATGTACCCACATGCGGAAGTCGAAGCGGTCGCCGAAGGGTGGCCTGCTGGCGTCGCCGAAGACGACGTCGAGGGCATCTACGCCTCCATGGAGCCAACGGTGGAGAAGATCATCGCCTCAATGGACCTATAGATTACGGGGACGTCAGGCCTATGTATGATCATCAATCCATTTATATAAAAAGAAACTTTATTAGTTCCTTTGAATGTCATCTTCAATTCGTGAAATGTACGATATGTGTGTTATATTTTTTTTGGACACCTGACTTTCCGCCATGTGACAGACCACGCAGAGCGACCTTGTCATTCTATGGTACGGATTTGGAGGTCTCCCGGTCAAGCTTGACAAAGCTACCGCTCCGGGTAGTTTGCGCCGAGCGACCTCAGCCATCAACAGATCAAAAACCGGAAGGCTTCCAGTCAAGCTCGAGCACGTCTGTCCCTTGGAGTAGATCATACTGAATGATCTCGGTCGTCAACAGACCAAGTCTGGAGGGCTCCCGATCAAGCTCAAGCAGATCTTCCTCTTCCATAGCGGGTCGGTACGTGAAGATACAACCTTCTATTCACCTCATGACTGACCTCAGATGCCGAGTGGCTTAGGGCCTCAATAGACGGATCCAGAGTGCACCCCAATCTAACCCTGAGTGACTCAGCCATGTACAGGGCGAATAGGAGGACGGGGGAAGATCGACGATCACTCGGTATGTGTATAACTCTCGTGGCCAAATGGCTGAACCCTGCGGAACAGATCCCGGGGGCATTCAGTCGAGCAAGGCCATTTAGTTGTGTACACAGCGAGTGAGCGTGAGGTCAATGACCGACTAATCTCTATTTGTTCGACCCTCGAAGTAGAGCAGCTTGAGCCATTGACAGACCTTTGTCTGAGTGACTATAAGTCAAGCTCCTAGCGTCTTAGTCATTTACACAGGATATAGTCGTTAAGAGCCCCGAGCTCATTCACCTTTGCACTTGGCCAAAACACGATCGGTCCTAAGCTTGGCCAGCCTTGGGTAGGGGACAAGCGCCTATCCCAAGGGACATCAAGTCAAGTTGTCACGTTCAGTCAAAGTGCACAAAGAATGAGACCCCGAGCAGCTTGAGCTCAACCAGTGGACTCCTGTTCTCATGTACCCTCAGCTGACAAGCAGAGGACGCATTGATCAGGGCTCACCGTAAGCATATTTGCGAGAGAAGGGGCCGACGCAACTGGCGATTCTACTTGGGAGGGCATCCGAGCCCCTGAAACATTCGGGGGTCAGGAGAAAAATTACCTACAAAAAGATCAAGGAATAATTGAAATTGCACTATTAAAGGGATTGAGGGCTGGGTACTTAATTGTTCAAGCGTAGAATCCACGCAGGTGCTCGATGTTCCACGAATTTGGCACCTCCTGGCCATCTTTGCGAACCAGCTGTAGGAGCCCAAATGTGTGACAGCAGAAACGTTGAAGGGGCCTTCCCAAGGAGCTGACAGCTTGTTCATGCCGATTGAGGACTGCACCCTACGGAGCACGAGGTCGCCGACTTTGAAGGACCTCCCACGGATGTTCCTATCATGGTAACAACGAAGGGCTTGCTGGTATCGGTCCATCTGGATCACCGAGACCATCCACACTTCCTCTAGGTTGTCGATGTCCTCAGCCCGCGTCTGTTTGGCCATGTCTTCATCGTAGAGGCGAATCCTCGGTGACTCGTTGTTGACCCCCGTTTTTGAGGACGGGAATCATTCTTGTTCATAGTACCATATCCCTGGATCGAGTAGTTTGGTACCCACGAATACAGTTCTGAATTACCAGGTGCAAAGTGCATGAATAGTCTTACATCGAAATTATTACAATAATAGGCCCGAAGGCAATATCCAATACATATAGGACCTACTAGTCCGGATTCAACCAAAATCAGAGTTTAGATGAGATTAGCAAACGGAAAGCAGCGGCATGTCGATTGCCACAGGCAACGACCGGGGACTAAGACCTAGTAGACTCCTTCTCCTCCATCGCCCAGCTGGCAGTAAGCATAGGGTTCCTCCAGTTCTTCGTTTCCTTCATCTGAAGTTTGTGCGTATAGCAAGGGTGAGTACCCAACGTACTCAGCAAGCTGACACGGAATGATACACATGATAGGGTCATTCAAAGGATGGCTAAGGTTCATTTGCACAAAGCCAATTTTCACAAATCATTTCACAAACCTATTGTCTAGCCAAGTCAAGTTTTAGTTCCAGAGTATATTAAAATGGCGACGGTTCTGTCTACCATCCATCATGATTTCCAAGGATGGCTTCCCGCCTCCGGTTCATCATGGTTTTCTGGGGAGTCCACCCCTTCTCACATTTCGAGAAGTTGAGTCCACCAGCACACAAAATCATTATGCAATCCCATTCCCATCATTTTAAAATTTATGAGTCTAGCCACGGGAGAAACTTGTCACACTGCTCATTAACCGCGAGCACAGCTACTCGAATAGATTGATTGACTCACACTGCAGTGGATGTACACTTTACCGTACTCCGCGACTACTCATTGAATGAGCTTTCATTCCTTCATATGAAATGGTCACGGCAAAGCCTTTCGATAACTTCGATTTGGCAGTACCCGCTCCATGAACTTAAATCCTCTTGCACTCTAGTCGTCCTTTCCTAGCAGTGAGAGGAGGTTGGGCGCTCCCGGGGTAAGGGAAAAACTTTCACAACATTCTCATTCATTACTCAACATTTAGGCCGCAGCCTTTTCTCAATAACCAGAACCACCTATTCACTCAAGAACCACTATGCAGGGATACTGCCTCCGCTCGGCTATCTACTCCGCTAGGTCTATACCCATTCGAGAAGTACGGCTGTACTGGCTCGTTCAAGGTTATAAGTCTCATGGCTCGGTCCTTAATTGACCAGGGACGGTACTAGCCTTCCTCGGAATCCTCCCAAATCCATCCATCCGCCATAGTCGAAAACATTGGATTTGTACATTTTGGTTTTTCATCAAAACTAATTTCATCAGAATCAGGGCAATGTGGCGCTCATGTCTCCACAAATGGAATTCCAACTACCTTCCCAAAGATAGTTGCCCAAGCACGAGGCTTCTTTGTAAAATCATGAGTATGCAAGAATCTAGTATAAGCAGGGCTAAGCATTTTACCAAAGTTAGCCTTCGGTCATATCACATCGAAGGTTACAAAGAATAATTCTAATGGTAATCAACATCAAGGCAGGGTATATCAAGTATAGGTGCTCATTTGTGTATAGCATGCAATATGTAATTGAAATCAACATCATTTTGCAAAGTAGGATCAATATGTTCAAAGGAAAGTGTTGACATGCCTTGCTCGCACACTTGTTGGCCGGGGTCTTCAACGTAGTCGGTGCTTGCTCCCTCGGTTGCTATCCGTACGTGCGAAAGATCAATTGAATTCGACCAGAATTCAATAAAATACCGAGAGATCGAAAAGAACCATAAAAATGACTCCAAACATTTGGCCTAAAATTCTATTCGAGTTCAGACGAGAGTTGTTAGCATAAAATCCGAGTTAAAAACGGGTTTGATGTCCTAGGGTTTTCGCAAAATGTCGACCGCATTAAATTAAGAAAATAAATTTAGAAATGCTAATTGAGGGGGGTTTGTGCTCTAGGATTTGGAGGTTCGAGCACTGAAAGAAACATATTTTTAATGGCGGAAAAGAAATAGACAAACTCCGGATTAAATCGACGTGAAACGGAATTTCCGAGAAATCCAATTTCTATTTCTGAATTTGTTCCGAGAAAATACATGAGAAAACAATATATTTTTGTCCAAATATTTTCCCAAATATTTTATAAATACTTTTCCTATTATTCCAAAATTTTTCCCTATTTTTTCCTTTTTTTCCTTTTCCCTTTTTCTTTTATTTTATTTTCTTTTTCTTTCCTTTTCTTTTTCCTCTTTTCCTATTCATTCCTCTACAACCAGCTCGGCCGGCGCCTACTCTCTCTTTCTTCTCGTTGCGGCGGCGGCGCGCAAGGTAGGGGGTGGTGGCTCGGGGCTTACGGCGACGTCGACGGCAAGGGGACGCAGCGGGGCACCGATGCACGACGGTGGTGGCTTGCGGCGACGGCGGCGCTCGGCGGTGATGGCTCTCGGCGGCTTGCGGTGAGGGAACGGCGAGGTGAAATGGCGGCGAGGTGGGGAAAAGAGACGGGCTTCGACCCTCTTTATATGCGCGGCCGAGGGGGAAAACGGGGAGAAGGGGGGACCGGCGCACGGTACGGCGATGGGCACGCGACGCACGGGTGGGCGGGGCTGGCGCGGCGAACGCGGGCGACGTGCGGGGCCGGGCGCGGGGCGTTGGCGTGTGGTGTGAGCGGGACGGGTCGGGTACGACGTCGACGCATGGCGGGCGAGCGGGTGGGACCGGGTATGGCGGCGACGTGCGCGCGCGCGTGGGCGCGGGGCTGGCACGGCGGCTCGGCACGTGGCGGCGAGCGCGCAGCGTGGGCGGGGCCGAGGCGTGGCGTGCGCGGGCGGCCGGGGCGGCGCGCGGCGTGGCGCGGCACATGGCACGGACGGAGGGCGACGCGCGGCGGGCGCGAGGCGGGGCCGGTACGGCGTCGAACACCTTGTGACATATTGAACAATACCATTTCTTATTTTTCCCGATTTTCAATTCTAATTTCCAATTTCTATTTCCTATCACGCTAAAAATTCAAAAAAATAAAAATCTAGTATTCCCAAAATTAATTTAAAAATATATTTTCAAACTTTTCACCCACTTTCATTATTTTAAAAATATATTTCACCTATTTAATTTAATCCTTTTCCTAAATTCCATAAATCACAATTTTAATTCCAATTAATTTTTAGACTTTATATAAATCCTCTAAAATATTTTATTGCCCATTTTATTTTCTAATTAATATTTCACAATCACCAAATAATGTTTTATTTTCCAAATACATATTTTTATGAATCCACGCCCACTTCCTATTTTATTTTTAAAAATTCCCAACTTTAAACTCCGAGATTTCACTCCCTAACGGAAATCCAAATCATTTGGTTTTTCTCAAACACCGAGATAAATCGCTCACATATAAATTTATGCAACCAAGCGGCAAATAAGAAGCGAAAAACTCGATCAAGCAACAACAAGTAGAAAGTTTTTGTAAGTTCTGATTTTTAATTTTCGGTTTTTAAAATCTTCGATTTTCAGGGCGTTACAAACCTACCCCCTAACAATAAATCTCGTCCCCGAGATTTCTTACCGTTCGCAGAATAGGTTCGGGTACTCGGTCTTCAAAAAGTCTTCTTTTCCCAAGTGGCTTCATCTTCAGTGTGGTTGCTCCATTGCACCTTGTACATTCGCCACGTCTTGGTCCTAGTGTTTTTCTCAGCTTCGTCCAAAATCTTTACGGGATGTTCGGGGTATGTGAGGTCTTCGCTGATAAGGACGTCTTTCAAGGGGATTTGTTCTTCCGGTACTCGCAAACATTTCTTTAATTGTGACATGTGAAAGACAGGGTGTACATCGTAAAGATTTTCCGGCAAGTCCAGTTGATAGGCCACTTCGCCTCTCCTGGCGCTTATCGGGAAGGGTCCAACATATCTTGGCGCCAGTTTTCCTTTGACCTTGAACCTCTTCATTCCTCTTAGTGGCAAAACTTTCAAGTACACAAAGTCACCTATTTTGAATTCCAAATCTCTTCGACGAGTGTCCGCATAGCTCTTTTGCCAAGACTGGGCTACCTTAAGCCGATCTCTTATCAGTCAAACTTTCTCTTCGGCTTCTCTAATGATGTCTGGCCCAAATACGGCTCGTTCGCCGGTCTCCGACCACATCAACGGAGTGCGGCATCTTCGTCCAAACAAGGCCTCGTTCGGTGACATCTTCACACTAGCCTGGTAGCTGTTGTTATAGGAGAACTCTGCGTAGGGCAGGCATTTCTCCCAGTCCTTAGTAAAATCCAGCGCACAGGCTCTTAGCATATCCTCCAGGACTTGGTTCGTCCTCTCTGTTTGTCCATCTTTTTGAGGGTGATAAGCAGTATTGAAGGCGAGGTGAGTTCCCAACGCCTCGTGAAACTTATCCCAGAAGTGAGATGTGAATTGAGTGCCACGGTCTGACACAATCCTTGTGGGCACTCCTTGTAGGCACATAATTCTGGACATGTACAGTTCTGCCAATTTGGCGCTGCTATACCGAGTCTTGACCGGGATAAATCGGGCAGTCTTGGTTAGTCTATCCACGATCACCCAAATGGAATCGTATCCGGCAGCAGTTTTGGGTAGTCCCACTATAAAGTCCATGCCTATTTCATCCCATTTCCACTCAGGGATCTTGAGTGGTTGCAGCAATCCTGCCAGTTGCTGATGCTCGGCCTTAACTTATTGGTATACATCACATACGGCCACGTATTCCGCTACGTCTCTTTTCATGTTGGGCCACCAGTATTCCGTTTTCAAATCCTGGTACATTTTGGTGTTGCCCGGGTGTAGCGAGTATGCTCACTCATGGGCTTCCTTCAAGATTAGCTTCCTCAATCCGCCTTTCTTGGGTACGTAAATCCTTTTTCGATACCATAGGGCTCCATTGTCGTCGGCCATGAATTCATTGGCTAGTCCTTCAGCCATGCGCTCCTTGATTAGCCAGACTTCCTCACAATCCTTCTGGGCTCCCTTGATCTGGCTTCGTAGGAGAGGTTGTATCTCCAGCGAACTCAGTTGTCCATGAGGAATCAACTGCAGGTTAAGCCGAGCTATCTCTTCTTGAAGCTCGTTGGCCATATATTTCATCCTTAGTTGGTTGCACTAGGCTTTGCGACTCAAAGCGTCAGCTACAACATTGGCCTTGGCAGGGTGGTAATGGATTCCTAGGACATAATCCTTGATCAGTTCCAGCCATCTTCTCTGGCGTAGGTTAAGATCTGTCTGGGTAAAGAAATACTTCATGCTCTTGTGGTCCGTGTATATGTCACAGTGATTTCCGATCAGGTAGTGCCTCCAGATCTTCAAGGCATGCACTACTACGGCCAATTCTAAGTCATGGGTGGGATAGTTCTCCTCATGAGGTCACAGTTGTCTTGAGGCATGAGCCACAACCTTTCCTTCTTGCATCAACGCGCCTCCTAGTCCTTGTCGAGACGCATCATAGTATATACGAAGTCTTTCCGGTTGTCCGGTAGGACTAAGATCGGGGCGGTGGTTAACTTTTCTTTGAGCTGGTCAAATGCCTGTTGACACTGCTCAGTCCATGCATACTTCCTTTCCTTCTTCAATAGTTGGGTCAGGGGTCGGTCTATCTTAGGAAATCCTTCTATAAACCATCGGTAATATCCAGCCAATCCCAAGAAACTTCTAACCTCTGTTACTGACTGGGGTGCTTTCCATTTGGTAACAGCTTCGACCTTGGCGGGGTCTACTGCTACGCCTCCTGCTGAGATCACATGTCCAAAAAAAGCTACTTCCTTAAGCCAAAATTCACACTTGCTAAATTTGGCATATAGCTGATGCTCTCGCAGCTTCTCTAGTACCAAGAGCAGATGTTCTGCGTGTTCTTAATCATCCTTGGAGTAGATGAGGATATCATCAATGAACACTACCACGAACTTGTCTAGATATTCCATAAATACTTTGTTCATGAGGTTCATAAAGTAAGCCGGGGCATTGGTTAGTCCGCAGGACATTACTGTGAACTTGTACAAGCCGTAGCGTGTAGAGAACGCAGTCTTGGGTATATCCTCAGTCCGATTTTTTAGCTGATGGTATCTAGATCGAAGATCGATCTTTGAGAACACTCAGGCTCCATTGAGTCGGTCGAATAGGTCGTCGATTCGAGGTAACAGGTACTTGTTCTTAATGGTAACCTCATTCAATGACTAATAGTCTATGCACATAATCATGCTTCCGTCCTTTTCTTAACAAACAATACCGGGGCTCCCCACGGTGAAGAACTAGGGCGTACGAAGCCTTTCTCTTGCAGTTCCCTTATCTGCTTCTTAAGTTCCTCCAATTCGTTCACCGGCATCCGGTAGGGTCTCTTAGCTATGGGGGCGGTACCAGGCATGAGGTCAATAATGAACTCTATGTCTCGGTCTGGGGGCATTCCCTGTAGTTCCTCAGGAAATACATCCGGGTAGTCCTGGATTATTGGCATTCCAACTATGGGTAACATGGTGAATATTCCCGTAGCTCGGTCACAGAGCATAGGGTCTTGATCCATGGCTACTGTCATCGGTGATCCCCATGGGGTAGATAGGGTAACTTCTCTTCGTCCACAGTCTAGTACCCCTTGGTTCCTGGTTAACAAATCCATTCCTAGTATGACGTCCAAGGTTTGGGGCGGCAAAACCATCAGGTTGGACAGGAATACCACGTCCTTGATCCGAATGGGCACATTGATGCACGCATGGGGTATGGTCACATCTCCCCCGGGTGAGTGTACTACCATGGGTCTCTTAAGGTCTACTCGGTGCAAATTGTGCTCTTTGCTTATTCTCGATGTTATAAATGAATGCGAAGCTCCAGAATCAAACAAAACTTTAACTGGTACGGAATGGATAGAAAACAAACCCGTTAGCATGCTTTGGTCCTCCTGAGCTTCCTCAGCACGCACATGGTTGACTTGACCACGGCGGAATCCGGTTGCAGCTTCCTTTGTTTGGGGCGTTCTGAACAAACTGCGTCCAGGTGCCGAAGCAGGGGTTCCTCGTACTGCAATGGCATTGGCTCCGGTGCGGTTGGGGGTGTTGCGCGGCTTAGGGCAGCTGTTGGCGTAATGCCCAAACTATTCGCAATTGAAGCAGTTGACATTCCTGGCTCCTGGGGCTGCCAAGGTAGGTGCCGGAGTGCGAGATGGTGTGGCAGGTGGCCTGCTGATGTTGCCGGGTGCGGCAGGGCGATTGGTTGCTACAACGGCTGGCTTCCAACCTGACGGGGTCGCACCTTTAGGTCGCTGGGGTGTTCCTTGAATTGAGCGGGCCATTCCTAGCCTTCTCTTTCGGTTGTTTTCAACCGTCCTTTGGTCATGCTCAAGCCTTACGACCTTGTTGATGAGGCTCTGAAAGCTGGCGTGGTCCTGACCGATCATCGGTCCTCTTAACTTGTCGTTCAGTCCTTCGATAAACTTGTCCATCTTTTCTTCCTCGTCTACCAGGTCGCTTGTGGCGTAACGTGCAAGCTGCGTGAACTTGTTAAGGTACTCTTGTACCGTGGTGTTGCCTTGGCGCAGCCTACGGAACTCATTCTTCTTCATCCTCATAACTGCAACAGGTACAAAGTTTTCATGGAAGGCAGCCGTGAACTCTTCCCAAGTGGGTTCACCGGCATCTTCGGCCCATGTTTCCTTGTAGGTGTCCCACCAGTCACTTGCGAGTCCTGAAGGGTTACGCGGAGGCTACGCTAGCCAAAAACAAAAACTTTAACCGCGCAAACCAGGAACACTTGCAAGTAAGGGCCGATAGATCGTTACCGATTGGAGTAGAGTGCAGCGGAATAGCCAATCAGGGCAATCCGATCCGGAACAGTGTAGCCGATTCCCGGAGACAGCCGATTCGAGTCGTCCGGCCGCGTTCTCACGCCTCGCTCCGATGCGCCCGACCGTAGCCGATTCCACCACTGGCCGATCGCTCCGATGCAGTGCCCGATCCGGCCGATCAACGGCGCGCAACGTAGCAAGCGCCTCTACCGGTATCCACACGTCCGGGGACGTAATGCCGTACACCCGTGTGCTAGCACGCGATGCAAGGCTAGGGTTTGGCTCGAAAGTGGGGAGGGTTTCCGTGGAGATTGATCTCGGCGACTTCTGTTGCACGCGATGCAATTGACGTGCAGCAACTCTCCACCCCTCCCTCCTTTATATAGAGTTGGCCGACTGGGACTAGTGGCCGATTAGGACTCTATTTTGAATCGGATCTCATCTGTATCTCATAGAGTTGGCCGCCCACACGTCGTAAGCCCATAGGACTCTATCCGATCAGATCCCTATCCGATCGAGACGTATCCGAGTCCAACTCGAATGCCTGTTCTTATCCCCTTAAGCGTGCGACCCTGTAGGTTCAGGTATACTCGGTTTCGGCTATAGTCTAACTTAGCCGATCGTCGGCTCGAGTCTAACTCAGCCGACACACAACACGGCGCCTAGCAGCACATATTGACACCATAGTATACAAGAATAATATCGGCTCAACCCGTAATGTGTACACAAATCCCTTTGCCTCACGATACCGGTTAAGCTATAGGCAAGATGTGTGCCATCCCTTCAATAGCTTAACCATTCACTCGAACCGTATTGGATTATCTGTCGTTGATTGACTCCTCAATCAACTTAGCATGGCCATGCATTTCCATAATCCATTACCTCGAGGGGCCCAGAGATATCTCTCCAAAGGAGGGGCAAATTCCATCTTGATCACTCACATCCCACTCCATGTGTCATAGCAAACCCGAAAACTAACTTTATAACTACCCAGTTACTGAATAGCGTTTGGTAGTCCCAAAGTAGGCTACTACACATGTTGGAATCCATGGTGATCTCAGGTCTAAGGACTTTGTACCAACACTACCTGAGACCAACTAATGGCACATTAATTCCTGTAGTGTCTCATGGTGGGTCTATCCAACAATGTGTTCTCCAACACATGTGTCCATGTTTATTGATTTGGTATCTCCATACCCATGATCTATGAGACATGATCATCAATCAATAAACATGCCGATCTTAGAATCATATTTGTTCCAAGAATATGACATATGATCAGGGATCGTTCAGAAATAGATTCATACATAAAGAGTCTCATAAATAAGTGACATACTTATTGATCAATACAAGATCTCTATTTCATGGAACTGAATAACACTTTATTCATTTATACATAAACATTGACGTGATATCCAACATCTCCATGTTGCCTCTAGGGCATATCACTAACATCCTAGTGGATTAGGGCTTCTTGTATGAGTAGGATTCATGGCTCTTGGCTGCGGATTTTGTGTATAAATAGTGAGGGGAGGCGTGGCCTCTCCGCATCGCTTCTATTGCTTGAAGTTCAAGTTTTTAGGGTTTCGAGTTAGAGTTTAGCTTGAGATTTTGTTAGGAGTGCTTTGCATGCACTTTGTAAACACAAAGAGTTTCAATAAAGATCAATTTTCTTGATAGTTCTTTGTGTCTACTTCTTCTTCGGTGTGGCGGCAAAATTGTTGGTTAAATCGGATCTGCTACCCGGTCAGACCGTAGATACTACGGCGGTCAGACCGCGCCTTCTTCCCGGTTAGACCGCAAGTACATTGGCGGTCAGACCGGCGGTCACATCGGGGTCGGCTACATTGACAATCGGCTGAGGCGATCGACTACGGGCGGTCAGACCGAAGGTCATCACGCGGTCAGACCGGTCGAACAGCACGATCAGACCGGTGTGACACCTGCGGTCAGACCGACTTTAGAAAACAGAGGTAAAGTTTTATTTCCGCTAAAACTTTGTTTTTGGGGTACTCAACCATTCACCCCCCCTCTGGTTGGCTTTTCTTTGGGCATTCGATCCTACAAAGGAAAGCTAAGACTAGAGATCTAAAAAGGTGAACAACATCTGAAAAAGGTACATGGAGATGTCCTTTGTGCTATGTGCGCCGTGGGTGTCTTGTACCTTATCCTGCCTTGTGGCCCCTCCTCTGCAGGTTCCACCTGCGCTGTGCTATCGGGTGACACCATGTTTATTGATTTGGTATCTCCATACCCATGATCTATGAGACATGATCATCAATCAATAAACATGCCGATCTTAGAATCATATTTGTTCCAACAATATGACATATGATCAGGGATCATTTAGAAATAGATTCATACGTATAGAGTCTCATAAATAAGTCACGTACTTATTGATCAATACAAGATGTCTATTTCATGGAACTGAATAACACTTTATTCATTTATACATAAACATTGACGTGATATCCAACATCTCCATGTTGCCTCTAGGGCATATCACTAACAAGTCCTTCCAGCTGATTGGTGGCGAAGACGACTCTGTCAGTTTCCCGTACTCGGATGAGAGTCAGCTTCTTTTCTATTACCCTCAGCCAATCTTCAGCGTCCATGGGTTCATCTGCCGAGGAGAATGTCAGCGGTTTTTCCCTCATAAATTCGCCGAGGTTTGATCCTCCGTGCTGTCCTTGGTTGTTGGCGATAGCTTGCAGCAATTGGGTCTGCAAAGCCATGACTTCTGCTAGGGTGGAGGGGTTAGGCTCTGGCGGGTTCTCAAGAGCTGTTGGGGCTCTGCGACGATACGCCATCTGAACAACGGGGATAAGGTAAGTGACTCGCTTTGCTAACGTCGCGATAGTAAGGAATTTTCTTTGAGTTGTTTGAAGTGATCATTCAAAGCAAGCTTGGTGGAATAAACTTATTTATGACATAACATTGAACTTCATTATCAGTTCATAAATGTTACATCAGGGGGATACATGGGACATGTATAGTCCATACAACACAATACAACATTACTGACATCGTTCTACGGTCTCATACATAAAAGGGTGGGGGCATGGTCATTGCTATCTTAACTCCATCCAAAGCAAGACCAGGGCTGCTGCTGGTATCCGACTAGTCATCCAGCCATCCGCATGATCCAGGTGCTGGCAGGGGGTGATCCTTGTGGACTACTTATGTTGCAGGTCATGCAGTCGTCTTGAGACTGAGGGCTTGGGCAGTGGGCAACTTTTGGCCTCATGTCCTATTCTGCCACAGTTGAAGCAACATCGGTCTTCTTTTGCTGGTCTCGGGAGAGGGCATTTATTGAAAAAGTGTCCCAGCTTATGGTAGTTGAAGCAGATCATATCCGATTTGTTACGGGGTGCACTCTTCTGGGTATGCAACATTTGTTTGTCATGACTATTGGCCTTTACTGGAGTTGGGGTTGTCTCAAGATCCAGAACATCTCCTTTATTAGTGGTACCTTCCAAAGGTTGATTTGCGGATTGTAAGAATACCCTTTGATCCTTCCTCAGCTGGTCAAACATTTTCATCAGTTGACAGTACTTAGGTACATGATCTGTCCCTTCACACATGAAGCACGTCACGCCTCTCATGGGGAATTCTTCTGGCATGTGGGTGTCCTCACCGCAACTACAAAGGTAGTTGCACATTCTTGCATAGTGCCCAACTTCTCCACATCGAGTACATGCCATGGGTTTCAGCTCTCCTTCGCTATCACTTTCCATGTCTTCTTCTTCATCATCCTCAGAGGACGTTTCTTTTGGTATATCGTCTTCTGGTTTGGGCGGTCCATAAAGCTGGAGATGTCGGGTTAACTGACGCGCACCACGGAAGGTGTTATTCCCTAGGTGTCGGGGAATTCTTGCGGCATCCTCGGGTGTAAACATCGTGCCTGTGACGATCATTTTGCGATCACAACTTATATCCCAGTCTAGCGATTTTCTCTTGTTGTGCCCAGCTTCCTTTCTTGGGTCAGGATTCGGGTATACCCATCCCTTATTCCATTACCGATCATGGTCTGCCATCTGTTTTTGAAGGTAGCTTAGGGTTAGAGAGGGATAATATCAAAACAATTTGAGCAAAGGAGATGGGGATAAGAGTATGAGGGAAAACATATTTGTTTTGTGAAAATAGTTTGTATTTGCAAAAATAATCCTATGTAGGGATATTTCCCTTTAACCAGCTATTCAGGGGTAGGGCGCGAGTTGGTCTTTTCCTGCAGTCGCACTGCTCTGATACCAGCTCTATCGACCCTTGTTTTTGAGGATGGGAATCATTCGTGTTCATAGTACCATATCCTTGGATCGAGTAGTTTGGTACCCACGAATACAGTTCTGAATTATCAGGTGCAAAGTGCACAAAAAGTCCTACATCGAAATTATTACAATAATAGGCCCGAAGGCAATATCCAATACATATAGGACCTACTGGTCCGGATTCAACCAAAATAAGAGTTTAGATGAGATTAGCAGACGGAAAGCAGCGGCATGTCGATTGCCACAGGCAACGACCAGGGACTAAGACCTAGTAGACGCCTTCTCCTCCATCGCCCATCTGGCAGTAAGCATAGGGGTCCTCCAGTTCTTCGTTTCCTTCATCTGAAGTTTGTGCGTGTAGCAAGGCTGAGTACCCAACGTACTCAGCAAGCCGACACGGAACGATGCACATGATAGGGTCATTCAAAGGATGGCTATGGTTCATTTGCACAAAGCCAATTTTCACAAATCATTTCACAAACCTATTGTCTAGACAAGTCAAGTTTTAGTTCCAGAGTATATTAAAATGACGACGATTCTGTCTACCATCCATCATGATTTCCAAGGATGGCTTCCCGCCTCCGGTTCGTCATGGTTTTCTAGGGAGTCCACCCCTTCTCGCATTTCCAGAAGTTGAGTCCACCAGCACACAAAATCATTATGCAATCCCATTCCCATCATTTTAAAATTTATGAGTCTAGCCACGGGAGAAACTTGTCACGCTGCTCATTAACCGCGAGCACAACTATTCGAATCGATTGATTAACTCACACTGCAGTGGATGTACACTTTACCCGTACTCCGCGACTACTCATTGAATGAGCTTTCATTCCTTCATATGGAATGGTCACGGCAAAGCCTTTCGATAACTTAGGCCGCAACCTTTTCTCAATAACCAGAACCACCTCTTCACTCAAGAACCACTATGCAGGTATACTGCCTCTGCTCGCCTATCTACTCTGCTAGGTCTATACCCATTCGAGAAGTACGGCTGTACTGGCTCGTTCCAGGTTATAAGTCTCATGGCTCGGTCCTTAATTGACCAGGGACGGTACTAACCTATAACATCCTGAAAATCAAAGAAACCGAAATCGGAACGTAAAAATCGAAACTTTCAAAAACCTTCGCTTGTTGCTTCTTTCTCAGGTTTGTTGCTTCTTATTTGTCAGCTCAGTTGCATAAATTTAGACGTGATCAATTTCCTTTCGGTGTTTTGGATAATTTGGAGTTGTCGAAACGAAAGACGCGAAAGTCCGTATCCGGGATTTTTTTAAAAAGAAAGAAATCGGAAAGCACGGATTTATGAAAACGCGTTTTGGGAAATATAAAATAAAAATTATGGTTGGGAGAAGATAAATTGGGACACAAAATAAATAATAAAAATTCTCGGAGTCGTTCTCGAAATCCGGAAAATTTTGGAAAAATAAAGGGAGGATATTGAAATTTGAAAAGAGAGATTTTAAATAAATAAATATGAAAAATATTATGGGAAAATAAAAGTGGAGAAAAATTGAAAATATTGTGTTAAAAATTATTTTTGAGTTTTATGAATTTATTTTGGAATTTTTAGAAGAAAGAAAAATAGAAATGGAAAACTAAAATGGAAAATTAAAATGGAAAATCGGGAAAATCGGAAATTGCACTCTTCATGGCGCGCCAAGTGTTCGACGCCGTACGCGCCGTACAGGCCCGCCGCGCGCCGCCACGCGCCACGCCGCGCGCGCGCGCACGGTCCCTACCCCGCGCGCGCCACGTGCCGCGCGGGCACGCGCGCCACGCCCGCGCGGACCCGCGCGCCGCGCGCTGCGCGCTGCGCGCCCGCGCCCGCCGCCACGCGGCCGTGCCGCGCCGGACCCCACGCGCGCGTTGCGTCGCGCACCCGCCCGTCCCCGAGCATCGCCGCGTGTCTCCACCCCGCGCTCGCACCGAGCCGGCCCCTCCCCTCTCCACCCCGTGCCCGCGCCGAGCCCCTCGGCCGCGCCTATAAAAGGGGCGGCGCCTGCCCTTTTTGCCGCACCACCGCCGCTCCTCTCTCCGTTCCCGCGCGCCGCGAGAGCCGCCGCCGCAACCAAGCGCCGCCGTGCGCAAAGCCTTCCCTCGTGCCCCATTGCTCCTCCCGAGGCCGCCGTCGCGGTAAGCCCCCTGCTCCGCCCTTTTGTCGCCGCCGCCTCTGTTCGTCCGGACCCGGCCGAACAGGTTGCGCCAATGAATAGTGCGGCAGAGAAAAAAAAAAAAAAAAAAAAAAAGAAAAATAAGGGAAAAATTAGTAAAAATTCTAGAAAATTTGGAAAAATATTTTGGGAAGACTTGAGTAAAATTTTGGGCAAAAATAAATTATTTTCTTGTATGTTTTCTCGGTGCAAAGTCGAAAATCGAAAATCGAAATCGAAATCGAAATCGAAATCGGATGATTTGGGTGGATTCCGGAACAGGCAAGTGCCGACCCTGGTCAATTAAGGACCGAGCCATGAGATAGCCGGAAACGAGCCGGTACAACCGTACTTCTCGAATGGGTATAGACCTAGCCGACTAGATAGCCGAGCGGAGGCAATATCCTTGCATAGATGGTTCTCTATGATGTGGTTTATGTGATGGGAATGGGGCTGTGGCCTTTGCTGTGAATGGTGGAATTAAATCGACATTAATTGAACTTAAAGATTGAGGAAGTTTTCCCTTACCCCGGGTGCGCCAGAACTCCTCTCACTGCTAGAAAAGGACGGCTAGAGTGCATGAGGGCTTAAGTTCATGGGGCGGGTACTGCCAAAGTGAGGTTATCGAAAGGCTTTGCCGTGACCGTCTCATGTGTTGAGACGTAGGCTCATTTGTTGGGCTGTCGCGGAGTACGGGTAAAGTGTACATCCACTGCAGTGTGAGTGAATCAATCTATTCGAATAGCCGTTCTCGCGGATATCGAGCATCGTGACAAGACTTTCGCTTGGCTAGACTTTAAACTTAAAACTGCTGGGATGGGTGTGCATGATGATTTCATTCCGGTGGATCAACTTCTCGAGATGCGAGAAGGGGTGGATTCCCGAAAATCATGACGAATCGGAGGCGGGAAGCCATCCTTGGAATCACGATGGATGGTAGACGAACCGTCGCCGGATTAATGAACTATGAAACTAAAACTTGATTTGGCTAGTTGATAGGCTTGTGAAAAGGATTGTGAAAATTGGCTTTATGCAAAAGAACTCCAGCCATTCCTTGAATAACCCTATCATCCGCATTAATTCCGTGTTGGCTTGCCGAGTACGGTTGGTACTCACCCTTGCTATACGCACAAACCTTCAGTGATGGAATTGAAGAGCCGGAGGATCCCTACGCTTACTACCGGGAGGGTGCGATGGCGCTTACTAGGTCTTAGCTCCGGTCGTTGCTCGTGGCAAATGACATGCCGCCGCCTCTATTCCGCTGCCGTATCTAATTTCGCTTTTGTGTTGTACTCGGACCATGAGGTCCCGTGTGTTGAACATTGCCTTCGGGCCTCTTGATGTAATAATGTTGTTGTAAGACTATTCGTGCATGTGCACTTGATTATCCAGTACTGTATTCGTGGGTACCAACTACTCGATCCAGGGAAAATGGTGCTAAGAAACACGAAAGATTCCCGTCCCAAAAACGGGGGTCCACGGAGCTGGTATCAGAGCCATGCGACCGTAGGATAAGACCAAATGGCGCCCTACCCCTGATTAGTTGGCTAAAGGGAAGTATCCCTACGTAGGATCATTTCCAAACTATTATTTCTGAAAATACCAATATATCTTTTCTACATCTGTATTTCCTTTTCTTTACCAAATAGTTATAATGATAACTCTCTCCCTCTAACCCTAAGTTGCCTTCAAAAGCAGATGTCGAACCATGACGGAGCCTGGGAGATCACCATCCCACGAGACGAGGGGTTTGTGGCACAGCTTCAGTCCCTGCTGTGGTGTTTAAGATAACCGGAACCACCCACCTACCAAATCAAAAGGCATGGCTCCGAAGGATATCCAGCGTGGGAGGCGGCCGTTTCCGTGGAAGCCCGCATGGGAAGTGAAACATCTTTCGCTTTCACACCCGCTATCACCGGGATTTAGCGGAAGCAGCCATCCAAGATGCGGCCCGCGAAGCATTTCTTCGCCTTAATGCGATACATCGTGCGGAACTTACAGTGACAGAGTTCGTGCACCATCCCTATCGCGAGGAAGGAAACCCAGTTTGCACCGTGGAGGCCACCCCCTGCTGCTACAACCCGATGGTCACACGTCTATCACGTTGGGCGGAGACGGCAGATGACTACTACGAAGAGGCCTTGCTTGAGATCAACGACCAGCAGACACGCCTCAATGATCTGGTCGAGAGCCACCAGGGCTGTGGGGATCAGATCAACATACTGCAGACCCAGCTGCAAGCGAACGGTGCCCAATATGAGCAACTCTCGGACCGCTACATGGCCCGTGGGGAAGCCCTGGTAGAGCTGGAGGAGCAGCTCAGGAAGAGCAAGCAGCAAGTCGACTAGCTGGAGGAGCAGCTGCGCACCCGCCCTGTCCATGCTGCAGGTACTTCCACCGAGATTGTACCAACACCTCCTGCTCCTGTGCCCGACCACTACTACCTTATGACTCCAGCATGCTTGGATACCTTTCAAGCTATGATGGAGCAAGCTTTTATGTTGAGCATAGAGCCTGCGCCGTACCTGATAGACCCCACTGCTGCCACGTCCATGGGACCCACCTCGAGCTCCGTAGCAGTGCCATCCGAGCCTGGATCGGGAGAGGAGCACCCCATCCAGATCCACACCGACTCAGAGTCTGAGGCGGAACCTATGGAGGTCAAATGGGACTCCAGCGACACCGATCCAATGGAGGAGGAAGCTCCCCCTCGTCGGCTGACTCACACTGGAGGCCCCCTCACCCGCCAGACCGCTCGCAAGAGTACGTGGCCACCGAGCAGGAAGATTCGACATGACTCCGAGGCCACCACCTCCAAGCCATGGGGACTCCGATTTGCTTCAGCAGCGGACCACCCACTTCCCGCACCTGGCTCTTGCGGATGGTTGGACGACTAGGCGGGAGGACCACCCCAGCTTGATCTCGCTCTGGACGGCTCGGCAGCAAGGACCACACTCTATTCCCCCTTAACTAGTTAATGCAGTAAGACGATGTAGTTGTTGTTATCATGGCATGAAGGACTGTGCATGTACAGTCCGTGTACCCCTTTGATGTAATATGATGGACCTAAGTATCGCTTTGTGGTATCCTAATTAATGAGCTTATTATTATTTTACCATGCGTGTTGATTGAAGATCATTTAAAAACAACTTGAAGAAAAATCCCCTAGGAACCATGACCTTAACAGGTCCGATCTCTTAATTCATCTATCTTCTTCAAATGGCGCATCGCCGCAGGGCCGCAGCAACCAACGAGAACCCGCCGGAGCCCAACCCCTCCGCTCTGGCGGAGGTTATGGCTTTACAAACCCAACTGATCCAAGCGATTGCCAACAACCAGGGGAGTCGAGGAGGATCAAGTTTAGGAGAGTTCATGCGAGCTAAGCCACCAACCTTCTCCATGGCCGAAGAACCCATGGATGCTGAGGACTGGTTGAGGGTGATCGAGAAAAAGCTAACTCTCGTCCGAGTTCGAGAAACGGATAAAGTTGTCTTCGCCACTAACCAGCTAGAGGGTCCCGCAAGTGACTGGTGGGACACCTACAAGGAAACGCGAGCTGAAGATGCCGGAGAACCGACATGGGAAGAATTCACGCTGCGTTCCGTGAGAATTTCGTGCCAGCTGCAGGCTTATGAGGATGAAGAAAATGAGTTCCGCAGGTGCGTCAAGGAAACACCTCAGTACAAGAGTACCTGAACATGTTTACCCAGCTTGCCCGTTACGCCACAAGTGACCTGACAGACAAGGAGGAGAAGATGGATAAATTCATCGAGGGACTAAATGATGAGCTGAGAGGACCGATGATCGGACAAGACCACACCAGCTTCCAAAGCCTCATCAAAAAGGTCGTACGACTTGAACATGACCAAAAGATGGTAGAAAATAACCGCAAAAGGAGGCTCGCTATGGCTCCGCCCATTTCGTGGAGCGCCAAAACGTCCCAAGGGAGCCACCCCGTCCGGATGGAAGCCAAACGTTCCGGCAGCCGGTCGTTCCCCGCTCCCGACCATGTCAGCAGGCCAGCTACACCTCAGTTCCGTACACCAACGCCAACCCTAGCCGCTCCAGGAAGAAGGAATGTGAGCTGCTTCAATTGTGGAGAATTCGGGCACTACTCCAACAGCTGCCCCAAACGACACAACACTCCTGTGCGCACCGGCGCCAATGCAACACCCGTCCGAGGAACCCCCACCCCTGCTGCAGGACGCGGTCTGTTCAGGACCCCGCTACCCAACGAGGCTGCCACCGGGTTTCGACGTGGCCAGGTGAATCATGTGCGGGAAGAAGCTCGGGAGGACCAGAGCGTGCACGATGGGTATGTTCTCTATCAACTCTACCCCGCTTAAAGTTTTATTCGATTCGGAGCCTCTCTTTCATTCATATCTTCCCAAGTAAGCAAACAACACCACCTACACCAAGTAGCACTTAAGAGGCCTATGTTGGTACACTCACCTAGGGGAGACATAACCGTACCCCATGCTTGCATCAATGCGCCCATACGGATTAGAGATGTGGTGTTTCTTTCAAACCTTATGGTGCTAGCACCCCAAACCATTGATGTCATACTCGGGATGGATTGGTTGACCAAGAATAATGGAATCATAGACTGCATCGAAGGGAAGTCACGGTATCCACCCCATGGGGATCACCGATGAGCATAACTATGGATCAAAACCCGAAGCTATGCGAGCAAGCTACGGGAGTATTCACCATGCTACCTCTAAGCGGAATGCCGTAGTACAAGAATACCCGGACGTATTTCCCGAGGAATTGCCAATGCCCCGGATCGCGACATAGAGTTTATCATCGACCTAATGCCCGGAATCGCCCCCATATCCAAGAGACCTTATCGAATGCCGGCCAACGAGTTAGAAGAACTCAAGAAGCAAATCCGAGAACTACAAGAGAAGGGATTTGTACGCCCCAGTTCTTCTCCCTGGGGAGCCCCAGTACTTTTCGTCAAGAACAAGGATGGGAGTATGAGGATGTGTGTGGACTACCGATCGTTGAATGAAGTGACTATCAAAAAAAGTACCCACTACCTCGAATCGATGACCTATTCGATCAACTTAAGGGTGCGCAAGTGTTCTCAAAGATTGATCTTCGGTCGGGATATCATCGCTTGAAGATTAGAGCTGGAGATATTCCTAAGACGGCGTTCTCTACACGTTACGGTTTATACGAATTCACGATAATGTCCTTTGGATTGACCAATGCCCCGGCATATTTCATGAACCTGATGAGCAAGGTATTCATGGAATACCAGGATAAATTCATAGTGGTATTTATCGACGATATACTTATCTACTCCAAGAACGATGAGGAACATGCGGAGCATCTACGGCTGGTACTGGAAAAACTACGAGAGCACCAGCTGTATGCAAAGTTCAGCAAATGCGAGTTTTGGCTCAAGGAAGTCGCTTTTCTTGGCCACGTGGTTTCAGCCGGAGGAGTAGCGGTAGACCCCGCCAAGGTCGAAGCTGTCACGGAATGGAAGGCACCCAAGTTAGTGACGGAAGTTCGGAGTTTCTTGGGCTTGGCCGGGTATTATCGACGGTTCATCGAAGGGTTTTCCACCGTAGCCCATCCTATGACTCAGCTTCTGAAGAAGGAAAAGAAGTTTGAATGGAACGAGAAGTGTCAGGAAGCCTTCGACCAACTAAAAGAAAAGTTAACCACCGCCCCAATCTTAACTTTACCTGACAACCGGAAGGATTTCGTGATGTACTGTGATGCGTCTCGGCAAGGACTAGGAGGTGTGTTAATGCAGGAAGGAAAGGTCGTGGCGTATGCCTCGCGACAGTTACGACCCCACGAGGAGAATTATCCCACACACGACCTGGAACTAGCCGCGGTTGTTCACGCATTGAAGATCTGGAGGCACTATCTGATCGGGAACCACTGTGATGTGTATATCGATCACAAGAGCTAGAAATATTTCTTTACTCAGCCTGATCTCAACCTACGACAGAGGCGATGGTTGGAGTTGATCAAAGATTACGATCTAGGAATCCATTACCATCCCGGCAAGGCAAATGTAGTGGCCGATGCGCTAAGCCGCAAAGCCCAATGTAACCACATGGGATTGGGAGGTTTGGCCGATGAGCTCCAAAAAGAAATGGCTCGACTTAATCTGCACCCGATTCCTCCCGGAGAAGTGAACTCACGAAATCCAACCCCTTCGAGGACTCAAATAGAAGAAGCCCAAAAGGGAATGAGGAAACCGGAAATCAAGGAACGCATGGCGCCGGGCGCGCTAAGGAATTTTCGTAGACGACAAGGGAATCCGTGGTACAAGAAAAGAATCTGTGTGCCTGAACGAGGTGGTTTGAGAGGGTTGATCTTAAAAGAAGCTCACGAATCGGCATATTCGTTACATCTCGGAAGCACGAAAATGTACAAGGATTTGAAGGGAGAATACTGGTGGCCCAATATGAAGAGAGATGTAGCCGAATACGTAGCCGTGTGCGATGTGTGCCAAAGGGTGAAAGCTGAGCATCAACGACCAGCGAGCTTGCTGCAGCCGCTCAAGACTCCCGAATGGAAATGGGACGAGATAGGCATGGATTTCATAGTGGGACTACCCAAAACTGCGACTGGTTACGATTCCATTTGGGTAATAGTAGATCGGCTCACCAAGACCGCCAAATTTATTCCCGTAAAAACTAACTACAACAGTGCCAAGCTAGCGGAACTATACATGAGTAGGATTGTATGCCTCCACGGTGTACCGAAGAGGATTATATCGGATCGTGGTACCCAATTCACGTCTCATTTTTGGAGCAAAGTCCACGAGGCACTCGGAAGTCACCTCGCCTTCAGTACCGCTTACCACCCACAGACTGACGGACAGACTGAAAGGACGAATCAAGTACTAGAAGATATGCTGAGAGCCTGTGCGTTGGATTTCACCAAGGATTGGGAGAAATGTTTGTCGTACGCCGAGTTCTCCTACAACAATAGCTATCAAGCCAGTCTGAAGATGTCACCAAACGAAGCTCTATTTGGTCGCCGATGCCGAACACCATTAATGTGGTCAGGAACCAGCGAACGAACCGTATTCGGGCTAGACATAATCAAAGAAGCCGAGGAAAAGGTTTGCCTAATCCGGGACCGATTACAAGCTGCTCAGTCACGACAAAAGAGCTACGCGGACACCGCCGAAGAGAATTAGAATTTAAAGAAGGTAACTACGTGTATTTGAAGGTCTCACCACTACGGGGAACTCAGAGGTTCAAGGTCAAAGGGAAACTCGCACCAAGATACGTGGGCCCATTCTTGATAAACGCTAGGAGAGGAGAAGTGGCCTACCAGTTGGGAGCTGCCCGAGAACCTCTCCGATGTCCACCCAGATTCCACGTGTCGCAGTTGAAGAAATGTTTGCGGGTGCCAGAAGAGCAAGCTCCTTTAGAAACCATCCATGTCCACAATGATCTTACCTACCCGGAGCATCATATCAAGATATTGGACGAGGCAGAAAAGAAGACACGGACCAAGTCGTGGCGCATGTACAAAGTACAATGGAGCAATCACACGGAAGAAGAGGCTACCCGGGAGAGCGAGGAGTTCCCGAAGACGGAATACCCACACCTACTCAGCAAACGGTAAGAAATCTCGGGACGAGATTTATTGTTAGGGGGGTAGGTTTGTAACATCCAGAAAATCGAAGAAACCGAAATCGGAACGTAAAATCGGAACTTTCAAAAACCTTCGCTTGTTGCTTCTTTCTCGGGTTTGTTGCTTCTTATTTGTCACCTCAGTTGCATAAATTTAGACGTGATCAATTTCCCTTTCGGTGTTTTTGGATAATTTGGAGTTGTCGAAACGAAAGACGCGAAAGTCCGTATCCGGGATTTTTTTTAAAAAAAGAAAGAAATCAGGAAAGCACGGATTTATGAAAACGCGTTTTGGGAAATATAAAATAAAAATTACGGTTGAGAGAAGATAAATTGGGACACAAAATAAATAATAAAAATTCTCGGAGTCGTACTCCAAATCCGGAAAATTTTAGAAAAATAAAGGGAGGATATTGAAATTTGAAAAGAGAGATTTTAAATAAATAAATATGAAAAATATTGTGGGAAAATAAAAGTGGAGAAAAATTGAAAATATTGTGTTAAAAATTATTTTTGAATTTTATGAATTTATTTTGGAATTTTTAGAAGAAAGAAAAATAGAAATGGAAAATTAAAATAGAAAATCGGGAAAATCGGAAATTGCACTGTTCATGGCGCGCCAAGTGTTCGACGCCGTACGCGCCGTACCGCCCGCCCGCGCGCACTCGCCACGCGCTGCGCCGCACGCGTGCGCACCGGTCCCTACCCCGCACGCGCCGTACGCCCCCGCGCTCCGCGCGCCGCGCCGCGCCACGCGGCCGTGCCGCGCCGGACCCCACGCCAGCGCGCACGCCGCGAGCGCACGCGCGCCGGACCACGCCGCGCGCGCGCCGCCGCCGCGTTGCGCCGCCGTACCGCCCATCTCGAGCGCCGCCGCGTGTCTCCACCCCGCGCTCGCGCCGAGCCGCCCCTCCCTCTCCACCCCGCGCCCACGCCGAGCCGCCTCGGCCGCGCCTATAAAGGCGGCGCCCCGCCCTTTGCCGCACCACCGCCGCTCCTCTCTCCGTTCCCGAGCGCCGCGCGCGAGAGCCGCCGCCGCAACCAAGCACCGCCGTGCGCAAAGCCTTCCCCGTGCCCCATTGCTCCTCCCCGAGGCCGCCGTCGCCGGTAAGCCCCCTGCTCCACCCTTTTGTCGCCGCCGCCTTTGTTTCGGCCGGACCCCGGTCGAACAGTTGGCGGCCAATGAATAGTGCGGCAGAAAAAAGAAAACAAAAAGAAAAAAAAGAAAAAAAAGAAAAAAAAGGGAAAAATTAGGAAAAATTTTAGAAAATTTGGAAAAATATTTTGGGAAGACTTGAGTAAAATTTTGGGCAAAAATAAATTATTTTCTTGTATGTTTTCTCGATGCAAAGTTGAAAATCGAAATCGAACTTTTTTCGGAATTTCGTTTCGCGTCGTTTTTAAATCCGGACTTTGTTTAATTCTTTCTCGCCATTTAAATAGGCTTCTCTTTTGTGCTCAAACCTTCAAAACCTCGAGCACGAATTCCTTCGCTGACATTTCCAAACCTAATTTCTCAAATAATTACGATCGTCGTCTTTGCGAAAACCCTAGGACATCGACTCGATTCCAAAACTTGGATTTTTCCTAGCGACCCTTGTCCTAACTCAAGCAAAATTTTAGGCTAAACATTTGGAGTCATTTTCATGGCTTTTATGGTTCTTTCTGATCCTTCGGTATTTTATTGAATTCTAATTGAATTCAATTGATCTTTCGCACGTACGGGTAGCACCTTAGGAAACCGGCATTGACCCCGTTGAAGACACCACCCCTCAAGCGTGCGAGCAAGGCAAGTAATCACACTCTTTGAACATATTGATCCTACTTTTTGAAATGATGTTGATTTCAAACTACAAATTGCATGCTATACACAAACCGTACCTATGCTTGATATACCCTGCTTTGATATTGATCACCATTAGAATTTATTCTTTGTAACCTTCGATGTGATATGACCGGAGGCTAACTTCGGTAGAAATGCTTAGCCTTGCTTATACCAGATCCCTGCATACTCATAATTTTACAAAGAAGCTTTGTGCTTGGGGCAACTACCTTAGGGAAGGTAGTTGAAATGCGGCCTGTGGAGACATGAGCACCACATGGCCATGAGAATGATGAAAATTGAAAATGATATACAAATGATTTAGACTCGGGGCGGCTGGATGATTTGGGTGGATTCGAACAGGCAAGTGCCGACCCGGTCAATTAAGGACCGAGCCATGAGATAGCCGGGAAACGAGCCAGTACAACCGTACTTCTCGAATGGGTATAGACCTAGCTGACTAGATTGCCGAGCGGAGGCAGTATCCTTGCATAGATGGTTCTCTATGATGTGGTTTATGTGATGGGAATGGGGCTGTGGCCTTTGCTTGTGAATGGTGGAATTAAATCGACATTAATTGAACTTAAAGATTGAGGAAGTTTTCCTTACCCGGTGCGCGAACTCCTCTCACTGCTAGAAAAGGACGGCTAGAGTGCATGAGGGCTTAAGTTCATGGGGCGGGTACTGCCAAAGTGAGGTTATTGAAAGGCTTTGTCGTGACCGTCTCATGTGTTGAGACGTAGGCTCATTTGTTGGGCTGTCGCGGAGTACGGGTAAAGTGTACATCCACTGCAGTGTGAGTGAATCAATCTATTCGAATAGCCGTGCTCGCGGATATCGAGCATCGTGACAAGACTTTCGCTTGGCTAGACTTTAAACTTAAAACTGCTGGGATGGGTGTGCATGATGATTTCATTCGCTGGTGGATCAACTTCTCGAGATGCGAGAAGGGTGGATTCCCCAGAAAATCATGACGAATCGGAGATGGGAAGCCATCCTTGGAATCACGATGGATGGTAGACAGAACCGTCGCCGGATTAATGAACTATGAAACTAAAACTTGATTTGGCTAGTTGATAGGCTTGTGAAAAGGATTGTGAAAATTGGCTTTATGCAAAAGAACTCCAGCCATTCCTTGAATAACCCTATCATCTGCATTAATTCCGTGTTGGCTTGCTGAGTACGGTTGGTACTCACCCTTGCTATACGCACAAACCTTGAGCTGATGGAATTGAAGAGCCGGAGGATCCCTACGCTTACTATCAGGAGGGTGCTGATGGCGCTTACTTGGTCTTAGCTCCGGTCGTTGCCTGTGGCAAATGACATGCCGCTGCCTCTATTCTGCTGCCGTATCTAATTTCTGCTTTAGTGTTGTACTCGGACCATGAGGTCCTGTGTGTTTAACATTGCCTTTGGGCCTCTTGATGTAATAATGTTGTTGTAAGACTATTCGTGCATGTGCACTTGATTATCCAGTACTGTATTCGTGGGTACCAACTACTCGATCCAGGGAAATGGTGCTAAGAAACACGAAAGATTCCCATCCCAAAAACAGGGGTCCACATAGCCTTTCCCGGAATCCTCCCAAATCCATCCATCCGCCCTAGTCCAAAACATTGGATTTGTACTTTTTGTTTTTTCATCAAAACTAATTTCATCAGAATCTGGGCAATGTGGCACTCATGTCTCCATAGCCGTATTCCAACTACCTTCCCAAAGATAGTTGCCCAAGAACGAGGCTTCTTTGTAAAATCATGAGTATGCATGAATCTAGTATAAGCAGGGCTAAGCATTTTACCGAAGTTAGCCTCCAGTCATATCACATCGAAGGTTACAAAGAATAATTCTAATGGTAATCAACATCAAGGCAGGGTATATCAAGTATAGGTGCTCATTTGTGTATAGCATGCAATCTGTAATTGAAATCAACATCATTTCGGAAAGTAGGATCAATATGTTCAAAGGGAAGTGTTGACTTGCCTTGCTCGCACACTTGTTCGCCGGGGTCTTCAACATAGTCGGTGCTATCCGTACATGCGAAAGATGAATTGAATTCGATCAGAATTCAATAAAATACCGAGAGATCGAAAAGAACCATAAAAATGACTCCAAACGTTTGGCCTAAAATTCTACTCGAGTTCGGACGAGAGTTGTTAGGATAAAATCCGAGTTAAAAACGGGTTTGATGTCCTAGGGTTTTCGCAAAATGTCGATCGCATTAAATTAAGAAAATAAATTTAGAAATGCTAATTGAGGGGGTTTGTGCTCGAGGTTTTGGAGGTTCGAGCACTAAAAGAAACATATTTTTAATGGCGGAAAAGAAATACACAAACTCCGGATTAAAACGACACGAAACTGAATTTTCGAGAAATCCGATTTCTATTTCTGAATTTGTTCCAAGAGAAATACACGAGAAAACAATATATTTTTGCCCAAATATTTTCCCAAATATTTTGTAAATACTTTTCCTATTTTTCAAAAAAATTTCCCTATTTATTTCCTATTTTTCCTTTTCCCTTTTTCTTCTCTTTTCTTTTCTTTTTCTTTCCTTTTCTTTTTCCTCTTTTCCTATTCATCCCTCTAAACTCTCGAAAATCGCCCACTCTCTCTTTGTTCTCGTTGTGGCCGGCGGCCGCGCAAGCGAGGGAGGTGCGACGGCTCGGGGCTTACCGGCGACGGCGACGGCAAGGGGAGGCAACGGAGCACACGGCGCACGGCGGTGGTGGCTTGCGGCGAGGAACGGCGAGGAAACGGCGATTAGGTGGGGAAAAGAGAGGGGCTTCGACCCTTTTATAGGCGCGGCCGAGGGGAAAACGGGGAGAAGGGGAGGGACCGGCGCACGGTGCGGCGATAGGCACGCGGCGCATGGGTGGGCGGGGGCGCGGCGCGGCAGCGCGGCGACGCGGGCCGGCGCGGGCGTTGGCGCATGGCGTGAGCGCGGGAGGGTCGGTACGCGCGACGCGCGGCGGCGGCGACGTGGGCGGGGCTGGGTATGGAGGCGACGTGCGGCGCGTGCGGCGCGGCGAAGGCGGGACGCGCGCGGCGGCGCGAGGCCGGGCCGGTCGGCGTCGAACACCTTGTGACATATTGAACAGTACCATTTCGATTTTTCCCGATTTTCAATTCTAATTTCCAATTTCTATTTCCCTCACCCTAAAAATTCAAACAAAATAAAAATCTAGTATTCCCAACATTAATTTAAAAATATATTTTCAAACAATTCACCTATTAAATTTAATCCTTTTTCCTAAATTCCATAAATCATAATTTTAATTCCAATTAATTTTTAGACTTTATATAAATCCTCTAAAATATTTTATTGTCCATTTTATTTTCTAATTAATATTTCACAATCACCAAATAATGTTTTATTTTCCAAATACATATTTTTATGAATCCACGCCCACTTCCTATTTTATTTTTAAAAATTCCCGACTTTAAACTCCGAGATTTTTCTCCTAACGGAAATCCAAATCATTTGGTTTTTCTCAAACACCGAGATAAATCGCTCGCATATAAATTTATGCAACCAAGCTGGCAAATAAGAAGCGAAAAACTCGATCAAGCAACAACAAGTAGAAAGTTTTTGTATGTTTCGATTTTTAATTTTTGGTTTTTAAAATCTCCGTTTTAAAATCTAACAGCAATTAGAACTAAGAGATAACTAAAACAGGTAAGGCTGACTGAAACTACAACGCTGTCTCTAATGATAAACATTAAACTAAACAGATCTTGATAGTTCCAAGAGCGACTTAACAGGTCGATTAGATGGAGCATTAAGTACAAAAAGAAATAACAGATGTATATAAGTTAATGTGAACCCCTCGGGATGGTAGACACGACATATAATCTAATTCAACCCCTGGATCTACCCCATCGGCTGCTGTCTTCAGGGAGAAACCAGCCGATTGTGGGATAGATCTTGGCATTGCTCTACATTATAGGCCACGTATGATAAATTGCGTAGTTTATAACATCGAAACTAGAGTATCATGACGATGGAAGCAATAGTCCCTACAATACAAACCACTAATGACAAGGGATTACATTGTTCGGAGATCGAAGCCGATGCAACCCGAGCAAGAGCAAGAACTCCTCGAAAATAAAAGGGTGGCGATGCGCCAAAGTTGATTGATTGTGTGTTGGTTGATATCTTTTACAAAGAGCCTTCGGGTCTTATTTATACCCGGGCATAACGACATCTGTGTAGGAAACGGTTTCTACCTTATCTACTATTTATAGTACGACAATATCTTGGGACACAATCCCATGCCACATTACAAAAGGAATACCTAATAACTACCAAATTTACAGATACAATTGCCGTTACAAGACCTTATCCATAGATGGCATATCTTTAACGCACAACTTGGATATTCAAGTTTCCCCTCGGGACTGGCTCCACTTCTATCTCAAATCAGAATCGGCTATCGGCTATCCTAGTCTGATTCGGACTTAGCTGACGGGCTCCACAGCCGATTCGGACTCAGCCGACACAGCCTCTGTTTCTCCGTAGATTGCGTTCCTGATCCGATTCTGCTTCAATCTTGGTTGTGAACTCGGGGATTTGGTTACCAAATTTGATCGTTAACAAATGTCCCCCAAGTTCGTGAAATGATAGTATCATGGATTTGACGCTGTTTTGAACTCCCGTGCAACTCTAGGTTGTATCTGTTTTGGTTGTCATGAAAAACTCTTTAACTAATGCTTGCGTTGCACTGAACCAAGCCACGCTGTCACTTTTGCATCCTCAAGCCCTAGCCAGAAAAAACCTTTCTGTCTCCTCCGTGACCCCATCGGAAACCGAAGCACGAGCTCACCGACGAACCCCTTTGCGGTAGCGATCCCCACCATTGATGGCGTCTTCAAGCACTCGCTTCGACGCGGCTCAGGCAAAGTACCCTGAGGTAAGTTCCATCGGCTGTAACCCCTTATTCCTTATGATTTGGCTTTTTACCTTCTGTAATCTTGTTCTTCTATCCTTTAATTTGTAGCACCTCGCTCAGCAAATCGCCATCCCAGACCTTCTTAGTCGAAATCAGTTATTATTAGGGCTGATCGGCAACTTAGACCCCAGCGAATTCATTAATGCCGAAACAAACCGGATCCCCATCAGGTTTTCCTCCCCTGATCTGGCCTATTGGTCTGGCGCCTTCAAGTCTTGGCCTTCAACGGATAAATCCTGGCCCGCGTGGTACCTAAGGATGTCGGCTAGGCAGCAAACCCATCGGACCGAGCTAGGTATAAGCCAGTGCCTAGCTTTGACAATAGCCGACATGCCCAAGGATGAGCCCCTCATATCGGTTGCAACTTACTTCTGGTCGGATACGCTGAATTCGTTCTTATTCAGACAAGGGCCGATGACGCCAACTCTCTTGGATGTGGTAATGATCACGGGTCTGGACATAACCTCCACAGTCGACCCAACCAGCCTCAACATCAAATGCACTCATAATTTCAAGACCAAGAGCATAGGAGGATGGACCGGCTTTATATCGATGAACATGAACGATGGTCCGATCTCTGAGAGAGAACATGCAGCTTTCCTCATGATGTGGTTGGAAAAATTCGTATTCTGCGGATCAAGCTATGGGCCGACTAGCAATTGGTAGCACGTAGTCGAAGCCCTGGTGAGCAAGAAGTAGATCCCCTTAGGAAAATACCTGCTTGGCTATTTGTACCAGATGTTAAGCAGCGCATCAGCTAGGCTGGCTTCCAAGCAGGCTGTCAATACAGGAGGGCCCTGGTGGCTACTACAACTATGGTTAAATCTTCACACTTATCAGGTCGCAGAAAGGCCAACTCCACTAGAAGCCAATTTCCCCCTAATCGAGCCATGGTTCGAAGATGACGAAGAGGTGACCACCTGCCGATGTCTGTCGTTTGGGGAAGCAGCGACAACTTATCCTGGATCCAAGCTGACAGCCGATCATTTCAAAAATTGGTTCGGCAATCTGTACAGCAGCTTCCCAAGCAGCTCGAGGATATGGTTTGCCTACGAAGATTTTGACAAATTCGAACTCCCAGACGATCTTCAGCTAGACGAGCTCATCTCTGAAGAATATGAAAAGTCGAGGGAGATTTATATATCAGCCATAACACCTTGCATCCTCCCAGTCGGCATCCACCAAGGGCGCAACATCCAGAAGTCATACGAGTTTTATCATCCGATGGTGGCTGCGAGACAACTTGGCATGGGCCAACTGCCGATCGGTCTTTATTTTTCGGACAAGATCAAGGCCAGAGGCAAAATCGAAGGAGACATCATGATGCATCTGCTACTCAACATCCCCGGTCCCTATCTGGGCAGTGTTGACAATGTTGACTTGGCGGTGGCGAGGACAACTGTCTTCAGCCAATGGTGGAATGAGTGGAAGCTGCACTTGTTTCACCAATCGGCTTCGATGTATTTGACAATCGTCGATCCGGAGATGACCCCATCGGTAAACATTTTCTCGTTTTAGTCCCTTTTGGCCATTACTCGTATGTTTGACTAACCATGCTTCATTCTTTTGCAAAAAACCGATGCCTCCCCCCCACATGCAAGCAACACGGGAGTAGCAACTCTCTATGCTCCTGGCGTGCTGTCCGGCGGCTATGGGCTGGCGCCATCAATCATTGGCTTCCACGCGTCGAAGGTAACAACGCTTCTTCATGGCCAAACTCGTGAGCCGTTGCATCGGTAGAAGAGGGCGAAGCCGTCGGCTGCTGCTACCCTGGTTGCAGAGAAAAAGAAACGGGCTTCGAAGAAGCCGAAACCAACTCTAGCCGATGACTTGTCTCCAGTCAATCCAGACATGGATGCAATCCTTGAAGAAGAAGTCAGGGATAAGGAGATTGACCAAGTTGTCGATGCTGCCACAGCCAAAATGAGCTCTTCAAATAAATATGCCCAGACTCCATCGGCTGAACAAACCGTTGAAAAGACTTCGAGCCCTCCGAAGCGTGTTCCTCGTTCCCAACCGGTAAACACCTTTCATTACTTGATCTCATCAAATTTTCCAAGTTTATGCTTCATCGGCTTTTTGTGTTTGTAGGCGAAGAAACTGGCTGCCAAGAAGAAGATGGCTCCTCCCCCCCGATAAACTCTACCATCCTTAATTTTTTTTATCAACACAACCAATTTTTGACTTGTATTTTTTTAGCCTCCTCATGCTCCAACACCTTCCCCCCACATATCGAGCGAACACAAGCCAGCGGCTGCAGGTGGTGGTGATGCCGAAGACGAGGCTACCTCAGTCCTGGTTGTCCAAGTAAGTTCTGCCCAACTTCATAAATCGGCTTACTAGTTTTGTCGATCTTCTAATTGTCTCCTGTCCTCCAGACCGTAGCTGAACTTTTGGACTTCGACCTTTCAGAGTTTCTGGACCCTGATGAGGATGCCGGCAAGGCCATGATGCTGCCAGATGAGGACCTACGGGCTACCTTGTCGGACATAGCAAAGTGGCTAGAGTGCTCCCTCGACTTTTTCGTCACCGACTGCAGTTCCATCTGAAGTTAGTTCGAAGACATCCAAGATTGGCTGCCAGATCAGCTGGCCGATATCATCGCACCAGCCACCTTCATGGAGGCGCATCAGCACAAGTTTGAACGAGCAAAGCAACGAATAGCCGATCGCCGAGAGAACCAAGCGCTAGAGGCCAACATCAGAGCCAGCCAACAAGAAATCACCGTTGAGGAAGCCAAGTTTGATGCCTTGAAGACTGAGCCGATTACGAGCTCGATCGGCTTCGCAAGCGTCGGGAAGAACTGGCAGCTGAACTTGCTAAGGTTGAAGCCGACATCCTGGCAAAAGAACAGCGTGTGGCCGGCTTGTCGAAAGAGATTGAAGACCAACAAGCGAAGATTAAGGCAACCGTGTCACATTTATCCGATCTGGCCAGGGCATGAAGCCGGTCCCAGGGAGCGATGCAGCCGACGCCAAGGCCATCAAAGAAATAGATGAAGTTCATCGCAAGGCGATATCGGCCATGACTGACTTCCTCTCAACTTGAACCAAATGTAACAGCTAACTAGGCTTCTGTAACTTAAACTCGCAGCTCTTTTGTAACCGGCTTGCCGATATTATTTATGGTCAATCATTTGCATACTTGTCGATCGCGTCTTGAATGCTCCAAAAACTTCAAAAATTTGCTAAGTCCGATTTCTGATAGTATATATGTATGCCCCTTAATTTTGTTGATGATGTCTTCAGCATTAATAAAATTATCAAACCGAATATCGTGCCGCTGTCGGTTAAGCTGAGCCGATGTAGAAAAATTAGGGGAAAAACTTAGCACAAAAATGACCTAAAAACGATGCGTATTCCTCTCAACGCATCGGCTAACATGAATCGACAAAACCTTAGCCGAATCATAAGTTGATCCAAACACTGGGGTAATATTTTTTCAAATACTTGCCATTGAGATCCCTTCCAAACACCTCTCCATCCAATCGTCCTAACATGTAGGCTCCTTTAGAGGTGCATCTGTGGATCTTGAAAGGCCCTTCCCGGTTAGGCGACCACTTGCCGAATTTGTTGTCCCTTGATCCGATCGGCAATATTAACTTCCAAACAAGCTCGCCCTCTTCAAAAGACTTAGGCACAACTTTCTTATTATAATGATGGGCTACTCGCTCCTTGTCCCTGGTCACTTTTCCAAGGGATGCATCCTTGATAGAACTAGGTCTTGTGATTCATCCACCATTAAGTTATAATAGTCATCGGCTGTCAGCTGGTCTTGTAGTTGAATCCTTCTTGAGCCGATGATGTTTTCCCATGGCAGAACTACTTCATGTTCGTAGACCAGTTTATATGGAGGCACCTAGATCGATCCGTGGCAAGCCATCCGATAGGCCCACAATGATTCGGCTAATCGGTTGTGCCATTGCCTCGGGTATTCAGCGATCTTTCTTTTTATCAGCTTGATTATACTCTTGTTTGAGTCCTCTGCTTGCCCGTTGGCCTGAGCATAATATAGTGAGGAATTGAGTAACTTAATCCCCATGCCGTCGGCAAACTGAACGAACTCGTCTACGATAAAAATAAATCCCTGATCTGTAGTTATAGTTTGAGGAAGGCCGAATCGGTAGATGATGTGTTCCTTGACAAACTCGGTTGCATCCCCGGAGTCAACTTTCTTCAAAGGAATTGCTTCCACCCACTTGGTAAAATAATCGGTTGCCACCAATATGAACTTGTGTCCTTTGCTTGAGGGTGGATTAATTTGGCCGATCATGTTGATTCCTCAACATCTGAACGGCCAACGCTTGACGATGGGGTTCATAGCCAATGCTAGTGCTCTTTGGATAGCTCCAAACTTTTGACAGTCTTGGCATCCTTAGTAATACTTGAAACAATCTTCCAGCATGGTCGCCCAAAAGTATCATGCTCTTCGAAGTAGCCATTTCATCTTGTGAGCCGATTGATGCGTACCGCAAATCCCTTCGTGCACTTCTCTGATGGCCACCTTGGCTTGATCGGCACTTAGACATTTGAGCAGCACACCATCAATCGTCTGATAATATAGGTCTTTGTCAAGCAAAACATATCTCAAAGCCTTGTAGCGCAATTTTCTTGAGGCCGACTGGGAAGGATTTTGTAGGTAGCTGTAGACTTCAAACCTCCAGTCGTCGGCTATCATTGTGGTGATCTCCACTTCAGCATCCTTCGTCATCGGCCTGTAGCCTGATGCACTGTCGACCCCCGTTTTTGAGACGGAAATCATTCGTGTTCATAGTATCATATCCTTGGATTGAGTAGTTTGGTACCCATGAATACAGTACTGAATTACCAGGTGCAAGTGCACGAATAGTCTTACATCAAAAGTATTACAATAATAGGCCTGAAGGCAATATCCAATACATATAGGACCTACTAGTCTGGATACAACCAAAAGCAAAATTTAGATAAGATAGCAGTCGGAAGGCAGCGGCATATCGATTGCCACAGGCAACGACCGGGGACTAAGACATAGTAGACGCCTTCTTCATCTTCGCCCATCTGGCAGTAAGCATAGGGGTCCTCCAGTTCTTCGTTTCCACCATCTGAAGGTTTGTGCGTATAGCAAGGGTGAGTTCCCAACGTACTTAGCAAGCCGACACGGAATGATGCACATGATAGCGTCATTCAAAGGATGGCTATGGTTTATTTGCACAAAGCCAATTTTCACAAATCATTTCACAAACCTAATCATCTAGCCAGATCAAGTTTTAGTTCCATAGTATATTAAGTCGGCGACGGTTCTGTCTACCATCCATCGTGATTCCAAGGATGGCTTCCCGCCTTCGGTTCGTCATGGTTTTCTGGGGAGCCCACCCCTTCTCGCAGTTCGAGAAGTTGAGTCCACCAGCACTCAAAATCATTATGCATTCCCAACCCATCATTTTAAAATTTCTGAGTCTAGCCCCGGGAGAAACTTGTCACGTCGCTCACTAACCGCGAGCACGGCTATTCGAATAGATTGATTTACTCACATTGCAGTGGATGTACACTTTACCCGTACTCCGCAACTGCTCATTGAATGAGCTTTTATCCCTTCATATGGAATGGTCACGGCAAAGCCTTGCGATAACTTCGCTTTCGCAGTACCCGCTCAATGAACTTAAATCCTCTTGCAATCTAGCTGTCCTTTCCAAGCAGTGAGAGGAGTTCTGGCACTCCCGTGGTAAGGGAAAACTTCATAACATTCTCATTCATTACTCAACACTTAGGCCGCTGCCTTATCTCGATAACCAGAACCACCTCTTCACTCAAGAACCACTATGCAGGGATACTGCCTCCGCTCGGCTATCTACTCCGCTAGGTCTATACCCATTCGAGAAGTATGGTTGTACTGGCTCGTTCCAGGTTATAAGTCTCATGGCTCGATCCTTAATCGACAAGAGACAGTTCTTGCCTTTACCGGAATCCACCCAAATCTAACCATCCGCCCCAGTCCAAAAACATTGGTTTTGTACTTTTTATTTTTCCATCAAAACTATTTTCATCATGATCAAGGCAATGTGGCGCTCATGTCTCCACATGCCGTATTCCAAGTACCTTCCCTAAGATAGTTGCCCAAGCATGAAGCTTCTTTGTAAAATCGTGACTATGCACGAATCTAACATAAGCATGGCTAAGCATTTTGCTGAAGATATCATCCGGTTATATCACATCAAGGGTTACAAAGAATATTTCTAAGGGTAATCAATATCAAGGCATGGTATATCAAGCATAGGTATCCATTTGTGTATAGCATGCATGTTTGAAGTTTAAATCAACATCATTTCGCAAAGTAGGATCAATATGTTCAAAGGGAAGTGTTGACTTGCCTTGCTCACACACTTGTTGGACGGGGTCTTCAACGTAGTTAGTGCCTGCTTCCTCGGTTGCTATCCGTACGTGCGAAAAATCAATTGAATTCGGTCAGAATTCAACAGAAGTACCAAGAGATCGAAAAGAACATAAAAATAACTCCAATTATTTAGCCTAAAATTCTAATCGAGTTTGGGCGAGAGTTTTGGGATGAAATCCGATTTAAAAAAAAGCGAGTTTGGAATTTTTAGGGTCTTCGCAAATATCGCTCTAATTGATTAAGGGAATAAATTTAAAAGCGTTGATCAAAAGAATTGGTATTCGAGTCTTGGAGGTCCGAATACCAAAGAACATATTTTTAGTGGCAAAAAGAAAATAGAAAAACTTCGAGTAAAAACGACGCGAGAATGAAATCTCCAAAAATCCTATTTTTAAAATTCCGAGATTACTCGAGAAAATATATGAGAAACTATATATTTTTGCCCAAATATTTTCCCAAATATTTTTCCAGATTTTTCCTAATTTTTCCCTTTTTTTCTTTTTTCCTTTTTTTTTTTCTTTCTTTTTTCTTTCTTTTCTCTCTTTTTTCCCTTCCTCCTTCCTCTGTTTTGCCCGCTCTCTCTCTCTCTGTTTTGGCCGACGGCCGGCGCAAGGCACTAGGGCGGCGGCCCGAGGGCTTACCGTAGGGCGACAGTGACGGCGAGGGATGCGGCGGAGCCCGGGGCACACGGCGCATGATGGCGGCGGCTCCGGCGCATGGCGCACGACGGCGGCGGCTTTGGCGCATGGCGGCAGCGGCTTGTGGTAAGGAGAAAATCAGCGAGTGAGAGGGGGAAAAGAGAGGGAAAGAGGGTGGCGAGGTGGGGGAAGAAACGGAGAAGGGCGCGCCCTTTTATAGACGGCCGGAGAGGGAGAGAAGGAGGCGGGTCCGGCGCGGCACACGGCGAGGCGCAGAACGGGGCCGGCACGGGCGGGCGCGACGCGGCGGGCGTAGCGCGCGGCACGGCGAGGGCCGTGCGGCGTGGGCGCGGGTGCGGCACGGCGGGACGGCGGGTCCGGGCGCGGAGGCGTGTGGCGCACGCGGGGCGGCGTTGTCCTGGCACGGGCGGCGCGTGGCGCGCGCGGGGCGGCTGAAGGGTTACGCGGAGGCTACGCTAGCCGCAAACAAAACTTTTAACCGCGCAAACCAGGAACACCTGCAAGTAAGGGCCGATAGATCGTTACCGATTGGAGTAGAGTGCAGCGGAATAGCCAATCAGGGCAATCCGATCCGGAACAGTGTAGCCGATTCTCGGAGACAGCCGATTCGCCAATCAGCCGATTCGAGTCATCCGGCCGCGTTCTCACGCCTTGCTCCTTTGCGCCCGACCGCAGCCGATTCCACCACAGCCGATCGCTCCGATTGCAGCCGATCCGAAGCCGATCAACAGCGCGCAACGTAGCAGTGCCTCTACCGGTATCCACACGTCCGGGGACAGAACGCCAAACACCCGTGTGCTAGCATGCGATGCAAGGCTAGGGTTTGGCTCGAAAGTGGGGAGGGTTTCCGTGGAGATTGATCTCGGCGACTTTTGTTGCACGCGATGCAATTGACGTGCCGCAGCTCACCACCCCTCCCTCCTTTATATAGAGTTGGCCAACTGGGACTAGTGGCCGATTAGGACTCTATTTTGAATCGGAGCTCATCCGTATCTCATAGAGTTGGCCGCCCACACGTCGTAAGCCCATAGGACTCTATCCGATCGGATCCCTATCCGATCGAGCCGTATCCGAGTCCAACTCGAATATCTATTCTATCCCCTTAAGCGTGCGACCACGTAGGTTCAGGTATACTCGGTTTCGGCTATAGTCTAACTTAGCCGATCGTCGGCTCGAGTCCAACTCAGCTGACCGTCAACGACGACGCCTAGCAGCACATATTGACACCATAGTATACAAGAATAATATCAGCTCTGAACCTGTAATGTGCACACAAATCCCGTTGCCTCACGATACCAGTTAAGCTATAGGCAAGATGTGTGCCATCCCTTCAATAGCTTAACCATTCACTCGAACCGTATTGGATTATCTGTCTGTTGATTGACTCCTCAATCAACTTAGCATGGCCATGCATTTCCATAATCCATCACCTCGAGGGGCCCAGAGATATCTCTCCAAAGGAGGGGCAAATTCCATCTTGATCACTCATATCCCACTCCATGTTTCATAGCAAACCCGAAAACTACCTTTATAACTACCAGTTACGGAATAGCGTTTGGTAGTCCCAAAGTAGGCTACTACACATGTTGGAATCCATGGTGATCTCAGGTCTAAGGACTTTGTACCAACACTACCTGAGACCAACTAATGGCACATTAATTCCTGTAGTGTCTCATGGTGGGTCTATCCAACAATGTGTTCTCCAACACATATGTCCGTGTTTATTGATTTGGTATCTTCATACCCATGATCTATGAGACATGATCATCAATCAATAAACATGCCGATCTTAGAATCATATTTGTTCCAACAATATGACATATGATCGAGGATCGTTTAGAAATAGATTCATACATAAAGAGTCTCATAAATAAGTCACGTACTTATTGATCAATACAAGATGTCTATTTCATGGAACCGAATAACACTTTATTCATAAATACATAAACATTGACGTGATATCCAACATCTCCATGTTGCCTCTAGGGCATATCACTAACAGCGGCGGGAGTCGGGCGCGGGCGTGCGTGGGCGCGCGGCACGAGGGTAGGGGCCGGGGCGCGGCACAGCGCGTGGCGCGGCGCAGCGCGTGGTGCGCGCGGGCGGGTTGCGCAGTACGACCGGCACGGCGTCGAGCACGTGGCACGCAATGAACAATGACATTTCACAATTTCCTCGATTTAATTTCCTAATTTCCCATTTCTTTTTCCTTTCACCTCTAAAATTTAAAATAAAATATAGCACACCCAAAATTAAGTTGTAAAATATGTTTTCAACCTTTTCACCAACTTTTATTATTTTAAAAATATAGTTTACATAGTTAATTTAATTCTTTTTCCTAAATTCCCGAAAATGCGATTTTGATTCTAAATAATTTCTAGACTTCATATATATCCTTTTAAAAATATTTCATCACTCATTTTGCTCAGTAATTAATATTAAACCACCATAAAATAATGTTTTGATCCCAGATATATATTTGTATAAATCCACAACCCTTTTCTATTTTGTATTAAAATTCCCAACTATAAACTTCGAAATTTTTCTCCCCAATGAAAATTCAAATCGTTTGAATTTTCTCAAACATCAAGATGAATCAGTCTCCATATAAATTTATGCAACAAAGCGGCAAATAAGAAGCAATAAACACGATGAGAAGCAATGAGCCAAAAGCTTTTGTGAGTTCCGATTTTAATTCCAGTTTTAAATTCTTGAATTTCCGGGTGTTACAAACCTACCCCTACAATAAATCTCGTCCCCGAGATTTCTTACCGTTCGCGGAATAGGTTCGGGTACTCGGTCTTCAAAAAGTCTTCTTTTTCCTAGGTGGCTTCGTCTTCTGTGTGGTTGCTCCATTGCACCTTGTACATTCGCCACGTCTTGGTCCTAGTCTTTTTCTCGGCTTCGTCCAAAATCTTCACATGGTGTTCGGGGTATGTGAGGTCTTCGCTGATAAGGACATCTTTCGAGGGGATTTGCTTTTCCGGTACTCGCAAACATTTCTTTAGTTGTGACACGTCGGAAAGACATGGTGTACATCGGAAAGATTTTCTGGCAGGTCCAGTTGATAGGCCACTTCGCCTCTTCTGGCGCTCATCGGGAAAGGTCCAACATATCTTGGCGCTAGTTTTCCTTTGACCTTGAACCTTTTGGTCCCTCTTAGTGGCGAAACTTTTAGGTACACAAAGTCGCCTATTTTGAATTCCAACTCCCTTCGGCGAGTGCCTGCATAGCTCTTTTGCTGGGACTGGGCTACCTTAAGCCGATCTCTTATCAGACGAACTTTCTCTTCGGCTTCCCTAATGATGTCCGGTCCAAATACGGCATGCTCACCGGTCTCCGACCACATCAACGGGGTTCGACATCTTCGTCCAAACAAAGCCTCGTTCAGCGACATCTTCAGACTAGCCTGGTAGCTGTTGTTATAGGAGAACTCTGCATAGGGCAGGCATTTCTCCCAGTCCATAGTAAAATCCAATGCACAGGCTCTTAGCATGTCCTGAAGGACTTGGTTTGTCCTCTCGGTTTGTCCATCAGTCTGAGGGTGATAAGCAGTACTGAAGGCGAGGTGAGTTCCCAATGCCTCGTGGAACTTATCCCAGAAGTGAGATGTGAATTGAGTACCACGATCTGACACAATTGAGTACTCCATGTAGACACACAATTTTGGACATGTACAGCTCTGCCAATTTAGCGCTGCTATACCGAGTCTTGACCGGAATAAATCAGGCAATCTTGGTAAGTCTATCGATGATCACCCAAATGGAATCATATCCTATAGCAGATTTGGGTAGTCCCACTATAAAGTCCATACCTATTTCATCCCATTTCCATTCAGGACTTGAGTGGTTATAGCAATCCTGCCGGTCTCTGATGCTCAGCCTTGACTCGTTGGCATACATCACATATGGCCACATATTCTGCTACGTCTCTTTTCATGTTGGGCCACCGGTATTCCAGTATTTTGGTGTTGCCCGGGTGTAGCGAGTAGGCTGACTCATGGGCTTCCTTTAAGATTAGCCTTCTCAACCCACCTTTTCTGGAACGTAAATCCTTTTACGATACCATAGGATTCCATCATTGTCGGCTGTGAATTCTTTGGCCAGTCCTTCGGCCATGTGCTCCTTGATTAGCTGGATTTCCTTGCAATCCTTCTGGGCTTCCTTAATCTGACTTTGGAGGAGAGGTTGTATCTCCAACGAATTCAGTTGTCCATGAGGAATCAGCTATAGGTTAAGCTGAGCCATTTCTTCTTGAAGCTCGTTGGCCACACATTCCATCCTCAGTTGGTTGCACTGGGCTTTGCGGCTCAAAGCGTCAGCTACAAGATTGGCTTTACCAGGGTGGTAATGGATTCCTAGGTCATAATCCTTGATTAGCTCTAGCCATCTTCTTTGGTGCAGGTTAAGATCTGTCTGGGTAAAGAAATATTTCAAGCTCTTGTGGTCCGTGTATATATCACAGTGGTTTCCGATCAGGTAGTGCCTCCAAATCTTCAAGGCATGCGCCACTGCAGCCAATTCTAAGTCATGGGTGGGATAATTCTCCTCATGCGGTCACAGTTGTCTTGAGGCATAAGCCACAACCTTTCCATCTTGCATCAACACACCTCCTAATCGTTGTCGGGATGCATCACAGTATATGACGAAGTCTTTCAGGTTGTCCGGTAGGACTAAGATCGGGGCGGTGGTTAACTTTTCTTTGAGCTGGTCAAATGCCTATTGACACTGCTCGGTCCATGCATACTTCTTTTCCTTCTTCAATAGTTGGGTCAGGGGTCGGGCTATCTTAGAAAATCCTTCAATAAACCTCCGGTAATATCCAGCCAATCCCAAGAAACTTCTAATCTCTGTTACTGACTGGGGTGCTTTTCACTTGGTAACAGCTTCAACCTTGGTGGGGTCTACTGCTACGCCTCCAGCTGAGAATACATGTCCGAGGAAAGCTACTTCCTTAAGCCAGAATTCACACTTGCTGAATTTGGCATATAGCTGATGCTCTTGCAACTTCTCTAGTACCAGGCGCAAATGTTCTGCGTGTTCTTCATCATCCTTGGAAAAGATGAGGATATCATCAATGAACACTACCACAAACTTGTCTAGATATTCCATAAATACTTTGTTCATGAGGTTCATGAAGTAGGTTGGGGCATTGGTTAGTCCGAAGGACATCACTATGAACTCGTACAAGCCGTAGCGTGTAGAGAACGTAGTCTTGGGTATATCCTCAGTCCTAATTTTCAGCTGATGGTATCCAGATCAAAGATCGATCTTTGAGAACACACGGGCTCCATTGAGCTGATCAAACAGGTCGTCGATTCGAGGTAACGGGTACTTGTTCTTAATGGTAACCTCATTCAATGACCGATAGTCTATGCACATTCTCATGCTTCCGTCCTTTTTCTTAACGAACAGCACTGGGGCTCCCCACGGTGAAGAACTAGGGCATACGAAGCTGTAACATCCTGAAAATCGAAGGAGTAGAATTCGGAACGTGAAAATCGGAACTCACAAAAACTTTTTGGAATCATTACTTCTTATCGTGTTTTTCGATCTTAATTGCCAGTTCAGCGATATAAGATTTTCTTCTAGAATTACTTTGAGGTAAAATGGAATAAAACCCTAAGCATTTCAACCCCAGCCGGTGAAAACAATTTCGAAATAAACAGGTGTGTACTCTGAAAAGAGCATATAGATATATGTATGTATATAATAGGGTGCATTACAAAAAGGGATAAATTAATGTTTAAACTCTAATTAACGGGGGAAATATAATAAATAATTAGAATTGGATGGCAAAAATATTTATGGAAAAAGAGAAATAAAATTTGAAAGTTGGCTTAAATCAAAATTCCATTTTCTTGAATTTAAGAGAAGAGACAAAATAAAAAAATGGAAAATATCTATAAACAAAAATATAGGGAAAAGTGGAAAATATAATTTTAGAAATGGTTCTGTGAATATCAAGATTTATTTGGGATTTTTAGGGATAAAAGAAATGGAAATGGAAAATAGGATTTTAAAATCGGGATAAATGGAAAAGTGCACTATTCATCGCGTCACAGGTGTTCGACCAAAACCGTCAGCCACGTTCACGCGCGCCACGCGCCGAGCGCCGTGCCGCGCCGTACCAGACGCCCTCGCCGCGTGCTCTCGGCGGCGACACCGTCCTGCGCACACACACGCCGCCCGGTACAGGTTGCGCCACCCGCGGTCGCCAAAGTCGCCGGCGACGCCGCGCTAGGCCGTCGCCATGTCGTCGCCGTCTGCCCGCGTGGCGCGCGTCTGTACATGATCCGCATGCTCCGTCCTCGCCGCGCCCGCCGTACACACACACATCGGCTGCAGTTGCCGCACGTCGCGCACGATCTCCCCGACCGTGCCATGCCGCGACGCTGCGCCATTGCTGCCGTCGCGTCGCCCTCGCCGTCGACCGCCTATAAAGAAGCCTCCCGACCCGGCCCTCAACATCAAAAATACTCCCAGTGCTCACTCGTGCTTTCCCCCAATTTCCCCCAAGGATTAGCCACTACATTGCGCGAATTTTGGGAAAGTTCGGAGCTCGGCGGAAGAACCCTAATTCGACCGCCCGTGCGACACTCCGAATTCGTCACCCTCGGCCGATTTCTTCCCGAATTAAAGGTACCATTATCATCCCCGTGCTCTAGGTATTAATTCCCCTAAGCTTCCCGAGCCAAATGGTCGCGGAAAATCGCCGCGACGAACCCCTCAAATTCCCCGTCTCGGCCGCCGAACCACCTCGCCGTCGCCGGCCCGCTGCGGTGCCTTTCCGGCTGAACCAACCCCACCGTTAGCATCCCGGGGTTCGCTGAAGCTCGTAGACCCCTCACTTTAGCCGGGGCTTCGCCGGATTTTGCCGCCGACGAGCGCCACCGCCGCCGAACCACCTCGCCGTAGCCGCTCTTTCCGCCGCTCCCGGTCTCGGCCGAGTGGAGAAATGAAAACCTCATGGTCCCAGGATGGTGTAGCGCCCTCTTTTCCCTAGCTCCGGCCCTCCTCGCCGTCGGCACCCCCCCCTCACCGTCGGCCCGGTGAAAAACAGAGTAGGGGAGAGGAAGAAAAGAAGCGAGAGGAAAAAAAGGAGAAAGAGAAAAAAAAAATAGAAAAAGAAAAATAGTAAAGGAATTAGGGTAAAGGTAAAAACACTATTTTGGAAATATTTTAGGATATAAAATAAGGTTTTTGAAATATTATTATCTAGGAATGAGTATAATATTCTTTTTCTTTCCAAAAAGAAATACTTTGTGAAAATAATTTCTAGATTAAATTTTTCCTTTTTATGAGTTCAAATATTGTCCGACCTCTAAATTGTTATCGAAGTTCACATGAGACCTTTTTAAAGATTGGTTAAGCATGAATGTCATTATTCGGTCGTTAGAATTTCAAAACCCCTAACGAATATAATTGCAACATTAAAGATAAATTATTGGAGATATGGAAATTAGAAATCTAATTATTTTAGGATATCTTCAAATTTAGGAATAAAATATATATTTATTACGAGATGGTTCGCTCGGTTTAACTGGACTCCTTTTCGTTGATTCAACTATTAAAATTTCCGAAGTTTGAGGTTGTGTTTGGAATCCGCCTTCCGCGGTCGTTTTGAGATCTCTTTCTTTTCGTTGATATTGTTGGATTTTAATTGGATTCAACCCTTCTTTTCGCACGTACGGATAGCGTCCGAAGAAGTGAACACGACTACGCGGAAGACCCCACTCAACCAGCGTGCGAGCAAGGCAAGTCTTCACACCCTTTGAACATATTGATCCCAATTGCGAAATGATGTTATTTTAAACTCTAAACATGCATGCTTTACAAAGTTACCTATACTTGTTATGCCATACCTTGCTATTGATTACCTTTAGAATTACTCCTTGTAACTCGCCATGTGATACGAACAACCGAAGCATAACTTAACCGCTTAGCCATGCTATACTTAGATTTATGCATACTCATGACTTGATGAAAAAGCTTTGTGCTTGGGCAACTACCTTAGGGAAGGTAGTTGAGATTCGGCATGTGGAGACATGAGCGCCACATGGCCATGAGAACGAGGAACTAAGTTTGATGAAAATTGAAAGTACTATACAAATGTTTTAGACTGGGCGGCGGATGATTTGGGTGGACTCCGGAAAAGGCAAGTGCCGACCCTGGTCAGTGGGACCGAGCCATGAGATAGCCGGAAACGAGCCGTACAACCGTACTTCTCGAATGGGTATAGACCTAGCTGACTAGATAGCCGAGCGGAGCGGTATCCTTGCATAGATGGTTCTCTATGATGTGATTAATGGATGCGAACGAGGCTGCGGCCTTTGTTATGAATGGTGGGATTAAACTAATGATAATTAAACTTAAAGATTGGAAATGTCTTCCCTTACCCCGGGTGCGCGAACTCCTCTCCTTGCTAGAAAAGGACGGCTAGAGTGCATGAGGACATAAGTTCATGGAGCGGGTACGCCAAAGTGAGGTTATCAAAAGGCTTTGCCGTGACCGTCTCATGTGTTGAGGCGTAGGCTCATTTGTTGGGCGTCGCGGAGTACGGGTAAAGTGTACATCCACCGCAGTGTGAATGAATCAATCTATTCGAATAGCCGTGCTCATGGATATTGAGCATCGTGACAAGACTTTCGCTTGGCTAGACTTTGAACTTAAAAATGCTGGGATGGGTTTGCATATTGATTTTATTCGCTGGTGGATCAACTTCTCGAGAATGCGAGAAGGGGTGGACTCCCGAAAATCATGACGAACCGGAGGCGGGAAGCCATCCTTGGGATCACGATGGATGGTAGACAGAACCGTCGCCGGGTTAATGAACTATGAAATTAAAACTTGATTTGGCTAGTCGATAGGCTTGTGAAAAGAATTGTGAAAACGGCTTTACGCAAAAATAACCCTAGCCATGTTCTTTGAATAACCCCGTCATATGCATCAATTCGTGTTGACTTGCTAAGTACGGTTGGTACTCACCCTTGCTATACGCACAAACCTCCAGTGATGGAGTTGAAGAGCCGGAAGATCCATACGCATATCACCGGGAGGACAAGGGAACGACGGCGCATATTAGACTTTAGCTCCTGGTCGTTGCTCGTGGCAATGGACAAGCCGCCCTCTTTCCGCCGCCTTATCTAAACTCGTTTTTATGTTGTATTCGGACCATAAGGTCCTGGGATGAACAATGCCTTCGGGCCTATTAATGTAATAATGGTATTGTAAGACTATTCGTGCATGCGCACTTGATTATCCAAGATCGTATTCGTGGGTACCAACTACTTGATCCAGGAAATGGTACTATGAACACGAAAGGTTCCCGCCTCAAAATCGGGAGTCCACGGCTGGTATCGAGCCATGCGACCGTAGGCTAAGACCAAATGGCGCCCTACCCCTAACTAGATGGCTAAAGGGAAATATCCCTACGGTAGGGTCGTTTTAAACTATTATTTCCGAAAATGCAAATATATCTTTTCTACATCTGTATTTCTTTTTACCAAATGATTATGATAGCTCCCTCCCGCTAACCCTAAGTTGCCTGTAAAGCGGATGTCAAACCACGACGGAACCGGGAAGTCACTATTCCACGAGACGAGGGGTTCGTGGTCCAACTCCGTCCCTACTATGGTGCTTGAGGTACCGGAACCACCCACCTATCACACCAAAAGGCATGGCTCCGAAGAGTATCCAGCACGGGAGGCACGTATCCATAGAAGCCCGCATGGGAAGTGAGACATCTTACGCTTCCATACTCGCTACCACCGGGACCTAGCGAAGCGGCTATTCAGGATGCGGCTCGCGAGGCCTTCCTTCGCCTTAATGCGGAACACCGTGCCGAACTCACAATGACAGAGTTCGTGCATCATCCTTACCGCGAAGAGGGCAACCCGGTCTGCACCGTGGAGGCTACCCCCTGCTGTTACAACCCGATGGTCACGCGTCTATCGCGTTGGGCGGAGACAGCGGACGACTGTTACGAGGAGGCCCTGCTCGAAATCAACGATGAGCAGTCACGCCTCAATGATCTGGTCAACAGCCACCAAGGCTGTGGAGACCAGATAAGCATGCTGCAGACTCAGCTGCAGGCCAATGGTGCTCAGTATGAGCAACTCTCGGACCGCTACATGGCCCGAGGGGAGGCTCTGGTAGAGCTGGAAGAGCAGCTCAGGAAGAGCAAGCAGCAGATCAACCAGCTAGAGGAACAGCTGCGCACTCGTCCTGTCTACGCTGCAGGTACTTCCACTGAGCCTGTACCATCACCTCCTGCCCCTGTGCCCGACCACTATTACCTTATGACTCCAGCAAGCTTAGATACTTTTCAAGCTATGATGGAGCAAGCTTTTATGTTGAGCACAGAGCCTGCACCGTACCTGGTAGACCCCACTGCTGCCACATCCATGGGACCCACCCCGAGCTCCGTACCAGTACCATCCGAGCCGGGATCAGGAGAGGGTAACCCCATCCAGATCTACACCGATACGGAGTCTGAGGCAGAGCCCATGGAGATCAAATGGGAGTCTAGCGACACCGACTCAATGGAGGAGGAAGTTCCCCCTCGTCGCCCGACTCACACGGGAGGCCCCTCACCCGCCGCATCGCTCGCAAGAGTACGCGGCCACCGAGTCGGAAGATTCGGCGGGACTCGAGGCCACCACCTCCGAGCCGTGGGGACTTCGGTTTGCTTGCAGACCACCCACTTCCGGCGCCGGCTCTTGCGGATGGTTGGATGACTAGGCGGAAGGACCTTCCCGGCTCGGCAAGCACTTCCTATTTCCCCTTAAATTAGTTGATGTAGTTGGACGATATAATTATTATTGCTATCCTGGCATGAAGGATCGTGTGTGTACAATCCGTGTACCCCTTATGTAATATGATGAACCCGAGCATCGCCTTGCGATGTCTTAATTCGTATGCTTATTATTATTTCACCTTGACTGTTGATTGAAGATCATTCGAAAGAACTTGAAGAAAAATTCCCGTGAACTATAACCTAAACTAGTCCGATCTCTTGATTCATCTCCCTTCTTCGGATGGCACATCGCCGCGGGCCACGGCGACCAACGAGAACCCGCGAACCTAACCCCTCCACCCGGCGGAGGTCATGGCTATGCACCCGGCTACTCCAAGCGATTGCTAATAATCAAGGAGGTCGAGGAGGATCGAGTCCGGGGAATTCATGAGAGCTAAGCCGCCCACTTTTTCCACGGACGACGAGCCTATGGATGCCGAAGATTGGCTAAGAGTGATAGAGAAGAAGCTAACCCTCGTCGAATCCGAGAAGCGGATAGAGTTATCTTCGCTACTAACCAACCGGAGGGTCCCGCGAGTGACTGGTGGGACACCTACAAGGAGACACGAGCTGAAGACGCCGGCGAACCAACATGGGAGGAATTCACGGCTGCGTTCCGTGAGAATTTCGTGCCAGCTGCAGTGATGAGGATGAAGAAGAACGAGTTCCGCAGGCTGCGTCAAGGGAACACCTCAGTACAAGAATATCTGAACAAGTTCACCCAGCTTGCCCGTTACGCCACCAAGGTGACTGGCGACGAAGAAGAAAAGATAGACAAATTCATTGAGGGACTAAATGACGAACCGAGGGACCAATGATCGGGCAGATCACACCGCTTCCAAAGCCTCATCAACAAGGTCGTCCGACTTGAGCATGACCAAAAGGTGGTAGACAATAACCGCAAGAGGAGGCTCGCTATGGCTCGCCCATTTCGGGAACGCCACAACGCCCCAAGGGAGCCACCCCGTCTGGATGGAAGCCAAACGTTCCGGCAACCGGACGTTCTCCCGCTTCCGACCATGTCAACAGGTCAGCTACACCTCAGTTTCGTACGCCCACACCAACCCTAGCTGCTCCAGAAGAAGGAATGTGAGTCTGTTTCAATTGCGGAGAATTCGGGCACTACTCCAATAGCTGCCCAAAACCACGCAACGCCCGTGCGCACCGGCACCAATGCAACGCCCGTCCGAGGAACCCCACCCTGCGGCGGGACGAGGTCCGCTTCAGACCCCGCTACCCAACGAGGCGCCACCGGGTTTCGACGTGGTCGGGTGAATCATGTACGGGCGGAAGAAGCTCGGGAGGACCGGAGCGTATTGATGGGTATGTTCTCTATCAACTCTACACCGCTTAAAGTTTTATTCGATTCTGGAGCCTCGCATTCATTCATATCTTCCCAAGTAAGCAAACAACACCACCGACACCAAGTAGCACTTAAGAGGCCTATGTTGGTACACTCACTGGGGAGACATAACCGTACCCCATGCCTCGCATTAATGTGCCCATACGGATTAGAGACGTGGTGTTTCTCTCAAACCTTATGGTGCTATCACCCCAAACCATAGATGTCATACTCGGGATGGATTGGTTGACCAAAAATAATGGGATTATAGACTGCGGTCGAAGGGAAGTCACGGTATCCACCCCATGGGGATCACCGATGAGCATAACTATGGATCAAAACCCAAAGCTATGTGAGCAAGCTGCGGGAGTGTTCACCATGCTACCCTTAGGCGGAATGCCCGTAGTACAAGAATACCCGGATGTGTTTCCCGAGGAATTACCCGAATGCCCCGATCGCGACGTAGAGTTTATCATCGATCTAATGCCGGTACTGCCCCCATATCCAAGAGACCTTATCGAATGCCGGCCAACGAGTTAGAGGAACTCAAGAAGCGAGATAAGGGAACTACAAGAGAAGGGATTTGTACGCCCCGCTCTTCTCCCGGGAGCCCCGTACTCTTCGTCAAAAGAAGGATGGGAGCATGAGAATGTGTGTGGACTACCGATCGCTGAATGAAGTAACTATCAAGAACAAGTACCCGCTGCCCGGATCGATGACCTATTCGATCAACTTAAGGGTGCACAGTGTTCTCAAAGATTGATCTACGGTCGGGATATCATCGTTGAAGATTAGAGCCGGAGATATTCCTAAGACGGCGTTCTCGACACGTTACGGCTTATACGAGTTCACAGTGATGTCCTTTGGATTGACCAATGCCCTGCATACTTTATGAACTGATGAACAAGGTATTCATGGAATACCTGGACAAATTCGTAGTGGTGTTCATCGACGATATACTTATCTACTCCAAGAACGATGAGGAACACGCGGAGCATCTACGACTCTTGGAAAAGTTACGAGAGCACCACTGTATGCAAAATTCCGCAAATGCGAGTTCGCTCGGGGAAGTCGCTTTTCTTGGCCACGTGGTTTCAGCCGGAGGAGTAGCCGTAGACCCCGCCAAGGTCGAAGCCGTTACGGGATGGAAGGCACCCAAGTCGGTGACGGAAGTTCGGAGTTTCTTGGGCTTGGCCGGTTATTACCGACGGTTTATCGAAGGGTTTTCCACCGTAGCCCGACCTATGACTCAACTCCTGAAGAAGGAAAAGAAGTTTGAGTGGAATGAGAAGTGCCAAAAGCCTTCGACCAATTAAAAGAAAAGTTAACCACCGCCCCAATCTTGACCTTACCCGACAACCTAAAGGACTTCGTGATGTACTGTGATGCATCCGGCAAGGATTAGGAGGAGTATTAATGCAGGATGGGAAGGTCGTAGCGTATGCCTCGCGACGCTACGACCCCACGAAGAAAATTATCCCACACACGACCTGGAATTAGCGGCGGTTGTACATGCATTGAAGATCTGGAGACACTATCTCGATCGGGAACCACCGTGATGTGTGTACCGATCACAAGAGCTTAAAATATTTCTTTACTCAGCTGATCTCAACCTACGACGAGGCGATGGCTGGAGTTGATCAAGGATTACGATCTAGGAATTCATTATCATCCCGGCAAGGCAAATGTAGTGGCCGATGCGCCGAGCCGCAAAGCCCAATGCAACCACATGGGATTGGGAGGTATGGCCAGCGAACTTCAAGAAGAAATGGCTAGACTCAATCTACACCGATTCCTCACGGAGGAGTGAACTCGCTGAAATCCAACCCCTACGAGAACTCAAATAGAGGAAGCCCAAAAAGGGAATGAGGAAACCCGGAAATCAAGGAACGCATGGCCGCGGACGTGCTCGGGAGTTTTCGTAGATGACAAGGGAATCTGTGGTACAAGAAAAGAATCGTGTGCCCGAACGAGGCGGTTTGAGAGGATTGATCTTAAAGGAAGCCCACGAATCGGCATATTCGTTACATCCCAAGCACGAAAATGTACCAGGATTTGAAAGGAGAATACTGGTGGCCCAATATGAAGAGAGATGTAGCCGAATACGTAGCCGTGTGCGATGTGTGCCAAAGGGTGAAAGCCGAGCATCAACGGCACCGTGCTTGCTGCAGCCCACTCAAGATTCCCGAATGGAAATGGGACGAGATAGGCATGGATTTCATAGTGGGACTACCCAAAACTACGACTGGTTACGATTCCATTTGGGTAATAGTAGATCGGCTCACCAAGACTCGCGATTTATACCCGTGAAAACTAACTACAACAGCCAAGCTAGCGGAACTATATATGAGTAGGATTGTATGTCTTCACGGTGTACCAAAGAGGATCATATCGGATCGTGGTACCCAATTCACATCTCATTTTTGGAGCAAAGTCCACGAGGCACTCGGAAGTCATCTCGCTTTCGACCGCCTATCATCCACGGCACGATGGGCGGGCGAAAGGACGAACCAAGTCTTGGAGGATATGCCGAGAGCTCCGTGCATTGGATTTCACCAAGGATTGGGAGAAATGCTTGCCGTACGCCGAGTTCTCTTACAACAATAGCTATCAAGCCGCTTTGAAGATGTCGCCAAACGAAGCTCTATTTGGTCGCCGATGTCGGACCCCATTGATGTGGTCGAAACCGGTGAACAAACCGTATTCGGGCCGACATAATCGGGAGGCGAGGAAAAGGTTCGCCCGATTCGGGACCGACTACAAGCCGCTCAATCACGACAAAAGAGCTACGCGGATACTCGACGAAGAGAATTGGAATTCAAAGAGGGTGACTACGTGTATCTAAAGGTCTCACCACTACGGGGAACACAGAGGTTCAAAGTCAAGGGGAAACTCGCACCACGATACGTGGGCCCATTCCCGATAAGCGCTAGGAGGAGAAGTGGCTTACCAATTGGAACGCCCGAGAATCTCTCCGATGTCCACCCGTATTCCACGTATCGCAGCTGAAGAGATGTCTGCAGGGTACCGGAAGAGCAAACCTCGTTAGAAACCATCCATGTCCACCAGTGATCTTACCTACCCGGAGCATCCAATCAAGATACTAGACGAAGCAGAAAAGAAGACACGAACCAAGTCGTGGCGCATGTACAAAGTACAATGGAGCAATCACACCGAAGAAGAAGCTACCTGGGAGAGCGAAGAATTCCGAGGACAGAATATCCACACCTATTCAAGAATCGGTAAGAAAATCTCGGGGACGAGATTTATTGTTAGGGGGTAGGTTTGTAACATCCTGAAAATCGAAGGAGTAGAATTCGGAACGTGAAAATTGGAACTCACAAAAACTTTTTGGAATCATTACTTCTTATCGTGTTTTTCGATCTTAATTGCCAGTTCAGCGATATAAGATTTTCTTCTAGAATTACTTTGAGGTAAAATGGAATAAAACCCTAAGCATTTCAACCCCAGCCGGTGAAAACAATTTCGAAATAAACAGGTGTGTACTCTGAAAAGAGCATATAGATATATGTATGTATATAATAGGGTGCATTACAAAAAGGGATAAATTAATGTTTAAACTCTAATTAACGGGGGAAATATAATAAATAATTAGAATTGGATGGCAAAAATATTTATGGAAAAAGAGAAATAAAATTTGAAAGTTGGGTTAAATCAAAATTCCATTTTCTTGAATTTAAGAGAAGAGACAAAATAAAAAAAATGGAAAATATCTATAAACAAAAATATAGGGAAAAGTGGAAAATATAATTTTAGAAATGGTTCTGTGAATATCAAGATTTATTTGGGATTTTTAGGGATAAAAGAAATGGAAATGGAAAATAGGATTTTAAAATCGGGATAAATGGAAAAGTGCACTATTCATCGCGTCACAGGTGTTCGACCAAAACCGTCAGCCACGTTCACGCGCGCCACGCGCCGAGCGCCGTGCCGCGCCGTACCAGGACGCCCTCGCCCGCGTGCTCTCGCTGACGACACCGTCCTGCGCACACAGCTGCCGCCGGTACAGTCGCGCCACCCCGCGGTCGCCAAAGTCGCCGCTGACGCCGCGCTAGGCCGTCGCCATGTCGTCGCCGTACTGCCCGCGTGAGCGCCGCGTCTGTACAGTCCGCATGCTCCGTCCTCGCCGCGCCCACCGTACACACACACATCGGCTGCAGTTGCCGCACGTCGCGCACGATCTCCCCGCGACCGCGCCATGCCGCTGACGCCTGCGCCATTGCTGCCGTCGCGTCGCCCTCGCCGTCGACCGCCTATAAAGAAGCCTCCCCAGACCCGGCCCTCAACATCAAAAATACTCCCCAGTGCTCACTCGTGCTTTCCCCCCAATTTCCCCCAAGGATTAGCCACTACATTGCGCCAATTTTGGGAAAGATCGGAGCTCGGCCGGAAGAACCCTAATTCGACCGCCCGTGCGACACTCCGAAATTCGTCACCCTCGGCTGATTTCTTCCCGAATTAAAGGTACCATTATCATCCCCGTGCTCTAGGTATTAATTCCCCTAAGCTTCCCGAGCCAAATGGTCGCCGAAAAATCGCCGGCGACGAACCCCTCAAATTCCCCTGTCTCGGCCGCCGAACCACCTCGCCGTCGCCAGCCCGCTGCAGTGCCTTTCCGGCCGAACCAACCCCACCGTTAGCATCCCTGGGGTTCGCTGAAGCTCGTAGACCCCTCACTTTAGCCAGGGCTTCGCCGGATTTTGCCGCCGACGAGCGCCACCGCCGCCGAACCACCTCGCCGTAGCCAGCCCTTTCCGCCGCTCCCCGGTCTCGGCCGAGTGGAGAAATGAAAACCTCGTGGTCCCAGGATGGTGTAGCGCCCCTCTTTTCCCTAGCTCCGGCCCTCCCTCGCCGTCGGCACCCCCTCCCTCACCGTCGGCCGCCGGTGGAAAACAGAGCAGGGGAGAGGAAGAAAAGAAGCAGAGGAAAAAAAAGAGAAAGAGAAAGAAAAAAAATAGAAAAAGAAAAATAGTAAAGGAATTAGGGTAAAGGTAAAAACACTATTTTGGAAATATTTTAGGATATAAAATAAGGTTTTTGAAATATTATTATCTAGGAATGAGTATAATATTCTTTTTCTTTCCAAAAAGAAATACTTTGTGAAAATAATTTCTAGATTAAATTTTTCCTTTTTATGAGTTCAAATATTGTCCGACCTCTAAATTGTTATCGAAGTTCACATGAGACCTTTTTAAAGATTGGTTAAGCATGAATGTCATTATTCGGTCGTTAGAATTTCAAAACCCCTAACGAATATAATTGCAACATTAAAGATAAATTATTGGAGATATGGAAATTAGAAATCTAATTATTTTAGGATATCTTCAAATTTAGGAACAAAATATATATTTATTACGAGATGGTTCGCTCGGTTTAACTGGACTCCTTTTCGTTGATTCAACTATTAAAATTTCCGAAGTTTGAGGTTGTGTTTGGAATCCGCCTTCCGCGGTCGTTTTGAGATCTCTTTCTTTTTCGTTGATATTGTTGGATTTTAATTGGATTCAACCCTTCTTTTCGCACGTACGGATAGCGTCCGAAGAAGTGAACACTAACTACGCGGAAGACCCCACTCAACCAGCGTGCGAGCAAGGCAAGTCTTCACACCCTTTGAACATATTGATCCCAATTGCGAAATGATGTTATTTTAAACTCTAAACATGCATGCTTTACAAAGTTACCTATACTTGTTATGCCATACTTGCTATTGATTACCTTTAGAATTACTCCTTGTAACTCGCCATGTGATACGAACAACCGAAGCATAACTTCGGTAAACTGCTTAGCCATGCTATACTTAGATTTATGCATACTCATGACTTGATGAAAAAGCTTTGTGCTTGGGCAACTACCTTAGGGAAGGTAGTTGAGATTCGGCATGTGGAGACATGAGCGCCACATGGCCATGAGAACGAGGAACTAAGTTTGATGAAAATTGAAAGTACTATACAAATGTTTTAGACTGGGGCGGCCGGATGATTTGGGTGGACTCCGGAAAAGGCAAGTGCCGACCCTGGTCAATTAAGGACCGAGCCATGAGATAGCCGGGAAACGAGCCAGTACAACCGTACTTCTCGAATGGGTATAGACCTAGCTGACTAGATAGCCGAGCGGAGGCAGTATCCTTGCATAGATGGTTCTCTATGATGTGATTAAAGGATGCGAACGAGGCTGCGGCCTTTGTTATGAATGGTGGGATTAAACTAATGATAATTAAACTTAAAGATTGGAAATGTCTTCCCTTACCCCGGGTGCGCCAGAACTCCTCTCACTGCTAGAAAAGGACGGCTAGAGTGCATGAGGACATAAGTTCATGGAGCGGGTACTGCCAAAGTGAGGTTATCAAAAGGCTTTGCCGTGACCGTCTCATGTGTTGAGGCGTAGGCTCATTTGTTGGGCTGTCGCGGAGTACGGGTAAAGTGTACATCCACTGCAGTGTGAATGAATCAATCTATTCGAATAGCCGTGCTCGCGGATATTGAGCATCGTGACAAGACTTTCGCTTGGCTAGACTTTGAACTTAAAAATGCTGGGATGGGTTTTCATGATGATTTTATTCGCTGGTGGATCAACTTCTCGAGAATGCGAGAAGGGGTGGACTCCCCAGAAAATCATGACGAACCGGAGGCGGGAAGCCATCCTTGGGATCACGATGGATGGTAGACAGAACCGTCGCCGGGTTAATGAACTATGAAATTAAAACTTGATTTGGCTAGTCGATAGGCTTGTGAAAAGAATTGTGAAAACCGGCTTTACGCAAAAATAACCCTAGCCATGTTCTTTGAATAACCCTATCATATGCATCAATTCGTGTTGGCTTGCTGAGTACGGTTGGTACTCACCCTTGCTATACGCACAAACCTCCAGATGGAGTTGAAGAGCCGAAGATCCATACGCATATCACCGGGAGGACAAGGAACCGACGGCGCATATTAGACTTTAGCTCCGGTCGTTGCCTGTGGCAATGGACAAGCCGCTGCCTCTTTCCGCTGCCTTATCTAAACTCTGTTTTTATGTTGTATTCGGACCATAAGGTCCTGTGGGATGAACAATGCCTTCGGGCCTATTAATGTAATAATGGTATTGTAAGACTATTCGTGCATGCGCACTTGATTATCCAGTACTGTATTCGTGGGTACCAACTACTTGATCCAGGGAAATGGTACTATGAACACGAAAGATTCCCGCCTCAAAATCGGGGGTCCACAGAAGCCTTTCTCTTGCAGTTCCCTTATCTGCTTCTTAAGTTCTTCCAACTCGTTTTCTGGCATTCGGTAGGGTCTCTTAACTATGGGGGCGGTGTCAGGCATGAGGTCAATGATGAACTCTATGTCTCGGTCTAGGGGCATTCCCGGTAGATCCTCAGGAAATACATCCGGGTAATCCTGAATTACTGGCATTCCAACTATGGGTAACATGGTGAATATCCCCGTAGCTCGGTCACAGAGCATAGGGTCTTGATCCATGGCTACTGTCATCGGTGATCCCCATGGGGTAGATAAGGTAACCTCTCTTCATCCATAGTCTAATACCCCTTGGTTCTTGGTCAACCATTCCATTCCTAATATGATGTCTAGGGTTTGGGGTGGCAAAACCATAAGGTTGGACAAGAATACCACGTCCTTGATCCGAATGGGCACATTAATGCACGCATGTGGTATAGTATATCTCCCCCGAGTGAATGTACTACCATTGGTCTCTTAAGGTCTACTCGGTGCAAGTCGTGCTCTTTGCTTATTCTTGACGATATAAATGAATGCGAAGCTCCAGAATCAAACAAAACTTTAACTGGTGCAGAATGGATAGAAAACATACCCATTAGCACGCTTTAGTCCTTCTGAGCTTCCTCAGCACGCACATGGTTAACCTGACCACGGCAGAATCCAGTTGCAGCTTCCTTTGGTTGGGGCGTTCTGAACAAACTGTGTCCAGGTGCCGGAGCGGGGGTTCCTCGTACTGCGATGGCGTTGGCTCCGGTGCGGTTGGGGGTGTTGCGCGGTTTAGGGCAACTGTTGGCGTAATGCCCAAATTCTTTGCAGTTGAAGTAGTTGACATTCCTAGTTCTTGGGGCTACCAAAGTAGGTGCTCGAGTGCGAGACGGTATTGTAGGTGGCCTACTGACGTTGCCGGGTGCGTCAGGGCGATTGGTTGCCACTATGGCTGGCTTCCAACCTGACGGGGTTGCTCCTTTGGGTCGCTGGGATGTCCTTTGAATTGGACGGGCCATTCCAAGCCTTCTCTTTCGGTTGTTTTCAACTGTCCTTTGGTCATGCTCAAGCCTCACGACCTTGTTGATGAGGCTTTGGAAGCTGGCGTGGTGCTGACCGATCATCGGTCCTCTCAACTCGTCGTTCAGTCCTTCGATGAACTTATCCATCTTCTCTTCTTCGTCTACCAGGTCGCTTGTGGCGTAACGTGCAAGCTGCGTGAACCTGTTAAGGTACTCTTGTACCGTGGTGTTGCCTTGGCGCAGCCTACGGAATTCATTCTTCTTCATCCTCATGACTGCAGCACGTACGAAGTTTTCATGGAAGGCAGCCGTGAATTATTTCCAAGTTGGTTCACCGGCATCTTCAGCCCGGGTTTCCTTGTAGGTGTCCCACCAATCACTTGCGGGTCCTTCCAGCTGATTAGTGGCGAAGACAACTCTGTCAGCTTCCCGTACTCGGACGAGAGTCAACTTCTTTTCTATTACCCTCAACCAATCTTCAGCATCCATGGGTTCATCTGCCAAGGAGAATGTCGGTGGCTTTGCCCTCATAAATTCGCCGAGGTTTGATCCTCCGCGTTGTCCTTGGTTGTTGGCCATAGCTTGAAGCAGTTGGGTCTGTAAATGACTTCTGCTAGGGTGGAAGGGTTAGGCTCTGGCAGGTTCTCAGTAGCTGCTGGGGCTCTGTGACGATGCGCCATCTGAACAATGTGGATAAGGTAAGAGACTTGATTTGCTAATGTCTCGATTCTAAGGAATTTTTCATTGAGTTGTTTAAGGTGATCTTTCAAAGCAAGCTTGGTGGAATAAACTCATTTATGACATAACATGGAACTTCATATCAGTTCAGATGTTACATCAGGGGGATACATTGGACATGTGTAGTCCATACAACACAATACAACAACACTAACATCGATCTAGGGTCTTCATATATAAAGGGGTAGGGGCATGGTCATTGCTGTCTTAACTCCATCCAAAGCAAGACCAGAGCTGCTGTAGGTATCCAAACTAATCATCCAGCCATCCGCATGATCCAGGTAAACGCATGATCCAGAGTTGCAAGTGTTCCTGGTTTGCGCGGTAAAAAGTTTTTTGTTTTCGGCTAGCGTAGCCTCCGCGTAACCCTTCAATGGTATCAGAGCTAATCTTGCTTAGTTCGGGTTTTAGATTGGATCTGGAACAAGTTTTGCACACGGGTTGATTAGGTCAATCGGTTTTACGGGATCTGTTGAGGAGAGTTCATGGTAATTGCGTTCCTTGATAGTGTATCGGAATGGCGTAATGTGATTACGTCGAAGCAATATCCATACAACTCAGTTTGAGTCGTGTTCGAGATAGCGTTCCTTGATAGTGTATCGGAACGGTATAATGTGATTATACTGAGCTATCTCATAGTCCGATCTTGTTTGCTGCCTCGCGCCTACGCAAACCATCTCCCTTGATTATGTCGATATGGTTTCCGTAAGCGATTTCATAGATTTCATAGCGGGACCGCCGTGTGTGTACCCCTTTTAGGTCGTCTCGATGCCGTTTCTCTGCGATAGGTAGAAAACGTTCTACTCCTAACTTGTTTTTGCAGAGAATGCTTTGAGATGGTATGGCCCTATTGTATGTATGAGATGCATGTGATGCATGTAATATTCTTTCATATGTGCAATCCCTGTAATATTCTTTCATACGTGCAATGCTTGTAATATTCTTTCACGACCTGCGAGTCGATGTAATCTTCAATTAGAGCTTCTATAGTAGTAGCTTAGTTTGAAGAAATCAAGCATCATGCACATTGGAAGATGGTGCCGAAGATGGAGATCCTCAGCGCCGGCATGGAGATGGAGATCACCATGTGAAGGGGGCCATACTATTTCATTATATGCTATTCTACCTGCTTTCATATATGTGATATGTTTGTTTGATAGGATAGCATCCCTCTCAAAATTAAGTAGTAATGATGCCCTTCCAAATGTTGCACCCGCCACCGTTATGCTCGTCAATGGTGGGTCGCCAAAGCGAGTGCCATTCTCAATCATAACACGAGGGGTATATATCGGACATATACAGCAGAGAATTTTGTTTACTTAACAAGGCTATCAAAACAGTTTTGGGCCTTGGGACATAGGTTGGCGCCGGGCATGGAGATGCCACACCAACAACAAGAGTCACATAGATATGTGATTAGCAAGGAGTTGCTTACCGATGTTATTAATTTTCTAGCAGTGATGCCAAAGCTCACTAGAAAATTAACTAACATGTGGATCTTGACCCAATACGTAACCTAGAGGGACGGTGTAAAATACGTAATGGGAGTCTAATGTTAAATTGTTTAACAATAGACATAGCATAAACATTGTGCTAAACTTTGTTTTTTCTATTGTAGAATAAATGGCGGCTAATACTACACCCAAGTGCTTTTAATTTGTGATCTATTCTCGAAAAGGAAAAATTAAATGGAACAAACTTTATGGATTGGTATCGCAACATGAGAATTGTTCTCAAGCAAGAGCGTAAGGAGTACGTTCTTGAAGTACCCTATCCCGAGGATTTGCCTAATAATGCCACTGCAACTGCACGGAGAGCTTACGAGAAGCACACTAATGATGCCCTAGATATAAGCTGTCTCATGCTTGCTACAATGTCCCCGAGCTTCATAAGCAATATGAGAGCGCGATGCTCACACTATTATTCGGGACTGCGTGGTATGTTTGAGAACCAAGCTCGGCCGAGAGGTTCAACACCTAAAAGTCCTTGTTTGCGTGCGAGCTTGTTGAGGGAATCCCGTCGATGCATGTGATAAAAATGATTGGCTACATTGAGAGTCCGGAAAAACTAGGTTTTCCCCTTAGCCAAGAGTTGGCTACTGATGTGATTCTCCAGTCGCTCCCTCCGAGCTTCGAGCCATTCATATTAAATTATCACATGAACAATATGGATAGAACCTTGGCTGAATTGCATGGGATGCTAAAGACAGCTGAGGAGAGTATCCAGAAAAACGGTCATCATGTGATGATGATGCAGAAGGCTAAGCGCAAACCACCTGTCAAGAAACTTTGCACCAAGAGGAAGTTAACTCCCGATGAGATCGCGAGTGCCTCTAATGCAAAGAAGGGCAAAAAGGGTCGGCGACATCGATGCCGTTTGCTTCTATTGCAAGGAGACAGCCACTCGAAAAGGAACTCGCAAGAAGTACATGGAGGATCTCAAAAAGAAGCAAAGACTTATGCTTCAGGTATTAATGTTATAGACATTAATCTTGCTACTTCACCTATTGACTCTTGGGTATTTGATACCAGATCAGTAGCTCATATTTGCAAATCATTGCAGGGAACGAGAAGAAGTAGAGGCTTGAGAAGGGGCGAGGTGAACTGCGCGTCGGCAATGGAGCAAGCGTTGCTACGCTTGCTTGTCGGCACAGTACCACTTCATCTACCTTCGGGATTAGTTTTGGAATTGAATAATTGTTATTGTATTCCAACACTATGTCAAAACGTTATTTCCGCTTCATGTTTGCAAGCGGAAGGATATGATTTTAGATCAATGAACAATGGTTGTTCAATATATCTCGAGATATGTTCTATTTTCATGCTCCATTGGTGAATGGATTATACGTTTTGAATCTTGAAGCGTGTCTCATCTATAACATTAATACGAAAGGCAACTCTCTAATGATATAAACCCCACGTTTATCCGGCATTGTCGCTTAGGCCATATAAATAAGAAACGCATGGAGAAGCTCCATAAGGATGGACTGCTTCACTCTTTTGATTTTGAATCATTTGAGACATGTGAGTCTTGTTTACTTGGTAAGATGACAAAGGCACCTTTCACGAGGACATAGTGAGAGAGCAAGTGACTTATTGGCACTCGTACATACCGATGTATGTGGACCAATGAGCTCAACGGCCGAGGTGGTTATCGTACTTCATTACCTTTACCGATGACTTTAGTAGATATGGTTATATCTACTTAATGAGGCATAAGTCCGAATCCTTTGAAAAGTTCAAAGAATTCCAGAATGAAGTACGAATCATTTAGGGAAAACAATCAAGTTTCTACGATCGATCGTGGAGGAGAATACTTGAGCCAAGAGTTTGGTAATCATCGAAAGATTGTGGAATTGTTCCACGCTTGACTCCGCAGAACTCCACAATGGAATGGGGTGTCCGAACGGAGAAATCACACCTTGTTGGACATGGTGCGGTCGATGATGAGCCAAAGTGATCTTTCGTTATCCTTCTGGGATATGCTCTTGAAACACAGCGCTCACACTAAATAGAGTTCCATCTAAGTCGGTTGAAAAGACACCATATAAGATATGGACAGGGCAACCCCTAGTTTGTCTTTTCTCAAAATTTGGGGATGCGAAGCTTATGTAAAACGTTTACCCGACAAGCTCACATCCAAATCGACAAGTGCTTCTTTGTGGGATATCCTAAGGAAACTAAGGGATATTACTTTTATAATCGGGAACAAGGCAAAGTGTTTGTCGCCCAACACGGTGTCTTCTTGGAGAAAGAGTTTCTTTCAAGAAGGGTTAGTGGGAGCGGGTGTATCTTGAAGAAGTTCAAGAAGCACCGAAAATGTTTCGCGACGACGAAACCACAACAGGGAGGAGCAAAGTGTTGCGCCACCGGTTGTAGATACACCAGCCCCACGGAGTCGAAAGATCACGTCGTGCGCCCGAGTACACAGTGCGGAACAACGTGATATATTGTTGTTGGACAACGATGAGCCTAAGACCTATGAGGAAGCGATGGTGGGACCCGATTCCAACAAGTGGCTTGGAGCCATGAAATCCGAAATAGAATCCATGTACGACAATCAAGTTTGGAACTTGGTTGATCCACCGATGGTGTCAAAACCATTGAGTGCAAATGGGTTTTCAAGAAAAGGCCGATATGGATGGAAATGTTCACATCTATAAGGCACGATTGGTGGCGAAAGGTTTTAAACAGATTCAAGGAGTTGATTATGATGAAACCTTCTCGCCCGTCGCAATGCTTAAATATATTCGGATTATCCTAGCGATTGTTGCATATTTCGATTATGAGATATGGCGGATGGATGTCAAAACGGCTTTCCTAAATGGAAACCTAAGCGAGGATGTATACATGATACAACCTCGGGGTTTTGTCGATCCAGAATCGCTGGAAAGATATGCAAGCTACGTAAATCCATTTATGGATTGACGCAAGCATCTCGGAGTTGGAATATTTGTTTTGATGAAGTAATCAAAGGGTTTGGTTTCATCAAAAACGAAGAAGAGGCCTGTGTTTACGAAAGGTCGGTGGGAGCGCAATTGTATTTCTAATCTTATATGTGGATGACATATTACGATTGGAAATGATATCCCCATGCTAGAATCTGCAAGTCTTCATTGAAAAATAGTTTTTCCATGAAAGACTTAGGGGAGGCAAATACATATTGGCATTCGGATCTATAGAGATAGATCCAAGAGGCTAATTGGATTAAGCCAAAGTACATACATTGACAAGGTGTTGAAAAGGTTCAACATGCATGATTCCAAGAAAGGTTTCTTGCCCATGTCACATGGCATTAATCTTAGCAAGAATCGGTGTCCTCGGACACAAGATGAGCGGAATAAGATGGGTATGGTTCCATATGCTTCGGCAATTGGATCCATCATGTATGCCATGCTTTGTACACGCCCGATGTCTCGTACGCTTTGAGTGCTACGAGCAGATACGTCGAGATCCAGTGAAGGTCACTGGAGCCGTAAAGAATATCCTTAAGTACTTGAGAAGAACTAAGGATATGTTCCAAATCTATGGAGGTGAAGAAGAGCTCGTTGTAAGTGGTTACACCGATGCTAGCTTCCAAACAGACAAGGATGATTATAGATCGCAATCGGGTTCGTGTTCCGCCTCGAACGGAGGCGCGATCGGCTAGAAGAGTTCCAAGCGGATACCGTTGCTGATTCTACAACGGAGGCCGAGTACATTGCGCTTCGGAAGCCGCAAAGGAGGTTGTTTGGATCAAGAAATTCGTTTCGAGCTTGGTGTGATGACTAGTGCGACTAGTCCAATGTCTCTCTATTGTGGTAATAGTGGAGCCATTGCGCAAGCCAAGGAGCCAAGGTCACATCGAAGTCCAAACACATACTTCGGCGATATCATCTCATCCGGAGATAGTGGACGAGGTGATGTCAAGATATGCAAAGTGCACACGGATCTCAACATAGCCGATCCGCCGACAAAACCTCACCCTCGGCCGAAGCATGAGGCGCACACAAGAGCAATGGGTATTAGATACTTACATGATTGACTCTAGTGCAAGTGGGAGATTGTTAGTGATATGCCCTAGAGGCAACATGGAGATGTTTGATATCACGTCAATGTTTATGTATTTATGAATAAAGTGTTATTCAGTTCCATGAAATAGACATCTTGTATTGATCAATAAGTACGTGACTTATTTATGAGACTCTATGTGTATGAATCTATTTCTAAATGATCCTCGATCATATGTCATATTGTTGGAACAAATATGATTCTAAGATCGGCATGTTTATTGATTGATGATCATGTCTCATAGATCATGGGTATGGAGATACCAAATCAATAAACATGGACATATGTGTTAGAGAACACATTGTTGGATAGACCCACCATGAGACACTACAGAATTAATGTGCCATTAGTTGGTCTCGGGTAGTGTTGGTACAAAGTCCTTAGACCTGAGATCACCATGGATTCCAACATGTGCGTAGCCTACTTTGGGACTACCAAACGCTATTCCGTAACGGGTAGTTATAAAGGTAGTTTTCAGGTTTGCTATGAAACATGGAGTGGGATGTGAGTGATCAAGATGGAATTTGCCCTCCTTTGGAGAGATATCTCTGGGCCCTCGAGGTAATGGATTATGGAAATGCATGGCCATGCTAAGTTGATTGAGGAGTCAATCAACGGAGATAATCCAATACGGTTCGAGTGAATGGTTAAGCTATTGAAGGGATGGCACACATCTTGCCTATAGCTTAATTGGTATCGTGAGGCAAAGGGATTTGTGTACACATTACAGGTTCGAGCCGATATTATTTTCTTGTATACATGGTGTCAATATGTGCTGCTAGGCGTCGTGAGGACAGTCGGCTGAGTTGGACTCGAGCCGATGATCGGCTAAGTTAGACTATAGCCGAAACCGAGTATACCTGAACCTACGGGTCGCACGCTTAAGGGGATAAGAACAGGCATTCGAGTTGGACTCGAATACGGCTCGATCGATAGGGATCCGATCGGATAGAGTCCTATGGGCTTACGACGTATGGGCAGCCAACTCTATGAGATTCGGATAGGATCCAATTCAAAATAGAGTCCTGATCGGCCAGAGTCCCAATGGGCCAACTCTATATAAAGGGGTGAGGGGTGGAGAGCTGAGTAGTACATCAAGTCAATTGATTGCGCGAAATCAATCTGATCACACGCGGCTTTAGAAGTCGCCGAGATCAATCTCCACGGAAACCCTCCCCACTTTCGAGCCAAACCCTAGCCTTGCATCGCGTGCTAGCACACGGGTGCACGGCGTTTTGTCCCCGGACGTGTGGATACCGGTAGAGGCGCTGCTACGTTGCACGCTGTTGATCGGCTTCGGATCGGCTGCAATCGGAGCGATCGGCTGATTGGCGAATCGGCTGTCTCCGGGAATCGGCTGTCGGCTTGCGGGAATCGGCTACACAGTTCCAGATCGGCTAGCCCTGATTGGCTATTTCCGCTGCACACTCCAATCGGTAACGATCTATCGGCCCTTACTTACAAGTGTTCCTGGTTTGCACGGTTAAAAGTTTTTGTTTTCGGCTAGCGTAGCCTCCGCGTAACCCTTCAAGAGCAACATTTTGATCATGTTGATCCCTGTTTTGCTAAAATACCCAGTTTATTATTCTAAACTGCATTTATTTTTGAATGTCATCTTATGGGGAATATTACACCGTATGGTTAGATTTAAGCCCTAGGCTTGCCACCCTAACCCCTTTGATAAACATTGGATAACAACATGACTAGTTTATAGGGCGAGGTTATGCTTAGACCTGCTTAGACTTACTAGCACACTAAAAGAGTAGAAGGGAAGAAAAGATGTCACTTCTTTTAGGAACACGGCGAGCCTTTTCATCTAGACGACATTATTTTTAACACATGAAATGAAAGATATAATCCGAGGACTTTGTGGACCAGACTAATAACTAAAAGATGATAAATGGTGGGCTGTGGGCGCTATGGTTTTGATAGTGGTGCCCATGACATTTAAGGACCGGTTCACGGGAAACCTCAGAAGAATGACCGTACAAACCACAAGCCAGAATGGGCAATAGTGGGACCTGTAGTGTAGCCCTTCCTAGCTGACGAACCCAGGCAAGGGTGAGTGTGATGGATTTGCAGTCGGGCGGGGGCTTACCGATTGCTGGGCCCACGGTTATGGGCGATCAACCGACTTCACCGTGATTGGTCCCACACTACTAAAACATGTTATTGGACCATGGCTAGTATAGTTGGGTTGTTTGGGCCTGTCTCAACATGGGAATAATTTTGGATAGTGTTGGATTTAATATGACTTTATTAATTAATTTACCCTTTTTCTGTTCCTTGTTCAAATCTCCTTTTGTTTGGAAAAACCCTACCTGTTTGTGCTAAAGGCAAACCCAGGCCAAATCCTCATCTTCCCCCTTGCATTCATACCCTCTCTATTCCCGAATGACTTGCTGAGTACGTGGAAGTACTCATCCTTGCCCCTTCATCAGAACCTGAGCAAGATGCTGAAGCAGAAGAAGAAGTCGAGTAGGCTGTCCTACACTCTGGAAGCTGCCTGTGGAAGGTTCGAAGCTACGTGGCAATAGTCAAGTTTAGGCTTAGGCCCTTTTCTTTTTCCGCTGCTCTTTTGTAATATTTTTGTAATGTTTCTAAGACGTGGAACTGTAATATCAACCATTGTCATATGCTTACCCTGGCTGGTCCTGGACAGGAATTTTAATACACATAGAGCTTCAGAAATTATGGTTTTAATTTCTGGGCGTGACATGGGCCCACGCCTTAAACATAACGCTGTGGGGGCAGACACGACGGGAACCCACCCACGTGGCACATTACCGTTGTATTGGACAGGCTTAGTCGCCTAACTACCTCGTCGAGGCATTAGGATGCTCCTCTAAGTTATACGAACTCTTTCACTTTGGCCTACCGAAATGTGAGGCTAAACCACAAATAGTATATTAAGCTAGGGCTATCCCATACTAGCACATGTGGTTGTACTGTATTCGAGACGAATAATCATGGAGTGAAGTCCTTAGGGTAGTCTGGGCACACACTCCCCCTATCGGTATACAACTAAACACCATATCAATACCACTTGTGGCCCAAACTTGAAAACCAAGTTGGATCATATTTTTGGTTAACATAGAGCATTCTTGTCATAACATAACTTTTAGAAATAGAAGCTTTACAAATAAAACATCGGTACTTAGCCCATTAATCATGAGAAAATGTATACTACTAGCAAACTAAGCATGGGGATAAATAAGTCCTAAGACTTCATATTGGTTCACTATGTTTTAGCTTCTGATCATTCCTAAGGTTAGGAATTGGTTAATGTGTTAGTGAGGTTTCCAGGAGCATGCAACATCGGTGTAGTACTAAACATGTTCATATCATGTTTTTAGTATTACTCATGAAATACCATGCAAGTTCCCAACCCTTTTAAAATAACCTCCATAAAACTAGGATCAATTTGTTCAAAGGGGGAGGCGAGGACTTGCCTGGTTCTCCTTCTTCCGAATTGAACAAGTACACGGGGTTTTTGAATGGTACCGATGGTTCGTCTAATGTATATGTACAAAGTTTTCGATTTTAAGTATTTATGAGAACCTTAACGAACGAAGATGAATGCACATGAGATGCAGGTGTTTTAGTTTCAGATTGATACATTTTAAGTGGGGTCTCTATAAAGTTCTTTTTTCCAAAGTGAAAGGCTTATTTATAGTTTCTTTTATAGTGTTGCAATCTTTCTAGATTTGTTCAAGACCAAAATATGGGCTTTCTGGTAGGTAATTTATTTTTGGTTGATGGAACATAGAAGGATGATCCTAACAAAATTTAGTTTATATTTGTAGGAATTTTATTGGGTCGATTATGATTTTTGTAAGTCAGGGTGTTCTAAAGTAACTATTTTAATAAATAAACCTATAGGTGGTTTTTCTGCCATAGAAAGTATATGGTTTCCAATTTTTGTCTTAATGCATATCTTTCATAGTTTCTACAGTCTTGGTTCACTTTATTTGGAGTAAGGATAATTTTCCTATGATTTTTACAAGAACCTGCCCTATTAGCAGTGTTTACAAAATGAATTTTTTATCTACATCTGCTACTGGGAGTGGCAATTTGTATTTCACAGGCTTAAAGTACATAATCTTATGGTCCTGACAAAATTTGGCCCAAGTCAAAATATGCTATTTTCAATTTTCTATGGATTTTCAAAATTGGCTATATTTATGTGTGGAAATACCTTATTCGGATTAATCTTTTATTTCACGTGGGGCCTACATGTCAGTGGCAGCCGATGTTTAAACAGTCTAATGGCGCCCCTTTTATGTGGGCCCTGATTGTCAGTGGCTCATGGAAAGGGAAAAACAGGGCAACGGCGCGCGATGGGGTTCTCGTCGGCGCCGGCGGCGAACGGCGGCCAATGAGTGGTTGCAACCAAAAGGTAAAACGTAGTGGATGTCATGGCAAAGCTAGCGGTGGTTATCTCGTGTGCTACCATGGCCAGAATGGTTGCCGGCGATGGAGCGGGTGGCGTCGTGATTCGGGACCAACGTGCATGTGTGTTTCTAGCACTTGCCATGTCATGCATGTATCGGAAATAGCTACTAGGGGCACTGAGGAGGCTTACCGAGCAAACACAGGGTGCTGGTGAGGTCGAGGTGATGGTGGCACCATGCAGGATCCCAGGGCGACGACATCCTTTGCTTCAGGTGAATGGTGACTGCTCGTTTCGATGGTCGGCTACGCAAGGTGAGTGCGGGACCATGTCAGGCGATCAATGGAGATGCTTGAGTCAGGAGGAATCGGTGTATAGCTCACCGGAAAGAGGAAGAGGGAAAACCCGACGGTGGCGGCTGGAGTTGGGGACGAAAAGGGGTTTTCCTTCCTCGGTGCGTTTCCGGGCGATTCCTTCAGTTTTAACTAATGTGAGGCATCAAAGAACAAGGTGGCGAAAGGGTTCAGGCAATGGCTCACCGTAATTGGCCGGCGACGAGCGGGCGGTTCTGCGGCGGGTGATGCAGAGCTTGCGGTTCACGGCTTCGGCTCGGCGGCGTTCCCGGTCTCCGGCTGTGTCATTCGGAGTGAAATTTGGTCGTCAGACAGAGCAAAGATTAAGGAGTTGGGAACGGACATTGCCCACGGGAGTAGCTCACCGGAGTGCGAATGCGACCGGTTCTTGTTCGGCAGCAGAGGGAGCTCGCTGGACATTTCTCGGTGCTCTCGGGGGCGGTCAGCTTTGGTTCTCTCGTGGAACATGAATGGACTAAGGAGGGGCGCAGCGTCGGTCGGGCGGTTAGGTTTTATTTGCATGCCAACGACGCAGAGGGATGTCGGGCTCGGGGCAACGTGTGCACGGCGCATTCCTCACACGCGACGCGTGCGCGTGTTCGTGGCGAGGGCATCAGTGTGAGTGAGACGAGCTGGAACATAGTGTGACATTGGCAGCGTGGTCCCACGAGTCGGTATGGCCCACTTGCCAGTGAGAGATAGAAGTAGTGATGAGAATTGCTGAATTTTTTTCTAAGTCTGATCTTAGTGCTGACCTTCCAGGCCTCATTTAAATATATTTTCAAGCAGATTAAAGGGTGGTGTCCCATGGCAAAGTTGTAAAGATTGACTCAAACTACAATACTGCCAAGTTTCACGGCCTGGGGCTTGTTGGTTTGGTCGCTACAACAGTACAAAGTTTGTCCTAGGGTTCTGTGTTGGCCAGACCTAGTACTTAGGAAATTTCCTAGGGTCAAATCTAGTTTTCTCACTAATTCCCATCATCTACCTCAATGTTGTGTCTCTAAACCTTGTGGTTTGTTTGCTGAGGTCACCTACAAGTTGTTAGATATTTTACTTAATTTTTTTTGGGTCCCTTTCAAGTAAATTCTAAGAAGACTTTATGCCATTCTCATGCATATGCATCCTAGTATACAAGAAAATCGAGTATCCGCTCTTTGCTCAGAAGGAAATTTTTGGGTTCGAAATTTACAGTATACATTATACTCTTTCCTACAAGTACAATATTTTTGGGATATGACAGCTCTACCCCCCTTACAAAAGAATCTCGACCCCGAGATGCGTCCCTTCTAAAAGAAGCTAGGGACTCATTTCTAAGTCGGTCTTCATGTTCCCACATAGCCTCGTCTGCAGTGTGGTTACTCCATTGCACTCGGAGCATCTTGATGGTCTTCCTTTGGGTTCGTTGCTCTTTTTCTTCTAGGATTCGTATGGGATGCTCTTGGTAAGAAAGATTCTGGTTCAGATTTATGTCCTCTAAGGTGGTGTGTTCGATCGGTGTACAAAGACACTTATGAAGTTGGGATACGTGAAACACGTCATGTACGTTGGAGAGCTGTGGGGGCAATTCCAATTGGTAGGCCACCCACCCACGCCTAGCAATGATGCAGTAGGGTCCAATGTAGCGTGGAGTGAGTTTACCATGTATTTGGAAGCGTTGAGTTCCCCACAGAGGAGATACTTTAAGATAGACATAGTCGTCTGCATCAAAGCTTAACTCTCATCATCTGCGGTCGGAGTAACTCTTTTGTCACGTTTGTGCTTCATTCAACCGGTCTCTGATGAGAGTAACATTCTTTTGAGCCTCGTTAATAACTGCAGGCCCAAAAAATTCTCTTTCTCCCACTTCTGACCAGTATAGCGGTGTTCGACACATTCTTCCATATAGTGCTTTAGATGGCGACATTTGAAGGCTATATTGGAAGCTATTGTTATAGGAGAATTCTGCAAACGGTAGACATTTCTCCCAATTTGTGTTATGCTCGAGGATACAGGCTTGAAGCATATCCTCAAGGATTTGGTTTGTCCTTTCCCACTTGTCCTCCAGTTTGCGGGTGGAAGGCAGTGCTAAAGAATAATTTAGTTCCTAGGAGTTCATGTAGATTCTCGTAAAATGGGAAGTAAATTGAGTGCCCCAGTCAGATACAATGACTTTTGGTACACCGTGGAGCCTCACAATGTGGGTTAGGTATAATTCGGCTAACTTGTCTCCACTATATGTCACATGTACTGGTATTAAGTGAGCCACTTTCGTCAGTCGATCCATAATAACCCAAATGGAGTCGTGCCCGCTAGGGGTCTTAGGTAAACCCGTGATGAAATCCATTCCGACTTCATCAAATTTCCGTTCTGGAATATGTAAAGGCTGGACTAGACCAGCAGGTCGTTGATGCTCAGCTTTGACCCGTTGGCAGGTGTCGCAGATGGCAACATAGGCAGCTTGTCTCGCCACAGGCTAGGCCACCAATATCGGGTTCGAATGTCTTGGTACATTTTCGTACATCCCATATGGATAGTTAAAGGGGTGCAATGTGCTTCTGTAAGAATAGACTCTCTAAGGTTCTGGTTGTCTGGAACATAGCTTTGCTTCCCATGCATGATTACTCCATCCGGATTGAGTGTGTACAAAGTCTAGGATTTTGTATTGATCTCCTTCAAAATTTCAGCAGCCTCTTTATCAGATTCCTGGGCTGCTTTAATTTGGGATTAGAGAGTAGGTCGTAATGCTAGCGCAGCAACGTAGCCATCCTTCACTAACCCCAAATTTAACTTGTGGAACTCGGTTGTTAGAGATGGCTAGGCTATTGATTCATCATCAACTGGTCGGCGTTGCTTTCGACTTAAAGTGTCTGCTACAACATTTGCTTTACTAGGGTGATAATGAATGCCGAGATCATAATCCTTTATAAGTTCTAGCCATCTTGTTTGTCTCAGATTCAGATCACGTTGGGTGAAGAAATACTTCACACTCTTGTGGTCAGTGAAGATCTCACACCGGTTCCGAACCAAATAGTGCCACCAGATTTGTAGAGCATGCATGACTGTGGCTAGCACTAGGTCATGGGTTGGATAGTTAAGCTCATGAGGTCGTAGCTGGCGTGCAGCGTAAGCCACAACCTTTTGTTCCTGCATAAGCACACATCCCAGTCCTTGTCGTGACGCGTCACAGTAAACATGGAATGGCTTGTTGACATCTGGCATTACCAGCACTGGGGCAGTGGTAAGCCTTCTTTTCAGTTCAAGGAAACTTGCTTCACAAGCTTCGGACCAGATGAATCTAGTTTCCTCTTTGAGGAGCTGGGTCAGATGTCGAGATATTTTAGAAAAATTTTCGATGAAACATTGGTAATATCCGGCCAAACCAAGGAAACTTTTGACTTCGAAGATATTCTGTGGTTGCTTCTAGTTAAGTAAATTTTGTACATTACTCGGATTAACTACAATACCACCCTCCGAAAGGATATGACCGAGAAATGCAACTTGTTTTAACCAGAATTCACATTTTGAGAACTTGGCATAAAGTTGGTGTTCCCGCAGCATATCAAGTACCATGCGCAGATGCTGCGCATGTTCTTCCTCATTCTTGGAATAAATAAGGATATCATCAATGAACACCACCACGAATTTATCAAGACACTCCATCAAGATTTTATTCATCATGTTCATGAAGGTGGCTAGCACATTGGTTAAGCCAAAAGAAACCATGGTGTATTCAAACAGACCGTAGCGAGTGGTGAAAGCCGTCTTCGCAATGTCTTTAGGTCTGATCTTGAGTTGAAAATATCCCAATCTCAGATCAATCTTTGAAAAGACATGGGTGCCGGTTAATTGATCAAATAAATCATCGATTCTAGGGGAGGATACTTATTTTTGATTGTGACCTCATTCAGGGGTCGATAATCGACACACATTCGCATGGTTCCATCCTTTCTTTGGTGCAAATAGCATAGGACAGCCCCATGGAGATGAGCTTGGGCGAATAAAACCTTTAGCCAGTTGTTCATTGATCTGCTTCTTCAGTTCTTTCAGATTTTTTGTGCTCATTCGGTAAGGCCTCTTGGCAATGGGTGCCTTTCCAGGAATTAGATCGATCACAAATTCAATCTCTCAATCAAGTGGCATTCCTGGCAGCTCTTCCGGGAACACATCAGAATATTCATTTACAATGGGTACCATTTTTAATTCCAGTACAGAGAGAGATTGAGTGGATGGCTGCTTGGAAGTGGAAGACTTTTCACAAGTGAACCTAACCACTTGTCCATTAATGCTATGGAGCGTTACCGTCCCATGTGCACAATCAATGGTTCCTTTGTGTTTGGATAACGAATCCATCCCAAGTATAATATCCAATCCCAAGGTGTCTAACAATATAAGATCGACCGAGAATTTCATTCCATTCATATGGAATTCTACCCCTTTGCATAATAATTTTGTGGCCATGGTAGACCCGGGTGATATTTGCATAGCATTACCAAGAAATTCTGATTTTAGTTTAAGTTGTTTTGCTCTTGATGCTGACATGAATGAATGTGTTGCACCAGAGTCAAATAATACTGTGATAGGAGTGGAGTGTAGACGAATAGTACCTAGTACGACGCCGCGCGTGTCGGTTGCCTCCTCCACGGTGACGTGGTTCAGCCGCCCTTTGCCGAATGTCGGTGCTGGCTTCTGGGTTGCAGAAATCCCCCGTGGTCCAGCCTGAGCGGGACTTGGGGCCCGAGGTGGAGCAGGTGCAGCTTGTGGATGTGAGCCGGTCCTCACAGTCTTTGGGTATGGGCACCTTGGAGAGTAATGCCCCTTTTTGCCATAGTTGTAACATACGATGTTAGTGGTGCGAGAGGCATCCCGAACTGCTTGTACCGGCCGAGGATTTTGACGATATCCCGGACCTGGCGGTCGTGGTGACACATATATTGGCCTCGGCGGTTGCGAGAACATGGGTCTGCTTGCTGGAGGAGAAATCAGCTGAGGACAAGTGGAGCTGCTGCTTCCCGTGAATTTCTTCGCGGCCCACTTGCGCTTGCGGTCCTCGACCACTTCCTTCTCGCCGGACTTGGCCCGAAGGGCCTTGTCCACCACGGTCTTCATGCTACTGATTTCATGACCAGCTAAAGCATGCGTAAGCTCAGGTGACAATTTGTCACTGCACGCTTCAACCTTCTTGGCCTCAGTGTTCATATCGGCAGTGGCATACCTGCTGAGATAGTAGAACCGCTCCATGAATTCCATGAAGGACATACTCCCTTGTTTCAGGTTGAGAAATTCCTTCTTCTTGACCTCCATCAGACCAGCTGGAACGTGGGGAGAACGGAACCCTTCCCGGAATACAGTCCATGTGATGGGTTCATCAGAAGGAACCAATGTTTTGTATGTCTCCCACCAGGCGGCGGCACCTTGGACATAGTAGGCAGCGAATGTGGTCTTCTCAATATGGTCACACTGGCAAAGATCTAATTTATTTTCAATATCCCGCAGCCAATCATCCACAGCAAGAGGATCGGCTGATGAAGAGAAATGTGGCGGGTGAGTCCGTTGGACATCTGACAATTTGGAGGGTGCTTGATTAGCATGATGTGCCAGCGCTGCCCCCATATTCTCAGAGTTTTGCACCATTCATTCGAATAGGCGATTTTGTTGGGCCAACAGCTGTGCGAGAGTCAGATCATCATCACGCCGTTCAGATGAAGCAACGCTGTGATTTTTTCCGGCACGAGCCATGGAATATGCACCAGAGCGTGTATGAGTCATCCTGCACTCAGAGTACAATAGTACATGAGTTCTTGCGCAAAGAAATGACATATACATACCCTCTGTACGCAAAGTAGATTGGAATGTTTTATAATAGTTGAGTATGCAAGTTATCCTTTGTATATCCATATAGAACCAATCTTTGGACAACAAGCAACTCATATATAAAAAAACATATATTCCATTCCGATACATAGGTTTCAAAGGAAGCAAGTGTTCAACAATTGCATAGAGATGGAATATGGTCACAAGCACCAAGTACACAACTAGGTGTTACAACAAATTGACCATACAAGGATTACATAGTAGGATGTCATTTCATACATCTTGTGGAAAAATAAGAAATGAAAGTTACATCCGATACATTTCCATTTCTTTGATATTCCTTTCTGAAGAAGTCTGGGAGAATCCAATAGGAGGGTGTGGCACCATGGTAGTTGGAGTGGCCATAGTCAAACGGTATTGCCTTCCATCGCTCGAACAGATAGAATGGTCCTAGCAGCTCTGGATCTCCAACAAGTGCAGGGTCTGGCATAGTGCGACGGTTGCGATGAAAACCAACCCTCATACGGGCTCGGGTGTTTATGTTTTGATAAATGCCAATTGGAGATGGCAAAGTTTTAGTAAGTGGCTGAAGATCTTGATCTCCATAAATGGTGGCATTGTCAAAATACCCTTGATGCCCAAGTGGTTCTATACGCTTATCTAGCAATACTATCCTTGCTTGCAACCTACGCAATTCTGACATAGTGCTTTCAAGGTACCTGTCCATAGCTCGGACTAGGCCGGCTAAGAAGAGCTCTGGAGAGTTAATCTCTCTCTCTTGCCCCTCTAGACCTAGATAGTAATTGGCGGAAGCTTGGAGAGCGCGTGTTGGAAAATACTAGAAAAATCCATCTTTCCCAGGACTATGGTGTCGAAGGTACACAATCGCCTGAAATACAGCCTCGTTCATTGCGGAGGGTGCATTCCAACCATAAGCCTGGAAATAGAGAGAGGTATCATGTGCCCAACCTCCGGGTATGCGTAACTCTGCCATGTACGCTCGGAGCGATGAGCTTCATTCCATAACGAAGAAATGGTAGTCTGGGTGATGAATAAAACCGAGATGCTGCAGCATGAGCCTCAGGATGTGATGTAATGATCCTTCCTCATAACCTCCAGAATAACCTAGTGGCTGCCACATGGTAGTCACCTACAAAATTTGAGAATATATTGTTGCTGTTCAGAGGCTTGGTTAAGGCTCAGCAAAGCTTAGAAATAATTTTTTGAAAAGACCGAGCCGAAATCTGTTTTTAGGTACCATTATGGTGGTAACGAGTACTATTGTGACGTACGGGAGATTTTTCTTGCTGTGGGGTCATACCTGGGGGTTCCCTGAATACAGTCTCACGTTTATAACCTAGTTTTCGAAATTTTGAACACCCAAAATTTTCCAAAATGACTTCCGAATCTAAGTGACGCAGTTTTGGAATTGTAGTGCAGGTGGTACTGATAGAATTTTTGCCCTATTCTATTGTCGTGAAAAAATTCTAGAAAAATTACTGGGGTTTCAATATCAAGTTGAGTAGCCACTGGTAAATGTTCAGAATTTTTGGCGCAGAACCCTGGTCTGTAAAAAATCATGAAGGCAGACTGCTACGGCCCACTTGCGCTTGCGGTCCTCGACCACTTCCTTCTCGCTGGACTTGACCCGAAGGGCCTTATCCACCAAGGTCTTCATGCTACTGATTACATGACCAGCTAAAGCATGCGTAAGCTCAGGTGACAATTTGTCACTGCACGCTTCAACCTTCTTGGCCTCGGTGTTCATATCGGCAGTGGCATACCTGCCGAGATAGTTGAACCGCTCCATGAATTCCATGAAGGACATACTCCCTTGTTTCAGGTTGAGAAATTCCTTCTTCTTGACCTCCATCAGACCAGCTGGAACGTGGGCAGAGCAGAACCCTTCCCGGAATACAGTCCATGTGATGGGTTCATCAGAAGGAATCAATGTTTTGTAGGTCTCCCACCAGGCGGTGGTAGCACCTTGGAGATAGTAGGCAGCGAATGTGGCCTTCTCAATAGGGTCACACCGGGAGAGATCTAATTTATTTTCAATATCCCGCAGCCAATCGTCCGCAGCAAGAGGATCGGCTGATGAACAGAAATGTGGCGGGTGAGTCCGTTGGACATCTGACAATTTGGAGGGCGCTTGATTAGCATGATGTGCCAGCGCTGCCCCCATATTCTTAGAGTTTTGCACCATTCGTTCGAATAGGCGATTTTGTTGGGTCAACAGCTGTGCGAGAGTCAGATCATCATCACGCTGTTCAGATGAAGCAGCGCAGCGATTGTTTCCGGCACGAGCCGTGGAATATGCACCAGAGCGTGTATGAGTTATCCTACACTCAGAGTACAATAGTACATGAGTTTTTGCGCAAGGAAATGACATATACATACCCTTTGTACGCAAAGTAGATTGGAATTTTGTATAATAGTTGAGTATGCAAGTTATCCTTTGTATATTCATATAGAACCAATCTTTGGACAACAAGCAACTCATATATAAAAAACATACATTCCATTCCGATACATAGGTTTTAAAGGAGGCAAGAGTTCAACAATTTGCATAGAGATGGAATAATGGTCATAAGCACCAAGTACACAACTAGGTGTTACAAAAATTTGACCGTACAAGGATTACATAGTAGGATGTCATTTCATACATCTTGTGGAAAAATAAGAAATGAAAGTTACATCTAATACATTTCCATTTCCTTGATATTCCTCTCTTAAGAAGTCTGGGAGAATCCAACAGGAGGGTGTGGCACCATGGTAGTTGGAGTGGTAATAGTCAAACAGTATCGCCTTCCATCGCTCGAACACATAGAATGGTCCTAGGAGCTCTGGATCTCCAACAAGTGCGGGGTCTGGCATGGTGCGACGGTTGTGATGAAAACCAACCCTCATACGGGCTCGAGTGTTTATGTTTTGATAAATGCCCATTGAAGATGGCAAAGTTTCCGTATGTGGCTGAAGATCATTATCTCCATAAATGGTGGCATTGTCAAAATACCCTTGATGCCCAAGTGGTTCTATACGCCTATCTAGCAATACTACCCTTGCTTGCAACCTACGCAATTCTGACATAGTGCTTGCAAGGTACCTGTCCATAGCTCGGACTAGGCCGGCTAAGAAGAGCTCTGGAGAGTTAATCTCTCTCTCTTGCCCCTCTAGACATAGATAGTAATTGGCGGAAGCTTGAAGAGCGTGTGCTGAAAAATACTAGAAAAATCCATCTATCCTGGGCCTATGGTGTCGAAGGTACACAATCGCCTAAAATGCAGCCTCGTTCATTGCGGAGGGTGCATTCACAACCATAAGCCTCGAAATAGAGAGAGGTATCATGTGCCCAACGTCCGGGTATGCGTAACTCTGCCTTGTACGCTCGGAGCGATGAGCTTCGTTCCATAACGAAGAAATGGTAGTCTGGGTGATGAATAAAACCGAGATGCTGCAGCATGAGCCTCCGGATGTGATGTAATGATCCTTCCTCATAACCTGCAAAATAACCTAATGGCTGCCACATGGTAGTCACCTACAACATTTGAGAATATATTGTTGCTGTTCAGAGGCTTGGTTAAGGCTCAGCAAAGCTTAGAAATAATTTTTTGAAAAGACCGAGCCGAAATCTGTTTTTAGGTACCATTATGGTGGTAACGAGTACTATTGTGACGTACGGGAGATTTTTCTTGCTGTGGGGTCATACCTGGGGGTTCCCTGATTACAGTCTCACGTTTATAACCTAGTTTTCGAAATTTTGAACACCCAAAATTTTCCAAAATGGCTTCCGAATCTAAGTGACGCAGTTCTGGAATTGTAGTGCAGGTGGTACTGATAGAATTTTTACCCTATTCTATAGTCGTGAAAAACTTCTAGAAAAATTACTGGGGTTTCAGGATCAAGTTGAGTAGCCACTGGTAAATGTTCAGAATTTTTGGCGCAGTACCCTGGTCTGTAAAGAATCATTAAGCCAGACTGCTACGAGTTCTGGAATCTGCAGGGTTCCAAGTTTTCGACATTTTTAAACGTGATGCATGTATGCAAAACCTTTCGTGCAAGGTTAAGCTGAAAAATAGGTTTAATGCAATGGACTCACAACACCTGGTGGCCTCTACATGCCAAAGAATTTAGGGCTTTGACACACAAGTTTTGTTCCTATCCCATTCTACCCTGTTTCTAGGCTTAGTTTAGAAAACTTGGGTTTTGAATTTCGTTTTCAGAAGAGTGAGCATTCTCATTTTGTTAACACAGGTCTTTAGAAACTCCCCATGGCTGCCATTACTTCAAATTCTCGGTTTCTTTATCCCTAGTACATGTCTACTATATTTCTAGGGTCTTCCCCCGGCCTTTTAGAAGCAAGATGAGGTTTTTCAAATCAATATACAATAAGAAGGAAAGATACCTTCCTAAAGACAAATAAGATGTAAGGCTATATTTTACCTTTTGAAAATACTTTTGTAATGGAGTGATTCCACAAATTATTTTTGTTTTGAAGCCATTCTATCGCGCAGTTCATAAGAAGGTTCCTACAGTCAGTCTTGGCTCTGATACTACTTGCTGTCGGGACGCCTTCAGACCTCTTGACATAATTAGGAGCCGAATGGAACTCATCCATTCTTCTCCAAAGTATAGCTAGATATCCGACGCTCCGAGAGATAGATAACTGAGACATCGCTGGCCCGTTAGCTTGCCAGCCAACTTCAACCTGGATTGTGCCCGTCAAACCACTCGATGGCGGAGACCAGCTGTGTTACACAACTAGGAGACTTGACATCAAATGGCTAAAGATCTACGTTGTCTCAATTATCTTTAAATCATACTCGTGGTTAATACGTTCCTAACAAAGGAACGGACTAACCACTTTCATCCAAGCATATGGTATCGATAACTGGTTTAATGACCCATTATGAGTCATAAGCTATTCCAACATAATAGTTCTTAGAGATACATATGGCCGTCAGGTCAAATAGTTATATAGCTAGTCATAGCAAACAGAAGCAAACAATATTCCCGAGGATCTTTCTCCAACCGACAAGGGAGTGCCCTAGTATGAACCGTTTGGGTAGAATGGTACTTCCTCGGCAAATTCTTCCTCCTCGAGAGGAGTCTCCCGTGCAATCATATCTATGCACAACCAAGTGTAGATACATACAACAAGCCTCAGTACAATGAAATGTACTGGCAAGCACCCATCAAGCCTAAGACTACATGTAAGGCAATATCAATGTAAGGCACAAAGCTAACTTTATTTTAGCAAAGCCCCATTGTAAATACCCAAGTTTGAACAATAAATTCCAGCAAACAAGTAGTTCACTATATTGGGCATTAATAAATATTATTGCTCATAAATATCTCTCACTTTGAATTACGGGGCAGCAAAGAAGTATAATGTTCATAAACCATCCATCATTTGCATTGTCGGGGCAGCAAAGAAGTAAATTAGGGAGCAAGCAATTTTGAATATTTTTGGTAAAGAGTTGTACAAATCTTCTCAAATACATGAAAACTATATCCGTGACACATTCACACGACGCTCGTAACCATGAGCATGGCTAACCGATTAGTTTAAACTCTGCAGAGTGTGTACACTTTACCCACATGATGTGACATAATAATCATGCAAAGCATGGCACGTGATACATAGGTATCCGATTTATTATACACAACAAACCTTCAACTATCCGTGATTTAGCCTTACACCAGCACGATATGTGTTTCCTCCATCCTATACAATTTTGGAAGTACGGCATAGGACCGTTAAGTGGCAGGCCCACGTCTTAAACTTAACACCGTGGGGGTGGACACGACGGGAACCCACCCACGTGGCACATTACCGTTGTATTGGACAGGCTTAGTCGCCTAACTACCTCGTTGGGGTATTAGGAAGCTCCTCTGAGTTATACGAACTCATACACTTCGGCCTACCAAAATGTGAGGCTAAACCACAAATAGTATACTAAGCTAGGGCTATCCCATAATAGCACATATGGTTGTACTGTATTCGAGATGAATAATCGTGGACTGAAGTCCTTAGGGTAGTCTAGGCACACACTCCCCATATCGGTATACAACTAAACATCATATGTATACCACTTGCGGCCCAAACTTGAAAACCAATTTGTATCATATTTTGGTTTAACATAGAGCATTCTTGTCATAACATAACTTTTGGAAATAGAAGCTTTACAAATAAAACATCGGTACTTAGCCCATTAATCATGGGAAAATGTATACTACTAGCAAACTAAGCATGGGGATAAATAAGTCATAAGACTTCAGATTGGTTCGCTATGTTTTAGCTTCTGATCATTCCTAAGGTTTGGAATTGGTTAATGTGTTAAGTGGGGTTTCCAGGAGCATGCAACATCGGTGTAGTACTAAGCATGTTCATATCAAGTTTTTAGTATTACTCGTCAAATACCATGCAAGTTCCCAACCCTTTTAAAATAACCTCCATAAAACTAGGATCAATTTGTTGAAAGCGGGAGGCGAGGACTTGCCAGGTTCTCCTTCTTCCGGATCGTACAAGTACGCGGGATCTTCGAACGGTGTCGATGGTTTGTCTAATGTATATGTACAAAGTTTTAGATTTTAAGCATTTATGAGAACCTTAACGCACTAAGATGAATGCATATGAGATGCAGGTGTTTTAGTTTCAGATTGATACATTTTAAGTGGGGTCTCTATAAAGTTCTTTCTTCCCAAAGTGAAAGGCTTATTTATAGTTTTTTTATAGTGTAGGAGTTTAGTGTTGCAAACTTTCTAGATTTGTTCAAGACCAAAATATTGGTTTTCTGGTCGGTAATTTATTTTTGGTTCATGGAGCATAGAAGGATGATCCTAACAAAATTTAGTTCGTATTTTTAGGAATTTTATTGGGTCCAGTATGATTTTTGTAAGTCAGGGTGTTCTAAAGTAACTCTTTTACTAAATAAACCTATAGGTGGTTTTTCTGCCACAGAAAGTATATGGTTTCCTATTTTTGTCTTAATGTATATCTTTCATAGTTTCTACAGAGTCTTGGTTCACTTTATTCGCCGGCGCCGGCGACGAACGGCGACAGGTGAGTGGTCGCGACCAAAAGGTAAAACGTAGTGGATGTCATGGCGAAGCTAGCGGTGGTTATCTCGCGTGCTACCATGGCCGGAATGGTTGCCGACGACAGAGCGGGCGGCGTCGTGGTTCAGGACCAACATGCATGTGTGTTTCTAGCACTTGCCACGTCATGCATGTATCGGAAATAGCTACTAGGGGCATTGAGGAGGCTTACCGAGCAAACACGGGGTGCTGGCGAGGTTGAGGTGACGGTGGCTCCATGCAGGGTTCCAAGGCGGCGGCGTCCTTTGCTTCGGGTGAACGGCGACAACTCGTTTTGGTGGTCGGCTACGCAAGGTGAGTGCGGGACCGTGTCAGGGGATCAATGGGGATGCTTGAGTCGGGAGGAATCAGTTTATAGCTCACCGGAGAGAGGAAGAGGGAAAACCCGATGGTGGCAGCCGGAGTTGGGGACGAAAAGGGGTTTTCCTTCCTCGGTGCATTTCCGGGCGATTCCTTCAGTTTTAACCAATGTCAGGCGTCAAAGAACATGGTGGTGAAAGGGTTCGGGCAATGGCCGACGACGAGCGGGCGGTTCGGCGGCGGGTGACGCAGAGCTCGCGGTTCATGGCTTCGGCTCAGCGGCGTTCCCAGTCTCTGGCTATGTCATTCAGAGTGAAATTTGGTCGTCAGAGAGAGCAAAGATTAAGGAGTTGGGAACGGAAATTGCCCAAGGCAGTAGCTCACCGGAGTGCGAATGCGGCCGGTTCTTGTTCGGCGGCGGAGGGAGCTCGCTGGAGGTTTCTCGGTGCTCTCGGGGGCGGTCAGCTCTGGTTCTCTCATGGAACGTGAATGGACTGAGGAGGGGCACAGTGTCGGTCGAGCGGTCGGGTTTTATTTGCATGCTGACGACGCAGAGGGATGCCGGGCTCGGGGCGACGCATGCACGTTGCATTCCTCATGTGCGATGCGTGCGCGTGTGCGTGGCGAGGGCATCAGTGTGAGTGAGACGAGCTGGAACATGGTGTGACGCTCGCAACACAGTCCCACGAGTCAGTATGGCCCACTTGCCAGTGAGAGATAGAAGGAGAGATGAGGAATGCTGAATTTTTTTTCTAAGTCTGGTCTCAATGCTGACCTTCCAAATTTGGGCCTCATTTAAACCTATTTTCAGGCAGATTCAAGGGTGGTGTCCCATGGCAAAGTTGCAAAGGTTGACTCAAACTACAATACTGCCAAGTTTCACCGCCTGGGGCTTGCTGGGATGTCGCTACAACAGTCCAAAGTTGGTCCCAGGGTTCTGTGTCGGCCACCCTAGTACATAGAAAATTTCCTAGGGTGAAATCTAGTTTTCTCACTAATTCCCATCATGTACCTCAAATGTTGTGTCTCTAAACCTTGTGGTTTGTTTGCTAAGGTCACCTACAAGTTGTTAGATATTTTTCTTAATATTTTTGGGTCCCTTTCAAGTAAATTCGAAGAAGAATTTATGCCAATCTCATGCATATGCATCCTAGTATACATGAAAATCGAGTATCCGCTCTTTGCTCAGAAGGAAATTTTTGGGTTCAAAATTTACAATATACAATCTACTCTTTTCTTGAAGTACAAGATTTTTGGGAAATGACATCTAAACCTTAGTGAGTGGAGTTGGAACCATAGCTCCACTAGTTTAACAAGTTTTATTAGATTTATCATCAGTTGTATAGCTTAGTAGTTCCTTTGGTATTTCAACTGTAGTGTTGTCTGAATCTAAATTGTCATCATTATTTGATATTGTTTTCGCTGTCCTGTTTCCTATACTTAATATCCAATTGTTGAACTCATTTAATTCTTTAAACTCTAGGGTCTCTGGTTTAAATTATGTAAGCGCATGTTTTCATATAGGTGTATCTTTTTTACATGGTTCCAAAGCTACGATTTAAATATTGAGGCATCTATGATTTGTGATCTTGATGCATTTTCTAAAACTGGTAGTATATGTTTGGGGTCTCCACCTAGGACAACAACCTTTCCTCCAAATGGTGTGTCATTTGATTTTGTGTCTTTTTCGGAAAGAATGTCTCTTAATGATCTATCGAGAGCCTCAAAACATTGTTTGTTTGTCATTAATGCCTCATCCCATATAATTAGATCAGTCTGAATTAGTAGGTCAGCAAGTTTTGCTTCACGTTTTATATCACATGCTGCCATTTCATCTATGCCTATGGGTATTTTAAATCGTGAATGCGCTATGCGACCATTTGGTAGTAATAAAGAGGCAACGCCTGATGATGCCACTGTCAAAACTATTTTTTTATCTAATATATGAAACTATTGTGTTCTAGAGAAATGTCTTGCCTGTTCCTCCATGGCTAGATACAAAGAAAAAGTTCAGTTCTTTACTTAGAACACTATTTACTATTTGGTGAAATGCATTTTTCTGTTCCTGATTTAGTTTGACAAAGGATGTATTAGCTTCTTCTTCTAGATCATCTATATTATACTACAATTCTTATTCAATTAGTTGGTTTTCATTGTTACGTTTGCATTGATTTGATCTTTGGGGTAGATTATAATTGTTAATATTGGCTCCATTCTTTGCCAGGATGTGGTCAAGTTCATCAAGTAAATTCTTGATGTGGTCAATGGTTGAAAGGAAATTCTTGTATCTCTATGTCATTTGGACAATATAATACAGGATAATGCCTAGCAATTAATTGGCGTTCAATATCATCAACCATTTTTTTCCAATTTTGTTCATAAAATTTCCTTTCATCTTGTATATCACAAAATAACAATATGGTTCAGAATAAAATTCGTAATTGTGATGTTGTATCCCAACTTGCACCTTCGTCAAACGTTTTGTACCAATCATTGTCATCTTTCAATAGACCACGTGCTGCACATGCTTCCTTAAACGTGAGATAAACTATGCCATTATATGTTCTTATATCTTTATAATCTGTTGCTCCTTTGACTATCATTAGTAGCATTCGCAAATAGAAATGTTCTCCTTCTACCGGATTAACATAATATAGCCGTCCTATTTTAAACCCTTGTTTTCGTTGTCCATATTTTTTTAGACTCTTTCCATGTCCATTCTTGTGGAAGATCATAATATGTTAGTTCTCTAGCTTCTTCATGGTTTTTATTTGCCTCAAACCATTATGTAAGTTTAGTTTTTCTGGTATTGGGATCTTTCGCAAGATTTTTTAGTTTTGTGTTTTTTTGACAAATTTCACTTTATTAAATAAAGGAAGGTGAACAGGTAATCTTTGAACTGGTGGATAAATGATAATGTATATCAAATTCTAATAATCACCACAAAGCATCTTGTTCACATATATATCGACATTCCAAATATTCTTTGATTTCATCTATTTTCTTTGTTTCTTCATTTGTAGGTGCATCTTGGCCCATTTTTACACGTTCAAAGATAATTGTTGCTTTATCTGCTCCTTTATTTACGTATTTACAAAGATATTTAAGGAGTTTACTCTTATTTACATATTCAACATTTATGTGTGCTTGATATTTCTTTAGCAATAACAGATTATGTGGTACAACCCATCTATTATCTAAGTTATGATTATCGCGACGGATATAAATTTTTGTATCTAGTCGTTGATATTGAGTAAATCCGTTATCAGTGTAGTTTGTTTCATCATGAAACTGTTTAGGATAGTATTTAGAGCATTTCCCCTTTTTCATGCATGGACATTTTCCATCTAATTCTCCACAAGGTCCGTGCATCATATGTTCAGATATAAGCACATATCCTCTTCTATTGGATTTGGTATTTCTGTAGAGATCCATCTATCTATGATTTCAGGTGTTATTTCGTATGTGGTTTTATTTAACCAAAGTAAGATATGCACATGTGGCAGTCCTCTTTTTTGGAATTCTATTGAATATAGAATAGCTAGCATCAGACCAAAAATTGAACCTGATTCTATATCTTTGAGTAATTCCTTTAGTTTCATATGGAATACATCTACTATGATATCAGGTCTGTCATTAGGTTGTTGCCGTTTCAATATCATCATACTTATTTCAGGCCATTTTGGATTACATGTGAAAGTTATGAATAGATCTGGAGGACCATATACTCGACAAATTGCTATGCTATCATGACAGTTTTGCATGACATATCGTCTACATCCAACATGGTTTGATGGCAGTAGTGTTCTTTTTCCTATTTGACTTCCGTTACTTAACCCTTTGTCTATTGCGTCAAATATACCTTGAAGATATTCTATTCTTAGTTTGTCTTGGTTTTTAGCAATATATGTAAGCCTATTTTCATCTTCCATTGCGCGAGCATCTACTATTGCTTGTTTAGATAGTCTACCGTAACATAAATAAGGGTTTGGCTGATTTGGTCTAAAATGCATATGGTATTTATAAAATTCATGCATTGTTACAGTAGATCTTTTCCTTTCACTAATAGTTGTTAATTGATTTTTATGGTAAGGTATACCTAGCTGGTATCCTCTCTCTCCATATGGGAATAACAAAGGATACTGCAGTGGCATATATGCTGGATGAAAGATTGATATTCGTTGCAAGCCTCTGTCTTTGGAACTAATAATGATATCTCTTTTATATCTTTCTAGGTTTAGATCACCAACTATTAACATTCCTAGGTCTGCAGTATGCGGCATTTCATATTGTATTGGGCCGTTTTTGTTTGGACCTAATATCTGTATACTAATGTCTATATTTTTGTCTTTCTCAAGTAGATCTCGTGCATGATGAAATATTTTAACTAAAGGATTATATTGATCAAGCATTTTTTTAAGTTCTGCCACTATGTATAGGTTTATATCATTTTCTTCAGGTTCTTCTTTACATAATGCTTGAATTCTATTTTCTAGCTCATTCTGTGTATCAAAAATATATAGTTCAGCAAACTTTGGCATATTATTAGTTTCAGGTAGTAGAGATCCAATACGGTGGTGTACTTGACCGTTTATATAAAATACATATGGGATGTCCCCTTTGTTTATATTTTTATCTATGTTTGCACCCATTGATATAAAGGCAAATAAACTATTATATTGTCTTATTTTTTTCATAAAATGTACTGACAGTTTGTTTTCAATGTTATTAAGTAAAGTAGCTAGAAATTTTGGTGGATCTTTGAATGGTGGTATCTTAATTTGTCCATATTTACAACACTTAGAGTACATTAGTTCTTTATTTTTGCATTTGTAACATTTATTTTTTTCATATTCCCAGAATATTGCATTACAATATTTGCAATTATATTTTGGGCTGCCTAAATATGACCTGTTTATATATATTTCTTTTAGATGTTGAATATAATCTTGAGTGAAGACACAGTACCTTGGGATGAAAATAAATATGGATATCAACGTTTATGTCAACGCAATGTTGTTTTGCTTTTGGTTCCACATCTGTATAATTCTCTTCCTTTTTTCCTTTTTTTGCTGCTCATATTTTTTCCAACCTTATTTGTCCCGATATTTTTGAATTGGGTTCATGAGGTTCTATCTTGTCTGTACGATATTCCCTTTTTTTCCATACCATTGCTATCACTACAATTATGCTATGATATGTCTATAGTACATTGTATGTTTATATATATATATGTGTGTTAACATATTATTTAGTAGTAGACAAGCAATAAACCAGTTAGTTATAGTTTATTATTAGATGTAACAAAATATTTTTCATTAAAATTATACTAAAACATGAAATAGAATATTAAATAGAGTTTTAGAGATATGAGTAGTTCCGACAATGTGCATTTTGATATGCATTGCAAGGAAGGAGGGTGTGTTAATTCTTCTTTGGCTGACAGTGAACAATGTTGGGATTACCTAAAATTTTTGTGCACCCAACCAATTTAAACCCTTCAGTATTTTACAATCTTTTGGAAAACAATCAGTAACATAGGTAATGGTTTCACTAATTACTACAAAAAATTTCAGGAAACATCATTAGTTGGACATTGTCAAATCTGTGCTGACTATGTAGTGTTCTTGAAATTATGTCTGTACCCTCTCATTGCCATTGTTTAGGAAAAAGTTTTGGAGAACCAGTGGAGTTATGTACTTATGTTTCAAATTATGTCTGGACCCTCTCATTGCCATTGTTTAGGAAAAAGTTTTGGAGAACTAGTGGAGTTATGTACTTATGTTTCAAATTCTACTCATAAGAATTCTTATAGTTGTGCAGTGTTTGAATGCCGGTTTTTGCATAATATTGTAGCACTTGTAGAGAGTTGGATATCATTTTGTGTGATTATACTTTACAGGTTGAAAACGGCTAAGTTTGGTAACTAAATCCCTAAGTCCCAGTCGAGATTGAAGCGGAATCAGATTGGTAGATCGGCGCATAAACAGAGGTCGAGTCGGCTATGGTGCGATCGGCTACGAGGCCAGTCAGATGAGGTTGAGTCGGACAAGGACAGCCAATAGCTGATTCTGAGTCAGAGAAGAAGATGGAACCGTTTCCGGTAAAGGTGCTTAAAGATAAATAGAAGATTCGGTTCCCAAATTGCGCGTTAAAGATATTGCCACTTATGGATAGAGTCCTGTAACGGCAAGTGTATCTATAAACTAGGAATTTGTTTAGATCTCCTATTGTAATGTGGCATGGGACCACGTCCCAGGATATTGTCGTACCGTGTACAGTAGATTAATTAGCAACCATGTTCGGCACGGACTGTGTTGTACTTGGGTATAAATAGGACCCGAGACCCCTGTAACAAAAAATCTCATACACAATCAATCAACTTTCAGCGCATCGCCTCCTATTTTCTTCAGACGAACAATTGATCCTGCTTCGGGCTACATCGTTTGGTTCCCCAATTAAGGTAAATGCTTGTCATTAGTGGTGTATCTCGTCGAATTTAGTGCTTCCATCACTATGATACTCTAGATTCAATGATTTACGCTGCGCTAGTTATCATATATCACATATAATCTAGAACAATGTCTAGATCTATCTTGATATCGGCCTATTTCAGTCAAGAACCAGCGGCCGATAGAGCTAGATCTAGGGGTTGGCCTAGGTTATATGCGATATCCACTGTCTCGAGGGGTTTACATCAGCTATAATAGATCTGATTGTTCTTTTTATACTTAATGATGCATCAATTTGACCTATTAAGTCGTTCTCAGAGTTCTTATGATCTCTTCGGCTAGATGTATATGCTTAGAGACTGTGCCGGGGTTTCAGCCGGTCTTATCTGTTTTAATATTCTTTTAGTATGTTTACTATTAGATTTATTAAAGCCGCCTCTTGTATTAAGATCTTACTCTGGTTAAATGCCCTAAGCCAGAATCAGCCTGTCAGCCACAGCTGACTGATCTAGGCTTAGCGCATTTTGCTTAGATCAATATCTTTTCATAAGATGTATCAGAGTATTAGCTGATCCACAGTTAGCCCTACGGTATCGGCTAGACTATTAAGGCATATATTTATTATCCTTTTGTATATTTAGATTAAGTGGTCAATACTGTCTCGGCATAGCTGATCTATCCCAATCACTTAGTTTAAATGTGCTTTGGGATAGCATATATATATGTTAATTGATTCCCTCAGTCGATCCAGTAGGATCTAACCTAACTCTTAACGCATACATTTTTATTTTTCTTGTTGATTAATAGATCAAATCAACAGGCACGCCCTGTATTTCACAGACAGCCGAGAAGGACCAGCACTGGAGTAAGCAGATCTCCCAGGCCAGCACGTGAGAGAAATTTCTCATCAACACACTTCTTGGCACGCCCGGTGGGACAATCTCTCTTGGCTCGGTTAGGACGCATCGACGCAACTGACAAGATGGTTGACATCAAGAGCCCCAACGTTTCTCAGGAGAACGTTGTGCTTGTGAAGATGGAACAACTGTTGGCTGAACAACAAGCCGACTACAAGAAGATTGTAGAAGAGCTACAAGCCAACTACCTACAATTGTTCACCCAGACAAGGTCTGGGGCTGTGCACCAAAAGTATAAATTCAGCATGGACGATTTCAAGGCGTCCTCCTCCAGCGGATCAAAGGACAAACAGAAGGCGGAGGAGTCGATTCAGGAGCAAGGCGATTTGGGTTTGCACACTCTGCAAGACCGAATTGACTCGGCCATGCATCATGCACTGGTCAATCAGAGTGGTATCCTTATCAACACTTTAAATAATATCATTGCCATAGTGGTCGACGCCAAGATAGCCGACCAACTACAGCGGGGGCTGGCTTACTTCACAGACGGCCAGTTTCCTGGTTACAGGACTTTGGCCACCGATAATCGGCTGACCCCACCACAAGCACAGCCAGGGCCACCAGGAGGGATCCTTAATTAGCCGAATCCGTTTGGATCGGCTTCGAGACCGGCGATAACCATGCTGAACCCACAACAACCACTCCCCCAGGACCAGATCGCCAACATGTTCAACAACAATCGGCAATTAGATCGGCCTGGGAGGACAGTACAATGCTGGTGGCTGATAGTTGTTCCTGAATCCGCCGACGCTACCGCCGGCGAATCGGCCGCCTCTCGGTGGCCATCCGCACCAGTACCAGTACCAGGGAGGCCATCAAGATCAGCACTACAAGCCCTAGACACCACCACCTCTGTATCGGCAAGCACCCATGCCATATGATCAATATGAGCCGATACAACAGGACAACTGGACGTGGACCAATTTGATTGCAGACGTCATGCGCGATCAATTCGGCCTCAAGCCGAAAGACTCGGGAAACATATATCGGTACCCCTATCCGGAGTACTTCGAGCGGGTTCCACTACCCAACCGATACAAAGTCCCAGACTTTTTGAAATTCCCAGGGCAGGACAACGTTTGTCAACCTACGAGCATGTCAGCCGTTTCTTGGCGCAGTGCGGCGAAGCATCGACTACAGACGCCTTGAGGGTTTGTTTATTTCCCTTGTCACTTTCGGGATCGGCCTTTACCTGGTTCTCTTCATTGCCCTACAACTCAACTCAAAGTTGGGCCGATCTTGAAAAATAATTCTACAACTACTTCTACAACGGCAACAATGAAATGAAGTTGTCGGACCTCACCAGGATCAGGCAGAAGCACAACGAATCGGTTCAAGACTACATCCAACGGTTCAGAGAAATGAGGAACCGATGCTATAGCCTGGTGCTGTCGGACGCCCAGCTAGCCGATTTGGCCTTCCATGGCCTGATCGCGCCGATCCACGAGCGCTTCTCCACTCAAGACTTCGACAGCTTGGTGCATCTTGCGTAGAGGGTGACGGCCCATGAGCAAAGGTTTCAAGACACCAGGAAGGCCGTCAAGAACATAGCCGAATGGACAAAGAACAAGAAAGCCATCATCTGCCAATGGCTGCTGAAGACTGGCAAAGAGGACAGGTACGACTTCAACATTACAAAGGCCGACAAGATCTTTGACTTGCTGCTGAAGGAGAAGCAAATTCAGCTTCCCGCCAACCACACCATCTCGTCGGCCAAAGAGTTGAAGAAGAAGAAGTACTGTAAGTGGCAAAACTCTACATCCCATGCCACTAATGATTGTAAAGTCTTCAGGCAGCAGATCTAGTCGGCAATAGAGGCCGGGAAGCTCAAGTTTGCCGATTCCACTCGGTCGATGAAAGTAGACGGCAACCCCTTCCTGGTCAACATGGTTCAAGCCGGCCCTAGGTGAGCTGATCGGCAGCACAGAATGACAGGCAGCTTAGCCTAAACATTAAGAGGGGTCAAGGCAAAGAGCGAGCCGACTGAAGAACAAGCCGCGCCAATCAACATGGTGCACCCGGTTGTCCGATCGGCTGATCGACGGCCGATCAACACAGACGGACGACGCCGCTTCCAACAGCAATCTTGGTGGAAAGAAGAGGCTCGGTTCAAAGGATTGCGTCAACGGGAGCCGAAGATGCGAGGCCACTGGTACGACGGGGATCACAGCGGTGCCGATCCTCATTGGCATTGCGAATTTTTCAGGCACTGCTGGGAGACCGGGATGAGACTGCCGACGCTGGACAATTGCCCGGCCTGCAGTGATTACCGCGAGGACAAATACAGGAGCCCGCCATCACCAGCCCAACTCAGTTCATCCCGAAGGCCGTACAGCTCAACCAGTGCCGGCAGTCCGTCCACGATCGGCTAGGGCCGATCCATGAAGACTTCTTCAATGATGACTACTGCGATGAAGAAGAGGCCGACGATGAAGAATCGACCAACCCCCAATGGTGCCCTTCTGACCTCTTCACGAAGACACAGAAACGAAGAATTCAGAGACTGAAGCGTGAAGGAAGGGAAGAAGAAGTCCGACAGATAATCCATGAACAACGCCGTCAGCTGGGTAAAAGCAAAAGACAATGGAGGCTCAAAAAGAAAACTGCCACAGCCGACGAGGAACAAGACAGAGAGAGCTCAGCCGATCAAGCCAGCAGGGCAGCCAAAGGGAAAGGAAAGGCTTCTGCATCGGTCAATATGGTGTTCATATTGCCAGCCGAATTCGGTGCTCCCGAGGCCGATGCAGACAATGTCGAAGACGCCGTGTCCAAGCTAGCACTGTCCCTGGATCAAGCCATTTTCGACAAGCCAGAGGGGACCAAAAATTGGCACCTTAAGCCGTTGTACGTAAAAGGCTTCGTCAACGGCAAGCCAAAGTCGAAGATGCTGGTAGATGGGGGAGCCGCATTCAACCTAATGCCTTATGCAATGTTCAGAAAATTGGGCAAGGGAGCCGAAGACCTGATCAAGACTAACATGGTACTCAAGGACTTCGGCGGCAACCCATCGGAGGCCAAGGGGATGTTAAACGTTGAGCTGACCGTCGGCAACAAGACCGTGCCCACGACCTTTTTTGTCATCGACGGGAAGGGGTCTTACAGCCTGCTGCTCGGGAGGGACTGGATACATGCCAACTGTTGTGTCCCTTCCACCATGCACCGGTGTCTGCTTCAATGGGACAGCGACAAGATAGAGATTGTACCAGCCGACAGGTTAGTAAGCGTCGCCAATGCTGATTTGCCACTCTGGGAAATCGATGGCATTGATTGTTTGTCCTGGAAAATCTGGGAAGCCGATTTTCTAAAAGTGTCCGATTCTGCCATACAGTTGATTGAAGACGACAAGCCGCAGCTGCTACTTTGAACAAGACGTCGTGGAGGGCTCAAGCGTCTACGGCATGGACACCGCGGACGAAGACGATGGCAAGCTTGGGCAAGGTTTTACGTCGGCCGACGAAGTAGAGAAAATAGACATAGGCTCTGGAGATAGGCCTAGGCCGACGTATATTAGCAAAAATTTATCTTCTCATTGTAGATCCCATCTCATTGCATTGTTAAGGGAATATAAGGATTGTTTTGCTTGGAAGTATTTTGAGATGCCTGGTCTTAGCCAATCTATCTTTGTTCATCAACTGTCGATCAAGGCAGGCTATCGGCCATTCAAACAGCCTCCCAGGAGGTTCAAGGCCGATATGTATGATGCGATCAAAGCCGAAATCGCTCGGCTATACGACGCTGGATTCATTCGGCCTTGCCGATACGCCGAGTGGGTCGCAAATATTGTCCCAGTATTGAAAAAGAATGGTAAACTTAGGATGTGCATCGATTTCAGAGACCTAAATAAGGCTACCCCAAAGACGAATACTCGATGCCTATAGCCGATTTGCTCGTAGATGCTACTTCAAGCCACAAGATCATCAGTCTTATAGATGGCAACGTAGGTTACAATCAAATCTTTATGACCGAAGAAGACATTCACAAGACTGCTTTTCGATGTCCTGGAGCAATCGGGTTATATGAATAGGTTGTTATGACATTTGGGCTAAAGAATGTTGGGGCAACATATCGATGGGCCATGAATTATATCTTCCACGACATGATCGACTCTCTGGTGTTGATCTATATTGATGATGTTGTTGTCAAATCCGGGGAGATAATAAATCACATAGCCGATCTGAAGTAGGTTTTGGAGCGGACAAGAAAATATGGCCCGAAGATGAATCCGTTGAAGTGCACGTTTGGCGTGTCGGCCGGGCAGTTTCTGGGGTTTCTTGTTCATGAAAGGGGAATTGAGGTTATACCAAGGAGCATCAACGCTATCAAGATGATACAGCCTCCGAAGGACAAGAAGCAACTCCAATCGTTGATCGGCAAAATCAACATCATCAGGCGGTTATAGCCAATCTTTCAGAGAAGATGGAGCCGTTCACACCACTGCTTCGGCTGAAAGCCGATCAAGCATTCACATGGGGTGCAGAGCAGCAGAAGGCTTTGGACAACATCAAGAATTATTTAAGCTCGCCTCCAGTTTTAATGTCTCCACAAAAAGGGATACCGTTCAAGCTGTACCTATCAGCCGACTACAAGTCAATCGGCTCAGTCCTAATCCAAGAGGTTGAGGGCAAGGAGATAGCTATCTTTTATCTCAGCCGACGGCTGTTGGACACAGAAACAAGGTATTTACCAGTGGAGAAGCTATGTCTGTGCCTATATTTTTCGTGTACGAAGTTAAGACATTATCTGCCATCCAATGAGTGCACAATAATATGTAAAGCCGATGTAGTCAAATACATGCTATCGGCTTCAGTGTTAAAAGGGCGAATTGGAAAATGGATTTTTTGCTTTGACAGAGTTTGTTCTAAGGTATCAGCCACCCAGGGCAGTTAAAGGACAAGCTATAGCCGATTTTATTGTGGAACACAGAGATGAGTCAATCGGCTCAGCTGAAATTATGCCTTGGACATTGGCATTTGATGGCTCATGTGCACCAACGGCTGCGGTATCGGATTGGTCATTATTTCGCCTAGGGGGGCAAGCTTAGAATTTGCTTTTTCTATCAACCCCTATGCTACCAACAACCAAGCCGAATACGAGGTCATGCTCAAAGGGTTACATCTGCTCAAAGAAGTTGAAGCCGACGCCATCGAAATAATGGGAGATTCATTGTTGGTCATCAGCCAGTTGTCAGGAGAATATGAATGCAAAAACGACGCGCTGATGGTCTACTATCAACAATGCCGGGAATTGAGGGATGGTTTTCGACTAGTTACTCTAAAACATATCCCTAAGGAGCAGAACACAGAAGCCAACGATTTAGCCCAAGGGGCATCGGGCTACAGGCCGATGATAAAAGGAATTGAAATAGAAGTTGCTGCCATCACAGCCGACGATTGGAGGTTTGAGGTCTGCAGCTATCTACAGAATCCTCCTCAATCGGCTTCAAGGAAATTGCGATACAAGGCTTTAATATATGTCTTGCTTGACGAAGACCTTTATTATCGGACGATTGATGGGGTGCTGCTCAAGTGTTTGGGAGCCGATCAAGCCAAAGTGGCTATCGGAAAAGTTCACGAAGGGATTTGCGGCACGCATCAATCAGCTCATAAGATGAAGTGGTTACTTTGGAGAGCAGGGTATTTCTGGCCGACAATGCTGGAGGACTGTTTCAAATATTATAAGGGTTGCTAGGATTGTCAGAAATTTGGCGCCATACAAAGAGCACCAGCATCGGCTATGAACCCAATCACAAAGCCTTGGCCGTTCAGAGGATGGGGCATCGACATGATCGGCCAGATCAATCCACCCTCAAGCAAAGGACATAAATTCATTCTGGTGGCGACAGATTATTTTATAAAGTGGGTGGAGGCAGTTCCTTTGAAGAAAGTTGATTCCAGGGATGCAATCGAGTTTGTCAAAGAGCATAGCATCTACCGATTTGGCGTCCCACAAACAATTATGATAGACCAAGGATCTATCTTCATATCAGATGGTCTGTTCAGTTTGCCGATGGCATGGGGATCAAGTTACTTAATTCTTCGCCATACTACGCACAGTCCAACGGGCAAGCAGAAGGTTCAAATAAAAGTTTGATTAAGCTGATTAGGAGGAAGATTTCTGAGTACCCAAAGCAATGGCATAGCCGATTAGCCGAATCACGTTGGGCATATCGAATGGCATGCCATGGATCTATCGAAGTCCCTCCATACAAGTTGGTCTATGGCCATGAAGCAGTACTACCGTGGGAGAACATCATCGGCTAAAGATGGATTCAACTACAAGATCAGCTCACAGCCGATGATTACTATCACCTAATGGTGGATGAATCGGAAGTCCTAGTTCTTTCAAGGATGAGGGCCTTGGAGAATGTCCCAAGGGATAAGGAACGAGTAGCTCGCCATTATAACAAGAAAGTTGTTCCTAAATCTTTTGAGGAGGACAAACACGTTTGGAAATTAATACTGCTGATTGGAACAAGAGACAATAAATTTGGCAAGTGGTCACCAAATTGGAAGGGCCTTTCAAGATCCATAAATGCGTCTCTAAAGGAGCTTACATGTTAGAAGGTTTGGACGAAGAGGTATTTGGAAGGGCTCTAAATGGCAAATATTTGAAAAAATACTACCCAGGTGTTTGGATCAACTCATGATTCGGCTCTGTTTGTTCAGCCGATTCGTGTTAGCCGATGTCTTGTATTGAACGAGCATCGCCTTTAGGTCATTGTTACGCAAAGTTTTTCCCCTAGTTTTCTACAATCGGCTAGTGTTGGTCGACCGTGATGACAATGATGCGTGATTGTGTTAAGTTCATAATTTTGTCGACATCAAAGACATCAACAAAATTAGGGCGCATATACATACACAAGACCTAAGCCGATTACAGAAAGGTGGTACAGAAAGGTAGACATCAAAAAAAATTTCCATGCCTCGGAGTCAGCGATTATAACATTGGACAAGATTTTCAAGTTTCAGAATCAGCAATCATGATATTGAACGCAAGTATAACTTGATTATAGGATAGTTAATTACAAAAGGCCGAAGCCAATTACAAAAGTTTGAGTCTGGCCTAAGCTATTACAATCGGCTCACTGCTTTAGGAAGTCAGCTACGGCCGGCAACGCCTTGCGCCTGATTTGATCCACTTCTTCAATGGCCCTAGCCTCGTCGGCATCAGACCCAGTCACCAGCCTCACCGCCTTGGTCAGATCATTCAGATAAGACACGGCCGCCTTGATGCTTGATCGCTTATCTTCAGTCTCTTTAGGCAGGCCGGCTATGTATTCTTGTTGCATCTGGATCTCTTTGGTGATTTGGACAAGGTCGGCTACCATTTGATCCCTTCACATGCGAAGCTGCTCAAGTCTGGCGGCCGGCTATGTCTTCCGGACGTCAAAATCAGCTTTCTTGGCCTTGATCTCTTCCTGGCTTGATTTGATCATGGCCATCAGCGACTGGTTCTCCCAGCGATTGGCAAGGCACTGCTGGGCTCGCTCGTACTTCACCTGGTGTGCCTCCAGGAAAGTGTCCGGGACAATCGCGTCGACCACGGCGTCTGGCAGCTGGCTCTGGATTTCCTTAAACCGAGAGTGGATTGGGCCATAGTCAGCTACCAGCGTGTCTAGAGAACTCTCTAGCTGATTGCCGATATCGGCCAGAGCCGCTCTGAGGTCTGCATCGAGCGGCACCAGCGCCCTCTCGCCTCCTTCATTAGGGTCTTCAAACTCTGACAAGTCGAAGCCCAAGAGATCGGCTATGTTATGCAAAAAGAAAGCAACAATTAGAAAATTAACAAACTTATCAAGCCGGTTGACAAAGATGAACGAGGCTTACTATGGGTATCGAAGCCGGAGTGGGTTCCGCGTCGGCTTGGTCACTGGCTGCAGCCGAGGTGACTTCCTCATCAACATGGCCACTGCCCGCAGCCGATTGGGTGTGCTCACTTGACACCTGGGGGGCAGACGTCGGCGCACGTGGTGGCTGCAGAGACAGTTAGTTGAAAATCGACGCCGATGATAGGAACTTACTGATCGTAGGGGAGCCGATTTCTTCCTACTCACGCGCTTTGTTCTCTACCGATTCAAAGATACAGTGAAGGCATGAGCAAATGCAGATGAGTGGTTTAAAAAGGGGCGAAGTGTGAAGTCACTTACCGTTACCAGCCGAGCAAGGCACCTCAGAGGACTTGGAGTTTTCTGGACGCTGCTCTCGTCGGCTGATGGAGTTGTGGCGTACTTCTCTGAGCTGGAATCGGCCGCGGCTTCATCAACAGCATCTGCAGCCTCTTCATCCTCCACTTCTTGATTCAATAAGGCCTCCACAGCCGGGTCGATTGGAGACAAGTTGTCGTCAGCTGGGGCTCGCTTTGCCTTCTTGGCCGCCCTCTTCCTCGCTTTGGTACCCGGAGTAGCAACAGCCGATGGTTGGGTCCTCTTCGTTCGGCGGAGCGGCTCGCGGGTTTGGCCGTGAAGCAGCGTGCCCACCTTCGACGCGTTGAAGCCAATTGGAGATGGCGCCAGCCCGCACCCGTTTGGCAGGACGCCGAGCACGTAATTGATCACCACTCCGCTTCAGCTCACTGGAGGAGGGGAATCGTCCATTGTCTACAACAGAAAAGAATTATGGTTAGCCAACGATACATGTAATAGCCGATGAATAAACGAGAGGTGGAAGACGTGCTTATCGACGGAATTCTGCCCGGGTCGACGATGGTCAGATACATTGTAGCTGATTGGTGAAACAAGTGTTGTTTCCACTCGCCCCACCACCGATTGAAGATCGGTTATTTGGTTATCGCCAAATTGATTCTGTCCATGCTGCCGAGAGGAGGAGTTGGGAGTTGAAGTAGCCGAAGCATCATTATATTGCCCTCGATTGTTCCCCTCGGCTGGATCTTATCGGCCAACCACAAGCCGATGGGCAGCAGGATCATTCCAAACTGCCTCGCCGCCACCATTGGATGATAGAACTCGTAAGTCTTGGTGACGTTGCGGCCTTGATGGATGCCGATGGGGAGGATGCAAGGGGTGATAGCGGTGACGAAGATTTCCCTCGGCGCTGTGTATTCTTCTGAATCGAGCTCATTTAGCCGAAGAATGTCTGGCTGGTCAAATTTGATGAAGTCTTCGTATGCAAACCAGATCTTGGAGGCGTTTCGAAAGCCGTTGTACAGCCGATCAAACCACTCCATGAAATCTTCGGTTGTCAGTCTTGAGCCCGGATAGGTCGAAGCAGCCTCACCATACGACATCGACCGCCGAGTGGTTTTTTCCTCATCGTCCACAATCCTCGTCTCTATCAACGGGAAATTGGCTTGAAAGGGAGCAGGCTATTCGGCTATCTTGTACATATGCAGGTTAAGCCAGAGCTGCAATAGCCGCCATGGACCTCCGGTGCTGACAGACTGCTTGGAGGCCACCCGAGCCAAAGCCGAACCCAGGAGTTGGTATAGATAACCCAATAGGGACTTGCTTAAGGGGATTTTCTTTTTCTCCACTAGGGCTTCGGCTGCGTGCTGCCAGTTGCTGGTTGGACCGCATCTAGATCCACAAAACACAAACTTCTCCAACCACATGAAGAGGAAGGCAGTGTGCTCCCTGTCCGAAATCGGCGTATCCTTCATGTTCATAGAGATGAAGCCGCTCCAGCCGCCAATGCTTTTAGTCTTGAAGACATGTTGGCACTTGCGCTGAAGATCGCTTGGGCGGACCATGGAAGTGATGTCCAGGCCAGTCATCATCACCACATCCATCAGAGTGGGGGTTATCGGCCCTTGTCTAAACAGGAAGGCGTTAAGTGTATCGGACCAGAAGTAGTGAGCAGCCGATAGAAGGGACTCGTTCTTGGGCATGTCGGCTATCTCAGTCGTAAGCACTGATCTATTCCAAGCACAGTCTAGTGCGTTCTTTTCCTAGCCGACATCCTTAGATACCAGGCTGGCCAGGATTTGTCAGTTGACGGCCACGACTTGAAGGCGCCAGTCCAATATGACAGATTAGGGGTTGAGAGCCTAAAGGGGATCCGATCGGTTTCTGCGTTTATCATTTCGCTTGGATCCAAATTGCCGATCGGCCCTAGGAAATATTGGTTCTGATGGACTAAGTTGGAGATTGCGATTTGGTGGGCTAAGTGCTACATAACGAGGAAAGGAATAGGGAATCATGAAGAGGCAGAAACTAATTCACGGAAATGAAAAGGGGGATGAAGCCGATGAACTTACCTCGGGGTACAATGGCTACTGCGACGCGTCGGCGGGAGGGCTTGAGGAAGCCATTGCTGGGGATCACTGCCTCTTGGGGTTCGCCAGAGAGGTTGCAGGCTTCGGGCCGCTGAGATCGCCGGGTAGGTCGCTGTGGACCCCCGTTTTTGAGGACGGGAATCATTCGTGTTCATAGTACCTTATCCCTGGATCGAGAAGTTTGGTACCCACGAATACAGTTCTGAATTACCAGGTGTAAAGTGCATGAATAGTCTTACAACAAAATTATTACAATAATAGGCCCGAAGGCAATATCCAATACATATAGGACCTACCAGTCCGGATACATCTGAAAACAGAAATTAGATAAGATAGCAGACGGAAGGCAGCAGCATGCCGATTGCCACAGGCAACGACTGGGGACTAAGACATGTTGCGCTCCATTGTCTTCATTCCTCCTAGTAGTATGTGTACGGGTCTTCCTCATCTCCTTCATCTGGAGGTTTGTGCGTATAGCAAGGGTGAGTACCCAACGTACTCAGCAAGCCAACACGGAATGATGCACATGATAGGGTCATTCAAAGGATGGCTATGGTTTATTTGCGCAAAGCCAATTTTCACAATCCTTTTCACAAACCTAACATCTAGCCAGATCAGGTTTTAGGTCCATAGTATATTAAGTCGGCGACGGTTCTGTCCACCATCCATTGTGATCCCAAGGATAGCTCCCCGCCTCCGATCCGTCATGGTTTTCTGGGGGTGTCTTTCTCCTTTCTCTCAGATAGAGAAGTGGGTTTCTCCAGCACATAAAGTCATTATGCAATCCCACCCATCATTTTAAAATTTATGAGTCTAGCCACGGGAAACACTTGTCACGTCGCTCATTAACCGCGAGCATGGCTATTCGAATAGATTGATTGACTCACACTGCAGTGGATGTACACTTTACCCGTACTCCGCAACTACTCATTGAATGAGCTTACATCCCTCTATATGGGACGGTCACGGCAAAGCCTTTCGATAACCTCACTTTGGCAGTACCCGCTCCATGAACTTAAGCCCTCATGCACTCTAGCCGTCCTTTCCTAGCAGTGAGAGGAGTTCTGGCGTTCCCGGGGTAAGAGAAAGAATTGCTCTATCCTTGAACTTTCCATCTTCATGTCCTTTTCTTCATGTCTTCATTTCTTCATGTTGATCGTATGCCCGATCTACGCCGTACCAACCAGCGGTACACCCCTGCCGTAGGGCTTAACTTTCGTCCAGGCACCCACCGGTGGTACACCCCCACCGGCAAGCCCTTACCTCAACGCCAACACCTGAACCTACTATGCAAGGATACTGCCTCCGCTCGGATATTTAATCAGCTAGGTCTATACCCATTCGACAAGTACGGTTGTGCGGCTCGTTCTAAGTTGTAGTCTCATGGCTCGGTCCTTAACCGACCGGGGACGGTACTAGCCTTTTCCGGAATCCACCCAAATCCATCCATCCGCCCCAGTCTAAAAACATTGGTTTGTATTTTCATTTTCATCAAAACCATTTCCAACATGATCAAGGCAACGTGGCGCTCATGTCTCCACTTGCCGTGTCTCAACCATCTTCCCAAGATAGTTGCCCATGCACGAGGCTTATTTGTAAAATCATGAGTATGCAAGAATCTAGTATAAGCGTGGCTAAGCATTTTACCGAAGATAACCTCCGGTTGTATCACATCGAAGGTTACAAAGAATATTTCTAAGGGTATTCAATATCAAGGCAGGATATATCAAGAATAGGTACTCATTTGTGTATAGCACGCAAATTGGAAATTGAAAACAACATCATTTCACAAAGTAGGATCAATATGTTCAAAGAGTGTGATGACTTGCCTTGCTCGCACACTTGTTGGTTGGGGTCTTCTGCGTACTCAACGCCTTCCTCCGACGCTAATCATACGTGCGAGAAATCGAATTTGAATTCGATTAGAATTCAAATAGAATCCAGTAAGATCCAAAAGAAAACCAAGTAAATCGCAATAGCGGCTCCTAACACTAGGCTATGACTCTATGCGAACCTAGGCTCGAGTTTCGACGAAATCCGGGTTAGAGCGAAAGGGTTATACGGATTCGAAGTTTTGTAATGAATTCGATTTTGTTAAGAAGGGTGCGATATTTATCTTAATATGCTTAAAGTTTGAGAAATACTAGAGTTGATGATTCAATAAAAAATAAAAAAAGAAGTGATTACCTTTCAATTTTATCAAATTATTTCACGGGTCGAGAAGTCCTAGGGTTAATAATAACCGGATCTCGAAATATTTGATGAACCTTGAAGCTTAGATGCCAAATAACTAACGTGAATTTTTTTTTGAGTTTAGAAACTCCACGTATATATATATAAAATAATATTTAGGTGAATAATGGATTTCACAAAAGATAGGAATTTTCTTTGGAGAGGGAATATGTTAAGAAGTTTGACTATAAGTGTATACTTATTTGCAAAAGAAATTTTGGAAAAGAATAAATAATAATCTCTTGGTAAAGATGTAAAATTCATTGTAAATAGGATTTAGAAATTAAAAAAAAGGTAAATATAATTTTGTTATGATTTTACTAGGCTCCTACAAATTTTAATTCTCAAAAGAAAATGGAAATAAAAATTTTCCAAAACCTTGCGTCGGCTGGGAATCGAACCTGCGCCCTCTCCCTCTCACAGCTCAGCTCAAGCCACTGGGCTAGCGATCCCACCTTGTCCTTCTCTCTCCTTCTTTTTCTTTTCTTCTTCCTTCCTCTCTTGCCCTGGCAAAAGAAATGAAGCAGAGAAAAATAAAGTGGCGCGGGGAGGGATTCGAACCCGCGACCTCACGCTCCTCTCTCTCGTTCTTTTCCACTGCGCTACACAGCGCTTCTCTCCTTCATTCCTCTCCTTTTTCTTTTATTTGTTCCTCCACTGTTCTTCTTCCGCGCGAGTCCGACGGCGCGGCACAGCCGAACCATGGCGAGGGGGACCGGAGCGCGGGGAATAAAGGGCCACGCACCATCTAAGAACCACAGGGACCCTATTTTGAGACACGGCTGGACCGGGGAGGAGGTGGGATGGGCCGGCGACGGCGAGGCGGCCATGGCGACGGCGGCGCACGTTGCGGCGGCTAACCGGCGACGGAACGGCCACGGAGAGGGGACTGGGAGCATCAAAAGGGTACGGAGAAGCTAGCTAGGGGATTTGTTCGGCCGAGGAAACGCTACGGCGAGCTGGCACCGTGCACATGGCGGCATCCGAAGCAGGGGAAACACGGCGGGCTCGTCGCCGGCGAACTCCGGTGGCTAATCGGCTCGGGAAACATGGGGAAAATATAGTTTAGAGCACAGAGATCGTGTAAATACCTTCAATTTGGGAAGAACTCGACCGAGGGCGACGAATTTTGGATTGTGCCTCGGGCGGCCGACGCTAGGGTTCTTCGGTGTTCTTCAAAATTCGACCCGCACACCGCATGATTTTTGGGGAAATTTGGGGAGGGGCTAGATGAGGTAATTGCGCACAGCTTTTGTGTTTCAAGTTGTGGCCGAGGAGCGCTATTTATAGCGGGATGTTTTCGGCTTGAGCTCGGCGGCAATGGCGGTGCGGCACGGGAGTAGCGGGCACGCGCGGGGAGGGGGCCTGGGGTGAAATGCGACGCATGGCGGCGCTCGGGAGGGGGCCTGGCGTGGCGGCGGCGTGGCGCGCTCGGGCGGGGTCGGGCGCGCGCGCGGCACGGCGTGGCCGGCGCCGCGCGCGCGGCCGTGGAACATTGTGCGCGACGTAACGGCGACTCCTGTGCGCGCAGGAGGGTGACACCGGCGAGAACGTGCGTGCACGAGGCCCCTGGTAGGGCGAGTGACGCGCGGCGCGCGGTGGCAAGGCGGTCCGGTGCGGGGTACGACGTCGAACAGTGGCGCGCAATGAATAGTGACTTTTTCGATTTTCCCGAATTACATTTCCTATTTTCCCAATTTTATTTCCTTTCACCCCCAAAATTCAAAATAAAATATAAAACATCTAAAAATAAGTTGTAAAATATATGTCCAACCTTTTTACCCACTTTTATTATTTTAAAAATATATTTCACATAATTAATTTAATCCTTCCTCAATTCCACAAAATGTGATTTTGATTCAAATAAATTTCTAGATTTCATATATATACCCTAAAATATTTTATTACTCATTTTTTTTCTTTTTCACTAATTAATATTACTCAATAACCTAAATAATGTTTTGCTCCCAATCCTAAACTCCGAAAATTTTCTCCCAGCAGAAATTCGAATCGTTTGGTTTTTTACAAACACCGAGATGAATCGTTCGCGTATAAATTTATGCAACCAAGATGGCAAATAAGAAGCGAAAACTCGATCAAGAAGCAACAATCAAAAGGTTTTTGTAAATTCTGATTTTTGATTCCCAGTTTTAAATTCCTCGATTTTCAGGATGTTACAGTCGCCGGAGGAGAAGAAAGGGTTTGTTGCTGGCGGTGAGTGCAGGAAAGTGATAGCGTGGCATGTTTCGGTGCTGGACGAGGGGTATTTACAGTGTGTTTTTTGGCAGCCAAAACGGTTTAGGTCGAAAAGAGCGAGAATTTGAAAAAGCAGCAAATCCGCGATATTATCTTATCACGCACTTGGGGGCATGTGTTAACGGCTAAGTTTGGTAACCGGATCCCTATGTCCCAGTCGAGATTGAAGCGGAATCGGATCGGAAGATTGACGGAGAAACAGAGGTCGAGTCGGCTGCGGTGCGATCGGCTACGAGGCCAGTCGAATGAGGTTGAGTCGGACAAGGACAACCGGTAGCCGATTTCGAGTCGGAGAAGAAGATGGAACCGTTTCCGGTAAAGGTGCTTAAAGATAAATTGAAGATTCGGTTCCCAAATTGCACGTTAAAGATATTTCCATTTATAGATAGAGTACTGTAATAGTAAGTTTGTCTGTAAACTAGGAATTTGTTTAGATCTCCTATTGTAATGCGGCATGTGACCACATCCCAGGATATTGTTGTACCGTGTACAGTAGATGAATTATCAAGCGTGTTCGGCACGGACTTTGTTGTATTTGGGTATAAATAGGACCCGAGACCCCTGTAACAAAAAATCTCATACACAATCAATCAACTTTCGACGAACCGCCTCCTATTTTCTTCAGACGAACACTTGATCCTGCTTCGGGCTGCATCGTTTCGATCCCCTTTTAAGGTAAATGCTTATCATTAGTGGTGTATCTCGTCTAATTTAGTGCTTCCATCACTATGATAGTCTAGATTCAATGATTTACGCTGCGCTAGTTATCATATATCGCATATAATCTAGAACAATATCTACATCTATCTTGACATCGGCCTGTTTCTGTCAAGAACCAACAGCCGATAGAGCTAGATCTAGGGGTTGGCCTAGGTTATATGCGGTATCCACCGTCTCGAGGGGTTTACATCAGCTATAATAGATCTGATTGTTCTTTTTATACTTAATGCTGCATCAATTTGACCTATTAAGTCGTTCTTAGAGCTCTTATGATCTGTTTGGCTAGATGTATATGCCTAGAGATAGTGCCGGGGTTTCAGCCGGCCTTATCTATTTTAATATTCTTTTAGTATGGTTACCATTAGATTTATTAAAGCCACCTCTTATATTAAGATCTTACTCTAGTTAAATGCCCTAAGCCAGAATCAGCCTGCCAGCCACAGCCGACAGCCGACTGATCTAGGCTTAGCGCATTTTGCTTAGATCAATATCTTTTCATAAGATGTATTGGAGTTAGCCCTACGGTATCGGCTAGGCTATTAAAGCATATATTTATTATCCTTTTGTATATTTAGATTAAGTGGTTAATACTGTCTCGGCATAGCTGATCTATCCCAATCACTTAGTTTAAGGGCCCGTTTGGTAGGGCTCATGATTCTATGATTCTCTGATTCTAGATTCTAATTCTCCAGAATTAGATTATGGAGAGAATCAGAATCGATATAATAAAGTAATAATTAGAACAATATTTTAGGTGATTTTTAAGTGATTCTTGGGAGAAACTGGTTTCAGGTGATTCTGGGGAGAAACTGGTTTTTAGGTGATTCTCACTCCCTATATAAAATTGCTGAATCACTTGAAATGATTCTTCTCAGAATCAGTTACAAAATAACCCGTTTGGCAGGAATTCTACTGATTCTGTTGAGAATCAGGGAGGAGAATCCCTACCAAACGGGGCCTAAATGTGCTTTGGGGTAGCATATACATATGTTAATTGATTCCCTCAGCCGATCCAATAGGATCTAACCTAACCCTTAACGCATACATCTTTGTTTTTCTTGGTGGTTAACAGATCAAATCAACTGACACGCCCTGTACTGGAGTTAAGTAGATCTCCTAGGCCAGCGCGTGAGAGAAATTTCTCATCAACACTGGTCTATTGCTCTAGGAAGCTTGAGTTAATCTACTACGATACCTTTGGTCAAATTAGGACTCTCCTGTCCTGATGAACTGATTATACTACTTATTTTAGGTTAAGCCACACAATCATACATATATTCATAAACATTGCATTGTTCATCCGACATTCATCCATGTAGTTAGAGTATTCACTGTGTTCACTACATTATCATGCCTTGACATCCTCTTCGATGTGTGATCGATAAAGTTGTGATATTTTTTTAACAGATATATAATACTGTTGCTCTGGAGCATGTCAAGGAAGAATCCATGAGATGGAGTAAGTATAAGTGTTTCTTACAAACACTTATGGCCATGAGATTTGAATACTGCTCACTTTTATAGTGCCTTTTTAGTATGATTCATAGTGTGATGGAGTAAGTACTAAGTCCTAGCTTATACTATCAAGTAAAACTACCACATGAAATATCAGTGAACTGATGACTTCTTTTAGATGAACTTGAGCTAAACCACTTTAGGGCTTTAGACTTCATGATTTGATATTCTTTCGCCACTACTACAACAAACTTCCAAATTCCAGTTGTTTGCTGAGTCTTCATGCACTCATTGTTTCCTATTTGGATGCATTGTACAATTGTACCTTTTTCCCCTTAGTTGTTACATGCTCCATCTAAAATGTTATCTAGATCTTATTGTGTGCTTCTGCTTCCACATAAAATGTATTTGGTGAGAATGACAAATGTTTAACTAATGTATTATTTTCAAAATAAATTTTAATTTAGTGTAGGTTGGGAGTTAGGGACTGAAATCATGTATCGATGTTACGTACATCTTTTCACTACATAATAGGGGCAGTGTTACACTTCTAACGATGTCTCACTGTTAGGTCAACCGCCAACTAGTGATTTATGTCCTAGCTGCCATTTTTGCATAAAGAAATAACTTCTGAGATGATTAAACTATAGTGGTTTGATGAAAAGAAGAGGCAACAAACATGGATGGATTAGAAAAAATGCAAGGTATTGTCGAGAGTGCCATACATGAAGGATAAAAGATTTTTGTTAATCGAGAGGCAGAAAGGATCTTTGAAGGAGAAGGTAAGAAAAAATATCATAAGTACTTACACTTTATTCCCGGTTTGCTTCTCCTGATCTCTTGTTCTCCTTTCCTTTCTTTTTTTTCTCGATCAGCAGAAACCCTAGGGAATGCTCTTGTGGAGGAGATTTGTTCGAGTGTTATTGTGCTGCAAGTGGAGATTGTGCTGCAAGTGGAGGAGGGGCTAATTCGTTCATTTTTTATAGTAATAGAAGTTGGACCGACGGCTGGAGGAAAAGAGGAGTCTAGGGTTTGGAAATCACTTTGTTGTTATGTATACGTGTCTTCATTCTGGAAGTCACCAGAGTACTAACACTCTAACAGCTGACGTTTGATGTTTCCAAACCAGATCTGACGGTTGATTTTTTTCTCAGTGACGTGGCCTTCTCTTTGGCCTTCTTTTGCACCTGAGATTCATATTAAAGAGATATTTGCATCAATTATTTTGTAAAGTCAATAAGCAGATCCTAGTAGAACTCTAATCATACAATTAGGACCAAGCTTGTGCATATTTATTTGGTGGAAAAATAGATGGTAGAAAGGAAAATGAATGACTCTTTTTTGTATGGTCCTCCTCCCTCTCTTATTTTATTTGGAGATCATGTCCATGAGCACACTTTATTCTCTCTTTTTTGTCATCATGCTCAAGAAGAATTGTTTCTCCTTTTATAAGCATCATGAAAATTTTCAAATATATATTTTTTTTGCGTGCACTCTTTTTCTTGGCTCATGTCTCTCTTGGCAAGGATATGAGGATAGAAGGCCATAATGATTTTTGGAGTGTTCATTTGGTGGATGCGAACTTCCGGGATAGAAGTCGGCATATGGAATGGAAGGTAATATTTTGGTGGCTAAACCTCTAGTATAGTGGGAGAGCATTTTTTTATGGTGGATATGTACAAGACTTTAGACCACGAAAGCATGAAAAGATTCTAACAAGGGTTTAACTACTTGACCAAACTCAAATTGATAACAAGCAACATATGTAGGGGATATTTCGATTATGATCGACATATGCGCTCTGGTAGGAATGTATCACCATTTGAGGAACTCAACCAGTTAAAGATTTTTGAATATAAAATTCGCCATACTTTGGTTTCACTTGGAATATGATCATAGTTACTCTACTCTTACCATCTCATATTTCACAACAACCTACACTCATATCATGCACTTGCTACCCACAAGTTTTCAAGTTCATGGTGTCATACCTAAGCGAACAAACTCAAAACTTGGAGAATGCTAAGTTGTAAACTAGGCATAGGAGCGAATTGAAACAGAGCAAATATTCATCATATCCAAGGATGAGGAATTAGCACTCCTACCAAGCATGTCTACATTATTATATTTTTGGCATTTTTTATTTTTAATTTTTTAGATGCAATGGAAAGAAAGAAATAAAACAAAGGGATGCAGGGTACCTCATGTGGGGGTACTCCCCCAAGCTTGTTCTTTTACTTACGGACCGCGATAGGGATTAAACCCTTGCGACCGAAAGTATGCGAACTTATTAGACTGGCTCTGCTGCAAATTGGAGTTGATTTCCCAGAGCTGATCAGCGGTCTGCTGTTGCCACTGATATGTTTGGTCTTGCCACTGCTGGGTCCCTTGAACATGCTAATGAAGCTGATGAAGTTCATCTTGCATCTCTGTAGTCCTCATGTTCAATATTCCCAGTTGTTCGGTGATTTCCGCGTATTCTTGGCTACGAAAACCTCGTGCCAAGAATGAACATGGAACACAATATGATGGAGGCAAACCACTGGAGCTTGACGACTCTGTGGCTTGTTCATGGTGCCAGCCAGGTCCATGTGCCCATTGAGCACTGTTACTTGATTGCCATGAAGAGCCTCCTGCCTCATAATGTTGCTGAGGCTGGTCCCAACCGGATGCATATCCAGTTGGAACCCACCCTGCACTTGTTGTGGAGACGGTTGCCGTTCTTCCTCCATAGCAGCTCTTCTAGACCTGCTCCTTGTGATCCTGCCTGAAATACTACTCCTACGGGCAATCTCTCTTGGATGGAGAGCAATGGTTAGCGCCTGGCACTTATACAAATGATATTCCAGGTTAGGAAGTAGAACTTCATTTGTATATCCGGGGAAGAAGAAAATAAGAGATCCATCGGGGCCATGCTTCAAAGTGTGGCCCTTCACTAACTACTCTGCATCTATAAGTTCACGGGGCCCAGTGATGTACAAGAGTTGCACATTCCCCAAAGCTTCGACATGATGAGCAGTGCGAGTAATTAATGAAGTACATTCTATAGACCCCTTCATCTTAAATTGTTCTAACTATTGTTTAATCATTCCTTTAACAGGAGAGATTTTAATCTTTTTCACCATGGCATAAAGAATCATCAACTCATGTATCCTAACAGGTCGGATATCTTCTCTAGGAAAAACGATAAATGCTAACTATTTATGCATCAGTCTTAGAGTAGGATTATGAATGTCATTAGCACTTTGGTTAGTACAAAAGGATTCTCCTCATATACTTTGCCAAAAACTATGTTTATCAAAATTTGACAATTTTGATTCCCACTCAACAGAACACTAATGAGCGAAACCAAGCAAGAGGCTAAATTTTGTCCATGTGTAGTAATATTCCCTCCCGAATAATCAGCAAGAAATACCACCTCCAATTTCTTTCAAAGTGCATAGAAATTAGATGGTGAGAAGGCGTGAACCTTCTTCCTCCACAAGAGCAAAATTTTGCCATCCTATTGATTGCCAAACAAGATAAAATTCAAAGTCCATACCTATCTTACTGAGCATTTCTGGATCATACGCTCGCGTAGGAGCGAATATCCAGTCCATGAGAAGGGTGTACGCCTGTTTGTCTCGCTCGTCTTTCAAATCGAGCTTCGTGTCATGGATGAGAGAGGAATCATGATGACTTCCTTCTCCTCTTGAGGGAGCGGCTTGCGGAACATCCTGCATCGTCAGGCTATGCACATGACCGAGGGACGGAGCAGAGCTTGAATGGCCTTAGCTCGATCCCGATCCCTTACACATCATGCTGAACAACCGCTTTACACTTTTCTTCATCCTGCAGTTGAAAATAACAAGGAACACAATAACACTCGGGACGGGTTAAGTGCTAGCACAACGTTAAGTTAGCCATCTGAAGTAAGTCGTTCTTGTGGAGCTTGGTCGCCACCACAAATCGTTCTTGCGTGACAATGCCCACGAAAGTAACTCCGAAATGCAAAGCAAAACTTAGGGAAATATTTTTGATGAACTTAGGAAGAACACATTGAAAGAACTCTAAAGAGGAGAAGGGAACTTGAGGGCACAGTATGGCAACTCAAGTTGGTGCAAGGAGATGAACCTCCCTACCTTCCCTTTTATAGAGGGATGACACCCTTGGTTCGGCCGAACCAAGGAGTGCTCCATTCTCCTTCAAACTTTGGATTCCTTATCTCCACATCATCATCCACTACTCCTAATAGTTTGAGCACTATTGGCCTTGTCAATGGTTCGACCGAACCAATTTAGTGGGGCTTGGCCCCCACCCAAGGATCCAAGGCTTGCTTAAGTTATTCTATTCATCCTAGTGCATGTTTGATTAGTGGAATCCAAGGCTAAACTTTTACCATGATGGGTACGAGAATTTTTTTCAATATAAAGATCCTAATTTCAAATTTTTAGTTTTTCTATGCATGAGAGGAAAAAGTAAACACGCCATGATTGATTATGCAAGAATCAAAATTAAGGAAGTAAATATGCTTTTGGGAAATTAAATATGGGGTACATACTGAATTTACTGCCGGCTAGGGCTCCTCGTTTAAAGTTCGACGAGCCAGACTTTCTCCGCTCATTTAAGCTTGTGCATCGTCCAGTCTCGGAGAAGCGTACGCAAACGACTTCACTTGCCACACATTCTTGATCTTCTTTTGTTCATCCGGTGTGGTAGAAGGAATGCTGGACTTTGGCGATGGCTTAAATGACACCGCCCGCCTTTCTTTCTTGATTTTCCTTGGAGATGGTGACTCCTTCTCCATGAAATCTTTCATGAATTTGATCGGGCTATCCATCTTTGGGGGCTTAATTTTGACCTCCTTAATGTTCTTGGTATTGGGTCCGTACTTGATCTTGACCATAGAACATTGCTCCACTCTTGGCTGGAAGATGAATTTCTCGTCCTTCCCATTAATGTGGAGTCGAATTTCATCGACTCCAACATCAATGCGGGCATTCGTGGTGCTGAGGAAGGGGCGCCCAAGAATAAGCGGTGTCCTTTTGTCGACATCTATGTCAGGCACCACGAAATCCACAGGAATGAAACATCCCCGGATTTTCACCGGTATGTCTTCTATGATTCCCGCCGGATAGCGGACTGACGAATCAGCCAGTTGTAGTCACATTGGCATTGATGCTAGCGTGGTGTAGTTCAGTCGGTCAAAAACCTCGTTGGGCATGATGCTGACGCTAGCTCCAAGGTCGCACAAGGCGTGGTCGAATTGTTGTGTGCCGATCGAACAGGTGATCGTGGGACACCCCGGATCCTTCTTCTTCTCATGAAGCTGGTTGAGTATAGCAGCGCTACAATCTTCCGTGGTAGGCATCGGCCTCCTGTTGTTGAGGATGTCTTTGAGGTAGCGAGCGTACGTAGTTACTTGCATCGCTTCCATCAAATGACCATTTATATGATAATCCGGATGACCTCAACAAAATGAGCAAACTGCTCGTCCACGGTTGGCTTCCTGTTGCGATGAGGGAATGGCAACAATGTGGTATCATGGAATTCCTCCGGTGCCAGTGTTTCCTCATGAACTTGGTTCTGAATGTTGGACAGCTGACCCTCTGTCTCTTTTGCCTTCCCTACATTGTTAGGATATGGCGGATCACGAGTGGTTTTACCCCCTCGCGTGGTCACCGCACTAACATTTTCAAGAGAAGCCTCGGGTTAACCCGGGATCTTCCCTGCCTCAGATGAAGGGATAGTAGCAGCCAGCTGAGCTAACTGAGTTTCTATCATTTTGTTAAAGCTCAGCTGGTTCTTAATAGCAGAAGAAAAGCCTTCCATTTTAGCGTTGATACTTTCCAAGGATTTGTCATTGGCCGCTAGTTTCTTAGAAATGTTCTCATTAATTTTAGCTTGGCCTAAGTCAAGATCTTTCAACGAGGGTTGATTCGGATTGAAAGCATGACTAGAATTGTTACCTCCTTGATGGTACGGGCGTTGCTGATTCCACCCTTGACCGCCTTGAGGACGATAGCCGTTATTGTTCAGGTAACATACGTCCGTGCTAGTCTCGGGGCAGTTATTCCCCGAATGGCCAGTGTTGCCACACATCTCGCACGTCATGCGAGCGTCTACCGCCTGGACTCCTTCAGCCTTGTCCTCGAACTTCTTTAGTAAGAGGTCTAATTTCGCGCTTCTAGGACTAGAGACGATCATCGATCCGTCCTAGATTGGAGGCCATCTTCTCAATTAAGGTGGTCACACTCCCCTCTGTTAAAGAGAAGAAAGCTCCTCCAGCAGTAGCATCAATATGATCATGGGCTGTCGAAGTCAGCCCATTGTAGAAGTTCTGAATAAAAAGCCAATCGTCCATGCCATGATGAGGGCATGCCAGGATGTACTCCTGGAACCTCTCCCAAGCCTTTGGGATTGACTCATCTGATGCTTACTAAAAACTTCAAATCTTTCCACGAAGAGCCTTGGTTTTGCCTATCGCGAAAAACTTCGTGAGGAACGCATTCGAACACTTGTCCCAGGTGTCTACAGCACTTCGGTTTACGTAGAACCACTGCTTCGCTCTCCAGATGAGGAAGAACGGAAATAGCCGAAGTCGGCTAGCATCTTGTGTGACTCCCTTGATGGCGAAAGTGTTGCAGATCTCCAGGAAATTTTGGAGATGAGCATTGGCGTCCTCGTTGGCCTTACCACTGTTGACGGTCGTTATCACCTTAATTCAGACTGTCAATTCCTGCATAAGAGGAACAAACTAAGCATATCAACATAGCGGTAGGGGTTATAAACTATCCTTTTTCACTAGTGTTGGTAAATTAATATATGCAGGTGACTTTTTGTTGATGAGAAATTTCTCTCACGCGCTGGCCTGGGAGATCTGCTTAGCTCCAGTGCAGGTCCTTCTCGGCTACCTGTGCAGTACAGGGCGTGCCAGTTGGTTTGATCTATTAACCAACAAGAAAAATAAAGACATATGCATTAAGGGTTAAGTTAGATCCTACTGGATCTGCTGTGAGAGTCAATTTACATATATATGCTATCCCGAAGTGCATTTAAACTAAGTGACTAGAATAGATCGGCTACGCCGAGACACTATTAACCACTTAATCCAAATATACAATGGGATAATAAATATATGCCTTAACAGCCTAACCGATACCGTAAGTCTAACTGTGAATCGGCTAGTACTCCGACTCATCTTATGAAAACATATTGATCTAAGCTAAATGCACTAAACCTAGATCAGTCGGCTATCGGCTGTAGCTGACAGGCTGATTCTGGCTTAGGGCATTTAACTAGAGCATGATATTAATATAAGAGGCGGCTTTAATAAACCTGATAGTAAATATACCAAAAGAATATTAAAACAGATAAGGCCGGCTGAAACCCCGGTACTGTCTCTAAACATTTACATCTAGCCGAATAGATCATAAAAGCTCTAAAAATGACTTAATAGGTTAGATTGATGCAGCATTAAGTATAAAAAGATCAATCAGATCTACTATAGCTGATGTAAAACCCCTCGAGACGGTGGATATCGCATATAATCTAGGCCAACCCTTAGATCTAGCTCTGTTGGCTACTGATTCTTGATAGAAACAGGCCGATGTCAAGATAGATCTAAACATCGTTCTAGATTATATGTGATATATGATAACTAGCGCAGCATAAATCATTGAATTTAGAGTATCATAGCGATGGAAGCACTAAATTTGATGAGATACACCACTAATGACGAAAGTTTACCTTAATCGGGGATCGAAACAATGCAGCCCGAAGCCGGATCGAGTATTCGTCTGAAGAAAATAGGAGGCGATGCGCCGAAAGTTGTATTGATTGTGTGTGTTTTCACAAGGGTCTCATGTCCTATTTATACATAAGAATAACATTATCCGTACGAATCACAGTTTCTATCTAATCTACTATTCAAAATACGACAATATCCCGGGACGTGGTCCCATGCTGTAGTACAATAGGAATATCTAAACAAATCCCTAATTTATAGATACAATTGCCGTTACAGGACTTTATCCGTAGATGACAATATCTTCAACGCACAATATGGAACCGAATCTACTATTTATCTTCAAGCTTTCCATCGGAAACAGTCCCATCTTCCTTTCTGGATCTGAATCGGCTATCGACTGTTCCTAGCCGATTTGGCGTTAGCCGACTGATTTCCCAGCCGATTGAATCATAGCCGACACGGTCTCAGTTTCTCCGCAGATCTCTTCCCCAATCAGATCCCGTTCCAATCTTGACTTGGGCTTAAGGACTTGGTTACCAAATTTGGTTGTTAACACATGCCCCCAAGTCCGTGATAAGATAATATCACAGATTTGCCGCCTCTTTCCAAATTCCCGTGCATTTTTCCTCCAAGTTCGTTTCGGCTACTAGAGAAAACTCTTTATATATTACCCGCCCAGCACCGAAACAAGCCATGCTGTCACTTTGCGCACCCAAGCTTTAGCCAACAAAAACCCTTCTTCTTCCCCGGCAACTCCTCGGCGATTCCGGCAACCCGGAGCATAAATCCTCCCGGCGAACCTTGCAAGGCGGTGATCCCCCTCCAATGGCATCTTCAAGCATCCCTGCCGATACACCGCAACAACTTTTCCCTGAGGTAAGACCTAATCGACTCTTTTCCTTTTCTTCTCACGGTTTAATATCGCGCCTCTTCGTAATTTGTTCGTTTTTTCTACAACTTGTAGCACTTATCTCATCAAATCACAGCCCCAGACCTCAACCACCCAAACTAGTATTTCTTAGGGCCGATCGGCAATTGGATCCTTGTGAACTTATCAATGCCGAAACCAATCGGATACCCTACAGATTCTCATCCCCAGATCTATCATACTGGACTAGTGCTTTCAAATCTTGGTCATCAACTGATAAATCTTGGCCAGCTTGGTAACTTAGGATGTCGGCTAGGAAACAAGCTCCTTGGACTTAACTTGGGACAGATCAATGTTTAGGACTGACAATAGCCGATATCCCTAAGCATGAATCCCTTCTATCGGCCGCAAGCTACTTCTGGTCCGATACCCTCAATGCCTTTCTATTTAGTCAAGGGCCGATGACACCAACCCTTTTTGATGTGGCCATGATGACTGGTTTGGATATCACCTCGACTGCCACTCCCAATGACCTCCAAATAAAATGCCAGCATACCTTCAAAACAAAGAGCATCGGCGGCTGGAATGGCTTTATATCTATGAACATGAGTGATGGGCCGATCTCCGATAGGGAACACACCGCCTTCCTTCTAATGTGGTTAGAGAAATTTGTGTTTTGTGGATCGAGCTATGGCCCAACCAGCAACTGGCAACATATAGCCGTAGTCTTGGTAGCAAAAAAGAAGATTCCCCTAGCAAATACCTGCTCGGCAATCTATATCAAGTATTAAGTACGGCATCGGCTCGGCCGGCCACTGAGCAAGCCATCGGCACAGGAGGGCCATGGTGGCTATTACAACTCTGGCACAACCTCCATCTATACAAGGTTGTTGAGCTGCCTCCTCCGATTGAAGCCGATTTTCCTCTGCTGGAGCCGAGAATCGTACATGATGAAGAGCAAACAACTCGGAGATGTATGTCATATGGGGAAGCCACCACTACTTACCCTGGGTCTAACCTGATAGCCGACGACTTCAAGGAGTGGTTTGATCGCCTATACAGTGGTTTCCCAAATATTTCCATGATCTAGTTTGCCTACATAGACTTTGATAAACTTGAACTACCGGACAACCTTCGGCTAGATGAGCTTGACTCCGAAGAATACACTGAGCCGAGGGAAATATTTGTCACAGCCATCACCCAATGCATCCTCCCCGTTGGCATCCACCAGGGGCGCAACTTTGTCAAAACTTATGAATTTTATCACCCAATGGTGGCAGCACGACAACTTGGAATGGGACAACTGCCAATCTGTCACACCCAGAAATTCCTACCGGAATTTCCGAAGCTGAATGTGCATTAAACACCCTGTCCAGGACCAGCCAGGGATACACAAACGATAAATTGTATATACAGATCCACGTCTTAAAATAGATAAAAGTCTTACAATGCAGCGGAAAGGAAAAATAACCCTGGAGACTAGGCTTCGGCACTTACGGCGCGGGAACTCGACTCCAGAGGCATCCCTTAACGGCAGCGACGAGCCTACTCATCGTTGAACCCAACTGCAGCTGCATCCTCCAATCTGAGGTGGGGGAAAAGGAAGCAAGACTGAGTACCACCACTGTACTTAGCAAGTCATACCGAGGAAAGGTATGGATGCAGGGTAATTCCAAGGAAAGGCTAGGGTTGACTTTTGCACAAGCGGCATTTCACAAGTCTAAGTTGAATATGATAAACACAGTAATTAATTGTAATTGAACAATATTAATCATCTCTGCTCAACGCTACACCACGTTGAGTCAAGACCAAACCATCCAACTATACTATCCAGTTCCAATGAATCAGGTTATTACCATTAGTGGGACTAATCACGGTGAATCTGGTCGACAGCCCATAACCGTGGGCGCGGCTATTTGAATAGTTTCTAACTCTGATCAGAGATGTACTCCTGTACCCACAAGACATAGCCCCACAACACGTTCCCGTGCGTCGACATGCCACCACGACATATCGAGAAGGGGTCTGTGACAGGAACATTCGCATAACCCTCCCTGACCAAGCGACACCACACCTCAGGTTTCGCCCTTACCTTTATATCAAAGATAGGCTGCCGCCTCTCGTGCCTAGGTGAATCCGGCAGCCGCATAGACCTTCCCCGGTCCATCCGTACTACATCACGCTCACCCTTGCTTGGATGCGTCGGTCATAGAAAGCTATACTACAAGCCCAGCCGTTGCCCATGCTGGCTTGTGGTACGCATGAGTGTTTCTTCCAAGATTTCCCGTGAACGGGTCCTTAACTGCCATGGGTGCGTCTTGCAAAACCGTGCACCCACAGCCCACCATTTAGTCCAGTTTTAGTTAACCGTTATCATTTGCTAACGGCATCTCCGGTCTGAGACCATCATTTCATGTGAAATAATTCTAGTAAAATAGTTCTCCTATTAGTGATCTAGTAGTACTAAGCAAGCTAAGCATGTCCTAAACCTGAAACTAGTAAATTTAATTCCCAAGTGATCAAATAAAATGGGTAGACGACCTAGGCTGAGTACTATAGGTCCCATCCCGATTACATTATAAAACAATGCAATTTAACACATAAAGCGAGAATAATTTATAAACTGGGTACGACATGATCAATGGAAAATGACTTACCTTGGTCTTGTTCTGACGGAACTTCAGCGACTACCTCGAGATAAACGGGAGCGTCCTCTGAACCGAAATCTACCGACAAACAAAGCACATCAAAAACAGGCTATTAAACTACTGAAACAGGCAATTAAACTATTTTTAATGTGTTCTAGACATTTTTATGAATCCTCTGCAACTTGAACGGACTCAAACAGAGTTCGGATGAATTTTGTGTGGATTTTACAAGTTTTCAGTTTTCTTTACTAATTAAAACAGAAGAAAAACAATTTATGGTGCAAGCGCCCTAGGGCTGACGTCACGGCCGGGAGGCGGCACCGACAGGCGGGCCCCATGGCACAGCGACGCAAGGGAGAGGAGGGCTCGCGGTGGACTCGGTCCACAGAGCTCGGGGGAAGAAACGCACCACGTGGTGCTTGTGTGGCGCCTACACGGCAGCCACGTGCGTGGCCACATGGGCGGCGGGGCAGCGTCGGTTCAAGACGGACGGCCCGGATGGACGCGAGGTCAGATCCGAAGGCCGAGGGGGTGCGCGCGCGAGAGCGGCCGACGGCGAGAGAAAACGTAGCGGACCGGCGACGGAGCGGTGGCGCACGGGTCCAGATGGTCACCGGCGGCGGAGGAAGGCGGACGATGGCGCACATGTCGACACGACAAAAATTAACACGGGTTCGAGGGGGAAACGGTGCTAGGCGCAACCGGCGACGAGGACACCACGCCGGCCGATGGCAACACAGCTGCGTACGGGCCCTAGAAGCACCGGCGGCGATGCACGCATGTTCACGCACGAAGGTGAGGTGTGGCGACCACAGAACCGAATAGGAAAATTGCAATTACACGGGAAAACAAAGAGCGGGAGAGGGGTGAAGCTCACCAATGACGAAGCAAAAGGAACGACGGCGACGGTGCGATTCGGCGATGGAATTTTGGGGAAAGGCGCGGGAAAATGTGTTCCCGAGTGCGGCGAAGGTGATGGCGGCGGTGGTTGTGTGCGGGTTGCGGTGGGTTGGCCGGAACAGCGACCGGACGTGGCGCTCTGTGGCGGCGGCGGTACTTGCGCGGTGTGAGAGCTCGGGACGGCGCGGATGCGAGCAAATGGAACGGGGGATCGGCGCTACGGGGTGCGGTGAAGCTTTATAGGGGCTTGAGGCGGTGCGGCATGGCCAGGATGCGCGGGATTAGCGACGCGACGTGGCTCGGGTTCGGCGGCGCCCGAAATTCGAAAACGTGCGATTCGTTTCGCAAGCGGGACGGGAGAGAGGGAAAAGTGGAGCGCGAGGTGCAGTGGAAGTGGGGACACCAAGTGACGCGGCTGGGGAGATCGGAACGTGGCCGAGAAGGCGGCGTGACGCGATCGTGCACACGCGCGGGCGTCGGCTCATTCGGAGGTCAGGGATGACAAGTGGGGCCCGCTTGTCATCGCCCTGACCCGAGGGGAGGAAAACCGGACTTCCTTTGCGTGCGCGAAGGGGCGTTGGGCCGGCCCAGGGGAGGAGAGAGGAAGGAGAGGGCGGTCGTCCGGGCTGGTCTGGAAAGGAGAGGAAGGTAGTGGGCCGAAGGCCCACGGGCAAAAAGGAGAGAAAAGGGGAAGAAAAGAAAAAGGAAAAGGAAAAACCTTTTCGGTTAGGAATTAAATTCCAATTACCCTAATTTGATTTTTAAAATTATTTCTGGTGCTCTGAAAATTCCGATAAAAATCCTCTTAGCGTATTTTGACACGGGGAATCCAAGAAAATTCCACCAAGCCATCTCCATTTATTAAATGAATTTTAACATTCCAAGTTCGTCTTGCTTTAGTTTTCCGGCGATTTCTTTTGCACGATTTTTTCGAGTGATTTACTGCTAAGGGAAAAAACGGAGCGTGACAAACCTACCCTCCTTAAACAGAATCTCGACCCCGAGATTCGGAGGTGCTGGCGAAGTGGTGCGGATGGGCGGCCTTCTGCTCGTCCTCTCTTTCCCAGGTTGCCTCTTCTTCTGAGTGATGACTCCACTGCACACGACAGAACTTGGTAACACGGTTCCTGGTTCTCCTTTCACCGGTGTCGAGAATGCGAATAGGTTTTTCGACGTAAGTCAAGTCCTCTTGAATTTCAACGTGATCGGGACTTGCTTGCTCCTCGGGCACCCTCAAGCATTTCTTCAACTGAGAAACATGAAACACATCATGGATGCTTGCCATGGAGGGAGGAAGTTTCAACAGGTAGGCAACTTCTCCGCAGCGTTCCAGAATTTGGTAAGGTCCCACAAAGCGTGGTGCCAACTTCCCTTTTGTTTGGAAACGGTGCACTCCCCGAAGCGGGGTGACACGAAGGTACACATGGTCTCCAACCTCGAAGCTTAACTCCCTTCGACAATTGTCGGCATAACTTTTCTGACGAGACTGGGCGGTTCTCAGTCTTTCCCGAATCAGTCTGTCTTTTTCCTCGGCCTCACTTAAGACGTCAGTCCCAAACAACTGGCGTTCTCCTGTTTGATCCCAGAAGAGCGGTCTGCGGCACTTCCTGCCATACAGTGCTTCGACGGAGCCATTTGAAGACTCGCCTGATAACTGTTGTTGTACGATAACTCGGCATAAGGTAGACTCTTATCCCAAGCTCCACCAAAGTCAAGTGCGCAAGCTCTCAATATGTCTTCCAAAATCTGATTGACCCTTTTGGTCTGACCATAGGTTTGCGGATGGTAAGCAGTGCTGAAGTTTAAACGGGTTCCCAATTCTTCTTGCAATTTTTGCCAGAATTTCGAGGTAAATTGACTCCCTCGATCCGATACAATCTTCTTTGGCACCCAATGGAAACACATGATCCTTGCCAAATACAGCTCTGCTAGTTTCTTTCCAGTGTAGGTGGTATGTACCGGAATGAAGTGAGCGACCTTGGTGAGTCGGTCCATGATTACCCAAACAGAATCATGGCCAGTGGAAGTTCTGGGCAGACCGGTGATGAAGTCCATCCCAATTTCTTCCCATTTCCACTCCGGAATCTTAAGGGGTTGCAACAATCCTATAGGTCTCTGATGTTCTACCTTGACTCGCTGGCACACATCACACAAAGCGACGAATTCGGCGATCTCTCTTCTCATGCTGACCCACCAGAATTTTTCCTTAAGATCTTGATACATCTTAGTGCTTCCGGGGTGAATTGAGTATTGACTTTGGTGAGCTTCTCTAAGAATTAGGTCTTTCAGCTCTTTGTTCTCGGGCACGCACAATCTTTCTCCCATCCAGATTGTCCCATGTTCATCCTCAGAGAAATCCCTGGCTTTGCCAGTCCTCATGTTTTTCTTTAGCTCGGCTATGTCAGGGTCATTAGCTTGAGCTAGACGAACCTGCTCCATGAGTGTCGGCTGAGCTTCGAGTGTAGCCACGTATCCGTGTTCAACGATTCCCAAGTTCAACCTTTCCAATTCCCTTTGCAATTCCTTGCACATCTCTTCCGAACGAACGGTGTTGTAGTAATTCTTCCAGCTCAAGGCGTCTGCCACGACATTAGCCTTGCCAGGATGATAGTTTATTCCCATATCATAGTCTTTAATCAACTCCAACCACCTTAACTGGCGGAGGTTTAGGTCTTGTTGGGTGAGGATGTACTTCAGACTCTTGTGGTCTGTGTAGACTTCACAGCGGTTACCGATAAGGTAGTGTCGCCAAATCTTTAAGGTGTGAACCACTGCTGCTAGTTCCAAGTCGTGGGTCGGATAGTTACTTTCATGAGGTCGCAACTGGCGTGAAGCGTATGCAACCACGCTTCCGTCTTGCATCAATACACACCCTAGCCTATGACGAGATGCGTTACAGTAGACTTGGAAATCTTTAGTCTGATCCGGCAAGGTTAGCACTGGTGTTGTGACCAATTTCTTTTTAAGTTCCTCGAAACTTTTGTTGCACTCGGCAGACCACATGAACTTTTCATCTTTCTTTAACAACTGTGTCATTGGCCTTGCAATTCGGGAGAAATTCTCAATGAACCGACGGTAATAACCCGCAAGTCCAAGGAAACTTCAGACTTGAGAAACAGTCCTTGGTGGGGTCCACTTGGTAACTGACTCCACATTGGCCGGGTCAACTGCTACTCCTTGAGCGGTTATGACATGACCAAGAAACTGAACTTTCTCGAGCCAAAAGTCGCACTTACTGAACTTGGAGTACAGCTGGTGTTCCTTTAACCTTTCAAGCACTAGGCGGAGGTGTTGTTCATGCTCTTCCTCAGACTTGGAGTAGATGAGGATGTCGTCTATAAAGACCACGACAAACTTATCCAGGAAGTCCATGAACACCTTGTTCATTAGGTTCATGAAAAAGGCCGGTGCATTCGTGAGTCCAAAGGACATGACGGTGCACTCATACAACCCATAGCGAGTGATGAAGGCTGTTTTTGGGATATCTTCTTCTTTGATCCGCAACTGGTGATAGCCTGATCGCAGGTCTATCTTAGAAAACACTTTTGCTCCTTTTAGCTAGTCGAACAAGTCATCAATCCGAGGTAACGGGTACTTGTTTTTAATAGTGACCTCGTTGAGTGCACGATAATCCACACACATCCTCTTGGTTTTACCTTTCTTCTCCACGAATATCACCGGAGCACCCCAAGGCGACGTGCTCGGGCGAATGTATCCCTTTTGTACTTGCTCATCGACCTGTTTCTTGACCTCAGCCATCTCGTTGGCAGCCATTCGGTAAGGTCGCTTATGAATCGGGGCGGTTCCTGGTACCAAGTCGATCCGGAACTCAATCTCCCTCTTTGGTGGCATGGTTGTGAGTTCCTCCGGAAAGACCTCCGGATACTCCCGGACCATGGGTATGTCTTCCGTTTCTTGGGTTCTGCTTTTCACTTGATTCATCCGACCGGCGATCCGATTCAGGCTGGCTCCTCGCCCCGGAGGCATCGGAGACTGGAAGGTAACCACTTCTCCTTCCGGGCTGATTAGAGTGATGGCGCACGTCGTGCAGTTTATCACTCCCTTGTATCTTGTCAGCCAATCCATCCCAAGGATGACATCTAGGTCTTTGGATTCGAGAAGGATGAGATTGGCTAGAAATTGTGATCTTTGGATTTTGATTGTCACCGAGGGACTATAGCTGACTGACATCAGACTATTTCCCGGGGTGTGAACCCACATCGGTGTGACAAGTTTCTCTTTTCTTAACCCATGTTCCCCAACAAATCTGTTCGATATGAAGGAATGAGTTGCACCAGAATCAAACAAAACTGTAGTTGGTACTGAGTTTATGAGAAACGTACCCAGTAGGACGTCTGGTGCTACCTGAGCTTCCTCGGCTATGGCGTGGTTGACCCTCGCCTGAACGAACCTGGGCGCGTTGCGCTTCGGCTTCGGGCACTTGTCGGCAAAGTGCTCAGGCTCATTGCAGTTGAAGCAGACCAACGGCTTGCCCCCAAAGTCCTTCTTGGGTTGGTGGCGGGTGGTGCTGCGGTGGGCGCGGAGCGGGTTCGGTGGGGCGACCACCACCGTTGTTGTTGCTGCCACGGTTGAGGTTGGGGTTGTGATGGAAGTTCCCTTGGTGAAATGGGCGGTGCTGGCGGTCAACCATGGTGGAGGGTCCACCTTGCTGTCCTGGCATGAAGCGGGGTCGTTGGTTGTTCCCTTGGTTTGACCGGAACTGTGCTGCCTTCCTTTTGTGGTCCATTTGGTTCCGCTGGTCTTCCTGGCGGATGGCCTTGTCAACCAGTTTCTTGAAGTTTACATAGTCACCCGAGATCAACTGGTTGGTCAATTCGTCGTCAAGACCGGCTAGAAACTTGTCCTGCTTCTCGGTGTCAGTACGCACATCTTCCGGTGCGTAGCACGAGGCGATTGAACTCATGTAGGTACTCCGTCACAGTTCGGTTACCTTGATTTAGGGCTCGAAACTCCCTCTTCTTCTGCGCCACAATTCCGTTAGGGACTTGCGCATTTCGGAAGCTACGACAGAACTCTGCCCAAGTAACCTCCGCCCCTGCCGGACGAGTCATCAGGTGGTTGTCCCACCACGCCGAGGCGGGACCCTGAAGCTAATGAGTGGCGAACGCCACCTTCTCCTGGTCGTTGCACTGCAGGAGGTTAAGCTTCTTCTCGATGGCATGGAGCCAGTCGTTTGCCTCCATGGGGTTGGTGGTGCTCGAGAAGGTAGGAGGGCGAACGCGGAGAAACTCAGGTAGCTTGGACTGGAGTGGTGGGGGTGGACTAACTACCTGCTATTGCGGTTGCTGAACTTGCTGCTGCTGCAGTTGTTGGAGCATTTGCAGTTGCATCTGCTGGTGTTGCTGCTGCATCTGCTGCATCATGGCAGCCATCATTTGCGTTTGAGCTGAAAGGACTTGGGTGAGCGTCGGGTTCTCTGGCGGCGGAGGGGGACCGTTGCCTGCAGCCCCGTTGAGGTTGTTGCCTCCGCTCTCGTCCTTACCATTGTTGACATTTCCGTTAAGAGGCCTTGTGTTCACCATCTGGAGAGGGCGGACAGAAGGAAAAAGAAAGACAAGGAGAAAAACAGACTGCTCAGAATCCTAAACTTTATTACAAATTATTCTGGTCTGAATGTAAATATTACGAAAGAGAAAACAGTTCAACCCCTAATTAATGGCAGCAATAACACAACCAATTGGTAGGGTCTGCCGACTACCCCACAAACGAACAAACCTAAACACACAGCTACCAAGCAACGTCTAAGGAAGCGAGGAACTAGGGTGACATCCTAGAGCTCGGAACGGCTCCTGCGGTCGGTGGAGTCGAAGTTGGACTCGGGCTCGTCTCCGACCTCCTCTGAGCGGCTGTGGGAGTCCAACAGGTATGTCACTCCACTGCCTGGCTCGCTGCCACTGGAACTGCCACTACTGGAGATGCTACTGCCGATGACACTGACGAGCTGGGTGGAGGGGCTGGGCGTCGCAGACAACCAACCTCTGCTGCTGCCAACTGCTGTTGACGCGGGAGCGAAGGTCGGCGGTGGGAGCGAGCGGGCGACGGCGGAGGTGGCGGCATGAACACCGAAGCGGCTCTGGAGGCGGAGGAGGGCTCCGTGCGCGAGCTAGATGCGCACGGGAGGCGTAGTGGTCTTCCTCGGAGTGGTGCGGAGCCTGGCACCCCTGGGAGGCGAGCGGCCCTGGAGAATGGCATTCTCCCTCTTGAGGCGGGCCACCTCGTCCTTCAGCATGACGATCTCCACCAACTTCTGATCGTTGAGGGCCTTGGCTGCCCTATGCAGATCAGCGTGCAAAGCGTCCAGCCCCTGCAGGACTGTGGTCATCTGCCCAAAAGTCGTGTCGTTCTCCGACACGGCCGAGCGGAAGGTGTTGGTGCTGTCGTAGTCGCCGCGGCTGGGGTGGTAACGGTAAGCTGTGTGGCGGAAGTCGACGTCGTGGCGCTCCCAGACCCTGGTGAGCATCAGGTAGGCAGCCTCCTGACACGCGTGCTCGAAAGTGCCTCCAGAGGCCTCCACCACCATGTTGGGCAACACAGTGGGAATGCCATGCACCTTCAATTTGACTCGGTGCGGGAACTCGCCGTTGAGGTGGCGGATCCTGGTGTACTCGGGAAGGCTGGGGTACTGCTGACGATAAATCTCTCTCACGCGCTGGCCTGGGAGATCTGCTTGACTCCAGTGCAGGTCCTTCTCGGCTGCCTACAACGTGCAGGGCGTGCCAGTTGATTTGTTCTGCTAACCAACAAGAAAAACAAGATAGTGTACGTTAAGCGTTAGGTTAGATCCTCATGGGATCGGCTGAGGAAATCCATGAATGTATATATGCTATTCTAGGCCATATTTGGGCCGAGCGACTAGAATGGATCGGCTACACCGAGACAGCATCAGCCGCTTGATCCAAATATAGTGAAGAATAACAAATACACAGATTGATAACCCAGCCGATACTAGAAAGCTAACAAAGAATCGGCTAATACGATCTTAACATAAGAGACAACCCTAATATAAATCTAGTAACAATCATGTTAAAAGAAACACATTATGGCAAATAAGGCCGGCTGAAACCCCGGCGCTGTCTCTAAATGATATAAATCTCAGATGAACAAATCATTGATATTTCTAAATACGACTTAATAGTTCGAATCTGATGCAGCATTAAGTATAAAAAGAAGCGTCTGATCTATTACAACCGATTTGTACCCCTCAAGACGGTAAATACCGCATATGAACCAGCCAACCTTCAGGTCTAACCCTACTGACTGCATGTTCCAGACGGAACGAGCCAACAACAAGATAGATCTAAACATTGATCTAATTCATATGCGTTATATGATATATAACGCAGTAAAATCACTAATTCTAATGTATCATTGCGATGGAAGCATTAGAAACAGATAATTATACCACTAATGACAAACATTTACCTGGTTCTGGGGATCGAGACGATGCAGCCTAAAGCCAAACAGAGTGTTCGTCTAAAGAAAAAGTTGGCGATGCGCCGGAGATTGGATTGATTGAAAATTATTATTTTTTTACAGAGGGCAAATCATGGCCGAAATCCTGGCCGACGGGAAAGAATTTGCACTGGGAAAATACCTCCTCGGCTACTCATATCAAATGCTACACCAAGCTGCCGCGAAAATAGCCGCCAACGCCCCGGTCAACACTGGTGGCCCCTGGTGGTTCCTCCAAATCTGGCTATTGTTAGCCACCCAGAATGTAGCTGGTCGGCCCCGTCTGACAGACGCCGGATTCCCACGGCTAGAGCCGATTGAAGACGATGAAGGTAGCCAGATTGACGCCAGGCAATGCATGAACTACGGAGAAGCAGCCGCCGCCCATGAAGGCTCAAAGCAATCGGCCGAGCTACTGGCCGAATGGTTCACTGTCTTTTACGATGGGCTATCCCGCGACAACCGTACTTGGTACTTCTATCCAGACCGGGGATCGTTTGAGTTGCCGATTGATTTCAATTGGGATGACCTCAACTCAACCGATAACCCAAGGTGCAGAGAGTTGTTCGCCGCCTCTTTGTCCCCCTGCATCTTGCCGACTGGGGTTCACCAAGGTCGATCAGTGGCTCGGAGCTATGAATTCTATTACCCAGTATCGGCGGCGAGGCAGTTTGGTCTTGGGCAACTGCCCATCGGCTTTTTCTATGCCGATAAGATTGAAACCAGAGGGGCGGTCGACCAAGAGTTGATGATGAATCGGTTACTGAACATAGCCGGTCCTCCCCTTGGCGATGCCAGTGTGATAACATTGTCGACGAGGAGAAGCGCCGCTTACGACCGATAGTGGTCTGAACTTAAACGCCACATTTTCCGCCAACGGCCGTCTTGCTACATCGACCTGCTTCTGTCCGATGAGATCCCCTCGGTATATTTCTGCTTCAGGCTAACAATTTTCTTCTTACAATTCATTCATCGGCTGGCCTAGCCGATTAACATTCATCTTTCGACTTTGCAGGAGACGGAGACAGAGCGGCCGACGGTAAGCGACTCCGGACGCCCCATCGAATACAACCCAGGCGTTCTGGATGTGGGCGGCCTTGCTCTGTCGGCCATCGGCAGGGGGGCGCCCAAACTAACATCACTGCTGCGAGGGCAGGTGCGTCAGCCGATCACGCAGAAGAGAAAGGTGGCACCACCACCGCGTTTGTCAGCCGCGCCTGCCCCCAAGAGGGTGAAAAAGACAAAATCAGCCGCGTCGGCCGACAGCCTCCCCCCTCTGGATTCGGCCATCGAGCAATTCCTCGACGCCGCTGTCGACGAGGAAGCGCCAACGGCTGTCCGGGTGGCGACCGAACCCGGGATCTCGAGTCTGAGTCGGTCAATGCCCAAACGACGTTCCGCCACCCCAAGCCCGCCGGCAAGACGTCCACCGGTAAGCTTTTACTTCATTGGGCTTGGTTTCATGATGATCGCTTGCATCTGATCAGTCTGTTGCTCGCAGGTCAAGAGATTGGCCGGTCACACTCCTCGCCCTGCGCCATCGGTAATCGTCTTTTGTCACTTTGTCTGTGGTAGTCGATCGGCTCATCCGTTAATCCTTTCTTCTGTAGCTCCCGCAGTCTCCATCGGCTGCCCCCCAGGCGTCTAGCGAACATCCTGCGCCTATTGGGGACAGTGGCGACAACGCCGGCAAAGAGGGTCGGACGGCCATGGGCAACGATTCAGCCGAACCAACAGCCCTGACAACGACGCCAACGGTAAGCCAACTGATTTCGACTATCGACTTTGTCGGCCTAGCATGCCCCTGATCCTTTCTCCTATTGCTGCAGAACATAGCTGACCTTCTCAACTTTGATTTGTCGGAGTTCGAGGAGCCCGGTGATACCGGCGAGGAAGCGCTTGCAGCGTCAGCTGAGGGCCTCAGGACCACTTTAGCCGATATCGGCAATTGGCTGGAAGCTTCATTGGACGCGTTGGTGGTCGACAGCGGCTCAATACGCGCGCGATTAAGAGACATCCAAGACCAGCTGCCGGACGTCGTAGCCGAAGCCATCGTGCCGGCAACTTTCATGGAAGCCTATCAGTTCAAGTATGAACGAGCCCAGCAGCGAATAATTGATCGCCATGAGAGTCAAGCGCGGTCGGCTAGCATCCAGTCGACAAAAGAAGCCATTGAGAACCGAAAGGCTGCCTTTGACCGCCTGAAGACAGAGCCGGTGGCCAAGCTTGAGCAACTCCGCGCCCGTCGGTTTCAATTGGTGGCCGATCTCGTTCAAGTTATGAACGAAGTTGATGTCCATGAGGAGTACATAGCTCGTCTGCCGGCCAAGGTTGAAGCCGAGCGCCAAGGCATCAGAGCGGCTGTGGCGCATTTGCGCGACTTGGTGAGGAGCACCCGATCGGTGGCGGGGTCCGAGGCCGACGACCTTAGGGCAATCAGTGAAATCGATTAGATTAGGCGGACGGCGTTGTCGGCCATAGCCGATTTCCTGAAAAAATGAGACTGTAAACTGTCCGACCTTGCGAGGTCAGCTCGCATTTCTGTACCATACTTGTGTTCTTGTAATACGATTGGATAACCCGTATTACTCGCGCTCAATACCCGGCTTCGACTTGCGTGTTATAATTCATCGACCTTATGCCATTGCGCTCGTAGATATAATCGGCTGTATTCGTAGGTAAGACTGTCCCTCGGCTGTGTGCAGAGCCTCGACTTGTTTGATTCGAAATCAGCCCCGACCCCGAGACGACGCCGCGACCTTTAGTGTTATCCTCCGTCCACCCGTGTCGCTGACTATCGGCCGGTAATACCCGAGTATGTTGCCGACCTGTTTTCATAGTCCGACTCATCCGAACCTGTACCTCAAGAACCCGTGAGTCCTAGACGATAGGTATCCAGTCTTGCGCAGTCGCCAGCCATTCAACGATTCCCAACGCCCTTAATGATGACCTCTTCGACTCTTGCTTCGACTGTCGCGTCGGTAGCGACCTTTCACATCCAAAAACCGCATCTTTTCTTTCTATAAATGGGCTCCTCCGGCCCTTCCTGAATAACTCACGGCCGAAGAAGACAACCTCCAGGAGTACAACGCCCAGTCTTCCAAGTCTTCGGCAAGGCTTCCCATTGCTTCTTCGAGCTCGTCAGTGAACTAGGTGATTTCCCAACTCGTCTATTCTTGCCATTTTCTCCCCTCAAGTACTCAGGAACGGATTTTCTCGCAGCCGCCTCATCCACTTCGGGTGATCCTAGAGATCATGGAGACACCGTACGAACTATCGGTGTGCCAAGATCACCGAGTGAGGGCCAACCTGAAACGCTTCAGGGAGTTGGAGGCTCGTCACCCAGCGGCCAGGCCTCCCATCCACCTTGGTGGATTCCCGGCTGCTGCCCCCATGGCGTCTTCGACGCTCGCGCGCCTTGACCGGCTGGAAGGGAGGCAAGCCCAACTTGCCAACGAGCTACTGACCACGACCACCGACATAAGGGTCACTCGGCTGGAGTATCTGATCTTGGATGCTCTAGAGATGGAGACCGCGGAGCCTATTGAACGAGCCCTGGCGGCTATTAGGGATTACCTAGCGAACATGTAATCAAAGACGGCTTCGTGCCGATTCCGAATAAAGCTTATTTTAATGTTCCTGATTTTGCCTGATTTTTGCGTCAAAATCGGCCTGGCTTTTCAACTTCTAGCCTGATTTTTGCGTCGAAATCGGCCTGGTTTTTCAACTTCTAGGCTGATTTCTCTATTGCAATCGGCATGCTTTTTCTGTTGACTTGCATATGTGTATGCCCCCCAAGTTTTGTTGATAGCTTTGATGTCGACAAAATTTTGAGTTCGAGTCGCTCATACATTCTGGTCTTCCCTGTTGGGCAATCATGAGCCGATCGTGGAGCGATTTGCAAAAGTGATGTATGCGAATGCCTAAAGGCGATGTCTTGTAGGACATCGGCTGTCGTGGATCGGCCGAAGTGACAATAGCCGACTCACGAATTGATCCACACGCTCGGGTAATATTTCTTTAGATATTTTCCATTAAGGGCCCTTCCGAATATTTCTCCATCCAATCCTTTTAGCACGTAAGCTCCTTTAGAGGCGCACTTGTGGATCTTGAAAGGCCCCTCCCAATTTGGTGACCATTTGCCAAATTTGTTGTCTCTAGACCCGATCGGCAGTATAAGTTTCCAAACGAGTTCGCCTTCCTCAAAAGATTTAGGTACAACCTTTTTATTGTAATGTCTAGCTACTCATTCTTTATCTTTTGTTACTTTTTCTAAAGCTCTCATCCTGGACAAAACGGGATCCTCCGACTCGTCTACCATGAGATGATAATAATCATCGGCTGTGAGTTGGTCATGTAGCTGAATGCGCCTTGAGCCGACGACACTTTCCCATGGCAGCACTGCCTCGTGTCCATAGACCAGTTTGTACGGGGGGACTTGGATTGATCCGTGGCATGCCATCCGATACGCCCACAATGATTCAGCCAATCGGGTGTGCCATTGCTTTGGATGCTCAGAGATCTTTCTTTTAATTAGCTTGATCAAGCTTTTGTTTGATGCTTCGGCCTGCCCGTTGGCTTGCGCGTAATACGGCGAAGAGTTAAGTAGCTTGATCCCCATGCTGTCGGCAAACTGGATGAACTCGTCTGACACAAAGATAGACCCCTGATAGGTCGTTATTGTTTGCGGAACGCCAAATCGATAGATGATGTGTTCTTTGACGAACTCGATTGCGTCCCTAGAATCCACTTTTCTGAGAGGGATTGCCTCCACCCATTTTGTGAAATAGTCTGTGGCCACCAGGATAAATTTGTGCCCTTTGCTTGAAGGTGGATTGATCTGGCCGATCATATCAATGCCCCATCCTCTGAAGGGCCACGGCTTGATGATTGGGTTCATGGCCGACGCCGGTGCTCGTTGTATCGTGCCGAACTTTTGGCAGTCCTGGCACCCTTTGTAGTATTTGAAACAATCCTCCAGCATTGTCGGCCAGAAGTACCCGGCTCGGCGGAGTAGCCATTTCATTTTGTGGGCCGATTGATGCGTGACACAGATTCCTTCGTGTACTTCCCCGATGGCCATTGTAGCTTGATCGGCCCCCAAACACTTGAGTAGTACGCCGTCAATCGTCCGATAGTATAGGTCTTCATCAAGTAACACGTACCGTAGCGCCTTGTATCATAGTTTCCTTGTGGCCGATTGAGAGGGGTTTTTGAGATAATTGTAGACGTCAAACCTCCAATCATCGGCTGTGATGGTGGCCACACCTACGTCTACGTCTCTCAGCATCGGCCGATAGCCTGATGCCCCTTGAGCCAAATCATTGGCCTCCGGATTCTGCTCCCTGGGGATATGCTTCAAAGTGACTAGCCGGAAACCATCCATTAACTCCTGGCATTGTCGGTAATAGACCATCAGCGCGTCGTTTTTGCACTCATATTCTCCTGATAATTGGCTGATGACGAGCAATGAATCTCCCATTATCTCGACTGCGTCAGCTTCCACCTCCTTGAGCAGAGTTAACCCTTTGAGAACGGCTTCATACTCGGCTTGGTTATTCGTTGCGTGGGGGTCAATGGAAAAAGCAAACTCGAAGCTTGCCCCCCTTGGCGAGATAAGGACTAAGCCGATGCCGCAGCCGTTGGTGCACACCGAGCCATCGAAAGTCAAAGTCCAAGGCATAATTTCCACTGAGCCGATCGAATTGTTTCTGTGTTCCACAATGGAATCGGCTATGGCTTGTCCCTTTACTGCCCTTGGTGCCTGATACCTTAGATCGAACTCTGTTAGCGCGAAGATCCACTTTCCAATCCTTCCTTTGAGCACTGGAGCCGATAGCATGTACTTGACTACATCGGCTTTACATGTTACCGTGCACTCATTGGACAGCAGATAGTGCCTTAACTTCGTACATGAGAAATAGAGGCATAGGCATAACTTCTCGACAGGTGAATACCTTGTCTCTGCGTCTAGCAGCCACCGGCTGAGATAGAAAATGGCTTTCTCTTTGCCGTTGACCTCTTGGATTAGGACAGAGCCGATTGACTTGTCGTCGGCTGACAGGTACAATTTGAATGGTATTGCCTTTTGTGGAGGCATCAGAACTGGAGGAGAGCTTAGATAATCTTTTATGTTGTCTAACGCTTTCTGTTGCTCTATCCCCCATGTGAAGGTCTGATCGGCTTTAAGCCAAAGAAATGGTGTGAACGGCTCCATTTTTTCTGAGAGATTAGCTATGAACCGCCTGATGAAGTTTATCTTTCCGATCAATGATTGGAGCTACTTTTTATTTTTCGGGGGTTGAATTGTCTTAATAGCATTGATGCTCCTTGGTGTGACTTCAATCCCTCTTTCATGGACGAGGAACCCCAAGAATTGCCCGGCCGACACACCGAACGCACATTTAAGCGGATTCATCTTCAAACCATACTTCCTCGTTCGTTCCAGTACTTGTCTTAGATCGACAATGTGGCCTTCTATCTCTCTTGACTTGACAACGACGTCATCAATGTATATCTCTACTAGTGTGCCGATCATATCATGAAAGATGTAATTCATTGCCCTTTGATATGTTGCCCCAGCATTCTTTAAGCCGAACGTCATTACCACCCACTCGTAGAGGCCGATTGCACCAGGGCATCGAAAAGCTGTCTTGTGGATATCCTCTTCGGCCATGAATATCTGGTTATACCCTGCGTTGCCGTCCATGAAATTGATAATCCTATGGCCTGAGGCAGCGTCGACAAGCAGATCGGCTATTGGCATTCGATATTTGTCCTTCGGGGTCGCCTTGTTCAGGTCTCTGAAGTCGATGCACACCCGAAGCTTACCATTTTTCTTCAATACCGGGACGATATTCGAGACCCATTTGACGTATCGGCAAGGCCGAATGAATCCTGCGTCGTATAGCCGAGTGATTTTGGCTTTAATTGCGTCGTACATATCGGCCTTAAACCTCCTGGGAGGCTGTTTGAACGGCCGATATCCTGCCTCGATTGGCAGCTGATGGACCACTATCGATCGACTGAGACCGGGCATCTCGAAGTACTCGCAAGCAAAACAATCTTTATATTCTTTTAATAATTCAATAAGTTGGGATCTACAATTAGGAGATAAATTTTTGCTAATGTATGTCGGCCTTGGCTTATCACCAGAGCCAATGTCGATTTCTTCTAACTCGTCGGCCGACGTGAAGCCTTGTCCTAACTTGCCATCGTCTTCGTCCGCGGTGGTTATGCCGAGAGCGCTTGAGCCCTCCACCATGTCTTGTTCAAAGCAGCAGCTGCGGCTCGTCGTTTCCAATGGGCTGTATTGTTGAATTGGACACATTTAGAAAATCGGCTTGCCAGATTTTCCCAGATAAAGAATTGATGCCTTCGATTTCCCACAGTGGCAAATTGGCACTACCGACGCTGACTGACCTATCGGCTGGAATGACCTCGATCTTGTCGCCGTCTCATTGGATCGAGACTACGGTGCATTGTGGAAAGGATGCGGCGGTTGGCATGTATCTAGTCCCTTCCGAGCAGCAGGCTGTAAGACCCCTTCCCGTCGATGACAAAGAATGTTGTGGGCACAGTTTTGTTGCCGATAGTCAGTTCGACGTTGATAACGCCTTAGGTCTCCAATGGGTTGCTGCCGAAATCCTTGAGCACCATGTTGGTTCTTATCAGGTCTTCGGCCCCTTTTCTGAAAGTTGCGTAGGGCATGAGGTTGACTGCAGCTACCCCATCGACTAGCATTTTGGAGATCGGCTTGCCGTTAACGAATCCTTTAACGTATAACGGTTTCAGGTGCCGATTTTTGGTTCCTTCAGGCTTGTCAAAGATGGCTTGGTCCGGCGAGATTGCCAGCTTTGCTGGGTCATCTTCAATAGTACCCGCATCGGCTTCGGGGGCGCCGAACTCGGCCGGCAACACGAAGACCATGTTAACTGATGCGGAAACTTTGCCCTTTCCTTTTGTTGCCCTTCTGGCTTGATCGGCTGGACTCTCTTCGGCTTGTTCCTCGTCGGTCAAAGCGGCTTTCTGCTTGGGTACCCACCGCCTCTTGATTTTGCCCAGCCGACGGCGCTGCTCGTAGATCATTTGTTGCACCTCGTCTTCTCTTCCTTCACGCTTGAGCCGTTGAATTCTCCTCGTCGAACGGGCACCATATGGGGTTGGCCGATTCCTCATCGTCGGCCACCTCATCGTCGCGGTTGTCTTCGTCCTGGTTTTCATCGACAAAGAAGTCTTGATGGATCGGACTGAGCCGATCATGGATAGGTCGCCGTCTTTTGTTTAGCTGGACGGCTCTGGGAATGAGCCGAACTGGACTCGCAGACGACAAGCTTCCGCGTTTGTCATCGTCACGATGATCGTTACATGCTAGGCAATCTTCCAATGTTGGTAGCCTCATGCCGGATTCCTAGCAGTACCTGAAAAAATCGCAATGCCAATGTGGATCGGCATTGTCACAGTTTACCCTATATCGTCGGCTCTGAGTACTCGGTTCGTGTCGACGAGGTGCTTCATCGTAAATTTTTTCATGCCGAGACCGGTATTGATGACGGTGTCGGCTTTGTTCATGGATCGGCTGTCGGCCAGCCGATCTGACGAGTGCGCGTACCATATTAATTTGAGTGGCGTGGGATCCAGTCTGGTCGTCTTCTGCTTTGGCCCCGATCGATGTATTGGCTAAGCCGTGCGCCATTCTATTCTGTCGATCAGCTCGCCCGGGGCCGATGTGGACTATGTTGACCGGGAAGGGATTGCCGTCTACTTTCATGGACCGATTTGAGTCGGTGAACTTTAACTTCCTGGCTTCGATGGCCGACTGGATTTGCTGTCTGAAGACTTTGCAGTCATTTGTGGCGTGAGATGTGGAGTTGTGCCACTTGCAGTACTTCTTCCTTTTCACCTCTTCGGCCGACAGGATCACATGATTTTCGGGTAACTGAATCTGTTTATCTTTGAGCAGTAAATCAAAAATCTTGTCAGCCTTAGTGATATCAAAATCGTATTTTTCTTCCTTAGCCATCTTCAGCAGCCATTGGCAGATGATGGCCTTTTTATTCTTGGCCCATTTGGCTGCCGCCACTTCCGTTTCATCGTCATCGGACCCGTAATCTGAATCGACGATGACCTGGGTTATGTTCTTGACGGCCTTCCTGGTGTCTTGGAAACGCTGTTCGTGGGCCGTCACTTTCTGCGCCAAGTGAGCTAGGCTATTGAAGTCCTACGCAGAGAATCATTCCTTGATCGGCGCGATCAAACCATGGAAGGCTAAATCGGCTAGCTGAGCATCTGATAGCACCAGGCTGTAACATCGGTTTCTCATCTCTCTGAAGCGTTGAATGTAGTCTTGGACCGATTCATTGTGTTTCGCCGACATTGGTGAGGTCCGACAACTTCATTTCATGGTTGCTTGGAATAAAAATATCGTGGAACTTTTTCTCAAGATCGGCCCAACTCGGATTGAGTTGTAAGGCAACGAGGAGAACCAAGTGAAGGCCGATCCTGAAAGTGAAAGGGGGAATAACTGAACTCTCAAGGGGTCTGTAGCCGATGCTTCACCGCACTGCGCCAAGAATCGGCTGACGTGCTCATAGGTAGAAACGTTGTCTTGCCCTAAGAATTTCGAGAAGTCTGGGATCTTGTATCGGTTGGGTAGCGGGATCCTTTCGAAATGTTCTGGATAGGGGTACCGATACATATTCCCTGAATCTTTTGGTTTGAGGCCGAACTGATCGCGCATGACGTCTGCAATTAGATCGGCCCAGGCTCGGTTATCTTGCTAATCGGCTCGTATGGGTCATATGGAATGGGTGCTTGCCGATACAACTGTGGTGGCGTCTGAGGCCTGTAATGGTGGTCCTGACGGCCCCCTTGGTACTGGTAGCGATGATCAGCGGGAGGCGGCTTAGCCTCCTGTTGTGGCGTTGGTGGGTCTGGGAACAACTGTCGGCCACCGGCATTATGCCACATGCCTAGATCAATCAGCTCTCGCTGTCGATTGTTATTGAATATGTTGTCGAGTAGACCTTGAGGCAACGGTTGTTGTCGATTTAGTATAGTGACCGCTGGTCTTATAGCCGTTTCGCCTGGACTCAGGTGGCCGATTCCTCCTGGCGGGTTTGGTTGTGCTATCAGTGGAAGCGGCCGATCCTGGGTGACTAGTGTCCTGTAACCAGGAAATTAGCCATCTACGAAATACGTGGGGCCCCGTTGCAGCTGCTCGGCTACCTTGGCGTCAACCACGTGAGAGATCATATTATTGAGGGTATTGACCAAGATGCTACTTTGGTTGACCAGTGCGTGATGAACAGCCGAGTCGATCCGATCTTGTAAAGAGTATACGGCCGAATCATCTTGCACTTGGGCCGGCTCTTCCACCTTCTGTTTGCCTTTTGCATCGCCTGATGAAGATGCCTTGGTATCGTTCAGGCTGAAATTGTACTTTTGGTGCACAACTCCAGACCTTGTTTGGGTGAAAGATTGCAGATAATTATTCTGGAGTTCTTCCACCATCTTCTTATATTCGGCTTGCTGTTCAGCCGATAGCTGTTCCATCTTTGCAGGGACGACATTGTCCTGCGTGATGCCAGGGATCTTGGAATCGACCATCTTGCCGGCGGAGTCTATTCGTCCGAGTCGGGCCGACAAAGACAGTCCCACTGGGCGTGCCAACAAGCGTGTTGATGAGAAATCTCTCTCACGCGCTGGCCTGGGAGATCTGCTTGACTCCAGTGCAGGTCCTTCTCGGCTGCCTACAACGTGCAGGGCGTGCCAGTTGATCTGTTCTGCTAACGAACAAGAAAAACAAGATAGTGTACGTTAAGCGTTAGGTTAGATCCCCACGGGATCGGCTGAGGAAATCCATGAATGTATATATGCTATTCTAGGCCGTATTTGGGCCGAGCGACTGGAATGGATCGGCTACACCGAGACAGCATCAGCCGCTTGATCCAAATATAGTGAAGAATAACAAATACACAGATTGATAACCCAGCCGATACTGGAAAAGCTAACAAAGAATCGACTAATACTCCGACGAATCTTATGAAAAGATAATATTCCTGAATCAAACGTACAATTCAGAAATCGGTCATCGGCTGTCCGAGAGGAACCGATTTCACTAAACAACATCCGACAGGAACACGATCTTAACATAAGAGGCAATCCTAATATAAATCTAGTAACAATAATGTTAAAAGAAACACATTAGGGCAAATAAGGTCGGCTGAAACCCCGGCGCTGTCTCTAAATGATATAAATCTCAGATGAACAAATCATTGATATTTCTAAATATGACTTAATAGTTTGAATCAGATGTAGCATTAAGTATAAAAAGAAACATCTGATCTATTACAACTGATTTGTACCCCTCGAGACGGTAAATACCGCATATGAGCCAGCCAACCTTCAGGTCTAACCCTACTGACTGCATGTTCCTGACGGAACGAGCCAATAACAAGATTGATCTAAACATTGATCTAATTCATATGCGTTATATGATATATAACGCAGTAAAATCACTAATTCTAATGTATCATCATGATGGAAGCATTAGAAACAGATAATCATACCACTAATGACAAACATTTACCTGGTTCTGGGGATCGAGACGATGCAGCCTAAGGCCAAACTGAGTGTTCGTCTGAAGAAAAAGTTGGCGATGCACCGGAGATTGGATTGATTGAAAATTATTATTTTTTTACAGAGGGCCTTGGGTCATATTTATACCCAAAATACAAATACTAGTAACAACCCTGGACTCTATCTAAACTACTGCTTAAAACACCATATTATCCCTAGTGAGACCTATGTCGTGTTACAACTAACAATCTAACATATCTCTAGATTACAGATACAATTGCCGTTATAGGACTCTATCCATAAGTGGAAATATCTTTTAGCGCGGAACTAACAACCAAATCTTTCATTTATCTCCAAGCCCCTGCACTAGACACGGCTTCATCTCTTCAAAACTCAAAATCGGCTATCGTCTACTCCCATTCGGTCCATCCTCAGCCGACTAACCTTGCAGCCGATCCCTTTTTAGCCGATGCGATTCCTGTCTTCAGCCGATCCGATTACGGTTTGCCCTTACGGACTTAGACACTCAATTACCAAATTTCAGTGTTAACACATGCCCCCAAGTCCGTAATACGAAGTGTTGCGGATTTGCTTGCCTATTCAAACTCTTGCTTCCTTCTTGACCTAAACCACCTCGGCTTCTCCCCAAGTGCCCTTTAAATATCCACCTCTCGGCCGAACCGCCTATGCCTCCAACGTGTACTCGGCCTACTTCATGAACAAGCCTCCTGCCCTTTCTCTCTCTCCCCCGGCGACTCCATCGGCGCTCGACAACCTTCCTCACGTTCTTCAAACTCATCCTCACCCCCGAGCTTCCCGATGGCCTCCGCCGCTGCATCAAATACCTCCAACTCGCCGGCCACCATCGTCATGCCGGCCGCAACCACTGCGCCGTCTGCTGCCGAGTTTCCCCAGGTACTTTCTTCCGATCCACGATTTTACTCCCAAATCTGCTTTTTCAAACATTCCCACATCAACGATTTGTTCGGTGATTTTCAGTAGCATTTTATTCCGTACTCTCATGAATTAGTACTTTTCCTGTTCCCGAACCGTAAAACACAATCATTCTTGACTAGTACTTTTCTCCCCTTCTTCGGACTGTAGCACCTGTCTCATCAAGTACTTATCCCAAATTCAACAAAAGTAGAGAAGTATTTCCTCGGACCTATCGGCAACACAGACCCAACTGATGTCATCATAGCCGAAACCAACCGCATCCCTTTTAACACTGCCAAACCATCTCTCTCCCATAGGAACGGAACATTCAAAGCATGGCCATCCACCGATGCAGCCTCGACTGAATGGTATAAAAGGGTACAGTCGGCCAAGTATGCCCATTGGGAAGAGGAAAAACTTGCCCAATGCCTGGAATTGTCCATCGCTGGCATGGATAAAGACAAGCCGCTTCTATCGGCTGCGACCTACTTCTGGAATGATAGCTTTAACGCCTTCATCTTACGGCAAGGGCCGATGACCATCACACTAGCCGATGTATATATGACAACTGGACTGGACATTGAATCATCGGCCGACCCCAGCGTCTTGAATCTAAAAGGCCAACATCAGTTCAAAACCAAAGCTATTGGCGGATGGAGCGGCTTCATCGCCCAAAACATGAAGGAAGGGACAGTCGGCCACCGGGAATACACCGCCTTCCTGATGATGTGGCTGGAAAAGCTTGTATTCTGTGGATCAAGCTGTGGGCCGACCGCTAATTCGCAAATCATGGCCAAAATCCTGGCCGACGGGAAAGAATTTGCACTGGGAAAATACCTCCTCGACTACTCATATCAAATGCTACACCAAGCTGCCGCGAAAATAGCCGCCAACGCCCCGGTCAACACTGGTGGCCCCTGGTGGTTCGTCTAAATCTGGCTGGTGTTAGCCACCCAGAAGGTAGCTGGTCGGCCCCGTCTGACAGACGCTGGATTCCCACGGCTAGAGCCGATTGAAGATGATGAAGGTAGCCAGATGGACACCAGGCAATGCATGAACTACGGAGAAACAGCCGCCACCCATGAAGGCTCAAAGCAATCGGCCGAGCTATTGGCCGAATGGTTCACAGCCTTTTACGATGGGCTATCCCGCGACAACCGTACTTGGTACTTCTATCCAGACCGGGGATCGTTTGAGTTGTCGATTGATTTCAATTGGGATGACCTCAACTCAACCGATCACCCAAGGTGCAGAGAGTTGTTCGCCGCCTCTTTGTCCCCCTGCATCTTGCCGACTGGGGTTCACCAAGGTTGATCAGTGGCCCGGAGCTATGAATTCTATTACCCGGTATCGGCGGCAAGGCAGTTTGGTCTTAGGCAACTGCCCATCGGCTTTTTCTATGCCGATAAGATTGAAACCAGAGGGCCGGTCGGCCAAGACTTGATGATGAATCGGTTACTAAACATAGCCGGTCCTCCCCTCGGCGATGCCAGCGTGATAACACTGTCGACGAGGAGAAGCGCCGCTTACGACTGATGGTGGTCTGAACTTAAACGCCACATTTTCCACCAACGACCGTCTTGCTACATCGACCTGCTTCTGGCCGACGAGATCCCCTCGGTATATTTCTGCTTCAGGCTAACAATTTTCTTCTTACAATTCATTCATCGGCTGGCCTAGCCGATTAACATTAATCTTTCGACTTTCCGGGAGACGGAGACAGAGCGACTGATGGTAAGCGACTCCGGATGCCCCATCGAATACAACCCAGGCGTTCTGGATGTGGGCGGCCTTGCTCCGTCGGCCATCGGCTGGGGGCGCCCAAACTAACATCACTGCTGCGAGGGCAGCTGCGTCGCCGATCACGCGAAGAGAAAGGTGGCACCACCACCGCGTTTGTCGGCCCGCCTGCCCCAAGAGGGTGAAAAAGACAAAATCAGCCGCGTCGGCCGACAGCCTCCCCCCTCTGGATCTGGCCATCGAGCAATTCCTCGACGCCGCTGTCAATGAGGAAGCGCCAACGATTGTTCGGGTGCAATTCCTGAATCAAATGTACAATCCAGAAATCGGTCATCGGCTACCCGAGAGGAACCGATTTCACTAAGCAACATCCGACAGGAACACGATCTTAACATAAGAGGCAATACTAATATAAATCTAGTAACAATCATGTTAAAAGAAACACATTAGGACAGATAAGGCCGGCTGAAACCCCGGCGCTGTCTCTAAATGATATAAATCTCGATGAACAAATCATTGATATTTCTAAATACGACTTAATAGTTCGAATCGATGCAACATTAAGTATAAAAAGAAACATCTCGATCTATTACAATCGATTTGTACCCCTCGAGACGGTAAATACCGCATATGAACCGGCCAACCTTCAGGTCTAACCCTATTGACTGCATGTTCCTGACGGAACGAGCCAATAACAAGATAGATCTAAACTTTGATCTAATTCATATGCGTTATATGATATATAACGCAGTAAAATCACTAATTCTAATGTATCATTGCGATGGAAGCATTAGAAACAGATAATCATACCACTAATGACAAACATTTACCTGGTTCTGGGGATCGAGACGATGCAGCCCAAAGCCAAACAGAGTGTTCGTCTGAAGAAAAAGTTGGCGATGCGCCGGAGATTGGATTGATTGAAAATTATTATTTTTTTAAAGAGGGCCTCGGGTCCTATTTATACCCAAAATACAAATACTTGTAACAACCCTTGACTCTATCTAAACTACTGTTTAAAACACCATATTGTCCCTAGCGGGACCTATGCCGTGTTACAACTAACAATCTAACAAATCTCTATAGAAGACAAAGGAGGAGAATCAATGCATGCTCAGACCCAAATTAAATAATGTAATAAAGACTCAAGTAAGTAACCAAGTAAGAAGCATACTTTATGCATGAAATAATTTTAGCATGATGACAAACAAAATACTACATACTCTGCTAAGCAATAAATTAATGGGCGAAATAATTACATATTAATAATAAGACACATAAAATATTGCGTCCCACAAATTTTAGACGCGACTTAATGCATAGTCCCGACAATTCCCAAACGACTGTGGAATAAAATTCACTCCGACTTGGACCCTGTCTAAGAAAATCCCTAAAACCCTAGACCGACCCTACTCGGGAAAATCCACTTCGAAGGATGATTAATATTTTTCCCGTGAAACGAGAACCCCAAATTTGTCCCGAAACAACTCCAATTGCAAGAGGGCAAATGCATATGAAAGAGTGTCAGAGGGCTCTTAGGGTTAACCAGTGGGCTCATCCTACGGTCAAGGTCGGCTCTGCTACCAACTTGTCACGCCCAGAAATTCCTATCGGAATTTCCAAAGCTGAATGTGCATTAAACGCCCTGTCCAGGACCAGCCAGGGATACACAAACGACAAATTGTATATACAGATCCACGTCTTAAAACACATAGAAGTCTTACAATGCAGCGGAAAGGAAAAATAACCCTAGAGACTAGGCTTCGGCACTTGCGGCGCGGGGACTCCACTCCACAGGCATCCCTTGATGGCAGCGACGAGCCTACTCATCGTCGAACCCAACTGCAGCTTCATCCTCCAACTCTGAGGTGGGGGAAAAGGAAGCAAGACTGAATACCACCACTGTACTCAGCAAGTCATACCGAGGAAAGGTATGAATGCAGGGTAATTCCAAGGAAAGGCTAGGGTTCACTTTTGCACAAGCGGCATTTCACAAGTCTAAGTTGAATATGATAAAAACAGTAATTAATTGTAATTGAACAATATTAATCATCTCTGCTCAACACTACACCACGTTGAGTCAGGCCCAAAGCATCCAACTATACTATCCAGTTCCAATGAATCAGGTTATTACCATTAGTGGGACTAATCACTGTGAATCTGGTTGACAGCCCATAACCGCGGGTACGGCTATTCGAATAGTTTCTAACTCTGATCAGAGATGTACGCATGTACCCACAAGACAAAGCCGCACAACACGTTCCCGTGCGTCGACATGCCTCCATGAAATATCGAAAAGGGGTCTGTGACAGGACCATTCGCATAACTCTCCCTGACCAAGCGACACCACACCTCAGGTTTCGCCCCTACCTTTACATCCAAGGTAGGCAGCCCCCTCTCGTGCCTAGGTGAATCCGGCGGCCGGATAGACCTTCCCCGGTCCATCCACACTCCATCACGCTCACCCCTTGCCTGGATGCGTCGGTCAGAGAAAGCTATACAAGCCCAGCCGTTGCCCATGCTGGCTTGTGGTACGCACGAGTGTTTCTTCCAAGGTTTCCCGCGAACTGGTCCTTAACTGCCATGGGTGCGTCTTGCAAAACCATGCACCCACAGCCACCATTTAGTCCAGTTTTAGTTAACCATTATCATTTGCCAACGGCATCTCCGGTCTGAGACCATCATTTCATGTGAAATAATTATAATAAAATAGTTCTCCCATTAGTGATCTAGTAGTACTAAGCAAGCTAAGCATGTCCTAAACCTGAAACTAGTCAATTTAATTCCCTGGTGGTCAAATAAAATGGGTAGACGACCTAGGCTGAGTACTATAGGTCCCATCCCGATTACATTATAAAACAATGCAATTTAACAGATAAAGCGAGAATAATTTATAAACTGGGTACAACATGATCAATGGAAAAATGACTTTCCTTGGTCTTGTTCCGACGGAACTTCAGTGACTACCTCGAGATAAACGGGAGCGTCCTCGGAACCGAAATCTAGTGACAAAAAAAGCACATCAAAAACAGGCTATTAAACTACTGAAACAGGCAATTAAACTATTTTTAATATGTTCTAGACATTTTTATGAATCCTCTGCAACTTGAACGGACTCAAACGGAGTTCGGATGAATTTTCTGTGGATTTTACAAGTTTTCAGTTTTATTTACTAATTAAAACAGAAGAAAAACAATTTATGGCGCAAGCGCCCTAGGGCTGATGTCACGGCCGCGCGGCAGCACCGACAGGCGGGCCCCATGGCACAGCGACGCAAGGGAGAGGAGGGCTCGTGGTGGACTTGGTCCACCGAGCTCGGGGGAAAAAACGCACCACGTGGCGCTTGCGTGGCGCCTACGCGACAGCCACGTGCGCGGCCACGTGGGTGGCGGGGCGGCGTTGTTTCAAGACGGACGGCCCGGATGGACCCGCGGTCAGATCCGACGGCCGTGGGGGGGCGCACGAGAGCAGCGATGGCGAGGCAAAACACGGCGGACCGGCGACGGAGCGGCGATGCACGGGTCCGGATGGTCACCGACGAGCGGCGGAGGAAGACGGAAGACGGCGCATGCATCGGGACGACAAAAATTAACACGGGTTCGAGGGGGGAAACGGTGCTAGGCGCAACCGGCGACGAGGACACCATGCCGGCCGATGGCAACACGGCTGCGCACGGGCCCTAGAGGCACCGACGGTGATGCGCGCACGTTCACGCACGAAGGTGAGGTGCGGCGACCATGGAACCAAACGGGAAAATTGCAATGACACCGGAAAACAAAGAGCGGGAGAGGGGTGAAGCTCACCGACGACGAAGCGAAAGGGACGACGGCGACGGTGCGATTCGGCGATGGAATTTTGGGGAAAGGCCCGGGGAAATGTGTTCCCGAGTGCGACGAAGGTGATGGCGGTGGTGGTTGTGTGCGGGGTGCGGTGGGTTGGCCGGAACGGCGACCGGACATGGTGCTCTGCGGCGGCGGCGGTACTTGCACGGTGCGAGAGCTCGGGACGGCGCGGATGCGAGCAAATGGAACGGGGGATCGGCGCTACGGGGTGCGGCGAAGCTTTATAGGGGCTTGAGGCGGTGCGGCATGGCCGGGATGCGCGGGATTAGCGACGCGACGTGGCTCGGGATCGGCGGCACCCGAAATTCGAAAACATGCTATTCGTTGCGCATGTGGAACGGGAGAGAGGGTAAAGTGGAGAGCGAGGTGCGGTGGAAGCGGGGACACCGAGTGACGCGGCCGGGGAGATCGAAACGTGGCCGAGAAGGCGGCGCGACGTGATCGTGCACACGCGCGCGTGCTGGCTCATTCGGAGGTCGGGGATGACAAGTGGGGCCTACTTGTCAAGCCCTGACCCAAGGGGAGGAAAAGCGGACTTCCTTTGCGCGCGCTAAGGGGCGTTGTGCCGGCCCAGGGGAGGAGAGAGGAAGGAGAGGGCGGCCGGCCGGGTTGGCTGGAAAGGAGAGGAAGGAAGTGGGCCAAAGGCCCACGGGCGAAAAAAGAGAGAAAAAAGGGAAGAAAAGAAAAGGAAAAGGAAAAACCTTTTCCTTTAGGAATTAATGTCCAATTAGCCTAATTTGATTTTTAAAATTATTTCCGGTGCTCTGAAAATTCCGATAAAAATCCTGTTAGCGTATTTTGACACGGGGAATCCAAGAAAATTCCACCAAGCCATCTCCATTTATTAAATGAATTTTAACATTCCAGGTTCGTCTTGCTTTAGTTTTCTGGCGATTTCTTTTCCACAATTTTTCCGAGTGATTTACTGCTAAGGGAAAAAACAGAGCGTGACACAATCGGCTTGTACTTCGTTGATAAGATCCAACCAATGGGAAAAATTGACGCAACATTATGATGCGTCGGCGGCTCAGCATTCTCGGTCCTCCCTTGGCAGCATCGGCGGGTGATCGGCGGTGTCCCGGATCACTATTTTCAGGTGATGGTGGAGCAGTAGAAACAACACTGTTCCAACAATCGGCTTCGATGTACCCAACAATCATCAATCCTGACTTGGTCCCATCGGTAAACATTTTTTCCTTTCAATACATTCCTTTCATCGGCTAATACTTGTGCTTTCGACTAACAAACCATTTCTTGTTGCAGACGATTGACGACTCCCCTCCTCACTTCAGCAACGTAGGGGTGGCAATCAATTATGCGCTCACGAAGAAAGCCAAACCAGCCCCAGCCGATGACCTCCCTCCGATCGATCCAGACGTCGAAGCAGTGCTTAACGAGGAAGTGGAGGACGAAGATATGATAGAAGCAGTCGAAGCAGCTGCAGCCGAATCGAGCTCGGAAAGATATGCACAAACCCCATCAGCAAATGAGGCATCTATCCAAAGAACACCAAGTCGCCAAGAAGGTGGCGGCGCAATGCGATCGTGCACACGCGCGGGCGTCGGCTCATTCGGAGGTCAGGGATGACAAGTGGGGCCCGCTTGTCATCGCCCTAACCCAAGGGGAGGAAAAGCGGACTTCCTTTGCACGCGCTAAGGGGCGTTGGGCCGGCCCAGGGGAGGAGAGAGGGGAGGAGAGAGGAAGGAGAGGGCGGCCGGCCGGGCTGGCCTGGAAAGGAGAGGAAGGAAGTGGGCCGAAGGCCCACAAGCTGAAAAAGAGAGAAAAAGGGGAAGAAAAAGAAAAAGGAAAAGGAAAAACCTTTTCCTTTAGGAATTAAATTCCAATTAGCCTAATTTGATTTTTAAAATTATTTCTGGTGCTCTGAAAATTCCGATAAAAATCCTATTAGCGTATTTTGACACGGGGAATCCAAGAAAATTCCACCAAGCCATCTCCATTTATGAAATGAATTTTAACATTCCAGGTTCGTCTTGCTTTAGTTTTTCGGCGATTTCTTTTGCACGATTTTTCCGAGCGATTTACTGGTAAGGGAAAAAACGGAGCGTGACACAATCGGCTTGTACTTCGCCGATAAGATCCAACCAAGGGGAAAAATTGACAGCAACATTATGATGCATCGGCGGCTCAACATTCTGGGTCCTCCCTTGGGGAGCATCGGCAGAATTGATCTGGCAGTGTCCAGATCAGCTATCTTCAGCCGATGGTGGAAGGAGCAGAAACAACACATGTTCCACCAATCGGCTTCGATGTACCCAACAATCATCAATCCCGACTTGGTCCCATCGGTAAAATTTTTTTCCTTTCAATAATTTCCTTTCATCGGCTAATACTTGTGCTTTCGACTAACAAACCATTTCTTGTTGCAGATGATTGATGACTCCCCTCCTCACTTTAGCAACGTAGGGGTGGCAATCAATTATGCGCTCGCGAAGAAAGCCAAACCAGCCCAGCCGGCGACCTCCCTCCGATCGATCCGGACGTCGAAGCGGTGCTTAACGAGGAAGTGGAGGACGAAAAGATGATAGAAGTAGTCAAAGCAGCTGCAGCCGAATCGAGCTCGGAAAGATATGCACAAACCCCATCAGCCGATGAGGCATCTATCCAAAGAACACCAAGTCCCCCAAGGTGTCATGTTCGTCCGATTACGGTATGTAACCTCAACACTTTTTCTTTCAACACTTCTCATTCGCCATTCCCTTACCACATCTTTACATTAGTAGAGGAAAAAGCTGGCCACAAAGAAGAAATCGGCTCCCCTTCCATCGGTAAGCATCTTTAACTTGCATCTTTCGTTCTTAGCCGATCTTAAAACACACTCTTTTTAGCCACTGCGTGCGCCGACACCTGCCCCCCAGGAGTCAAGTGAACGTACTCCGTCGGCTGCTAGCGGCAATCATGGTGAACACACACCGTCAGCTGCAGGTGGCGGCCAAGCCGATGAGGAAATCACTTCCGCCCCGGCAATCCCAGTGAGTTTTACTCACTCTTTATAATTGTCTTTACAACCCTCGCCCTTCTTTTAGCTGTCTTTTTCCTTGCAGAACGTAGCCAATCTTCTGGGCTTTAACTTGTCGGAGTTCGTAGATCTGGACGAAGGAGGCGACAAGGCTCTGGTGCTGCTGGACGAAGACCTTCGAGCTGCATTAGCCGATATTGGCAATCGGCTAGAAGTGTCTTTGGTCACGCTGGTAGCAGATTGCGGCCCCATCCGCTCCAGATTCAAAGACATTCAAGCACGGCTTCCAGATGACTTAGCCGACGCGATCGTGCCAGCTACATCCCTAGAGGCGCATCAGCTGAAGTATAAGCGAGCTCAACAGCGCATTGCCGATCGCCGATCAAACCAATCGCTGATGGTGGCCATCAAATCGAACCAAGAGGAGATCAAGGCAAAAAATGCCGAATGTGATATCTTGAAGACGGAGCCGGTTGCCAAACTTGAGCAGCTTCGCACATGCAAGGATCATCTTGTAGCTGATCTCATTCAAGTCACCAACGAGATTGACATCCAAGAGGAGCACATGGTCGGCTTGCCCAAGGAAATTGAAGACAAGCGATTGAGCACCAAGGCAGCCGTGTCCTACCTCATAGACTTGACGAAAGCAGTGAAGCCAGTGGCCGGGGACGACGCAGCCGATGCCAAGGCCATCGAGGAGGTTGATGAAATTAGGCGCAAGGCACTATTGGCTATAGCAGACATTTTCAAACAATGAGCCGATTGTAATAGTATGCTAATATCAACATTGTAACTATCTTTTGTAATCGGCTGAAACCATCCATGAGCCGATTGTAATAGCCTGCTAAGTCAAAACATTGTAACTGTTTTTTGTATTCGGCCAAAACCGTCCATACTCAACAATCGATTGACGATGTCTGATCGCCGATTATATTAGCTTCAAAAACTTGAAAAAAAATCTTGATATCTATTTTTTCAACTGTTGTGTATATATGCCCCCCTAATTTTGTAGATGTTCGTAATGTCGACAAAACTATGAGATCCGCAACTTCTGCCGCTGTCGTCTTTGTCGGCCAAACTTAGCCGATGATTAAGTTGTAATAGTCATCGGCTGTAAGCTGGTCTTGTAATTGAATCCGTCTTGAGCCGATGATGTTTTCCCATGGCAGGACTGCTTCGTGCCCATAGACCAATTTGTATGGAGGGACTTGGATAGATCCATGGCATGCCATCCAATAGGCCCACAGTGATTCGGCTAATCGACTGTGCCATTGCTTGGGGTACTCAGAAATCTTCCTCTTTATTAGTTTGATCAAACTTTTATTTGAAGCCTTTGCTTGCCCGTTGGCCTGTGCATAGTATGGTGAAAAATTAAGTAATTTGATCCCCATGCCATCGGCAAACTGAACAAACACGTCCGATATGAGGATAGATCCCTGGTCTGTTGTTATTGTTTGTGGGACGCCAAATCGGTAGATGATATGTGCTTTAACAAACTCGATTGCGTCCCTAGAATCAACCTTTTTCAAAGGAATTGCCTCCACCCATTTTGTAAAATAATTTGTTGCCACCAGAATGAATTTATGTCCTTTGCGTGAGGGTGGATTAATCTAGCCGATCATGTCGATGCCCCATCCTCGGAACGGCCAAAGCTTTATGATTGGGTTCATAGCCGATGCAGGTGCTCTTTGTATGTCTCCGAATTTCTGACAATCTTGGCAACCTTTGTAATATTTGAAACAGTCCTCCAGCATCGTCGGCCAAAAATACCCTGCTCTTCGAAGCAACCACTTCACCTTGTGAGCCGATTGATGCGTGCCGCATATCCCTTCATATACTCCTCCGATAGCCACCTTGGCTTGATCGGCACTAAGACACTTGAGCAGCACACCATCAATCATTCGATAATAGAGATCTTCGTCGAGCAAAACATATCTTAAAGCCTTGTATCGCAATTTCCTTGAAGCCAATTGAGAGGGGTTCTGTAAATAGATGTAGACCTCAAACCTCCAATCATCGGCTGTCATGGCAGCGACTTCTATCTCAACCTCTTTTATCATCGGCCCGTAGCCTGATGCCCCTTAGCTAAATCATTGGCTTCTATATTCTGCTCTCTAAGGATGTGTTTCAATGTAACTAGCCAAAAGCTATCCATAAATTCTCGGCATTGTTGATAGTAGACTATCAGTGCGTCATTCCTACATTCATACTCCCCTGACAACTAGCTGATGACCAATAGTGAATCTCCCATTATCTCTATGGTGTCGGCCTCAACTTCTTTGAGAAGATGCAATCCCTTGAGCACTGCTTCGTATTCGGCTTGATTGTTTGTAGCATGAGGGTCGATAGAAAAAGCAAATTCAAAGCTTCCCCCCTAGGCGAAATAATGACCAATCCGATACCGCAGCCGTTGGTGCACACCGAGCCATCAAATGTCAATGTCCAAGGCATAATTTTGATTGAGCCGATTGAGTCATCTCTGTGCTCCACGATAAAATTGGCTATAGCTTGTCCTTTAACTGCCCTGGGTGCTTGATACCTCAGATCAAATTCTGTCAAGGCAAAAATCCACTTTCCAAACCGCCCTTTTAAAACTGAAGCCGATAGCATGTGTTTGACGACATCAGCTTTACATATTATTGTGCACTCATTGGATAGCAGATAATGCCTTAACTTCGTACATGAAAAATATAGGCACAGACATAGCTTCTCCACTGGTAAATATCTTGTTTCTGCGTCCAACAGCCGTCGGCTGAGATAGAACATAGCTTTTTCTTTGCCCTCAATCTCTTGGATTAGGACTGAGCCATTTGACTTGTCATCGGCTGACAGGTACAGCTTGAATGGTATTCCTTTTCGTGGAGACATTAAAACTGGAGGCGAGCTTAAATAATTCTTGATATTGTCCAAGGCCTTCTCCTACTCTGCCCCCCATGTGAATGCTTGATCGGCTTTAAGCCGAAGCAGTGGTGTGAACGGCTCCATCTTTTCTGAAAGATTGGCTATGAACCGCCTGATGAAGTTGATTTTGCCGATCAATGATTGAACCTGCTTCCTGTCCTTCAGAGGCTGTATCATCTTGATAGCATTGAAGCTCCTTGGTGTGACCTCAATTCCTCTTTCATGAACGAGAAACCCTAGAAATTGCCCGGCCGATACGCCGAACGCGCACTTCAACAGATTCATTTTGAGGCCATATTTTCACGTCCGCTCCAAGACCTGCTTCAGATCGGCTATGTGGTTCTCCATCTCCCTGGATTTGACAACAACATTGTCAATATAGATCTCTACCAGGGAGCCGATTATGTCGTGGAAGATATAATTCATGGCTCATTGATATGTTGCCAAAACATTTTTCAGCCCAAACGTCATAACGACCAATTCATATAAGCCGATTGCCCCAGGACATCGAAAAATAGTTTTGTGAATGTCCTCTTCGGCCATGAAGATTTGATTGTAACCTGCATTGCCATCCATAAAACTGATGATTTTGTGGCATGATGCAGCATCTACGAGCAAATCGGCTATAGGCATCGGGTATTCATCTTTGGGGTAGCCTTATTTAAGTCTCTGAAATTGATGCACACCCTAAGTTTGCCATTCTTTTCCAACACTCGGACGATGTTTGAGACCCACTCGGCACTTCGGCAAGGCCGAATGAATCCAGCATCATATAGCCGAGTTATTTCGGCTTTGATCGCATCATACATATCGGCTTTGAACCTCCTGGGAGGTTGTTTGAACGGCCGATAGCCTGCCTTGATTGGCAGTTGATGAAAAATGATAGATTGGCTAAGACCAGGCATCTCGAAGTACTCACAAGCAAAACAATCTTTATATTCCTTTAACAAATTAATAAGCTGGGATCTACAATGAGGACAACTTTTTGCTGATATACATCGGCCTAGGCCTGTTGCCAGAGCCTATGTGTATTTCTTCTAATTCGTCGGCCGACGTAAAACCTTGCCCAAGCTTGCCATCGTCTTTGTCCGCGGTGTCCATGTTGTAGACGTTCGAGCCCTCCACAACGTCTTGCTCAAAGCAGCAGCTGTGGCTCGTCATCTCCAATCGGCTGTATGGCAGAATCGGACACTTTTAGAAAATCGGCTTGCCAGATTTTTCCGGACAAACAATCAATGCCATCGATTTCCCAAAGTGGCAAATCGGAATTGGCGACGCTTACTGACCTGTCGGCTAGTACAATCTCTAGATTGTCGCCGTCCCATTGGAGCAGACACTGGTGCATGGTGGAAGGGACACAACAGTTGGCATGTATCCAGTCCCTCCCGAACAGCAGGCTGTAAGACCCATTGCTGTCGATGACAAAAAAAGGTTGTGGGCACGGTCTTGTTGCCGACGGTCAACTCGACATTCCACATGCCCTTGGTCTCTGATGGGTTGCCGCCAAAGTCCTTTAGTATAATGTTAGTCTTGATCAGGACTTCGGCTCCCTTTCCCAATTTCCTAAATGTTGCATAGGGCATAAGGTTTACTACTGCTCCTCCATTGACTAGCATCTTTGATATCGGCTTGCCGTTGATGAAACCTTTTACATACAGCGGCTTGAGATGCCGATTTTCGGTCCCCTCTGGCTTGTCGAAAATTGATTGATCCCGGGACAGTGCTAGCTTGACCAAGCCATCCTCGATATTGTCTGCATCAGCCTCAGGAGCACCGAATTTGGCTGGCAATATGAATACCATATTGACCGTTGCAGAGACTTTGCCTTTCCCTTTGGCTGCCGTTCTGGCCCGATCGGCTGAACTCTCTCTGGTCTGTTCCTCATCGGCCGTGGCGATTTTCTTTTTGGGGATCCATCGCCTTTTTGGCGATTTTCTGCATCGGCATTGTTCTTCGATCATCTGCTGAACTTCTTCTTCCCTTCCTTCACGCTTTAGCCTTTGAATTCTTCATTTTTGGCGTTTTGGTGAAGAGGTCAGAGGGGCACCATTGGGGGTTGGCCGATTCTTCATCATCAGCTTCTCCTTCGTCGTAGTAGTCATTGTTCTCGTCTTCATCGAAGAAGTCTTGATGGATCGGCCCTAGCCGATCGTGAACGGACCGCCGGTGCCGGATGAGCTTTATGGCCCTCGGGACGAACTGAGTTGGGCTGGTCATTGGCTGCCTTTTGTGTTCGTCCTCGGAACTCGCTGCAGGCCGGGCAATTATCTAGCATCGGCAGCCTCATCCCGGTTTCCCAGCAGTGCCTAAAAAATTCACAATGCCAATGAGGATCGGCACGGCTGTGATTCCTGTCGTACCGACAGCCTCACGTTTCTGGCTCTTGCCGACGAAATGTTTCAAACCGAGCCTCTTCTTCCAACCAAGATTGTTGTCGGAAGCGGCATCGGTTGTTCGTGTTGATCGGCCGATCGGGCAACGGGACGCACCATGTTAATTGCCACGGCTTGATCTCCAGTCGGCCTGCCCTCTGCTTTGACCCCTTTCAATGTCTCAGCTAAGCTGTACGTCATTCTGGTCTGCCGATCAGCTTGCCTGGGGCCGGCTTGAACTATATTGATTGGGAAGGGTTTGCCGTCTACTTTCAACGGCCGAGTGGAATCGGCAAACTTGAGTTTCCCAGCCTCTATTGCCGACTGGATCTACTGCCTGAACACTTTACAATCGTTAGTGGCATGGGATGTAGAGTTGTGCCACTTGCAATTCTTCTTCTTCTTTAGTTCATCAGCCGATTCCGATGGGATCACATTGTTCTTGGAAAGCTGGATCTGCTTCTCCTTGAGTAGTAAGTCGAAGATCATATCGGCCTTGGTGATGTCAAAATCGTATTTCTCCTCCTTAGCCATCTTCAGCAGCCATTGACAGACGATGGCCTTTTTATTCTTTGCCCATTCGGCTGCCACCACCTCTGCATCATCGTCGCTGAAATCGGAATCGGATTCGACAATGACTTGGGTTATGTTCTTAACGGCCTTCTGTAACATCCTAAAAATCGGAGAATCAAAATCGGAACGTAAAAATCGGAACTTTCAAAAACCGTGGCCTATTGCTTCTTCTCGGGTTTTGTTGCTTCTTATTTGCCAGCTCAGTTGCATAAATTGTTACGTGATCAATCCCCTTTTCGGAGTTTTTGGAGGTTTCGGAGTTGTCAAAACGGTGATGCGAAAGCCGCATCAGGATTTTAAAAAGGAATTCGAGGGAAAGTGCGGATTCGTGAAAACGTGTTCTGGGACATATAAAATAAAATTTTTGGTTGGGAAAAGATGAATTAAGACACATGATGAACAATAAAATTCTCGGGCGAAGTTCTCGAAATTTGGGAAATTTTTAAAAATAAAATGGGTGAATTATGAAAATTTGGAAAAAGAAATTTAAATAAATAATTATGGAAAATAAAAGTCAAGAAAAAGTTTGAAACATAATGTTAAAAATTATTTTTGGGATATTAGGATTTATTTTGGAATTTTTAGAAGGAAAGAAAATAGAAAATGAGAAAAGAAAATGGAAAAATCGGGAAAAATCAAAAAGTTCACTGTTCATTAGCCGCCAAGTGTTCGACGCCGTACCGGCCCGCGCGCGCACGCACGCCACGCGCCGTGCCGCGCTCGCGCGCGGCGGCCCTACACCGCGCGCGCCACGCGCCGCGCGCGCCGCCGCCGCGGACCCCGCACCGCTCGCGCCGCCGCGCCGCGCGCCGCCGCGCCGCCCGCCGCCGCGCGCGGCGCTTGCGCCACGCGCCCGCCGCCGTCACGGCCCCGCACCGCGCGCCGCGCGCTTGCGCCACGCGCCCGCCGCCGCGCCCCCGCCCGCTCGCTCGCACCCTCGCGCGCCGCGCCGTCCGGACCCCGCTCGCGTCCCGCTCGCCGCGCCACGTCGCAAACGCCGCGCCCGGCCCGGCCTTCCGCGCCGCCGCGTGGAAGACCGCCGTACCGGCCTCCCGAGGTGCGCCGCGTGTCGCGCCGCGCCGCGCACGCCCGAGCCGGCCCCTCCTCTCCACTCGCGCGGCTCGCGCCGCGCCGCGCTATAAAAGGGGCCGCGCCCACCTCTTTTCGCCACACCGCCGCCGCTCCTCTCTCCCGTTCCCGAGCGCCGCCGTCAAGAGCCGCCGCCGCAAGTCGAGCGCCGCCGTGCGCAAGGCCTCCCGCGCCCCTCCGCACCTCCCGAGGCCGCCGTCGCCGGTGAGCCCCTCCTTGCGCCGCCCTTTTTCTTCGCGCCACCGCCCGTTTTAGGGCGCCCGGTCGAACACCTTGTGGCAAATGAATAGTGCCGCGCAGAGAAAAAAAAAAGGAAAAAGAAAAAAAAAGAAAAAGAAAATAGGGAAAAATTTTGGAAAAATTTTGGAAAATTTGGAAAAATATTTTGGGAAGTCTTGAGTAAAATTTTGGGCAAAAATAAATTATTTTCTCGCATGTTTTCTCGGTGCAATGTTTGAAAATCGGAATCGGGCATTTTCCGAAATTTCCATTCGCATCGTTTTTCAATCCGGATTCCGTTTAATTCTTTCCCGCCATCGAAATAGGTTTCGCTTTTGTACCCAAACCCTCAAATTTCGAGCATGAATTTTCTTCGCTGATATTTTCAAACGTAATTTCCAAATTTATTACGATCGCCGACTTTGCGAAAACCCTAGGTCATCAACTCGATTCCAAAACCCGGATTTTCCTCGCAACCCTTGTTCTAACTCGAGTAGAATTTTCGGCAAAACTCTTTGAAGTGGTTTTCATGTCTTTTGTGGTTCTTTTCGATCTCTCGGTGTTTAGTTGAATTCTAACTGAATTCAATTGATCTCTCGCACGTACGGGTAGCGTCGAAGAAACCGGCATCGACACCGCGAAGATCCCACCCTCAAGTGTGCGAGCAAGGCAAGTCTTCACACCCTTTGAACATATTGATCCCCTTTGCGAAATGATGTTATTTTAAACTCTAAACATGCATGCTTTACCGGGTCGCCTATACTTGTTATGCCATACCTTGCTATTGTTTACCTTTAGAATTACTCCTTGTAACTCGCGATGTGATACAAATAACCGAAGCATAACTCGGTAAACCGCTTAGCCCCGCTAAACTTAGACCATGCATACTCATGACTTTATGAAAAAGCTTTGTGCTTGGGCAACTACCTTAGGGAAGGTAGTTGAGATTCGGCATGTGGAGACATGAGCGCCACATGGCCATGATGAACTAAGTTTGGTGGAAATTGAAAGTGCTATACAAATGTTTTAGACTGGGCGGCCGGATGATTTGGGTGGATTCCGGAAAAGGCAAGTGCCGACCCTGGTCAATTAAGGACCGAGCCATGAGATAGCCGGGAAACGAGCCAGTACAACCGTACTTCTCGAATGGGTATAGACCTAGCTGACTAGATAGCCGAGCGGAGGCAGTATCCTTGCATAGATGGTTCTCTATGATGTGGTTATGGGATGAGAATGAGGCTGCGGCCTTTGTTATAAATGATGAAATTAAACTACTGTTAATTAAACTTAAAGATTGGAAATGTCTTCCCTTACCCCGGGTGCGCCAGAACTCCTCTCACTGCTAGAAAAGGACGGCTAGAGTGCATGAGGGCATAAGTTCATGGAGCGGGTACTGCCAAAGTGAGGTTATCGAAAGGCTTTGCCGTGGCCGTCTCATGTGTTGAGACGTAGGCTCATTTGTTGGGCTGTCGCGGAGTACGGGTAAAGTGTACATCCACTGCAGTGTGAATGAATCAATCTATTCGAATAGCCGTGCTCGCGGATATTGAGCATCGTGACAAGACTTTCGCTTGGCTAGACTTTGAACTTAAAAATACTGGGATGGGTTTGCATGATGGTTTCATTTTTGGTGGATCGCTTCTCGAGAATGCGAGAAGGGGTGGACTCCCCAGAAAATCATGACGAATCGGAGACGGGAAGCCATCCTTGGAATCACGATGGATGGTAGACAGAACCGTCGCCGGATTAATGAACTATGAAATTAAAACTTGGTTTTTGGCTAGTCGGTAGGCTTGTGAAAAGAATTGTGAAAACTGGCCTTACGCAAAAATAACTCTAGCCGTGTTCCTTGAATAACCCTACCATATGCATCAATTCTGTGTTGACTTGCTGAGTACGGTTGGTACTCACCCTTGCTATACGCACAAACCTCCAGCTGATGGAAATGAAGAGCCAGAAGACCCCTACGCGTACTACCCGGAGGGCGAAGGAACTGACGGCGCATATTAGACCTTAGTCCCGGTCGTTGCCTGTGGCAATGGACAAGCCGCTGCCTCTTTCCGCTGCCTTATCTAAACTCTGTTTTTATGTTGTATTCGGACCATAAGGTCCTGTGGGATGAACAATGCCTTCGGGCCTATTTATGTAATAATGGTATTGTAAGACTATTCGTGCATGTGCACTTGATTATCCAGTACTGCATTCGTGGGTACCAACTACTTGATCCAGGGAAATGGTACTATGAACACGAAAGGTTCCCGACTCAAAATCGGGGGTCCACACCTTCCTGGTGTCTTGAAACCTCTGCTCATGGGTCGTCACCTTCTGCGCAAGATGCGCCAAGCTGTCGAAGTCTTGAGCGGAGAAGCGTTCGCGGATCGGCGCGATCAGGCCGTGGAAGGCCAAATCGGCTAGCTGGGCGTCTGACAGCACCAGGCTGTAGCATCGGTTCCTCATCTCTCTGAAGCATTGAATGTAGTCCTGAACCGACTCGTTGTGCTTCTGCTTGATACTGGTAAGGTCCGACAACTTCATTTCATGGTTGCCGGTGAAGAAGTAGATATGGAATTGTTTTTCGAGATCGGTCCAGCTCTGAATTGAGTTGTAAGGAAATGAAGAGAACCATGTGAAGGCCGATCCTAAAAGAGACAAGGGGAACAATCGAACTCTCAAGGCATCTGTAGCCGATGCTTCGTCGCATTGCACCAAGAATCGGCTGACATGCTCGTACGTTGACACGTTGTCCTGCTCCAAGAATTTCGAAAAGTCTGGAACTTTGTATCATTTTGGCAATGGAATCCGCTCGAAATGCTCCGGATAAGGGTACCAATACATGTTTCCCAAGTCCTTTGGCTTGAGGCCGAATTGATCGCGCATGACGTCCCCAATCAAATCGGCCCATGTCCGGTTGTCCTATTGTATCGGCTCATATTGATCATACGGTGCGGGTGCTTGCCGATACAGTGGTGGCGGTGTCTGGGGCCTGTAGTGATGACCTTGGTGGCCTCCTTGATACTGGTACTGGAACGGATGATCAGCGGGAGGCGACCGATTTGCCGGTGACGGTGGTTGCGGACCCGGGAACAGCTGTCGGCCACCGGCATTGTACTGTCCTTCCACGCCGATATGGGCAACCGGCTCTAATTGCCGATTGTTGTTGAACATGTTGGCAATTTGTTCCCGGGGAAGTGGTTGTTGTCGGTTCAGCATGGTGACCACTGGTCTCGCCGCCGATCCGGACGGATTCGGCTGGTTGAGGACCCCTCATGATGGGCCTGGTTGTGCTGGTGGTGGAATCGGCCTATTCTGGGTGGCCAATGTCCTATAACCAAGGAACTAGCCGTCTGTGAAGTAAGTCGGCCCCCGCTGCAGTTGGTCGACTATCTTGACGTCGACCACAGTGGCAATCATATTGTTAAGGGTGTTGACAAGAATGCCACTCTGGTTGACCAGTGCATGGTGCATGGCCGAATCAATTCGGTCTTGCAATGTATGCAAACCCGAGTCATCTTGCTCTAGAGTCGGCTCCTCCGCCTTCTGTTTGTCCTTTGGTCCGCTGGAGGAGGACGCCTTGAGTTCGTCCATGCTGAATTTGTGCTTCTGGTGCACAGCCCGAGACCTTGTCTAGGTGAACGACTGCAGGTAGTTGGCTTGGAGCTCTTCTACCATCCTTTTGTAGTCGGCTTGTTGTTCAGCCGACAGTTGTTCCATCTTGACAGGCATGATGTTGTCCTGAGAAACGCTGGGGCTCTTGATGTCAACCATCTTGTCAGTTGCGTTGATGCGTCCTAGCCGAGTTGATAGAGATAGTCCCACTGGGTGTGCCAAGAAGCGTGTCGATGAGAAATTTCTCTCACGCGCTGGCCTGGGAGATCTGCTTAGCTCCAGTGCAGGTCCTTCTCGGCTACATGTGCAGTATAGGGCATGCCAGTTGGTTTGATCTGTTAACCAACAAGAAAAATAAAGACATAGTCAATTTACATATATATGTTATCCCGAAGTGCATTTAAACTAAGTGACTAGAATAGATTGGCTACGCCGAGACAGTATTAACCACTTAATCCAAATATACAATGAGATAATAAATATATGCCTTAACAGCCTAGCCGATACCATAAGTCTAACTGTGAATCGGCTAGTACTCTGACTCATCTTATGAAAAGATATTGATCTAAGCTAAATGCGCTAAACCTAGATCAGTCGGCTGTCAGCTGTGGCTGACATGATGATTCTGGCTTAGGGCATTTAACTAGAGCAAGATCTTAATATAAGAGGCGGCTTTAATAAACCTGATAGTAAATATACCAAAAGAATATTAAAACAGATAAGGCCGGCTGAAACCCCGGCACTGTCTCTAAACATTTACATCTAGCCGAATAGATCATAAAAGCTCTAAAAATGACTTAACAGGTCAGATTGATGCAGCATTAAGTGTAGAAAGAACAATCAGATCTACTATAGCTGATGTAAAACCCCTCGAGACGGTGGATATCGCATATAATCTAGGCCAACCCTTAGATCTAGCTCTGTCGGCTACTGCTTCTTGATAGAAACAGGCCGATGTCAAGACAGATCTAAACATTATTCTAGATTATATGTGTTATATGATAATTAGCGCATCATAAATAATTCAATTCAGAGTATCATAGCAATGGAAGCACTAAATTCGATGAGATACACCACTAATGATGAACATTTACCTTAATCGGGGATCGAAACGATGCAGCCCGAAGCCAGATCAAGTATTCGTCTGAAGAAAATAGGAGGCGATGCGCCGAAAGTTGTATTGATTGTGTGTGTTTTCACAAGGGTCTCGGGTCCTATTTATACTTAAGAGTAACATTATTCGAACGAACCACAGTTTCTATCTAATCTACTATTCAAAATACGACAATATCTTGGGACGTGGTCCCATGCTGCATTACAATAGGAATATCTAAACAAATCCCTAATTTACATATACAATTGCCGTTATAGGACTTTATCCATGGATGGCAAATCTTCAATGCACAATATGGAACCGAATCTACTATTTATCTTCAAGCTTTCCATCGGAAACAATCACTTCTTCCTTTCCGGATCTGAATCGGCTATCGGCTGTTCCCAGCCGATTTGGCCTTAGCCGACTGATTTTCCAGCCGATTGAATCGTAGCCGACGCAGTCTCAGTTTCTCCGCAGATCTCTTCCCCAATCAGATCACATTCCAATCTTGACTTGGGCTTAAGGACTTGGTTACCAAATTTGGTTGTTAACACTTTTGTACCAAATCGAAGTAAAAAGAGTGCTTTCATAGCGATGAACACAACTCCAACCAATCAGCGATTGCCATGTCAGGTTCCCACGGATTGAAGGGCCCACAAGTCGGGTGAAACAAACTTAAAACAACACCAAACACCTGGGAACCGACCCTAGGGCCCACTTGTCAGTCACTGGCAAAAGTCGGTGGAGAAGGGAGCTGACCAGGTTCGGCCGAACCCTGGTTTGTCTGAACTAGTGGTGGCACCCCCCATCTCCACCCTTCACGTGGCGCCATCTCAAGCATCCCCAACGACGGTTAGGTGGGTATGGCGGTTTCTAACCGCCATACAACCGTCATACCAAGCTATAAAAGGAGGAGCTCATCACTCACTTCAACACACCTCCAAGAAGATCAAAGCTTCAATGCCAAAGGTTTCAGTGCTAGCTTCCTAGTACTTAGAAGATAGGTTAGAGAGTGAGGGCAAGCTCCGAAAGGAGTGCCCCAAATGTTGGAGTTCTCTCCGAGGGGTAGTGCGGAGGAGTGCCGAGAATCCCGATGCCGACCTTCAGCCTTGTACCTTGATGAATGTTTTCTTCAATAAAGTAAGTATTCGTGTTTACTTTGGTTGTTAAGCATTTACATTAAATAATTTACTTTACTTTAATGTTGCTTGTGGGATCACCGCCCTAAGTTGGGTTCTCTAGTCTAAGACCCCTGATAAAGACGGGTGTTCTTGGCCAAGAGTAGAGTAGTATTCAATAGTTTAGATATGGTGTCTAGGCTAGAGATTACCTTTGTTTGCCTCGTACTCCATGAGTGAGAGGTAGGCGGCAGGTGGTGATAGCCCTGTCTGTCCTTTGTATTCCTCCACGTTTGGGTACGGCGTAGAGCTATAGGCCGGTGTCACTTGGTAGACCGAGTGTAAGCTGGTGCCCGAAGCAAGCAAGCAAAAAGCTAAAGTAATTTACCTGCTTATTACAGCTGCAACCATAGTAATCCTCTATATATAATTGCCTACCTAATCTTGGATGTCCTTGGATGAATCCTTTCTCTTAGATAGTCCCTACCATTTTGTAACACCCTGAAAATCGGAGAATTTAAAACCGGGAATTAAAAATCGAAACTTACAAAAACTTTTTGCTTCTTGCTTCTTGATCGTGTTTATTGCTTCTTATTTGCCAACTTGGTTGCATTAAATTCATTTTGGAAATGATTTAATTTGAGGTTGGAGAAAAACCAAGTGTTTTGAATTCCCAGATGGGATAAAAGGTTCAAAATATAGATTGGAAGGAATAAATAATTAAGATTTGGGAATTTATAAAAGTCACTTTGAAAAGTATATACTCTTGGTTTAAACTCTAATTTAATGATGTAAAATTAAATATTATTTAAATATGGGTGATAAAGATATTTTTGAAAAGAAAATATGAAGTTAGAAAATTAATTTTAACCGAGGTCTTACTTTCTTGAATTTAAAAAAATAAATTAGAAAAGAAAATATATTTTTAATAATAAAAGTGGATGAAAAAGTTTGAAAATATAATTTCAAATTTATTTTGGGAATATTAGAATTTATCTTGGATTTTTAGGATGAAAGGAAATAGGAATGGGAAATTAGGAAGTTTAAATCGGGTAAATTAGGAAATGCACTATTCATTCGTCAACAGGTGTTCGACCGGTACCCGCACGCACGCACCCGCGCGACACGCGTCGTCCGCCGTGCCACGCCATACCAGGGGCCTCGTGCACGCACGTTCTCGCCGGCGTCACCCTCCTCGCGCACAGGAGTCGCCGTATGTCGCCACGGTCGTCGCTGCCATGCCGCTCGTAGACGCGCGCGCGCACGCGCTTGCCGAAGTCGCCGCTCGCCACGTCGCCCATGTCACCCCGTACACCCGCACAGCCGTGCCCGTACACCCTCGCCGTGCTCGCCGTGCCGCCGTGCGTCCTTGCCGTACCCGCTGTGCGTCACCCACGTTCGCGCACGTCCGAGCCATACCGTCGTTTGCCGTCGCGTCACATCGCACATGCTGTGCCATGACCGCCGTTTGCCATCACGTCGTCCTCCCGTCGATCGGCTATTAGAAGCCTCCCCAAGCCGAGCTCCAAACACGCAAAATATTCACCACAACCCTCTCGTGAATTCCCCCACGTTTCCCCCAAATTCTCTCCGCTGCACCACTAGAATTTCACGGAAAACCGAAGTTCGGCCGTTGAAGCTCGCCGTCGAGCCGCCGAGGCCGATTTCCCGGAATTCGTCTCTTCCGGCCGAGCTCATGCGCAATTGAGAACACGTCCCTCTCGTCTCGCTATAGTTTTTTCCCCGCTTTTCCGAGCCCAAGCATCACCGGAACCCGCCGCCGGCGAGCCCCCGCCCCGTGCGTCCGTTCGGATCGCCACAACCCGAACGTCGCCAGCACAACACACTGCCTTCCCGGCCAGCACACCGTCATCGTTAGTGTTGCTAGGTCTTGTAGGTACTCTACGACCCCTCGCCATGGCCGTTCCATCGCCGGAGCACACCGGCCACGAGCGACATCGCCGTCGCGAGCAGCCGTCGTCGCCAACCCATTCCGCCACCCCGTAGCCCCGGCTAAACCTTGGGACGTGACCAACGTAGCTCATAGATGGTTTAGAACCGCCTAGCACCCCTAGACCGGCTGTCCTCGCCGCCGTTCGCTCTGTGCTTCGCTGGTGCCGCGCGGAAGAATAAGAACAGCGGAGAAAGGAATAAAAGAAAAAGAGAGGAAAGAAGGAAAGAAGGGCCGCGTGGCGCGACGGAAAGGAACGAGAGAGAGAGAGAGAGAAGCAAGGTCGCGGGTTCAAACCCCCCATCCCACGCGAATTTTTCTGTTTTATTTTATTTTAATTTATTTTCTTCCTTCCTTCTGTTGGCCCACACGACAGAGAGAGAAACCGAGAGCAGAGAGAGGAGGGAATAAAAGAAGATAAAAGGAAAAATAAGGAAGTAGTAAAAAGAAAAGGAAATAGAAACAGAAAGAATGGAATATATATAAATATATATTATTTTGGAATAATTTTTGATAAAGATGATAGAATAAAATGGATTGCGTAGGAGATAAATTTAAGATCTATTGTTGTGCAATCTTTTCCAAAACTCTAAAATTATTTACTTAAATTATTTTAGCTACAATAAAATATAATTATCCAACCAATAATATTTTGTCAACCATGGTGATAAATATGGTTTCTGAAGTAAATTGTTTTAGGAATAAACATAAGATTATTGTTTTATATTTGATCTTTTTCAAGCTCTAGGTTAACTTACCAATATTATTTTAGTTAAATAACTAATATTATTGGTCACCTAATATGGCGAATATAGTTTCAAAATATTAGGATAGTACAATTAAAAACTAAATACTTGAGTTCTATTTATCTTAGGATATCTCAAAACCCAAATTTAAACTACATTTAACCATCAGAATAATTCACCTATAGGAATTGAGCTCAGCTACCTTAGAAATGTTGCAATGCCTTGATATTTAATTTAATTACCAAGGTCTAAGTAACCAATGAAGTTCCAATGCGAGGGATATAACTACTAAACAATGACTTCATCCTATGGTTTTCCAGTGATTAAAGTCTAAATTATTTAATTCGATGTCAAGATTTAGGGTTAATTATTTTCAAATATTACTTTGAACCTAGGACCTATCGGCCCAATAAAACTTAGATAAATATTAGAAATAACCATTCCTTTTTACCATCATACCTTGATCTCACCAATCATGATATTCTCCAGATCAAGATATATTAAAATAACATTACATCATATTTGACTAAATCAGGTCCGATACCAACTTCAAAACATTATAACCTTTTGTTGTAACTTCATCTTTTGCCAAATACGAACCTAAGCTGTCGAAAAATCATAGCCTAGAATTAGGAGCCGCTTTTGCGATTTACTTGGCTTTTATTGGATCTTATTGGATTTTATTTGAATTCTAATCGAATTCAAATTTGATTTCTCGCACGTAAGATAGAGTCTGAAGGAGCTGTTGAGAACATTGAAGACTCAAGCCAACCAGGTTGCGAGCAAGGCAAGTCAACACTTCCCTTTGAACATATTGATCATATTTTGCGAAATGATGTTGATTTAAACTTCAAAACATGCATGCTATACACAAATGAATACCTATGCTTGATAAGCCATGCCTTCATATTGATTGCCTTTAGATACCATCTTTGTAACCCCCGATGCGATATAACCGGAGGATAGCTTCAGTAAAATGCTTAGCCATGCTATTTTTAGATTCATGCATACTCAAGATTTTATAAAGAGCTTTATACTTGGGCAACTACCTTAGGGAAGGTAGTTGAGCTACGGCATGTGGAGACATGAGCGCCACATTGCCATGAGAATGATCAAATAAGTTTTGATGAAAACTGAAAATACCAAACAAATGTCTTAGACTGGGGCGGATGGATGGATTTGGGTGGATTCCGGGAATGGCTAGTACCGTCCCCTGGTCAAATAAGGACCGAGCCATGAGACTTATAACTTAGAACGAACCAGTACAACCGTACTTCTTGAATGAGTATAGACCTAGCTGATTAAATATCCGAGCAGAAGCAGTATCCCTGCATAGTAGGTTCAGGTGTTGGTGTTGAGGTAAGGGCTTGCCGGTGGGGGTGCACCACTGGTGGGTGCCTGGACGATAGTTAAGGGCCTTCCGGCGGGGGTGTACCGCTGGTTAGTACCTGGGCAGAGATCGGGCATGCGATCAACATGAAGAAATGAAGACATGAAGAAAAGGACATGATGATGGAAAGTTCAAGGATAGAACAATTTTTTCTCTTATCCCGGGAACGCCAGAACTCCTCTCACTGCTAGCAAATGATGGCTAGAGTGCATGAGGGCTTAAGTTCATGGAGCGGGTACTGCCAAAGTGAGGTTATCGAAAGGCTTTGCCATGACCATCCCATATAGAGGGATGTAAGCTCATTCAATGAGTAGTTGCGGAGTACGGGTAAAGTGTACATCCACTGCAGTGTGAGTCAATCAATCTATTCGAATAGCCGTGCTGGTGGTTAATGAGTGACCTGACAAGTTTCTCCCGTGGCTAGACTCATAAATTTTAAAACGATGGGTGGGATTGCATAATAATTTTATGTGCTGGGGAAACCATCTTCTCTATCTGAGAGAAGGGGGAAGACACCCCCAGAAAACCATGACGAATCGGAGGCGGGAAGCTATCCTTGGGATCACAATGGATGGTGGACAGAACTGTTGCCGACTTAATATACTATGGACCTAAAACTTGACCTGGCTAGATGTTAGGTTTGCGAAATGATTTGTGAAAATTGGCTTTGCGCAAATAAACCATAGCCATCCTTTCAATGACCCTATCATGTGCATCATTCCGTGTTGGCTTGCTGAGTACGTTGGGTACTCACCCTTGCTATACGCATAAACCTCCAGATGAAGGAGATGAGGAAGACCCGTACGCATACTACCAGGAGGAATGAAGGCATTGGAGCGCAATAGGTCTTAGTCCCCAGTCATTGCCTGTAGGCGATCGACATGCGCTGCCTTCCGTCTGCTATCTTATCTAATTTCTGCTTTTGGTTGTATCCGGACCAGTAGGTCCTATATGTATTGGATATTGCCTTCGGGCCTATTATTGTAATAATTTTGGTATAAGACTATTGGTGCACTTTGCACCTGGTAATTCAGAACTGTATTCGTGGGTACCAAACTACTCGATCCAGGGATATGGTACTATGAACACGAATGATTCCCGTCCTCAAAAACGGGGGTCTACAGAGCTGGTTTCAGAGCAGTGCGACTGTAGGATAAGACCAATTGGCGCCCCACCCCTTTATAGCTGGTCAAAGGGAAATATCCATACATAGGATTATTTGTAAATACAAACTATTTTCACAAGACAAATATATTTTTCTCTCTTACTCCAATTTCTCTACAAACATTTGATTTTACCAATTACCTTTCTCTAAACCCTAAACTATCTTCAAAAATAGATATAGGACTGTGACCCTGTTAAAGCTTGGGAGATTGTTTGTTCCACCCACTAAAGCAATAAGAGTACACAGGAATAAGTTCCCAACCAGAGCTTAACCTTTCTTCTAATTTCTTTCTCTCTTTGACAATAGATGGGAAAGAACAAGGGCAGGAAATCAAGATCTCAGCAATCTCATGGGTCAACCCAGAGCGACCCTATGGACATTCCACCCTCTTTCCCTATGAATCCGACCTTACCCCAGATAATGGCTAGCCAGACACAATTGATGATCATGGTGGTGCAGCAAATGCAACGACACCTTCAAGTTTTGGGTTCGTGTCCAGAGCAACGTCGTTACGTTCCGACTCAAGCCCCGATGATTCCTACGAATATACTGTCAAGCCCACAGAGAGCAGTAACGCCAAACCCACCATTAGGAGGGAAGGAAACACTTGGCCCCCACTACGGTTTCATGGAACAAGGATATGGAATAAGGAACAGTGCAGGGAAAAACACACCGGAACCCCGATCGAGGGAGAGATACAGTGCGGAAGGAAGGACAAAGAATTCAATCCATTGACCGGCCACGGGTTCAGTTCGCCATCCAACTCCAGGAAGAGGAAATCACCAAAATGGACCACAGGTGGTACTGACAGAATACCACAACGGTATTCTGTGCGCTTGCGGATTTAATCTGTGGTCGTAAGAAATACCAACAAGCATTTCTGGCGTCGTTGCCGAGGAACGGTTGCTGATTTATCCTAGAGCTTAGGTCATCCTCGTATCTTTTTATTTTTCTTTTTACCCCCTAGATTATGGAGCAATCTATCCAAAGTTTATCCGCTCCAAAGGGCGAGTTCTTAGAGCCACCACCTTCTTCTGAGCCAATTATTTCAACTGGCTTTGAACTCTACCCAGGCTTTATAGCCATGGTTCGGGAGCAATCCTTCTCTAAGAAAGACCATGAGAATCCATACCATCATCTGCGGGAGTTTGAGCAATTGTGTTCATGTATGGCAATTCTAGGCATGACACAAAGTACTTTGAAGTGGAAATTATTTCCCTTTTCGCTTACTGAAAGGGCAAAGCAATGGTACACTCTTACCGTAGAGAAAACACACGGTGAGTGGGAAAAACTCAAAGACAAGTTTTGTCTTGCTTTTTTCCCGCTAACCCGTATTACGTCTCTGCGCGTAGGAGCTCCCGGCTTTCAGCAGACTGAGAAGGAAACTATAGGTGCAGCTTGGGCCAGGTTCTCAATGCTCGTCCATTCCGGCCCCGACTTGTCTTTACCTGACCACGTGTTGTTGCAGCACTTTTGGTCCGGTCTTGACAAAGAATCTGCCCTATACCTTGATATCACATCCGGTGGTTCGTTTTCACACAAAACTCCGACAGAAGGAAGGAAAATCCTAAGTCATATCTTAGAGAACACCTCCTTCGTCGAAGATTTTCGTGAATCACTACGGGCGAACAAGGAAAGTGCGAGGATCGCCCTCCAGCCGAGTCCAATGCTTTAACTTGCATATCTCAAGACACGGCTGTAGAAACCTCACCTGAACCAGAAACACCGAAGGATGAAGAAATTCAAACCTCAGAGTTTCCTTTTAATTTCGAGGACAATATTTTCAAAGATTATGGAAATAACTCGAATTTCTTCTGCAAAAAGAGACCACCCATTAAAATTCCCCCTCCTGTGCCTCTCGAGGATAAATTCCTTAGAGAGACCGTGAAGGGATTAACGTCCATTATGAGTCATGAGTAGTTGAAAGAGTGTGAATTATCGTCTGAAGTAATTCGAATTTGTTCAGCTTGGTCAACCATTCATTGCAACATAAGGGGAACAATCGCAAGGTCCTTTACAATTCCACAGTCGGGCAAATATCATTTCTGACTCCCTTGCATTCGCACTTCTTGGTGACGAACCTTTGACCCCGACTCTTAAAACTTTCAAGACTCCTAATGGAGATATCTTAATAAGTTATGGGATTCTGCAGAACGTGACTTTAAGTCACGAAAAGCTTGAGGCGATCATAGATTTGCATGTGTTCGAAGTCTTAGACTTTGACATTTTAGTTGGGCATCAACTTGAAAAGCTTTTCTTAGATGCACCAACTCTAGTAGTCCTCAATCTCAAACTCGGGAGGGATTCGTTCTCAATGCCTATATCCAGAGCTATGAACTCCATAGCTGAGCCCTCACATGAGTATGAGCCTTGCGAGGAAGTGTTGGAGGTTTCTCATTTTGAATCCCCAGAGTCCATCCTTGAGGAAGAAGCTCACCTTTTTACTCAAGAAACAGACGACTTTGGAGAGACAATTGAGCTACCCATGTCAGAACTGCCATCATGACCCCCTATAGAGCTCAAACCTCTACCTTCTGGCCTTCGATATGCTTATCTTCTTGGAGATGCGGAATCACCTGTCATCATCAGTGACAAGCTTTTCGAGGATGAAACTTCCAAACTTATCTCCATCTTAGAAAAACATCGATCTGTTCTAGGCTACTCACTCCAAGACCTCAAGGGAATTAGTCCCACTCTCTACATACATCGCATCCCTACGGATCCAAGTCTTACACCTTCTAGGGAGCCTCAAAGGAGGTTAAACAATGCTTTGAGAGAGGTGGTGAAAAAAGAGGTCTTAAAGCTCCTTCATGCCAGGATAATTTATCATGTTCCCTATAGTGAGTGGGTCAGCCTAGTTCAGGTAGTCCAAAGAAGGGAGGAATGATGGTCATTGCCAATTCCCAAAATGAATTAATTCTGCAATGCACTGTCACGGGATGGAGGATGTGCATAGAATATCATAATCTTAACAAGGCAACAAAGAAAGATCACGTTCCGCTTCCTTTCATCGATGAGATGTTGGAACAGTTAGCGAATCGTTCTTTCTTCTATTTCCTTGATGGGTATTCTGGATATCATCAAATTCCTATCCATCCCAATGATCAAAGTAAGACCACATTCACATGCCCCTATGGACGTATGCCTATCGCAGGATGTCATTCGGGTTGTGTAACACACCCATATCATTCCAAAGGTGTATGATGTCTATTTTCTTAGACATGATTGAGCAAATTATGGAAGTTTTCATGGGCGACTTCTCCGTCTATGGAAAAGCTTTGGTCATTGACTTGAGAATTTAGACAAGGTCTTACAAAGATGCCAAGAAAATGACCTGGTGCTTAATTGGGAAAAGTGTCATTTCATGGTCCGTGAAAGCATCGTTCTTGGGCACCTTGTGTCCGAGAGAGGGATAGAGGTCGACAAGGCCAAGATTGATGTCATAGAAAAGCTTCCACCTCCTATCAATGTCAAGGGAATCCGTAGCTTCTTGGGTCATGCGGGGTTCTATCGTAGGTTCATTAAGTACTTCTCTCAGATCGCTAGACCCCTCACAAACCTGTTAACCAAAGACGCTCCCTTCAACTTTGATGATGAGTGCTTGTGTGCCTTTAACATCCTTAGGGAAGCACGCATCTCTGCTCCTATAATTCAACCGCCAGATTGGTCGCTACCATTTGAAATAATGTGCGATGGTAGCAACTATGCTGTAGGAGCAGTCCTTGGCTAGACCAAGGATAAAAGGCGCAATGCTATAGCCTATGCTAGCAAAACCTTAACTAGAGCCCAGCTTAATTATGCAACCACTTGATAAGTTTAGATCCTACTTAGTTGGAGCCAAAGTAATAATTTACACTGACCATGCTGCATTAAAATACCTACTCACTAAGAAGGATGCTAAACCAAGGCTCATACGATGGATTCTCTTGCACCGAGAATTTGATATTGAAATTAAAGATAAAGAGGGAGTAGACAATTCAGTAGCATACCATTTGTCTCGTATGCATTATACTAGCGTGCAGGAACTGCCCATAAATGACTTTCTACGAGACGATATGCTACTTAAAGTGACGGACTCTAGTCCTTGGTATGCGGACATAGTGAACTTTATAGTCACTGGATATGTCCCGCCAGCGGAGAACAAAATAAAACTCATTTATGAGAGTCGACGTCACTTGTGGGAGGAACTGTACCTTTACAGAGTTGTCTCAGATGGACTATTAAGAAGATGCATCCCGACTGCTGAAGCCACCCAAATCATAGAGAAATGTCATGCGGCCCCATACGGAGGACATTATGGTGCATTCCGGACGCAGGCCAAAATTTGGCAAAGTGGGTTTTTCTTGGCAACCATGTATGAAGACACCAAGGAGTTCATTTGGAGGTGTCACAAATGCCAAAAACATGGCAGGATCACTGCTTGAGATGCAATGCCCCTTACATACAATCTTCAAGTGGAACTTTTTGATGTATGGGGTATTTACTTCATGGGACCTTTCATAAGGTCCTATGATTGCGAGTACATCCTGGTGACTGTCGACTACGTGTCCAAATGGGTAGAAGCAATGCCTTGCCAAGCTGCTGATGCCAAGCTTGCCAGAAAGATGTTTCATGAGATCATCTTCCCTCGGTACGGAACGCCGAGGATGGTGATAAGTGACGGAGGGTCTCATTTCATCGACAAGACTTTCTGAAACTTCTTGAAGGTGCTTGGAGCCCAGCACAACATAGCGACTCCATATCACCCTCAGACCAGCAGTCAAGCAGAAAAATCTAACAAGCAGATCAAGAATATTCTACAGAAGACCGTTCATGAGATGGGGAAATCATGGAAGTTGAAACAACCCGATGCAGTTTGGGCATATCGGACAGCGTACAAGACACCCATCGGCATGTCACCATATCAACTTGTTTATGGAAAAACATGCCATCTACCAGTCGAGTTGGAGCATAGGGCCTGTTGGGAAATTTGGAAATGGAATATGGACTTTTAAAAGGCTGGAGCCCATAGAAAGATGCAACTTTCAGAGTTAGAAGAATGGGGAGACAAGGCCTATCTGAAGGGTTACGCGGAGGCTACGCTAGCCGAAAACAAAAACTTTTAACCGCGCAAACCAGGAACACTTGCAAGTAAGGGCCGATAGATCGTTACCGATTGGAGTGTGCAGCAGAAATAGCCAATCAGGGCTATCCGATCTGGAACTGTGTAGCCGATTCCCGCAAGCCGACAGCCGATTCCCGGGGACAGCCGATTCGCCAATCAGCCGATTCGCAGATGCCATAGCCGATCCGAGTCGTCCGACTTGTTAGTGATATGCCCTAGAGGCAACATGGAGATGTTGGATATCACGTCAATGTTTATGTATTTATGAATAAAGTGTTATTCAGTTCCATGAAATAGACATCTTGTATTGATCAATAAGTACGTGACTTATTTATGAGACTCTTTATGTATGAATCTATTTCTAAACGATCCCTGATCATATGTCATATTGTTGGAACAAATATGATTTTAAGATCGGCATGTTTATTGATTGATGATCATGTCTCATAGATCATGGGTATGGAGATACCAAATCAATAAACATGGACATATGTGTTGGAGAACACATTGTTGGATAGACCCACCATGAGACACTACGGGAATTAATGTGCCATTAGTTGGTCTCGGGAAGTGTTGGTACAAAGTCCTTAGACTGAGATCACCATGGATTCCAACATGTGTAGTAGCCTACTTTGGGACTACCGGACGCTATTCCGTAAGCTGGGTAGTTATAAAGGTAGTTTTCGGGTTTGCTATGAAACATGGAGTGGGATATGAGTGATCAAGATGGAATTTGCCCCTCCTTTGGAGAGATATCTCTAGGCCCCTCGAGGTAATGGATTATGGAAATGCATGGCCATGCTAAGTTGATTGAGGAGTCAATCAACAGACAGATAATCCAACACGGTTCGAGTGAATGGTTAAGCTATTGAAGGGATGGCACACATCTTGCCTATAGCTTAACTGGTATCGTGAGGCAAAGGGATTTGTGTACACATTACAGGTTCAGAGCCGATATTATTCTTGTATACTATGGTGTCAATATGTGCTGCTAGGCGCCGCTATTGACAGGTCGGCTGAGTTAGACGTGATGCAATTGACGTGCCGTAGCTCTCCACCCCTCCCTCCTTTATATAGAGTTGGCCGACTGGGACTAGTGTCCGATCAGGACTCTATTTTGAGTCGGATCCTATCCGAATCTCACAGAGTTGGCCGCCCATACATCGTAAGCCTATAGGACTCTATCCGATCGGATCCCTATCCGACTGAGCCTTATCCGAGTCCAACTCGAATATCTATTCTATCCCCTTAAGCGTGCGACCCAGAGGTTCAGGTATACTCGGTTTCGGCTATAGTCTAACTTTGCCGATCGTCGGCTCGAGTCCAACTCAGCCACCCCAACGCGGCGCCTAGCAGCACATATTGACACCATAGTATACAAGAATAATATCGGCTCGAACCTGTAATGTGTACACAAATCCCTTTGCCTCACGATACCGGTTAAGCTATAGGCAAGATGTGTGCCATCTCTTCAATAGCTTAACCATTCACTCGAACCGTATTGGATTATCTGCGTTGATTGACTCCTCAATCAACTTAGCATGGCCATGCATTTCCATAATCCATTACCTCGAGGGGCCCGGAGATATCTCTCCAAAGGAGGGGCAAATTCCATCTTGATCACTCACATCCCACTCCATGTTTCATAGCAAACCCGAAAACTACCTTTATAACTACCCGATTACGGAATAGCGTTTGGTAGTCCCAAAGTAGACTACTACACATGTTGGAATCCATGGTGATCTCGGTCTAAGGACTTTGTACCAACACTACCTGAGACCAACTAATGGCACATTAATTCCTGTAGTGTCTCATGGTGGGTCTATCCAACAATGTGTTCTCCAACACATGTGTCCATGTTTATTGATTTGGTATCTCCATACCCATGATCTATGAGACATAATCATCAATCAATAAGCATGCTGATCTTAGAATCATATTTGTTCCAACAATATGACATATGATCGAGGATCGTTTAGAAATAGATTCATACATAAAGAGTCTCATAAATAAGTCACGTACTTATTGATCAATACAAGATGTCTATTTCATGGAATTGAATAACACTTTATTCATTTATACATAAACATTGACGTGATATCTAACATCTCCATGTTGCCTCTAGAGCATATCACTAACAATCTCCCACTTGCACTAGAGTCAATCATGTAAGTATCTAATACCCGTTGCTCTTGTGTGCGCCTCATGCTTCGGTGAGGAGAGGTTTTGCCGCGGATCGGCTATGTTGAGATCCATGTGCACTTTGCATATCTTGACATCACCTCTGTCCACTATCTCACGGATGAGATGATATCGCCGAAGTATGTGTTTGGACTTCGATGTGACCTCGGCTCCTTGGCTTGCGCAATGGCTCCACTATTGTCACAATAGAGAGACATTGGACCATCGCACTAGTCATCACACCAAGCTCGAAACGAATTTCTTGATCCAAACAGCCTCCTTTGCGGCTTACGAAGCGGCAATGTACTCGGCCTCCGTTGTAGAATCGCAACAGTATCCGCTTGGAACTCTTCCAGCTAAGCTGCGCCTCCGTTCGGGCGGAGAACACGAACCCGGATTGCGATCTATAATCATCCTTGTCTGTTTGGAAGCTAGCATCGGTGTAACCACTTACAACGAGCTCTTCTTCACCTCCATAGACTAGGAACATATCCTTAGTTCTTCTCAAGTACTTAAGGATATTCTTTACGGTAGTCTAGTGACCTTCACTGGATCGCGATGTATCTGCTCGTAGCACTCAAAGCGTACAAGACATGCGGGCGTGTACAAAGCATGGCATACATGATGGATCCAATTGCTGAAGCATATGGAACCATACCCATCTTATTCCGCTCATCATGTGTCCGAGGACACCGATTCTTACTAAGATTAATGCCATGTGACATGGGCAAGAAACCTTTCTTGGAATCATGCATGTTGAACCTTTTCAACACCTTGTCAATGTATGTACTTTGGCTTAATCCAATTAGCCTCTTGGATCTATCTCTATAGATCCGAATGCTAATATGTATGCTGCCTCCCTAAGTCTTTCATGGAAAAACTATTTTTCAATGAAGACTTGATGGATTCTAGCATAGGGATATCATTTCCAATCAACAATATGTCATCCACATATAAGATTAGAAATACAATCAACCGTTTTGTAAACACAGGCCTCTTCTTCGTTTTTGATGAAACCAAACCCTTTGATTACTTCATCAAAAACGAATATTCCAACTCCGAGATGCTTGCTTCAATCCAGAAATGGATTTCGTAGCTTGCATATCTTTCCGAGCGATTCTGGATCGACAAAACCCGAGGTTGTATCATGTATACATCCTCGCTTAGGTTTCCATTCGGGAAAGCCGTTTTGACATCCATCTGCCATATCTCATAATCAAAATATGCAGCAATCGCTAGGATAATCCGAATAGATTTAAGCATTGCGACGGGCGAGAAGGTTTCATCATAATCAACTCCTTGAATCTGTTTAAAACCTTTCGCCACCAATCGCGCCTTATAGATGTGAACATTTCCATCCATATCGGCCTTTTCTTAAAAACCCATTTACACTCAATGGTTTTGACACCATCAGTGGATCAACCAAGTTCCAAACTTGATTGTCGTACATGGATTCTATTTCGGATTTCATGGCTCCAAGCCACTTGTTGGAATCGGGTCCCACCATAGCTTCCTCATAGGTCTTAGGTTCATCGTTGTCCAACAACAATATATCACGTTGTTCCGCTTTGTGTACTGTCGGGCGCACGACGTGATCTTTCGGACCTCCGTGGGGCTGGTGTATCTACAATTGGTGGCGCAACACTTTGCTCCTCTGTTGTGGTTACGTGGTCGCTGAAATGTTTTACGGTGTTTCTTGAACTTCTTCAAGATGCACCACGCTCCCACTAACCCTTCTTGAAAGAAACTCTTTCTCCAAGAAGACACCGTGTCGGGCGACAAACACTTTGCCTTGTTCCCGATTATAAAAGTAATATCCCTTAGTTTCCTTAGGATATCCCACAAAGAAGCACTTGTCAGATTTGGGTGTGAGCTTGTCGGCATAACGTTTTACATAAGCCTCACATCCCCAAATTTTGAGAAAAGACAAACTAGGGGTTTGCCATGTCCATATCTCATATGGTGTCTTTTCAATGACTTAGATGGAACTCTATTTAGTGTAAGCGCAGTGTTTCAAGAACATATCCCTAGAAGGATAATGGAAGATCACTTTGGCTCATCATCGACCGCACCATGTCCATCAAGGTGCGATTTCTCCGTTCGGACACCCCATTCCATTGTGGATTTCTGGCGGAGTCAGCGTGGAACAATTCCACAATCTTTCGATGATTACCAAACTCTTGGCTCAAGTATTCTCCTCCACGATCGATCGTAGAAACTTGATTGTTTTCCCTAAATGATTACGTACTTCATTCGGAATTCTTTGAACTTTTCAAAGGATTCGGACTTATGCCTCATTAAGTAGATATAACCATATCTACTAAAGTCATCGGTAAAGGTAATGAAGTACGATAACCACCTCGGCCGTTGAGCTCATTGGTCCACATACATCGGTATGTACGAGTGCCAACAAGTCACTTGTTCTCTCACTGTGCCCCGTGAAAGGTGCCTTTGTCATCTTACCAAGTAAACAAGACTCACATGTCTCAAATGATTCAAAATCAAAAGAGTGAAGCAATCCATCCTTATGGAGCTTCTCCATGCATTTCTTATTTATATGGCCTAAGCGACAATGCCGGATAAATGTGGGGTTTATATCATTAGAGAGTTGCCTTTACGTATTAATGTTATAGATGGGAGACGCTTCAAGATTCAAAACATATAATCCATTCACCAATGGAGCATGAAAATAGAACATATCTCGAGATATATTGAACAACCATTGTCCATTGATCTAAAATCATATCCTTCCGCTTGCAAACATGAAGCGGAAATAACGTTTTGACATAGTGTTGGAACACAATAACAATTATTCAATTCCAAAACTAATCCCGAAGGTAGATGAAGTGGTGCTTGTGCCGACAAGCGTAGCAACGCTTGCTCCATTGCCGACGCGCGAGTTCACCTCGCCCCTTCTCAATCCTCTACGTCTTCTCATTCCCGCAACGATTTGCAAATATGAGCTACGATCCGGTATCAAATACCCAAGAGTCGAGTAGGTGAAGTAGCAAGATTAATGTCTATAACATTAATACCGGAAGCGAATCGTACTTTGCTTCTTTTTGAGATCCTCCATGTACTTCTTGCAGTTCCTCTTCCAATGGCTGTCTCCTTTCAATAGAAGCAAACGACATCGATGCCGCCGACCCTTCTTGCCCTTGTTTTTATTAGAGGCACTCGCGATCTCATCGGGAGTTAACTTCCTCTTGGTGCAAAGTTTCTTGACGGTGGTTTGCGCTTAGCCTTCGCATCATCATCACATGATGACCATTCTTCTGGATACTCTCCTCAGTTGTCTTTAGCATCCCATGCAATTCAGCCAAGGTTCTATCCATATTGTTCATGTGATAATTCAATATGAATGGCTCGAAGCTCGGAGGGAGCGGCGGAGAATCACATCGGTAGTCAACTCTTGGCTAAGGGGAAAACCTAGTTTTCCGGACTCTCAATGTAGCCAATCATTTTTATCACATGCGGATGACGGGATTCCCTCAACAAGCTCACGCAAACAAGGACTTTGAGGTGTTGAACCTCTTGGCCCGAGCTTGGTTCTCAAACATGCCACGCAGTCCCGAATAATAGTGTGAGCATCGCTGCTCTCATATTGCTTCGAAGCTCGGGGGACATTGTAGCAAGCATGAGACGCTTATGTCTAGGGCATCATTAGTGTGCTTCTCATAAGCCCTCCGTGCGTTGCGGTGGCATTATTTGGCTCGGATAGGGTACTTCAAGAACGTACTCCTTACGCTCTTGCTTGAGAACAATTCTCAAGTTGCGATACCAATCCATAAAGTTTGTTCCATTTAATTTTTCCTTTTCGAGAATAGATCGCAATTTAAAGGTCTTGGGTGTAGTATTAGCCGCCATTTATTCTACAATAGAAAAAGCAAAGTTTAGCACAATGTTTATGCTATGTCTATTGTTAAACAATTTAACATTAGACTCCCATTACGTATTTTCCACCTTCCCTCTAGGTTACGTATTGGGTCAAGATCCACATGTTAATTAATTTTCTAGTGAGCTTTGGCATCACCGCTAGAAAATTAGTAACATCGATAAGCAACTCCTTGCTAATCACATCTCTATGTGACTCTTGTTGTTGGTGTGGCATCTCCATGCCCGGCCCCAACCTATGCCCCAAGGCCCAAAACTGTTTTGATAGCCTTGTTAAGTAAACCAAATGCTCTGCTGTATATGTCCAACATATACCCCCTCGTGTTATGATAGAGAATGACACTCTGCTTTGCGAGACCCACCATTGACGAGCATAACGGTGGCGGGTGCAACATTTGGAAGGGCATCATTACTACTTAATATTGTGAGGGATGCTATCCTATCAAACAAACATATCACATATATGAAAGCAGGTAGAATAGCATGAAATAGTATGGCCCCCTTCACATGGTGATCTCCATCTCCATGCCGGTGTAGAGGATCTCCATCTTCATCACCGTTCTTCCGAGTGCCGAATGCTTGATTTCTTCAAACTAAGCTACTACTATAGAAGCTCTAATTGAAGATTACATCGACTCGTAGGTCGTGAAAGAATATTACAAGCATTGCACGTATGAAAGAATATTACAGGGATTGCACATATGAAAGAATATTACATGCATCACATGCATCTCATACATACAATAGGGTCATACCATCTCAAAGCATTCTCTGCAAAAACAAGTTAGGCGTAGAAACGTTTTCTACCTATCGCAGAGATACGGCACCGAGACGACCTATAAGGGGGGTATGCACACTATCAAGGGAGATGGTTTGCGTAGGCGCGAGGCAGCTAATCAAGATCGAACTACGAGATAGCTTCGGCATAATCACATTATACCGTTCCGATACACTATCAAGGAACGCTATCTTGAAGCCGACTCAAACTGAGTTCTATGGATATTGCTTCAACGTAATCACATTACACCGTTCCGATACACTATCAAGGAATGCAATTACCATCAACTCTCCTCAACAGATCCCATAAAACCGATTGATCTAATCAACCCGTGCGCAAAACTTGTTCCAGATCCAATCTAAAACCCAAACTAAGCAAGATAAGCTCTGATACCACTGAAGGGTTACGCGGAGGCTACGCTAGCCGAAAACAAAAACTCTTAACCGCGCAAACCAGGAACACTTGCAAGTAAGGGCCGATAGATCGTTACCGATTGGAGTGTGCATCGGAAATAGCCAATCAGGGCTATCCGATCTGGAACTGTGTAGCCGATTCCCGCAAGCTGACAGCCGATTCCCGGGGACAACCGATTCGCCAATCAGCTGATTCGCAGATGCCGTAGCCGATCCGAGTCGCCCGACTGTTTTCTCGCACCTCGCTCCGATGCGCTCGACCGCAGCTGATCCGAAGCCGATCAACAGCGTGCAACGTAGCAGCGCCTCTACCGGTATCCACACGTCCGGGGACAGGACGCCGAACACCCGTGTGCTAGCACGCGATGCAAGGCTAGGGTTTTGTCACACCCTGAGTTTTGCCCTAAATTGTTTAAATAATTTACCCTGAAATAATGGGAATTTCTGGAATTAACCTGGAGCCAACCAGTAATTTTAAAATGCAATTAATAAATGGAAACGACATGGTAGGATTTTTCTTGAATTCTGCATGTCAAAATGCACTAACTGGATTTTTACTGGAATTTTTGAAGCACTCTAAGTATTTTTGAAGCACTCTAAGGAATTAATTAAGCCGCAAAATCCTTTTTCCTTCTTTTTTCTTTTTCCTCCGTACGGCGGCACAGTGTTCCCGCCCTTTTCCAATTTGGGCCGTCGGCCCGGTTTCCCTCCCCGGCCCGAGCCGCTCCCGCGCGCGCGCCTCCCCTTCGGTCGTGGGCCGAAGCCCGTGACGCCAGTGGTGCCGTGCAAGTCCGCGAACCATCCCTCGCTCCGCGAGTCACCGACAGGTGGGCCCCGCCCGTCAGGTCTCCGTCCTCGCGCCCGGTCGGCCCAGCCGCCGCCTCGCCATGCGTGCCGCCGCTCCGCTCCGTTCCGCTCGAACCAGTGCCATGTCGGACCCATGTCGGGCCCGATCCCGCAACGCCGCATCCATCTCCGCGTCCCTCGCATTCGATGGAAACCTTATCCGCGAGGAATTCGCTGCCGCCGTTTCTCTCTCTCTCTCCGAATCCGTAACCAACGGCGACAAATCCGCGCCTATCCCGTGCCCTTTTCGATCTCGTTGCGCCTCTATAAAGTTCCCTCTTCGCCGCCGCGCGTTTCCCCTTTGTTTCGTTCTCGTGTTAACCCTAAAAACCGCCGCCGCCATCGTCGTCGTCTCCAACGCCGGTGAGTGCGGCGCCGTTTCCTTTCTCTCCGGTTTCCCCTGTGTTGTCCCTCGAGTCGCTTCCCCGCGCATCGCTTTCGCTCGCCGCCGTCGTCTCCCGCGCTCGCAGCGTCCTCTGTCACCGTTGCCGGTGCCGCCGGAGATCGGTCGGCCGCCGCGTAGCCATGGCCGGCGGGCGAGCTCGAGCCGCCGCCGCCCAAAACCCTAACCCTAGCGCCGCTCTTCCAGGGCCGTCCGATCGGCTGGATCGGGTGTATCCGAACCGTCCGATCCGACCCAATCCGTCGCCGTTCGATCCGATCGCCGTGCGCTGGATGCGTGCCGCGTGTCCGCCCTCGGCCGCCGCCCGAACCCTAACCCTACCTGCGATCCGCACTGTCCGATCCTTCGGATCGAGCGGATCTGGACCGTTCGCTCCCGCTCAAGCCATCGCCGTCCGATCGCGCCGCTCCTCGCGGATGCGTGCCGCGTGTTCCCTCGTTGCCGCCGCCGCCGTGGACTCGGTCCATCGTGGACCGCGCTGCGCCGCTGCGTCGGCCGCTTGCGCCAGTGACGTCGCCCTACCGCTGCGCCATGCTTGCGTCTCCGGGGCTTAATTGCGCAATAAATGTTTTAATCTTTTCTGTTTAGTTTAAAAATCGCAATTAAACTTCTAAAATCCATATCTTTTGAATCCGAGCTCCGTTTTAGTCCATTCAAATTTCATTAAATCCAAAAATGTCAAGAATCCACTAAAAATACTTTTCTGTGCTGTTTTAGTAGACCTTTCGGGGTGATTGTTGAGTACTTTGTTTGTCGTGTAGATCCCGAGTTTTCCGGCGAGCCCGTTCTCTTCGAAGTAGTCGCCGAGGTTCCTCAGTCTCCATAACAAGGCAAGTCATACCTTACATTGACCATATTGTACCTATTTTATGTAAATACCTCTTTTCTTTCAAATACTGCATATGTTTTAGAATGTCATTTCATGGGATGATTATACCTATTGTACTCAACCATAGGATTGTTTACCTTATACCATTGATAACTTGGGGTTCAATGTGACTAGATGATAGCTTAAGGTTTGCTTAGTTATGCTTAGCTCAACTAGCCCACTTAAGGGAATCACACTAATCAAGTACATTACTAGAAGTTAACCCTCGGATGAGGTTAAGATGTGACACTATTTCTAATAATATTGAATTATGAAAAGGGTGGGTCGTGAGCACACGGTTAGACTTTGGTTAGCATGCTCATGACAATTAAGGACCGGTTCTCGGGAAACCCTGGAAGAAATGCCGTGCATACCACAAGGCAGCATGGGTAATGGCTGGGTCCGTAGCATAGCTGTCTTTAGCCAACGTATCCCAGAGAGGGTGGGCGTGATGGAGTTGGGTCGGCCCCGGTTTTAAGGGTTGATCAGCTTCCGGATTCACCGCGGCACTAGAGGGGGCTGCCCATTGCCCGATGGGAATGGGGGCGAAACCTTGGTGTGGTACGATTGGTTAGAGGGGGTTATGTGAAGGGTCCGCCACGTTCCTTTCCGGGGTACCATGGTGGTGCACCGGCGCACGGTAACGTGTTGTGGGATTGTGTCTTGTGGGTACGATTGTACACCTCGATCGGAGTAAAAACTATTCGAATAGCCGTGCCCACGGTTACGGGCGATCGACCAGATTCACCTTGATTAGTCTCACTTATTTATTTGAATAAAATGTTGAAGTATGACTAGTGCAGGTGGATGGATGGGCATGTTGCAACGTGGTTTGAGCATTGGACAGTTTTTATTTAATACTGCTTAATTATTACTACTGTTTTACTGTCTTCGCATATCGTTATTATATTCGCAAATGCTATTTATGCAAATTGAGCCTCTTATCCTTTTCCTTGTTATTTATCCCGCATCATGTCCCCTTTTTCCGGTGTGACTTGTTGAGTATGGTGGTTGTACTCGTCTTGCTTCTTTTTCCCCTTCGGTGCCGGAGGTTGAGATTGAGGTCTCCGAGGAGGTGTAGGCTTGTTCTCGTCAAGGGTTAGCTGTGGTGTTGGCGTTCCGCTTTGCTCGCGTCAAGTTTAGCTTAAGTCGTTTTATTTTCCTTTCCGCTGCATTTGTGTGAATCTTTTAAAATGTTTCTAAGACGAGGATTCTGTATTATCAATAACGTCGATTTGTGTACCTCGGCTGATGCCTGGACGAGGTTGTAATGCACAAATTAGCTGTAGAAATTCTGGTGTGAATTTCTGGGCGTGACAAGTTGGTATCAGAGCCTTCCTGTGACTGTAGGACAAGCCAACTCGAAACCTTAAGAGCCCTCTAATTATTTTCATTTGCATATGTTTTAAAAAAAAGGGGTGTTTCGAAAAGTGGAGTCAGTCTAGGGTTTAGGAATTGCGAAAATGGGATGTTGGTCGTGGGTTTTTGAGCATGTTTTGATTTTCCCACTCCTTTGTTTCTATAGATGGCAGGTTCCCCAGCGACGCACTGCGGAAAAGGGATTACGGGTTTTGTTGCAGAGCTGGCGCGTATGGCCCTTGCAGTCGGATATCCTGAAGCACCGGAATATACAACAGTTGCGCCTCTCAGTGGCGAGTTGCCCTACCGTGTTCGATTGGAGGTTCACAGGTTTGTGGGGACGTGTATTCCCAACATGGAGGTCATAGCTTCTGGAGGCACGTCAGATCACGCTTGTCAAGAAGCCGCCTACCTGATGTTGGCCAGGATGAGGGAGCTGCATGATGCTGACCTTCGCACCTCCTCCTACCGCTACCATCCCCGTCGAGGTAGTTCCTCCGAGGTCAGTGCATTCAAGTCTACAGCAGAGGAGAATGACTCTACCTTCGGCCACATGTGCACCGTGCTCAAAGGCCTGGATAAGATGCACTCTGACCTACACAAGGCAACCAAAGAGCTGAACGACAAGAAGATGCTAAGGATCGTGCGACTGCAGGACGAAGTGGTTCGTCTGAAGAAAGAGGTAGCTGAATTGAAGGGACTCCTGACACCAGTTGGTGTCAGGCTTCGCACTACACCTCGGAAGACCACCACCGCGCTTGTCCGTATCCAGCGGCACCTCGGATTCCACCGCCTTCTCCGGCTCCACCCGCTCCAGTTCCGGCGCCGGTTCTAGTTCCTCTGCTGCGGGTTACGCTCTCACCTTTGCTCCAGCTTCGGCGTATCAAGGCGGAGGTGGCGTGGTTGGATCTCCATCTCCAAGTAACTCAAGCTCAGAGAATTCAGCTGAAGACATGGACTTCGAAGAGACTCGAGATTCCTCGGAGGGAAGAGGCAGGATTGGTTGGGCTACGGCAACCGATTCAGAAGAGTCCAAGTCTGAGGTGACGCCAGAGGACTCTAGGAGCCGTTCTGAAGAATGGGGATCTTCTGAAGGAAGCAGTTTCGACTCCTCGCCTCGTGGATCGTTCTAGTTGCCCTCCTTAGTTTTATCGTTTAACTTAGTTTGTCTTCTTGGTAGTTGCTGTGTGTTAGGCTACTGTGTGTGGGATAGCTGGCAGTCGATATCAAGTGTGATATGACTGACCAATTAAGGATGTTTGGTGCTTTTTCTTGTTTTTAGTCCAGATCAGAACAATGCATTTGAATTCCAATAATAAAGATTAGTTCTAAGTCTGTCTGTTTTTCTTCTTTTCTCTCTTCGGTCGGTCGTCTCCTTCAGATGGTGAACACCAGGACCAGCGGAGCGAACAGCAACAATGGGCAGTCAGGTGCCAACAACAACGAGGCTCATGACGCCAATGGCAATGCTCCTCCACCGCCACTCGAGAACCCCACCATTGCTCAAGTGCTTGCTTCACAGACACAGATGATGGCTACAATGATGCAGCAGATGCAACAACAACACCATCAGATGCAACAGCAGATGTTGCAACAAATGCAAGCGACGAAACAGTCGCTTGCCGCCCCACCACCCCACCAAGTTGCCGAGTTCCTTCATGTCCGACCGCCGACCTTCTCCGTACCACTAATCCCATGGAGGCTAATGATTGGCTTCATGCCATAGAGAAGAAGTTAGATCTTCTGCAGTGCATGGACCAGGAGAAAGTCTCGTTTGCCACTCACCAGTTACAGGGTCCTGCTTCAGCTTGGTGGGACAACTACTTGGTTACTCGCCCAGCGGGAGCAGCAGTTACATGGGAAGAGTTTCGTCGCAGTTTCAGGATCGCACACATTCCTGCGGGAATAGTTGCACAGAAAAAGCGTGAGTTCCATTCTCTTGAGCAGGGTAACAGATCAGTTACTGAGTACCTGCATGAGTTCAATCGTCTTTCCCGTTATGCCCCAGAAGATGTGCGCACTGATGCAGAAAGGCAGGAAAAGTTTTTGGCTGGTTTGGATGATGAACTCACGGACAAGCTTATCTCCGGAGAGTATGCTAACTTTGAGAAGCTGGTTGACAAGGCCATTCGACAGGAAGATCAGCGCAACAAGATGATCAAGAAGAGAAAAGTATTCCAGTCCCGACCTCCTCAACAGCAGGGAAATCAGCAGAGGCCGCGTTTCATGCCTGGGAGTCAGAGTGGACCTACCACCATGATTGTTCGTCAGCATCGACCTTATCACCCAGGGAATTTCAAAACTGGCAGTAGTGGCAGTGGTCAACAACAGCGCACTCCAGCCCCGCGCCCTCCAACGGCACCATCCCAGCAACAGTCACAGCCGCCACCTCCAAGGAAGGACTCTGGGGGCAAGCCAGGAGTCTGCTTCAACTGTGGTGACCCCGGGCACTTTGCAGACAAGTGTCCAAAACCAAGACGCGCTGGGCCAATGTTCATCCAGGCCCGGGTCAACCATGCGTCCGCCGAGGAAGCACAGACCGCTCCTGAAGTTATACTGGGTATGTTTCCTGTAAACTTTACTCCTGCCACAGTATTATTTGATTCTGGCGCTACACTTTCATTTATCTCCAAGCAGTTTGTTGGGGCACATGGGTTGTCAGTAGTGGGACTTAAGATACCTATGCGGGTTCAAACCCCTGGAAACCACTTGTAGACTACTCAGTATTGTCCCTCAGTGACCATAGGAATCCAAGGATCTATATTTCTAGCCAACATCATCCTCCTTCAGTCCAAAGGCATAGATGTCATTCTTGGGATGGATTGGTTGTCCAGACATAAGGGGGTAATTGACTGCGCTAGTCGCACCATTACTTTAATCAATACGAAAGGAGAAAGAATTGTTTTTCGTTCTCCCATGCAAGTCAAGCCCGTGGCAAGTTTGAATCATGTTTCCACCGGGGATCGTCCGAAATGGCGGCAAAGACCCCGTGAAGTTAGAGGATATCCCCATCGTCGGAGAATACCTGAAGTTTTCCCGAAGACTTAACTCAGATGCCGCCAGAAAGAGAAATTGAATTCCGGATTGATCTAGTACCTGGGACCGCCCCAATACACAAGAGGCCATATAGGATGGGAGCCAATGAGTTGGCCGAGGTAAAGAAGCAAGTGGATGAACAGTTGCAAAAGGGTATATCCGCCGAGCACGTCGCCTTGGGGTGCTCCGGTGATTTTCGTGGAAAAGAAAGACAAGACCAAGAGAATGTGTGTCGATTATCGCGCACTCAATGAGGTAACTATCAAGAACAAGTATCCCCTACCACGGATTGATGATTTATTCGATCAACTCAAGGGAGCCAAGGTGTTTTCCAAGATAGACCTGCGGTCAGGCTATTACCAGTTGAGAATCCGGGAAGAGGACATTCCCAAGACCGCTTTCACCACCAGATACGGCCTGTATGAGTGTACGGTCATGTCTTTTGGGCTAACCAACGCACCGGCCTTTTTATGAATCGATGAACAAGGTGTTTATGGAGTTCTTGGATAAATTTGTGGTGGTGTTCATTGACGACATTTTGGTCTACTCTAAAACGGAGGAAGAACATGAGCAACATCTTCGGATAGTACTCGAGAAGTTGAGAGATCATCAACTCTACGCCAAGTTTAGCAAGTGTGCTTTCTGGTTAAAGGAAGTACAGTTCCTCGGCCACATTGTGAATGCCCAAGGAGTAGCCGTGGATCCGGCAAATGTGGAATTAGTTACCAAGTGGACCCCGCCAAAAACGGTCACGCAGTCCAAGTTTCCTTGGACATGCGAGTTACTACCGCCGTTTCATTGAGAACTTCTCCAAAATCGCCAAGCCGATGATTCAAGCTGTTGAAGAACGATGAGAAATTTAAGTGGTCGGCGAGAATGCGACAAGAGCTTTGAAGAGCTTAAGAGAAAGTTGGTGTACGCACCGGTGTTGATCTTGCCGGATCCAGCAAAGGACTTCCAAGTTTATTGCGATGCATCTCGCCAAGGGTTGGGATGTGTGTTGATGCAAGAAGGCAAAGTGGTCGCATACGCTTCTCGTCAATTGCGCCCACACGAAAACAACTATCCCACTCATGATCTGGAATTATCCGCAGTGGTTCATGCCCTGAAAATCTGGCGACACTACCTAATTGGTAACCATTGTGAAGTGTATACGGATCATAAAAGTCTCAAGTATATTTTCACCCAACCGGATTTAAACCTCCGACAGCGAAGATGGTTGGAACTGATCAGAGATTATGATTTAGGGATACATTACCATCCCGGCAAAGCTAATGTGGTTGCCGATGCACTAAGCCGAAAGAGTTACTACACCACCCTCAGTGTCGAAGGAATGTGCGACCAGTTGCAGCAGAAATTCGAGTATCTAAATCTACGAGTGGTGGATTTTGGTTTTGTGGCTGCTCTGGAAGCCCAACCCACTCTCATTGATCAAATTCGGGCTGCTCAGGCATCAGATCCCGAGATGGCCGAACTCAAGAAGAACATGAGAGTCGGAAAGGCTCATGGTTTTACGGAAGACGAACACGGCACAATCTGGATGGGAAAGAGGTTGTGTGTGCCAGAAGACAAGGATTTGAAAAAAATGATCCTTACGGAAGTTCACCAAACTCAATACTCAATTCACCCGGGCAGTACAAAGATGTATCAAGATCTTAAAGAAAAGTTTTGGTGGGTCAGTATGAGGAGGGAGATAGCTGAGTTTGTTGCACTTTGTGATGTTTGTCAGCGGGTTAAGGCAGAACATCAACGGCCCCCGGGCTGTTGCAACCACTCCATTCAGTGGAAATGGGAAGAAATTGGAATGGATTTCATCACAGGTTTACCCCGCACATCGTCAGGATATGACTCAATTTGGGTCGTTGTGGACCGACTCACCAAGGTGGCCCACTTCATACCAGTGCATACTACCTACTCGGGGAAGAAGCTAGCAGAGCTTTATCTCGCAAGGATCATGTGTTTGCATGGCGTGCCTAAAAAGATCGTGTCCGATAGGGGAAGTCAGTTTACTTCCAAGTTCGGAAGAAGTTGCAAGAAGAGCTCGGTACCGTTTGAATTTTAGTACGGCCTATCATCCGCAAAGCAGGACGGTCAAGCGAGAGAGTGAATCAAATCTTGGAAGACATGTTGAGAGCATGCGCGCTTGATTTTGGAATAGCGTGGGACAAAAGCTTGCCCTATGCGGAATTCTCTTATAACAACGGCTATCAAGCCGGCATTCGAGATGGCACCGTATGAAGCATTGTATGGACGGAAGTGCCGCACACCCTTTTCAGGATCGGGCGGTGAACGCCGGTTGTTTGGCACAAGTAATAAGTGAAGTAGAGGCAAAGGTCCGAACGATTCGGAAAGGTTGAAGATTGCGCAGTCCCGACGGAAGAGCTACGCGAGATAATCGTCGAAGAGACCTCGCTTTTGAAGCGGGGATTTTGTGTATCTTCGCGTTACACCACTCCGGGAGTACACCGTTTCCAAACCAAAGGCAAGTTGGTACCACGTTTCGTGGGACCATACGGGATCGGGAACGTCGAGGAGAAGTGGCCTATCGGCTTGAGCTTCCTCCAGCATGGTATATTCACGACGTGTTTCATGTGTCCCAGTTAAAGAAGTGTTTAAGGGTACCGAGAGAAGCGGGCGAGTCCGGACCGGATCGAAATTCAAGAGGACTTATCCTACGTAGAGAGACCAACACGTATTCTCGAGATCGGCGAGAGAAGGACCGGAACAAGGTTATCGGTTTTGCAAGGTTCAATGGACTCATCACTCCGAGGAAGAAGCTACTTGGGAAAGAGAAGATGAGCTAAAGGCCGCGCACCCGCACCTTTTCGCCGGTATCTCGAATCTCGGGGTCGAGATTACGTTTAAGGGGGTAGGTTGTCACACCACGAGTTTTGCCCTAAATTGTTTAAATAATTTACCCTGAAATAATCGGAATTTCTGGAATTAACCTGGAGCCAACCAGTAATTTTAAAATGCAATTAATAAATGGAAACGACATGGTAGGATTTTTCTTGAATTCTGCCTGTCAAAATGCACTAACGGGATTTTTACTAGAATTTTTAAAGCACTCTAAGTATTTTTAATCAATTAAATAAGAAATAAGGAATTAATTAAGCCCCAAAATCCTTTTTCCTTCTTTTTTCTTTTTCCTCCGTACGGCGGCACAGTGTTCCCGCCCTTTTCCAATTTGGGCCGTCGGCCCGGTTTCCCTCCCCGGCCCGAGCCGCTCCCGCGCGCGCCTCCCCTTCGGTCGTGGGCCGAAGCCCGCGACGCCAGCGGCGCCGCGCAAGTCCGCGAACCATCCCTCGCTCCGCGAGTCATCGACAGGTGGGCCCCGCCCGTCAGGTCTCCGTCCCCGCGCCCGGTCGGCCCGGCCGCCGCCCTGCCATGCGCGCCGCCGCTCCGCTCCGTTCCGCTCGAACCGGTGCCACGTCGGACCCATGCCGGGCCCGATCCCAGCGCGCCGCATCCATCTCCGCGTCCCTCGCGTTCGATGGAAACCTTATCCGTGAGGAATTCGCCGCCGCCGTTTCTCTCTCTCTCTCTCGAATACGTAACCAACGGCGACAAATCCGTGCCTATCGCGTGCCCTTTCCGATCTCGTTGCGCCTCTATAAAGTTCCCTCTTCGTCGCCGCGCGTTTCCCCTTTGTTTCCCTCTCGTGTTAACCCTAAAAACCGCCGCCGCCATCGTCGTCGTCTCCAACGCCGGTGAGTGCGCCGCCGTTTCCTTTCTCTCCGGTTTTCCCCTGTGTTGTCCCTCGAGTCGCTTCCCCGTGCATCGCTTTCGCTCCCCCGCCGTCGTCTCCCGCGCTCGCAGCGCCCTCCGTCGCCGTTGCGGTGCCGCGGAGATCGGTCGGCCACCGCGTAGCCATGGCCGGCGGGCGAGCTCGAGCCGCCGCCGCCCAAAACCCTAACCCTAGCGCCGCTCTTCCGGGCCGTTCGATCGGCTGGATCGGGTGGATCCGAACCGTCCGATCCCGCCCAATCGTCGCCGTTCGATCCGATCGCCGCGCGCCGGATGTGTGCCGCGTGTCCATCCTCGGCCGCCGCCCGAACCCTAACGCTACCCGCGATCCGCACCGTCCGATCCTTCGGATCGGGCGGATCTGGACCGTTCGCTCCCGCTCAATCCGTCGCCGTCCGATCGCCGCCACTCCTCGCGGATGCATGCCGCGTGTTCCCTCCTCGCCGCAGCCGCCGTGGACTCAGTCCACCGTGGACCACGCCCGCGCCGCTTGCGTCAGCCGCTTGCGCCAGCTGACGTCAGCCCTACCGCCTGCGCCATGCTTGCGTCACCCGGGGGCTTAATTGCGCAATAAATGTTTTAATCTTTTCTGTTTAGTTTAAAAATCGCGATTAAACTTCTAAAAACCATATCTTTTGAATCCGAGCTCCGTTTTAGTCCATTCAAATTTCATTAAATCCAGAAAAATGTCAAGAATCCATTAAAAATACTTTTCTGTGCTGTTTTAGTTGACCTTTTAGGGTGATTGTTGAGTGCTTTGTTTGTCGTGTAGATCCCGAGTTTTCCGGCGAGCCCATTCTCTTCGAAGTAGTCGCCGAGGTTCCTCAGTCTCAAGAACAAGGTAAGTCATACCTTACATTGACCATATTGTACCTATTTTATGTAAATACCTCTTTTCTTTCAAATACTGCATATGTTTTGGAATGTCATTTCATGGGATGATTATACCTATTGTACTCAACCATAGGATTGTTTACCTTATACCATTGATAACTTGGGGTTCAATGTGACTAGATGATAGCTTAAAGTTTGCTTAGTTATGCTTAGCTCAACTAGCCCACTTAAGGGAATCACACTAATCAAGTACATTACTAGAAGTTAACCCTCGGTTGAGGTTAAGATGTGACACTATTTCTAATAATATTGAATTATGAAAAGGGTGGGTCGTGAGCACATGGTTGGACTTTGGTTAGCATGCTCATGACAATTAAGGACTGGTTCTCGGGAAACCACGGAAGAAATGTCGTGCATACCACAAGCCGGCATGGGTAATGGTGGGTCCGTAGCGTAGCTGTCTTTAGCCAACGTATCCCAGAGAGGGTGGGCATGATGGAGTTGGGTCGGCCCCGGTTTTAAGGGTTGATCAGCTTCCGAATTCACCGCGGCACTAGAGGGGGCTGCCCATTGCCCGATGGGAAAGGGGGCGAAACCTTGGTGTGGTACGATTGGTTAGAGGGGGTTATGTGAAGGGTCCTGTCACAGTTCCTTTCCGGGGTACCATGGTGGTGCACCGGCGCACGGTAACGTGTTGTGGGATTGTGTCTTGTGGGTACAGTTGTACACCTCTGATCAGAGTAAAAACTATTCGAATAGCCGTGCCCACGGTTACGGGCGCTCGACCAGATTCACCTTGATTAGTCTCACTTATTTCTTTGAATAAAATGTTGAAGTATGACTAGTGCAGGTGGATGGATGGAAATGTTGCAACGTGGTTTGAGCGTTGGACAGTGTTTATTTATCTTGCTTAATTATTACTCTTTGTTTCTTGTCTTCGCATATCGTTATTATATTCTGCAAATGCTATTTATGCAAATTGAGCCTCTTATCCTTTTCCTTGTTATTTATCTTGCATAATGTCCCCTTTTTCCGGTGTGACTTGTTGAGTACGGTGGTTGTACTCAGTCTTGCTTCTTTTTCCCCCTTCAGTGCCAGAGGTTGAGATCGAGGTCTCCGAGGAGGTGTAGGCTTGTTCTCGTCCAGGGTTAGCTGTGGTGTTGGTGTTCCGCTTCGCTCGCGTCAAGTTTAGCTTAAGTCAGTTTTATTTTCCTTTTCGCTGCATTTGTGTAACTCTTTTATAATGTTTCTAAGACGAGGATTCTGTATTATCAATAACGTCGATTTGTGTACCTCGGCTGATGCCTCGACGAGGGTGTAATGCACAAATTAGCTGCAGAAATTTTGGTGTGAATTTCTGGGCGTCACAAGTTTGGCTCGAAAGTGGGGAGGGTTTCTGTGGAGATTGATCTCGGCGACTTCTGTTGCGGATTCGGTTCAACGCGATGCAATTGACGTGCCGTAGCTCTCCACCCCTCCCTCCTTTATATAGAGTTGGCCGACTGGGACTAGTGGCAGATCAGGACTCTATTTTGAATCGGATCCTATCGGAATCTCACAGAGTTAGCCGCCCATACGTCGTAAGCCTATAGGACTCTATCCGATCGGATCCCTATCCAATCGAGCCGTATCCGAGTCCAACTCGAATATCTATTCTATCCCCTTAAGCGTGCGACCCTGTAGGTTCAGGTATACTTGGTTTCGGCTATAGTGTAACTTAGCCGATCGTCGGCTCGAGTCCAACTCGGCCGACCCGTCAACGACGCGGCGCCTAGCGGCACATATTGACACCATAGTATACAAGAATAATATCGGCTCGAACCTGTAATGTGTACACAAATCCCTTTGCCTCACGATACCGGTTAAGCTATAGGCAAGATGTGTGCCATCCCTTCAATAGCTTACCCATTCACTCGAACCGTATTGGATTATCGACATCGTTGATTGACTCCTCAATCAACTTAGCATGGCCATGCATTTCCATAATCCATTACCTCGAGGGGCCCGAGATATCTCTCCAAAGGAGGGCAAATTCCATCTTGATCACTCACATCCCACTCCATGTTTCATAGCAAACCCGAAACCTACCTTTATAACTACCCGATTCTGGAATAGCGTTTGATAGTCCCAAAGTAGACTACTACACATGTTGGAATCCATGGTGATCTGCAGTGCAGGGACTTTGTACCAACACTACACGAGACCAACTAATGGCACATTAATTCTGTAGTGTCTCATGGTGGGTCTATCCAACAATGTGTTCTCCAACACATGTGTCCATGTTTATTGATTTGGTATCTCCATACCCATGATCTATGAGACATGATCATCAATCAATAAACATGCCGATCTTAGAATCATATTTGTTCCAACAATATGACATATGATCACGGATCGTTTAGAAATAGATTCATACATAAAGAGTCTCATAAATAAGTCACATACTTATTGATCAATACAAGATGTCTATTTCATGGAACTGAATAACACTTTATTCATTTATACATAAACATTGACGTGATATCCAACATCTCCATGTTGCCTCTAGGGCATATCACTAACACTATCATAGTGCCATGATTTTCAAGGAAAAACGAAGCGATGGCACGACAAGTGAATCATGCCGAAGGAGTTCAAGCCTAGGGACAAGGTATTACTTTTTAATTCTAGGGTGAAGCTATTCGGGCATGGAAAACTTTCAAGCAAATGGGAAGGACCATTCACCGTCATCAACTCATCATCGCATGGGGCAATCACACTCCAAAATGATGAAGGTAACATTTTTAAGGTAAATGGTCATCGTTTAAAAGTTTTTCTTGATCCCATAGACAATTTAGAGTCGAGGTAGATGCGATAGACCGATTGATCCGAAGCTTTGCCCGAGTGCTCTAGTTTATCCATAGCTGGACCTACCATTTCCTTATCCCATGAGGCTAAAGTTACATCCAGCAAAATTAGAGATAATTTGGGTCCAAGTAGGGTTCGGTTGAAGTCCGATTTATCTCCAAATTCTCTTATCTCTTTAGAACTCCAATCCCCACATGTTAGGACTTGTCCAATGTCGTTTGGGCCTCAATACCCGTGATTTTCCTTATAAATACCCGGCCAATCTCGCCACTTTCGATATCAAAAACTTCACCAACTTTCCATCTAGCCAAAATCTCAAAAATTCTCTCCCATGGTTAGCAAAGGCAAAGGAATCGTGCGTCGTCTTCAACTTTTGACTTAGAAGGAGAACCGTCAGTTGCCAAACGGATAACGCTAACGATTACCTATTGGAAGACGCCTATTTTGTCGAGCACATTGCCATGTTGCCGCCAAGAAACGGAGGACACGGCGATGATCTAGTTGGACCATCGGTTCAGCCTAGTTGCAGCGGTCACCCCCGTCATATCAATTAGTCTGCGTAGTCCATCACCAAGAGGACAGTCTGTTCGTCTCCCTATGAACGTCCTACAACTCCAACCAATCGGTGATCGCCACGTCAACCTCCCATGGATAGAACGGGCCCACAAGTCGGGTGAAACCAACTTAAAACAACACCAAACACCTAGGAACCGACCCTAGGGCCCACTTGTCAATCACTAGCAAAACTTAGTGGAGAAGGGGGCGACCAAGGTTCGGCCAGAACCTTGGTTCGGCCAGAGCGATCTTTGCGCCCCTCATCTCCACCCTTCACGTGGCGCCATCTCAAGCATCCCCTATGACGGTTAGGTGGGTATGGAGGTTTCTAGCCGCCATACAACCGTCACACCAAGCTATAAAAGGAGGAGCTCATCACTCACTTCAACACACCTCCAAGAAGATCAAAGCTTCAATGCCAAAGGTCTTAGTGCTAGCTTCCTAGTACTTAGAAGATAGGTTAGAGAGTGAGGGGAAGCTCCAAAAGGAGTGCCCCAAATGTCGGAGTTTTCTCCGAGGGGTAGTGAGGAGGAGTGCCGGGAGTCCCGGTGCCGACCTTCGGCCTTGTACCTCGATGAATGCTTTCTTCAATAAAGTAAGTGTTCGTGTTTACTTTGGTTGTTAAGCATTTAAATTAAGTACTTTACTTTAATTTTTCCTGTGGGATCATTGCCCTAAGTTGGGTGCTCTAGTCTAAGACCCCTAATAAAGACGGATGTTCTTGGCCAAGATTAGAGTAGTATTCAATAGTTTAGACGTGGTGTATAGGCTAGAGATTACCTTTGTTTGCCTCGTACTGCACGGGTGAGAGGTAGGCGGCGGTGGTGACAGCCACTGTCGTCCTTTGTATTCCTCCAAGTTTGGGTACGACGTAGAGCTGTAGGCCGTAGTCACTTGGCCGGGACCGAGTGTAAGCCGGCGCACAGAAGCAAGGCGGAGAAAAGCTAAAGTAATTTACCTTATTAGAGCTGCAACCACGGTAATCCTCTCTATGCTATTGCCTACCTAATCTTGAATGTCCTTGGATGAATCCTTTCTCTTAGATAGTCCCTACCGTTCCTTGGATTTGATAACCCTTGGAATACTCCCTTGGGTGAAGTGCTACAATGGTATTCCGTGAGCTTGAGGATTTAATCTATGGTCGTAAAAAATACCAACACCCGTAGAAGGGATTGGCCTGCACCATGGTTATATGACCCGTCTCGATCTCAAAGTTGGCCTCCCCAGTATTGATTGTTGGTCCAGTACGGACATTCTCAGCCGAGGGTGCCGACAAATCATGGAGTCTTTGATCCCGATTATGCCATGACCTTTGGTTTAACCGCCGAGGGGAAAATTTGAGGACGGACGACATGAGGTCAAACTCTTCTCACAAGGGCCTCTGGATTTGGATTGTAATTATCCGGCTAGTCAAAACCGGTCATCTACTACCCTATTTTCACATAAAAGAGAAAATAGACCAAGATAAGCTTGCTAGAGAAAAGGTAAGACAAATATAACTATATGGATATCCAAGCACTTATTATTTCTTCCAAGACCATTGTCTTCCCGGCAACGGCGCCGAAATGCTTGTTGGTATTTCTTACTTTCACGAGATAAATCCGTAAGTGCACGGTGTCACAACCCACAAAATTTTTAAAAACATTGGAAATATTGGATAAAGAAAAATGAACTAAAGATTTGCCTAGAGATATTTTGGTGTGACTTAATTGTGCATTTTTGAAAGGTTGTGCATGTGCATATTAGATGCATAACCATATTAAGTCTCAACTAATGGATTTAAGAGAAATGATTATAACAACTCAAAAACCTGAACAAAATTACTGAAAATCTTTTGCAAAACTTGGAAGCCAAATATGGAATTTAAATTTATTTATCAAACCAAAATCTAGACCAAAACACTCTCTAAAAACTCAAGTTCTGAAATTTTGACAGAACACTGGTGCCTTTTCAATTCTAGACCAAAATTCAACCAGTGACATCCAGGCTGTGAGATTTGACCAGACTATAGCTCAAATCATGCTTTACAACTTTTCCATTGGGCTCAACCCCAAATTCTGCCTGGAACTAGTTTTAAATGGAGCCCAAATTCGTAAAGTCGCACTAAGATCCAGACTTAGAAAATTTTCTGGTTTGCACTTCTCTCTCACTTCTTCCACGGCCATGTGGGCCATGCCGCATGGTGGACCTAGGTGCCGATCTCACAACATCCCTTTTCGGTCCCACATGCCGAACGGGCGCGCCACGCGTGTGAGCACGTGTCGACGCCACGTCAAGCCCCTCTACCTCTCCTTCCCCGCCGGCGACCTCCTTTTGACCCGACCGGCCGACACACTCTTTCTCCTTTTCACCCTTGTCCTGTTCCACGGAAGAAACTAGGCAGCCAACCTTGAAAGCACCGGGAACACGCTTGCGAAGTTTTCCGCCAACGAGAGAAACCCCTACCTCAGTCGGGGACCGGTGAGCCCCATCTCCGTTTGATCTATGTTCTCCGTCTACTCTCAACACCCTCTCTAATGCCGCTGGATGCATCTTGTTTGATGTAGTCAAACTCCTAGAACACGACCATGCTGACTCGCGAACTTCGACGTGCTCGGACCGCCGTCGCATCACCCTCACCCGTCGACGGGACTCCACGGTGTGTCATTGCTTAAACCTTTTCGCCAACGTGTTTACCGTATCTAACAATGGTTAATCCGAAAGGAATCGATGCGAGGTGCATTACGAAGAAACCCCCTTCTCCTTCCCCAACTCCATTGCACGCCATTTCTCTCTTTCTCCCTCTCTCGGTGAGTTTTGGCACGATTCATTCCGTTGAGAGCTACCACAGTGCTTGACTAAACCAGGGCCTGCACCACCTTTGAACAGCCAAAGGTCGAGGAGCCCGGTTGACATTCACCCATGAAGAAAGCACCACCTGTGAAGCTCCGCACGCCGTCACCGACGACCTGACCTCGCCATCACCAACTAACTGCTTGGTAAGCCCCTAAATAGTCTCTAGCACCTCTACCATTCACATGCACACCAAAAGCTGGCCTCCAAACCAACATGCACCGTCACCCGAAACCCTCTGCGCTCCATCGCGCCGATGGTGTTTTCGTGACCGCAGCAGTGAGAAAGCCACCGTTAGCTTTGGCTTGAACCCCTCTAGCTTTTCCTTTTTGGCCGCAACCCCGAGATCGGCAACCATTCGCTGCCGGCATCGGCGAGAAGCTTAATAACAATTCAATTAGGCTCTGAAGGATCAACTTAATAACAATTAAAAACTTGTGAGGATCAATTAGTAAAAATGCTCAGTATGACATGCGGGCCCAGGACCTAATTATAAATAAGAGAAACCTTAAGGACTCTTAATTAAAATTTGTTTTAACACGTGTTAAGGAATGCGGATTGATACCCAAAAAAACCTAGGGTTTTTGCAAAGTGACTGAGAGTGGACCAATCTTTTGAAATTCAAAAAATAACCATAGCATAATTTTTCAAATAAAAATTGGATCAAACTTGAAAGCTTCATATAAAATCAAATCTAACTCATTTTCAGATGAAACCAATTTCAGTAGATTCACAAAATTGTGGACCTTAATGTTGTAAACCTATGCCTGCAGTAGGATTTTTTTAACTTCTAAAGGTATAAATAAAGAGTAGCTAAACATAAAGCATACTCTAACTAGTACAAATTGTAGAAAAATCATTTCAACTCCAAATAGAGTAAATAAAATTTCTGTAGAATCAGCAAAAGATGAATTTCAGTCCAGTATTATAGAATTTAACACTTTCTGTAACCTAAACAGCACTAATGAATTGTATATTAAAATCTGTCACCACATGTACATTCTGATTTCTAAAAATGGTAGAAAATTCATCCTAACTCCAAAAATTGCAAACTAAATTTTGTTGGAATCACATTTTTATGCTCTATATTACAAAAATGTCTAACTTGGCAGAAACATGAAGATATATACCGCAAAAATCAGAAATTAATATAGTTCTATATTAACATGTAAACACTTTAGAAAAATTGTAATCTTTAAATAAAAACTAATGAAATGAAGATTCTTTCACAGAAAAGTCAAGTTAACATAAAACACACACAACCCCTGCAAAGCATTCATTTAGAGCATGTTGGATCTTCATGGATGTTTGTAATTTGAATTTTTGTATATGTATGTTTAGACGATTCGCAGTCGAACCCCGAGGAGACCTATTACTTAGCTGAATAGGAGGAAGAAGAACAAGGAAAGTTTACACCTCCCTGTTTGATCATATTGAACCTATGTTTTTAATGTCATTTTGAAAAAGATTGAAAAATATGCATGTCGATTGTACAATACAACACTAAAATTTTGTAAAACATATTAGCTCAACTCCCTATCTTGCATACTCACTTAAACTCCACAAAATACCTTAGCCATCATTCCTAGCGCTAGAAACACTTCAGTTTGTCATCTATAAGCATGATGCTTGAGGTCACAAGTATTTGAGAATGCTTAGTACTGCTTAATGGTATGTTTCCCTTGTCATTTGGGCAAATTATATGTAAACTGATTTTCTTTGTAATCTGAAACCATGATGATTAAATGCTATATTTGCCAAATAAAAGGTTGGAAAAATGTGGATTTTAGGTCTGGGCCTCATGTGGTACGCATACGGTAATTAGTTGTCTACCGATAGGGGGAGTGTGTGCCCAGACTGACTTAAGGACTTCAGTCATTGCCTGTTCATTTCGAATACAGTACAACCACATGTGCTAGTATGGGATAGCCCAGGCTTAGTAAATTATTTATGGCTTAGCTTACATTTTGGTAGGTCGAAGTGCATGAGTTCGGATAACTCGGAGGAACTTCCTATTTGCCCGATGTGGTAGTTTAGGTGACTAAGTCTGTCCAATACAACGGTATGGTACCACGTGGGTGGGTTCTTGCTGCTTCCGCCACCATGGCGTTAAGTTTAAGGCGTGGGCCTGCCACTTAACGGTTCGATGTCATATTCCAGTATGACTAGGATGGAGGAAACACATATCGTCTTGTTGTAAGGCTAAATCATGAATTTTGGAACAACTTTGTTGCATGTCATAAATCGGGTACTTATGTATCGCGTGCCATGCTCTTGCATGATTATTATTTTGCATCATGTGAGTAAAGTGTATAAACTCTACAGAGTAAAAACTAATCGATTAGCCGTGCTCACGGTCACGGCGGCGTGTGGATATGTATAGAGTATAGACTTGTGTTTATTCTTACGCATCTTTGTAAGTCACCTTCAAAATTTTGTTGTGTTTGTGAAAGATCTCCTTGCTGCCATGGATGGTTGTGAGATGTATAATTATACATGATTAATGACTACTTTGATGCCCATATGCTAAGAACTTGCTTGCTAAAATTACATTTGAAAGCCAATCAGTATTGAAAATGTTTTATGCGAATAAAACTTGCTTTATGCTAAACTGAACCATATTACGCCTTCCTTGATTATATGCCCTACATGTAGCGTGTTAGGCTTGTCGGTGCTTGCTAGCACAATTTATTGTAGTGACACTTGTTTCGTATATAGTGTTTAGTGTTTGTTGTTTGCATAAACTTGTCGGCGAGATGAGATTCTTCTGAGAGGAGGATGATTTCGTCGGGGATATTTCTTTATTCAGGATGGTTCTTACTAGGGTCTACCCTAGTCGGTTGCATGAAAGATCCCTTCGGTAGAAAATGCTTCCGCGAACTTAAATATTGGGTCGGTCGGCCATATGTATCTAAGTACTTAATGTATGCACTATCTAATACTTAGAACTTAGCACTTATTAAGTTAGACATATCAAATGCTTGGATGAAAGTTCTTAGTGTGTTCCTTCTGTTAGGAACGTCCTAATCATGAGTATGAGTTAAAGATAGTTGAGACAATGTAGATCTTTAGTCATTTTGTGTCAAGTCTCTGAAAGTGTAACACATCCGGTCGCCACCTTCGTGTGGTTTGATGGGCATATCTCGGGCTGAAGTTGGTTGGCGAGCTAAAGGCCCGGCAAGGTCTCGATTATTTTTCTCTCGGAGCGTCTAATGTCCTATTATGTTTGTTGGAAGGATCGATGCATTCCATTCGTCCCTCAAATATAATAAGAGGCTCGGAGGGCATCCGGATAGCATTGGTATCAGAGCCCAGATTGACTGCAGGAACCCTTTTAAGAACTAAACGTTAGAAAGGCTTCAAAAAAATATTTGGAGGGCAATGTCCTCACTAAAAATATTTTTCAAAACCCAATCTATTCTTACTTCTTAGCCTTCTTTGGATAGATTTCTTTCCTATGAAATCAAGTTTTGATTTTGAAACCTCACCTTGTTCTAAAGGGCGGAAACTTGTATGGTTAGAAGAGGTAGTAACTCGTGGATAAGACTAGGGGATGAATGAAACCAGAACAAAAAAATCCAAATTAGGATAGCATTAGTAAGGTTTGAAAACTCTCCAGTAACTAATGGTTAACCTCTGCTTTCCCCGAAAATGGATTCAAAATTCAAATTTTGACTATGACTTAGAAAAGGGTAGAAAGGGGCAGGATGGAAATGATTTGTCTTTAGCCGTATAATATTTGAAATATAAAGACCACCAGATGTTGTGAATCCTCAGCATTAAACCTTTATCATGTCCTAATCTGGGTACGGAATTTTTCATACATGCATTATGTCTTAAAAGATTGCAAAATTCCATATTGCGCAGATTGTAGAACCTGTAGGAGACATCCTTCATATTTTTTTACAGATCAGGATATTAAGGATAAATTTTTGAAAATTTACCAGTGGCTATCTCACTTGATTGGGAGACTCCAGTAATTTTCCTAGAATTTTTGGATGACTGAGAAATGGGTTAAAAATTCTAACAGTACAGACCACCCTGTAATTTCAGAACTGCATCATCTATTTTAGAAATTCATTACAGATAAATAGATGTGACTAAAAATTTAAAGTGTTATACCATAATGTGGGGTACAGCCAGGGCACCCTTAGGTATGAATTTAACCAAGAAATTTAAGCATCCGCATGTCGAGATAGGACCCACTTAGTACAAAATGGAGAGCGGGACAGAATTTGACCAAATGACCATAACACCGTTACCAAGTTCTTAATGAGTTTTGATTGAAATTCTAATTGGTATATACTTCCAAATCTTGTAGATGTATACCAGGTGGCAACCATTAGGCTATTCCGGAGGTTATGAAGAAGGATCATTACCCCACATCTTATGGCTTATGCTACGACATCTCGGCCATAACCGCCAACCGGATTATCAGGTTCTTTACCACTGGAACGGAGTTCATCTCTTCAAGCTTATATGGCTGAACTGTGTATATACTGGGACCTCGAAGCCATGACCCACCTCTTTATTTTCAAAGTTACGGTTGGGACACACCCTCCGTAATGCATGAGGTTGCATTTCAAGCGATTGTATATTACCGACACCATAGGCCGGGGATAGATGAGTTCTTTCATTATTTTCCAGCCCATGCAAATCAAGCTGCTGCCAACTACTATCCTGGTTTCGAAGGGCACATAAGAGAGATTGAATCTCCATAGCTTTTCTTAGTCGGCCTAGTTAGTGCTATGCATAGATACCTTGCAAGTGCTATGTCGGAGTTGTGTAGATTGCAAGCTAGGGTGGTTATGCTTGATAGACCGATAGAACCGCTTGGGCACCAAGGGTATTTTGACAATGGCATTATCTATGGAGATCAAGACCTTCAGCCCCTTCTGACTCTTTGCCACCTCCCATGGGCATTTATCAAAACATAAACACTTGAGCCCGCATGAGAGTTGGTTTCCATCGCAATCGTCGAACCATGCCAGACCCTGCACTTGTTGGAGATCCGGAGCTGCTGGGACCATTCTACATATTCGAGCGGAATGGGAGACGATACCGTTTGACTATGGCCACTCCGTCAACCATGGTGCCTCAACCTCCCCTCGGATTCTCCCAAGTTCCATAAAATGGAGTATCAATGGAAAAAAATGTGTCGGGTGTAACTTTCATTTCTTTTCTTGAAAATATGTATGAGATGACATCCTGATATGTATTCCTTATAATGGTCAAGTTTTGTAACACCTGGTCATGAACTCGGTGCCTTACGACCATTATCCATCTCTATGTAATGGTGATCACTTGGATCTTCCGAAACTTATGTACTGGAATGGAACTTATGCTCTTTTGGAAATGAGTTGATTGCTGCCCAGAAAATTTGTTTATTGTTAAATCAGCTATAAGAAATCATTCTTGTGTACCATGTGTTCAAAATGATGTATGAGTCAAGCCTTTGCGCAAACATCTCACGTACCTTAGTACTATGAGTGCATGATGACTAATACTCGCTCTGGCGCTCACTCTGCACCCCGTGCCAAGAGTAGTCGAAGTGCTACCCCCACCGAGAAGCATAACGATGAATCGACCCTGGCTCAGCTCTTGGCCCACCAGAATCGACTTTTCGAAAGGATGGTGGAAAATTCTGAAAGCATGGGGGCTGCCATGGCACACCAGGCCATTCAAGCACCATCCAAATTAGCAGATGTTCAGCGGACTCATCCACCGCATTTCTCCTCCGCGGCTGATCCTCTCGCTGTAGATGATTGGCTCTGGGATATCGAAAATAAGTTGAATCTTTGTTGGTGTGATCTAGTTGAAAGGCTATGTTTGCTGTATATTACCTGCAAGGTGCAGCAGCTGCATGGTGGGAGACATACAAGACTCTCATTCCTCCGATGAGCACATTACGGATGTGTCCCAAGAGGGTTCAGATCCGTTCATATCTGCTGGTCTCATGGAAATTAAGAAGAAGGAGTTCCTCAACTTGAAACAAGGAAGCATGCCATTTATGGAATTCATGGAACACTTCAATTATCTTGGTAGATATGCTGGTGCTGATATAAATACAGAAGCTAAGAAAGTCGAGCTATGCAGAGATAAACTTGCACCTGAACTCAAGCATGCTCTCGCTGCTCATGAAATCACCAGCATGAAGTCACTGGTTGATAAAGCCCTCCGTGTTGAATCAAGTGAACGAGAAGTGATTGAAGACCACAAGCGCAAGTGGGCTGCAAGGAAATTTGCCAGTGGTAGTAGCAGCAGCTCCACTCGTCTTCGACTTGCTCCATCATCTGTGGTTCATTCCAATGCACCTCCACCACCTCGACAGATGTATGGTCCTCCTCGATCGCAAATATAGGCTATCCATCAAACTCCTCGTCCAGTTCAAGCTATGGGTGATGCATCTCGCATTGCAAATATCACCTGTTATAACTGCGGCAAGAAGGGGCATTACTCGCCAAAGTGTCCATAGCTGAAGGCTGGGAAATCCGGACCACACCCTCAAGGGACAACACCGCAATCTCGTGGACCACCTACGGTTCAATCTAGACAACATAGAACTCATGTTGTTCCAAAGCCAGCTACGACGTTTGGAAAGGGGCGGCTCAACCACGTTACAGCCGAAGAAGCAATCGACGCACCCGGTGTCGTACTCGGTACTTTTCTTGTGCACTCCACTCCTATAATATTTTTATTTGATTCCAGAGCGACACACTCATTCATGTCAACTTTGAAAGCAAAACACCTTAATCTAAAAACAGAATTTCTTAGCAATGCTATGCATATTCAATCACCTAGATCCACCATGATCACTAAACTGTTGTGTAAAGGCGTATAACTTTTAATGAATGGGGTAAAGTTTACAGCTGATCTCATATTATTAGACACCTTGGGCTTAAGCGTCATTCCTGGTATGGATTGATTAACTAAGCATAATGGGACTATCGAGTGTGCTCGGAGGACTGTGACACTTCGTAGTACCGATGGACGGATGGTTAGGTTCGCTTGTAAACAAACCTCGCTTCTAAACACCCCTCTACACAATCCCTCATGGTACTAGAGTTGAAAATGGTACCCGTCATGAATGAATACCCTGATGTGTTCCCAGGACGAGTTACCAAGGATGCCTCTGATCGCGACATTGAATTCATGAAAGATTTAGTCCCAGGGCAACACCTATAGCCAATAGGCCATATCGGATGACTTCCAAAAATTTAATGGAATTAAAAGAACAACTCAATGAACAATTATCTAAATGTTTCATCTGCCCTAGTTCATCTCCTTGGGGCTGTCCGGTGTTGTTTGCACCAAAGAAAGATGGCACCATGCGAATGTGCATAGATTATCGCCCCCTAAATGAAGTCACTATCAAGAATAGATATCCTCTCCCTAGGATTGATGATTTATTTGACCAATTAACCGGAGCTCGTGTCCTCTCCAAGATTTATTTGAGATTGGGATATTTTCAGCTCAAAATCAGACCGGAGGACATTCCAAAAACTGCTTTCACTACTTGCTATGGTTTATTTGAATATACCGTAGTTTCTTTTGGTCTGACCAATGCTCCAGCGACCTTCATGACTATGATGAATAAAATCTTCATGGATTATCTCGACAAATTTGTGGTGGTGTTCATTGATGATATTCTTATCTACTCCAAGAGTGAGGAGGAACATGCGCAGCATCTGCGTATGGTGCTCGATAAACTCCGGGAACATCAACTTTATGCATAATTCTCAAAATGTGAATTTTGGTTGAAAGAACTGGGATTCCTTAGCCATGTGCTTTTTGAAGGTGGGATTGCTCTAAATCCAAGTAATGTACAGAATGTACTGAATTGGGAGCAACCACAAAATGTCTCCGAAGTTAGGAGTTTTCTTGGTCTAGACGACTATTATCGTGCTTCATCAGGAATTTGTCCAAAATTTCTAGACCTTTGACCCAGCTCCTCAAGAAAGAAAATAAGTTCGTTTGGTCTGAAGCTTGTGAAGCAAGTTTTCTCGAACTTAAAGGAAGGCTTACCACGGCCCCAGTGCTAGTAATGCCTGATATTCATAAACCATTTCATGTCTACTGCAATGCATCACGTCTTGGTCTCGGATGTGTGCTAATGCAAGAGGGAACAGTCGTGGCTTATGCAGCTTGCCATTTACGACCTCGCGAAATCAATTATCCAACACATGACCTAGAGCTAGCAGTCGTAGCACATGCTCTAAAAATCTGATGATATTATTTGATCGGGAACTGGTGTGAAGTCTTCACTGATCATAAGAGTTCAAAATACTTCTTTACTCAGCAAGATCTGAACCTAAGGCAAAGAAGATGGTTAGAACTCATCAAATATTATGATCTTGGTATTCATTATCATCCCGACAAGGCAAATGTTGTAGCAGATGCTTTGAGCCGCAAGCAACCTCACCTTGCTGACATTGAATCGATAAATCAACCCTCCTTGTCTTATGAACTTTGGATATTGAACTTAGGTTTGGTAGACGATGGTTATGTTGCTGTATTGGCATTACAACCTACCCTCTATTATCAAATTAAAACAGCTCAATCCTCAGACAAGGAAATAGCTGAGATCATGAAGGAGATCAATTCCAAACCATAGTCCCTTTACAACGTCCACTCTGATGGGGTGATTATGCATGACAAACAAATATTTGTTCCTAATAATCAACACCTTCAAGAAACCATACTTTATGAAGCCCATCGAGACACCTTTGACTATCCACCGGGTTGCACCAAAATGTACCAGATATACGTACACGGTATTGGTGGCCTAGCTTGAAGACGAGACATAGCAGCTTATGTGGCAATTTGCGATATATGTCAACGTGTCAAAGCCAAACATCAATGACCCGTTGGTCTACTTCAGCCACTACAAATACCTGAGTGAAAATTTGATGAGGTTGGAATGGATTTTATCACTGGTCTTCCTAAAACACCCAATGGGCATGATTCTATATGGGTTATCATTGATAGATGACTAAGGTGGCTCATTTCATTCCAGTCCATGTGACTTATGGTGGAGCGAAGCTAGCGAGCTATATTTAACTCATATTGTAAGGCTCCATGGCATACCAAAAGTCATATTCTCGACCGAGGAACACAATTTACCTCACGGTTTTGGGAAAATCTTCATGAACTTCTTGGAACTAAATTGTTCTTTAGTCTTGCTTTCCATCCACGACCGGAGGCCAAGTGAAAAGAACTAATCAAATTCTTGAAGACATGCTCCATGCTTCGTACTTCAACATAATACCAATTGGGAGAAATGTCTACCTTTCGCTGAGTTCTCCTATAACAATAGCTTCCAAACCGGTCTTGAGATGTCACCATTTGAAGCTCTTTATGGAAGGAAGTGTAGGACTCCTCTATATTGGTCTGAGGTAGGAGAAAGACAATTCTATGGACCTGCTATCATAAATGAGGCTGAAAAGAATGTCACTCTTATTCGAGACCAGTTTAAAGAAGCTCAGACTCGCCAAAAGAGCTACTCCGATCGCCGACGTCGAGAGCTAAATTTTGATGTGGGTGATCATGTCTATCTTAAGGTCTCTCCTATGCGAGGCACCCAACGATTCCAGATCCACGGCAAGCTTGCTCCTCGCTATATTGGGCCATATCAAATCATCTCCAAACATGGACAAGTGGCTTATCAATTGGAGTTGCCATCCCAGCTATCCAATGTACATGACGTATTCCATGTCTCCCAACTTAAGAAATGTCTTCGAACTCCAATTGAGCACGCCTCACTTGAAGATATTAACCTCAATCCAAATCTCTCATATCAAGAGTATCCAATTCGTATTCTCGAATAAGGTGAATGGTGTACCCGCAAAAACTCCATAAAGATGCTTAGAGTACAATGGAGCAATCATACAGCAGACGAAGCCACGTGGGAATGAGAAGACCGACTCAAAGCCGAGTTCCCTAGTTTCTTCTAGAATGATGAATCTTGGGGTTGAGATTCTTTTAAGGTGGGTGGGCTGTCACAACCCAAAAAAATTTGCAATATATGGAAAACATTGGAAATAGTGGATAAAGAAAAATGAACTAAAGATTTACCTAGAGATATTTTGGTGACTTAATTGTGCATTTTGAAAGGTTGTGCATGTGCAAATTAGATGCATAACCATATAAAGTCTCAACAAATGGATTTAAGAGAAACGATTATAACAACTCAAAAACCTGAAAAAATTAGTGCAAATATTTTGAAAAACTTGGAAGCCAAATATGGAATTTAAATTTATTTATCAAACCAAACTCTAAGTTCTGAAATTTTGACACAACACAGGAGCCTTTTTCAATTCTATGCCAAAATTAGACCAGTGACATCCAGGCTGTGAGATTTGACCAGACTATAGTTCAAATCATGCTTTACAACTTTGCCATTGGGCTCAACCACAAATTCTGCCTGGAACTAATTTTAAATGGAGCCCAAAGTCGTAAAGTTGCACTGAGATCCAGACTTGGAAAATTTTGTGGTTTGCACTTCTCTCTCACTTCTTTCACTACAATGTGGGCCATGCCACATGGTGGGACCTAGGTGCCAGTCTCAGAACGTCCCTTTTCGGTCCCACATGCCATAATGGGCGCGCCATGCGTGTGTGCACGCGTCGAGCCCCTCTATCTCTCCTTCCTTGCCAGCGACCTCCTTTTAACCCGACCGACCGACACGCTCTCTCTCCTTTTCACCCTTGTCCTATTCCACGGAAGAAATTAGGAAGCCAACCTTGAAAGCACCGGGAACACACTCGTGAAGTTTTCCACTGACGAGAGAAACCCCTGCCACCGTCGAGGACCAGTGAGGCCCATCTCCGTTTGATCTGTGTTCTCCAGTCTACTCTCAACACCCTCTCTAATGCCGCCGGAGGCATCTCATTTGATGTAGCCAAACTCCTGGAATGCGACCGTGTCGACTCGCGAACTCCGGCGTGCTCTGGACCACCGCCGCATCACCCTCACCCGTCGACAGGACTCCACGGTGCGTCATTGCTTAAACCATTTCACCAACGTGTTTACCGGATCTAACAACGGTTAATCCGAAAGGAATCGATGCGAGGTGCTTTACAGAAGAAACCCCCTTCTCCTTCCCCAACTCCGGCCGCCGATGCCATTTCTCTCTTTCTCTCTCTGGTGAGTTTCGGCACGATTCATTTCGTTGCGTGCTACCCTGTGCTTGACTAAACCAGGGCCCGCACCACCTTTGAACACTAAAGGTCAAGGAACACTACGGTCGGGGACCCGCCCGGTGATAAGTTCCACAAAACTTCCCTTGACTTCATTGACCGCCACTAGCATCAGCGTGGCTTTACCGCAGGCTCGGGCGATGGCTTCGGGCCACCCCCGGTCGGGGTCGGGACTATCAAAGGCCTCAGAAGTAGTCCCGACCAACTCGCCGACCACCACTAGCTTTCGGGTTGTGGCTTTACCGACTCGAGCAATGGCTTCTAGGCCACCCCGGTAGGGAGTCGGGACTCACGCCAGGCCTTCGGCAGTGTCACGACCAACTCGCGACCGCCACTAGCTTAGGGCTGCTTTACCGACTCGGCGATGGCTTTGGGCGACCCTCCGATCAAGGTTGGAACTAACATAAGCTTCCGGGCGTAGTCCCGACCGACTCGCCGACCGCCACTAGCTTAGAGATGTGGCTTTACCGACTCGAGCGATGGCTTCCGGGCCACCCCCGGTGGGTCAAGACTACGTAGGCCTACGGGCGTGAGTCCCGACCAATAGCTTCCGGGGTGTGGCTTTACCGACTCGGGCGATGGCTTCGGGCCACCCCGATCGTGGTCGGGGCTACCGTAGGCCTCCGAGCGATGAGTCCGCCCAACTTGTCGACCGCCACTAGCTTCCGGTGTGGCTTTAATGACTCGGGTGATGGCTTCCGGCCACCCCGATCGGGTCGGGCTACCGTAGGCCTCCGGCGTACTCCCCCAAGTTGTCGACCGCCACTAGCTTCCGGCTGTGGCTTTACCGACTCGGGTGATGGCTTCGGTCCACCCCCGGTCGACGTTGGAACTAACTTAAGCCTGCGGGCGGTAGTTGTGACCAACTCGCTGACCTCTACGTGCCTCCGGGCTGTGGCTTTGCCTACTCGGGCGATGGCTTCCGAGCCACCCCCTGGTCGAGGTTGGAACTACCATAAGCCTCCAAACGGTAGTCCTAACAGACTCGCCGACCGCCATTAGCCTCCGGGCTATGGCCTCCTCAACTCAGCCGACAAGCCTTTGGGCTACAATAGAGGCAACTTAGGGACTTCCATATGCCTTCGGACAGTAGACCCATTGAACCCAATAATCACCACAAGACCCCGGGCTACGGTCAGATCGAAAGAGGAATAAAAAGCGATCCTGCAGATTGGACTCTAGGCTTGGATGTACCGTCCAACCCTAGGCTCGGGGGCTACACCTGGTAGGTGCACCTAGGCGTGCACCTACTGGAGCTCGGGCTACAAGATTTTGGGAACCTCTGAAGCCTTGTCACAATGCCTTAGGGATCCACTAAAAATGACAACACAAAGGACCTTAGATCCTAAGGATGGATGTCTCATCCCTCCTTAGGCTCGAGGAATTGCTATAGAGGGCTGTCACCCGGGGTAGCACTTGGAAAAGAGTTGAAGTCAAGCTGAAGTCGAATTGTGAGTTCTCGAGGCGTGAGTCGGGAGCCGACCTCCCTTCGGGGTCGACCGTCCCGACCTCCCTGGGTCCGACCTTGACACTCCTTTCTCGACCTGGCTCCTCGACGACCTCCGGCCTCCTCGGGACAAGACTTGGTTTGCAAGGATAGGTGAAGGAGGCAAGGTGGGGACAACCCGTCAAGGAATGATGTCACCGATAGCATAATACTGAAACGTACTGCGGAAGAAGGACCCCAAGGCGGGATAAGGCACAAGACACCCACGGTGCGAGAAGACCCGGAGGGATCTCTATGTACCTTCGGATGTTATTTGTACTTACTTTTTGATCTTTAGTCTTAGTTTCTTGGCCCCAAGTCCCTTGTAACTACCCCCTTGGACTACAAAGGGAGCATAGGATGGGAGAGATGATCATCGGTAGACCAATCTCTCATAGCTTGTTCTTGCCGACTTGCTCTAAGCCCAAAGAACTCACATTTGTAATCCCGTTCATCATCCAACCGAACAAAGAGCCTTGGACATAGGCCTATTATCCTTCGGGAGGGCTGAACCAGTATAAATCTTGTGTCTCTTGTTTTCTTGGCTCGTCTTAGTGACTCGAGTCAACCACAGATCTAAAGGAGGGCGCATTCCCGACCACTCTCACTCACCTCCTTGGGTACCTCCCTTAAGAGGTGCTTGACGTACTTGTCGACAAGTATTCACCACCACGATCTAATCGTAGAAACTTAATTGTTTTCCCTAAATGATTCTATACTTCATTTTGGAATTCTTTGAACTTTTCAAAGGATTTGGACTTATGCCTCATTAAATAGATATAGCCATATCTACTAAAGTCGTCGGTAAACTAACGAAGTACTGGAACACACCTCTGGCTATTGAACTCATTGGTCAACATACATCCGTATATATGAGTGCCAACAAGTCGGATGTCCTCTCACTATGACCCGTGAAAGGTGCTCTTGTCATCCAAGTAAACAAGATTCACATGTCTCAAATGATTAAAAATCAAAAGAGTGTAGCATACCATCTTTATAGAGCTTCTCCATGTGTTTCTCATTTATATGGCCTGGCGACAATGCCAAATAAATGTGGGGTTTATATCATTTGGGAGTTGCCTCTGTATTAATGTTATAGATGGGAGATACTTCAAGATCCAAAACATATAATCCATTCACCAATGGAGTATGAAAATAGAACATATTTCTAAGATAAATTGAACAACCATTGTCCACTTGATCTAAAATCATATCCTTCCGCTTGCAAACATGAAGTGGAAATTACGTTTTGACATAGAGTTGGAACACAATAACAATTATTTAATTACAAAACAAATCCTGAAGGTAAGTGAAAAGGCGTAGTGCCGACGGCAAGCTGTAGCAACCGTTGCTACATTGCCAACCCCGCAGGTTCACCTTGTCCTTCTCGGGCTTCTACTTCTTCTCGGACCCTAGAATGATTTGCATATGTGAGCTGCGATCCGGTATCAAATACCGAAGAGTCGATAGATGAAGTAACAAGATTGATTTCTATAACATTAATACACTGAAGCGAAGTCTCACTTTGCTTCTTTTTAGATCCTCCAAGTACTTCTTGCGGTTCCTCTTCCAGGTGACATGCCTCCTTGCAATAAAAGAAAACAGCATCTACCATCGCTGACCCTTCTTGCCTTTCTTTGCTTTGGAAGCACTCATAATCTCATCGGGAGTTAACTTCCTTTTGGTGCAAAGTTTCTTGACAGGGTTTGCACTTAGCTTTACTGCATCATCATCACATGATGACCTTTTTCTTGATACTCTCCTCAACAGTCTTTAGCATCCCATGCAATTCGGCTAAGGTATTATCCATGTTGTTCATGTGATAATTTAGTATGAATGGCTCAAAGCTCGGAGGAGCGAGCCGGAGGAATCACATCTCGTAGCCAACTCTTGCTAAGAGGAAAACCTAGTTTTCAAGACTCTCAATATAGACAATCATCTTTATCTCGTGTGGGTGACGGGATTCACTTCTAGAAGCCTACATGCAAACAAGGACTTTGAAGTCTTTGAACCTCTCGGCCCTAGCTTGGTTCTCAAACAAGCCACGTGGATCCTCAATGATACTATGAGCATCACTTTGCTCTCGTGATTGCTTACGAAGCTCGAGAGGACATTGTGGCAAGCATGAGGACGGCTTATATCTAGGGAATCATTAGTGTGCTTCTCATAAGCTCTACGTGCGCTGACATTAGCATTATCGGGCAAATCATCGGGATAAGGAACTTAAATAACGTACACCTTTCGCTCTTGCTTGAGAACAATTCTCAAGAGTCTCATGAATAAGTCACATACTTATTGATTGTCACATACAAATTCTAGGGTCGACAAAATTTTGTCCAAATAAAAGGAATGAAAAGTTTTTCAATTTTGTGAACCAAAAAATTTCTTTTTCTAATTTAGGTTAAAGGATTTCAACCTAGGCCTTTGCATGATAGACTTAAATTTAGAACGAATTAAAAAAACTTTTCATTTATAAGCTAGGGCCAAAAATGCAAGCTCATGCGGAAGCATGCATACTAACATAAAGCCCATTTTGACTTATGTTCTTTACGTATATTCGGGTTTTCGGAAACACATCTCATTATAGGTCATAACACCTAGCCTAGATGATTTAGAATTACCGAGCGAACCTACAACTAATTTTGGACGCTAGCAAGTAAACTTAGCAATTTAATTCAAAGATCATTTCCTCAGCCCAAGATAAAATTAAAATAAACCACTATTATCATATTAAGTGAAACCACAGGAGGAGGAGCAACTATACGTAGGAAGGCTACCCCAAATTTCTAGATTGAACCATAGAGAATAAATTCGTGGAAAAATTCATGAAGGTACCAAATGTTATTTTCAACTTAACATAATTTTTGTGCAAATTAAAAATTAAAAGCTAGGTTTGATGCCCGAACAAACTAAATGAAACAGTCCCATAATAGGCCAAATAATAAACTTTAATCAGCTAAAAAGCCAACTTACCCAAAGACCATTAAAATGCACATAAGTATATACATAAAATATTTATTCAAATACTAGGATAAAAATCCTGAATGAATATAATTTTTATAGAATTTTCCCCACTGTTTAGGATTTCTAAAAGTTCAAACAGTCCCCAAAATGCCCTGCTTTTGTTGAATTTCTGGGAGCACATCACAAGTGATTTTTGAGTGAAACCAAATAAAATAGAATCTAGTGATGATCAACTACCTCCAGTAAAAATTCCATGAATTTACCATGCACACGGGGTCGACAATTAAGCTCGAACATCTAGGGAGAAGGAATATAATCTGAAAACCTGCTCAAGTCAGTGTTCACTCAAATTTCTATCCAACTCCCTCACCCCCAGCCTTGCCCTCTTCGCGTTGTCCCCACATGGCAGCGGCACAGGCTTGCTCCATCCCTGTGCAACACATCCCACCACTTGGAAGCAACCAGAGAGGGAGAGACCTAGCAAGAGAAAGTGTTGGCGCCAACATATGCCAGCTCAAGCTTTCACCATTTGAAAAAACCCTTTGCCACCGAGCTCTACACTGCTCCCACATCGTGTTCCACGCAGAAACCAAGCGAGATCATCTCAGAATCACCTAGAAACAACTCCATTTACCCCTCAGTCGCACGTGTTCGATCCATGTTACATCCTCTCTGGTGAGCTCCATTGCAACCTAATCTCTGGAACACAATCTTCTCCCTATGCCCGATCCATCCGTGCATTTTATCTCCCATGACGCGAGGATCGGGATCACCAGTATGGCAATCGCTGACCAGGCGTCGCCGCCTAGATGCCACCACCGTCGCCGTCGTTTGGGGCCAAGCCGAGCTGAGATAGTGCAGCATCTACATTGCCTCGGCCTCCTCTTCAAAACCCCTCAAGAACCCCGGAGGAATAATGCACCGAGGAGGAGATCAACTTTGTCTCCCTTGACACCGGCCAAACCTCCGCCAGGCCGGTTGCTCTCCCGGTGAGCTAGAGCCCAATTCCTTGCACCGGAAGCATCCTTAGGAGTCATTGAGCCACCCTTTCCATTTCTTGGCAGGTTGAGGCCGGATAGATGCGCGATGTCGACACTGGGGAATTGTCTTTGCCGGAGCTATCCCATGCGCCGCCAACGATGACCAAGCATCGCCGGCTCGCGTGCACCTTATACAAACTTATAAAATCCCTAGAAAATTCAATTTAGCTTATTTTTGGACAAACCCAGATCCTATGGATTCCTCAACTTACCCTCCCTATCTAGGAAAAATAAAAACCTATAGTCACTTTGTACCAAATACCTCCAAAACTATAAATGTTAAAATGTTGTGATTTGGGTAGGCTGAAACTTTAGAGATTATTTTAAAATTCATCTTAACTTCTTCTTGAGGAAAATCAATTTTTGTAGATTCACCAAATCACATATTTTCAAGTTATAAAATAAAAATATGTGCTTACGTGTAGCAACATCACTTAAATATTTAAATAAGGAGAAAACCATTTTATGCACCTTGCAACTTATAAAATTTGGAGTTAACTCATTATTAATCCTTTTTAAGTGAACTAAGTTTCTATAAACCCAGTAAGTAATGAATTTCAATTAGGTAAAGTAAAATATGACAACTCATATAATAAAAATATCAGTAAACCTTAAATTGTTACTAAGGTACCATTTACTTTAGCTCCAAATAAATTTGATTAAAACTTATTGAAGCAGTGAGGTTATAGTTCGAACCCAAATCACTAAGATTTAGAGCACTTAGCTCATATAACACTATCTAGGTTAATATGCTAAGGAAATAGCCTAAAGCCCCCTCTAGCTTGCCAAGGGTGTGGTAGAACAATATAAACCCTAGAAATATGAACTAAGGCTAACTTGGTTAACCAAATTGCAAATTCTTATGCATCCTTAGTAAATAAAGCAAGTTCTGGACCCAAAACCCTACAGCCATATAAATATGACACTATAGGCCTAGAACCCGTCATAAATTTGTAAAATGCCTAGGAAAATCATAATAACCCTAAAAATTGTGAAACCAAATATGTTAGCCTTATACAACCTATATACACCTCTGTAAAGTCAAATTAATAAAAATCAAATTATAGCAACACTGACCAAACAGCACTAACCATGTGCCGCTACGACCTAACAAAACTTCTAAAATACATAACTCCTAAATGGGATACGATAAAATCAAAATTCTTTCACTAAAATTCATTTTAGACCAGTAGCAACTCAATATGCAAAAATCATGCATTTTAGGGCATTTTGGACTTTTGCCTATTTTTGGTGTTTAATCGCATACCGTGTGTTTTGTTTAGATGATTGCGTAAACGGAGGAGTGGAAGGTGTGCTAACATTTCTTCAGGTCAAGGCAAGTTCATGCCCTGCCTTTGAACACTTTGAATCCCATGTTTTCGGGCTAAATGATTTGTTTGTGAAGTTGCATGTGTATTTTACACAATTGACAATTTGAACCTATGAACTGTAGCTATGTCCTGAAAATGCATGAACCCCTTTTGAAAATCAAATCCTTGCTGATTTGAACCTTAAGACTAATTAGAGTACTTTAATTGTGCTCAGATGACTATACCATGTATACTTTTACAAGTCTTGCAAATGCTTACCCTTGCTCAAGTAGTAAACTAAGACATGGTTATGGACTAAATATTGTTCTATTTGAAAATCATTTTTTGGAAATTTTGAACCAGAGGTGAACCTCTGAATATTTGTGAATAAAATTCAAATAAAATGTGATTTTAGACTTTGGCGGCAAGTGGTATGCGATTGATGTATTCGTATACCGATAGGGAGAGTGTTTGCCGCGTCGATTAAGGACTGAACTACATGTCATTTATTGTGTATATTGTACATCCACATGTGCTAGTATAGGATAGCCTTAGCCGAGTAATCTATTTAGCACATAGCCTTGCATTATGGTAGGCCGAAGTATATGGGTTCGGATAACCCGGAGGAACTTCTGTTTACCTGTGCGTGGTAGTTTAGGCGACTCGAGTCTCCAATACAACGATATCATGCCACGTGGGTGGGTTCCTCTCGTGTCGCCACCACGACGTTAAGTTTAAGGCATGTGCCCGCCACTTAACAGTTCTAGGTCTTATTCTAGTATGACCTAATATGGACCAAACACGTATCGTGCTAGTGCAAGGCTAGGGACTAAGTTGTGTAAAGGCTACGTTATGACCTCTAGATCACACTCAACGTGAAGAGTGTGATAGAGTCTTACAAACTCGAAACAAACTAGAGTGTTCATATCATGTGGGTAAAGGCGTACAAACTCTACGAGTTATAAAAACTAATCGATTAGCCGTGCTCATGGTAATGAGCAAAATGATGATGCTATGGGTATAAATTTCAGATTTTGTGTTTTTCCTAAATGTTCTCGATGACTAAATTGTTTTGTGCTGAATAAGATGTTGATTTATGAGATGATATAGCTTACTCCCCGACGTGTGTAAGGAATTGAAACCTATCTACTTATGTTGAAACCATGCCATGTTTGATGAGGATTTATACATTGCTGAAAATGTCTTGCTTAAATTACGTTGTAAATGGTTTGCGAACAAAAATTGGCTTGATGCTGAAAATTTGGGACTACATATAGCTTTTCCTTTGACTTAAAGCTTCCATGTATGTAGGGTTGATTATGCTCTTGCAGGTACATTATTTCAAATAATGTCTTGACACTTTGCGATTGGAATATCCATTTGGATGCATGTCATAGACTTAGTTTCGAGAGATGCGGGAGTACTCGATTTGCGTCTTTTAGGATCTTGGACATAATGGGGTAAACCCCTAGTCGGTGTGCTTGTGGGTGGGTACTTAAGCCACCACTGTTCGCTGCTCTATGATAATATTCAGTTGGCCGGTCGGCCTATGTAACTATTATGTTATTGTAATTCTTTAAGTCAATTTCATCTTAAGTGTACTTGCTATGTATATCCATGCTTGAGATGAAAGTGTGATACTAAATACACGTCACAGGAACTAGATTCGCACGAGTAAGAGTTAAGAATATTTGAGATGTTGTAGATCTTTAGCCAAATTTGTCAAGTCTCCTGAATGTGTAACACATCTGGTCGCCGCCTTCGAGTGGAATGAAATAACAGTTTATTCATTAATACATAACCATTGACCATGATATCCAACATCTCCATATTGTCTCTAGGGCATATCACTAACACCTTCCCACCTTTCTTTGACATCTTCTTTGTCGGTGCCATTGGCGACGGAGAGGATGAATGTCGGCTCCTTCGACGATGGAACACGCAATGACAAGGTGGGTGCCAGGCCTTGAGTGCACAGGTGATTGTGAACCCGGGAGGACGAAAAGGAGAACGTGGGCGCGAGGTTTGGCGAGATTACAGGAGAGCATAAGGAAGAAGAAGGTGAATGAAGGTGTTAAAAAGGAGAATAATTACCTATTCGCATTAATCTTGGGGAACGTGCGATGCTCTTAACGGCTGCGCGTTGCATCGAAGGCATCCGTGTGCCATGTCGGCTCGGTAGAGAACTGCCGTCCGATGGAGGCGGAGGGAAGGCAGCGTGTGAGATGTGCCCTCATGAGTGGGTCCTCCGGCCCACCACGACGTTGGAAACCCATCCCAGCCATTAGATTATCAAGACATTCGGCCGCGGTAGGGATTTGCTTAGGCATTTGGTCAGTAGTTACCCTACCCGCATTGAGCAGGGAGTCGATGGGACGTGATGGGCACTTTGCTTAAAACCGTCAACAGCCCATGCGCGTAGCACGAGCCCCAGATACCCATTCGCTGCTCGGTTGGCTGACATACTGATGTCACGTATCGGCCGCATCCCGACGTCCGAGGACCTAGTAGCCCAACCTTCATCTCTCAGTCGAGGACACCAATCCCCGTCAACATCCACCACACTGCCTCCGGGCCATGGTAACCCAGACATATTGCCTCAGGGCAATGGTCTGTTCGGGTGCTGCTCATGATCCGTGGACAAAAGCATCACGACCCTTTGCTCCCGAGGGCTATGTCCATCCTTGACCACCCTTGACCTTCGGGTCGCGGCACGCCACCTCTAGCCACGAGGATGAGGACCTTCACTTCAGGTTAGACCGAGTCGCCTACTAGCTTCAGAGCAAGGATTAAGTCGGCAACCTTCAAGTTTGACCCTAGACTTGAATTACGATCCAACCCCAGGCTCGGGGCTACCGTGGAAGGTGCACCACCAAGTACAAACTCACAACTTCGACTCAAGACCAATTTTGACCTAGGCCAAGATGTACCATCGGCCCCGGGCTCGAGGGCTGCACTGGCGAGGTGCATCTAGCGATGAGCCTACCAAGCACGATCAATGCCTTATGAAGGCTAGCACAGGATCGACAGGGAAGCCATATCCTTTGTCATCCACATATAAGATTAGAAATACAATTGCGCTCCCTCTTGACCTTTTTGTAAACACGGGCCTCTTCTTCGTTTTTGATGAAACCAAACCCTTTGATTACTTCATCAAAACGAATATTCCAACTCCGAGATGCTTGCTTCAATCCATAAATGGATTTCGTAGCTTGCATATCTTTCCGAGGGCGATTACGGATCGACAAAACCACGAGGTTGTATCATGTATACATCCTCGCAGGTTTCCATTCAGGAAAGCCGTTTTGACATCCATACGCCATATCTCATAATCAAAATATGCATGCAATCGCTAGGATAATCCGAATAGATTTAAGCATTGCAACGGGCGAGAAGGTTTCATCATAATCAACTCCTTGAATACATTTAAAACCTTTCGCCACCAACCTTATAGATGTGAACATTTCCATCCATATCGACCTTTTTCTTAAAAACCCATTTACACTCAATGGTTTTGACACCATCGGGTGGATCAACCAAGTTCCAAACTTGATTGTCGTACATGGATTCTATTTGGATTTCATGGCTCCAAGCCACTTGTTGGAATCGGTCCCACCATCGCTTCCTCATAGGTCTTAGGTTCATCGTTGTCCAACAACAATATATCACGTTGTTCCTTTTGTGTACTGTCGGGCGCACAACGTGATCTTTGAGACTCAGTGGGGCTGGTGTATCTACAAGCGGGTGGCGCAACACTTTGCTCCTCTGTTGTGGTTACGTGGTGCATTGAAACGTTTTACGGTGTTTCTTGAACTTCTTCAAGATGCACCCTCCCACTAACCCTTCTTGAAAGAAACTCTTTCTCCAGAAGACAGGTGTCGGGCGACAAACACTTTGCCTTGTTCCCGATTATAAAGTAATATCCCTTAGTTTCCTTAGGATATCCCATAAAGAAGCACTTGTCGGATTTGGGTGTGAGCTTGTCGGGTATGCAAACGTTTTACATAAGCCTCACATCCCCAAATTTTGAGAAAAGAGACAAACTAGGGGTTTGCCTGTCCATATCTCATATGGTGTCTTTTCAGCGACTTAGATGGAACTCTATTTAGTGTAAGCGTAGGCTGTTTCAAGAGCATATCCCGGAAGGATAACGGAAGATCACTTTGGCTCATCATCGACCGCACCATGTCCAACAAGGTGCGATTTCTCCGTTCGGACACCCCATTCCATTGTGGATTTCTGGCGGAGTCAGCGTGGAACAATTCCACAATCTTTCGAGATGATTACCAAACTCTTGGCTCAAGTATTCTCCTCCACGATCGATCGTAGAAACTTGATTGTTTTCCCTAAATGATTACTGTACTTCATTAAGAATTCTTTGAACTTTTCAAAGGATTCGGACTTATGCCTCATTAAGTAGATATAACCATATCTACTAAAGTCATCGATAAAGGTAATGAAGTACTGATAACCACCTCTGGCCGTTGAGCTCATTGGTCCACATACATCAGTATGTATGAGTGCCAACAAGTCACTTGCTCTCTCACTGTGTGCCCGTGAAAGGTGCCTTTGTCATCTTACCAAGTAAACAAGACTCACATGTCTCAAATGATTCAAAATCAAAAGAGTGAAGCAATCCATCCTTATGGAGCTTCTCCATGCGTTCTTATTTATATGGCCTAGCGACAATGCCGGATAAGCGTGGGGTTTATATCATTAGAGAGTTGCCTTTACGTATTAATGTTATACATGGGAGACGCTTCAAGATTCAAAACGTATAATCCATTCACCAATGGAGCATGAAAATAGAACATATCTACGAGATATATTGAACAACCATTGTCCATTGATCTAAAATCATTTCCTTCCGCTTGCAAACATGAAGCGGAAATAACGTTTTGACATAGTGTTGGAACACAATAACAATTATTCAATTTCAAAACTAATCCACGAAGGTAGATGAAGGTGATGCTGTGCGACGGCAAGCGTAGCAACGCTTGCTCCATTGCGGCGGCGCGGGTTCACCTCGCCCCTTCTCAATCCTCTACTCTTCTCATTCCACCATAGCGATTTGCAAATATGAGCTACTGATCCGGTATCAAATACCCAAGAGTCGTAGGTGAAGTAGCAAGATTAATGTCTATAACATTAATACCTGAGACGAGTCGTACTTTTCTTCTTTTGAGATCCTCCATGTACTTCTTGCAGTTCCTCTTCCAATGGCTGTCTCCTTGCAATAGAAGCAACGGCATCGATGCACTGACCCCTTCTTGCCCTTCTTTTTATTAGAGGCACTCATGATCTCATCGGGAGTTAACTTCCTCTTGGTGCAAAGTTTCTTGACGGGTGGTTTGCGCTTAGCCTATACGCATCATCATCATATGATGACCATTCTTGGATACTCTCCTCAATTTGTCTTTAGCATCCCATGCAATTCAGCCAAGGTTCTATCCATATTGTTCATGTGATAATTCAATATGAATGGCTCGAAGCTCGGAGGGAGGCGGGAGAATCACATCGATAGTCAACTCTTGGCTAAGGGGAAAACCTAGTTTTCCAGGACTCTCAATGTAGCCAATCATTTTTATCACATGCGGATTGACGGGATTCCCCTCAACAAGCACAGCACGCAAACAAGGACTTTGAGGTGTTGAACCTCTTGGCCCAGAGCTTGGTTCTCAAACATGCCACGCAGTCCTGAATAATAGTGTGAGCATCGCTGCTCTCATATTGCTTAGAAGCTCGGGGGACATTGTAGCAAGCATGGGGCGACTTATGTCTAGGGCATCATTAGTGTGCTTCTCATAAGCCCTCCGTGTAGTTGCGGTGGCATTATTGGCAAATCCTCGGGATAGGGTACTTCAGAACGTACTCCTTACGCTCTTGCTTGAGAACAATTCTCAAGTTGCGATACCAATCCATAAAGTTTGTTCCATTTAATTTTTCCTTTTAGAATAGATCGCAAATTAAAGTCTTGCGTGTAGTATTAGCCGCCATTTATTCTACAACGAAAAAAGCAAAGTTTAGCACAATGTTTATGCTATGTCTATTGTTAAACAATTTAACATTAGACTCTCATTACGTATTTTCCACCTTCCCTCTAGGTTACGTATTGGGTCAAGATCCACATGTTAATTAATTTTCTAGTGAGCTTTGGCATCACGCTAGAAAATTAGTAACATCGATAAGCAACTCCTTGCTAATCACATCTCTATGTGACTCTTGTTGTTGGTGTGGCATCTCCATGCCCCGGCCCCAACCTATGCCCCAAGGCCCAAAAGCTGTTTTGATAGCCTTGTTAAGTAAACCAAATGCTCTGCTTTGTATATGTCCAACATATACCCCCTCGTGTTATGATAGAGAATGGCACTGCTTGCTTTGTGAGACCCACCATTGTGAGCATAACGGTGGCGAGTGCAACATTTGGAAGGGCATCATTACTACTTAATATTGTGAGGGATGCTATCCTATCAAACAAACATATCACATATATGAAAGCGGGTAGAATAGCATGAAATAGTATGGCCCTTCACATGGTGATCTCCATCTCCATGCCGGTGTAGAGGATCTCCATCTTCATCACCGTTCTTTGAGTGCCGAATGCTTGATTTCTTCAAACTAAGCTACTACTATAGAAGCTCTAATTGAAGATTACATCGACTCGTAGGTCGTGAAAGAATATTACAAGCATTGCACGTATGAAAGAATATTACGAGGGGATTGCACATATGAAAGAATATTACATGCATCACATGCATCTCATACATACAATAGGGCCATACCATCTCAAAGCGTTCTGCCAAAACAAGTTAGGCGTAGAAACGTTTTCTACCTATCGCGAGAGATACGGCAGGAGACGACCTATAAGGGTACGCACACTATCAAGGAGATGGTTTGCGTAGGCGCGGCAGCTAATCAAGATCGGACTACGAGATAGCTTCGGCATAATCACATTATACCGTTCGATACACTATCAAGGACGCTATCTCAAGCCAGACTCAAGCGAGTTCTATGGATATTGCTTCAACGTAATCACATTACGCCGTTCCGATACACTATCAAGGAATGCAATTACCATCAACTCTCCTCAACGAATCCCATAAAACCGATTGATCTAATCAAGCATGTGCATAAACTTGTTCGAGATCAATCTAAAACCCGAACTAAGCAAGATAAGCTACGATACCAGCACTTGAAGGGTTACGGGGCTACGTGGCGAAAACAAAAACTTTTAACCGCGCAAACCGGAACACTTGCAGTAAGGGCCGATGGTCGTTACCGATTGGAGTGTCGGCGGAAATAGCCAATCGGGCTATCCGATGCAGGCGTGTGGCCGATTCTGCATAGGCGACGGCCGATTCCGGGGGACGGCCGATTCGCCAATCGGCTGATTCGCAGATCTTGTGGCCGTCCAGTCGCCGTGTTCTCGCACCTGCGCTCCGTCTGCTCGGCCATGGCCCGATCCGGCCGTCAACGGCGTGCAGCGTGCGGCGCCTCTACCGGTATCCACACGTCGGGGACGGGGCGCGAACACCGTGTGCTGGCACGCGATGCAAGGCTAGGGTTTTGTCACACCACGAGTTTTGCCCTAAATTGTTTAAATAATTTACCACTGAAATAATCAGAATTTACGGAATTAACACGGAGCCAACCGAGTAATTTTAAAATGCAATTAATAAATGGAAACGACATGGTAGGATTTTCTTGAATTACGCATGTCAAAATGCACTAACTTGGATTTTTTTGGAATTTTGAAGCACTCTAAGTATTTTTGAAGCACTCTAAGGAATTAATTAAGTCGCAAAATCCTTTTTCCTTCTTTTTTCTTTTTCCTCCGTGCGGACACAGTGTTCCATGCCCTTTTCCAATTTGGGCCGTGGCTGGTTTCCCTCCCGGCCGAGGCCGCTCCGCGTGCGCGCCTCCCCTTCGGTCGTGGGCGAAGCCCGCGGCGCCAATGGTGCCGTGCAGAGTCCGCGAACCATCACTCGCTCAGCGAGTCACCGATAGGTGGGCCCGCCCGTCGAGTCTCCCAGTCCAGCGCTGGTCGGCCCGGCCATGCCGCCCGCCATGCGCGTCGCCGCTCGCTCCGTTCGCTCGGGCCCGGTGCCATGTCGGACCCATGTCGGATCCCGATCATAGCGCCGCATCCATCTCAGCGTCCCTCGCGTTCGTGAAACCTTATCCAGCGAGGAATTGGCATGCCGTCGTTTCTCCCTCTCTCTCGAATCCGTAACCAACGGCGACAAATCCGCGCCTATCCAGTGCCCTTTTCGATCTCGTTGCGCCTCTATAAAGTTCCCTCTTCGCCGCCTTTTCACCTTTGTTTCCTCTCGTGTTAACCCTAAAACCGCACATGCCACCATCGTCGTCGTCTCCAGCCGGTGAGTGCGGCGCCGTTTCCTTTCTCTCACAGGTTTTCCCTGTGTTGTCCCTCGAGTCGCTTCCGCGCATCGCTTTCGCTCCGCCGTCGTCTCCGCGCTCGCGGCGCCTCTCCGTCGCCGTTGCGGTGCCGTAGGAGATCGGTCGGCGCGAGCGTAACCATGGCCCGGACGAGCTCGGCCGCCGCCCAAAACCTAACCCTAGCGCCGCTCTTCGGGGCCGTCCGTCCAGGGCTGGATCAGGCTGGATCCGGCCGTCCCGTCCGCCCAATCCGTCGCCGTTCGATCCGATCACGCGCGCTTGGCCAGATGCGTGCTTGCGTGTCGCCCTCGCCGCCGCCCGAACCCTAACCCTGCCGCGATCCGCACCGTCAGATCCTTCGGATCGGGCGGATCTGGGCGGTTCGCTCCCGCTCAAGCGCGTCGCCGTCCGTCGCCGCCGCTCCTCGCGGATGCGTGCCGCGTGTTCCCTGTCGCCGTCGCCGTCGTGGACTCGGTCCATCGTGGACCGCGCCGCGCCGCTTGCGTCGGCCGCTTGCGCCGATTGGCGTCGGCCCTACCCTTCTGCGCCATGCTTGCGTCACCGGGGCTTAATTGCGCAATAAATGTTTTAATCTTTTACTTTTAGTTTAAAAATCACAAGTAAACTTCTAAAATCCATATCTTTTGAATCCGAGCTCGTTTTAGTCCATTCAAATTTTATTAAATCAGAAAAATGTCAAGAATCCACTAAAAATACTTTTACTGTGCTGTTTTAGTAGACCTTTTAGGGTGATTGTTGAGTACTTTGTTTGTCGTGTAGATCCAGGGTTTTCCGACGAGCCCGTTCTCTTGAGTAGTCGCCGAGGTTCCTCGGTCTCCATAACAAGGCAAGTCATACCTTAAATTGACCATATTGTACCTATTTTATGTAAATACCTCTTTTCTTTCAAATACGCATATGTTTTAGAATGTCATTTCATGGGATGATTATACCTATTGTACTCGACCATAGGATTGTTTACCTTATACCATTGATAACTTGGGGTTCAATGTGACTAGATGATAGCTTAAGGTTTGCTTAGTTATGCTTGGCTCAACTAGCCCACTTAAGGGAATCACACTAATCAAGTACATTACTAGAAGTTAACCCTCGGATGAGGGATTAAGATGTGACACTATTTCTAATAATATTGAATTATGAAAAGGGTGGAGTCGTGAGCACATGGTTGGACTTTGGTTAGCATGCTCATGACAATTAAGGACTGGTTCTCGGGAAACCACGGAAGAAATGTCGTGCATACCCACAAGTGTGAACCCGTTTTGAGGCGGGAATCTTTCGTGTTCATAGTACCAATTCCTGGATCGAGTAGTTGGTGCCCACGAAGATACTGATCTTGGATAATCAAGTGCACATGCATGAATAGTCTTACAATACCATTATTACATTAATAGGCCGAAGGCATTGTTCATCCACGGGACCTTATGGTCCGAATACAACTTAAAACGAGAATTTAGATAAGGCGGCGGAAAGGGCGGCGGCTCGTCAATTGCCTGACGACAGCGGCCGGGGCTAAGGTCTAGTATGCGCCAGTCGGTTCCTTCGCCCTCCCGGTAGTACGCGTAGGGGTCTTCGGCTCTTCATTTCCATGTTTTGGAGGTTTGTGCGTATAGCAAGGGTGAGTACCAACCGTACTCGGCAAAGCCAACACGGGGTTTATGCATATGATAGGGTTATTCAAAGAACACGGCTAGAGTTATTTTTGCGTAAAGCCAGTTTTCACAATTCTTTTCACAAGCCTACCGACTAGCCAAATCAAGTTTTAATTTCATAGTTCATTAACCGGCGACGATTCTGTCTACCATCCATCGTGATCCCAAGGATGGCTTCCGTCTCGGAGCTCGTCATGATTTTAAGTCCACCTTCTCGCATTCTCGAGAAGTTGATCCACCAGCGAATGAAACCATCATGCATACCCATCCCGAGTTTTGAGTTTAAAAATCTAGCCAAGCGAAAGTCTTGTCACGATGCTCAATATCCATGAGCACGGCTATTCGAATAGATTGATTCACTCCTGCTGCGGTGGATGTACACTTTACCCGTACTCACGCGGCCAACAAATGAGCCTACGCCTCCAACACATGAGGCAGTCACGGCAAAAGCCTTTCGATAACCTTGCTTTGGCGAGTACCCGCTCCATGAACTTAAGCCCTCATGCACTCTAGCCGTCCTTTTCTAGCGGTGAGAGGTTACAGCGCACCGGGGTAAGGAAGTCTTTCCGAGATCTTTAAGTTTAATTAACATCGGTTTAATCCCACCATTCATAACAAAGGCCGCAGCCTCATTCTCATCCATAACCACCTCATAGAGAACCATCTATGCAAGGATCTGCCTCCGCTCGGCTATCTAATCAGCTAGGTCTATACCCATTCGAAATACGGTTATCTTGGCTCGTTTCCGCTATCTCATGGCTCGGTCCTTAATGGACCGAGGGTCGGCACTTGCCTTTTCAGGAATCCACCCAAATCATCCGACCCCGAGTCTAAAACATTTGTATAGTACTTTCAATTTCCACCAAACTTAGTTCATCATGGCCATGTGGCGCTCATGTCTCCACATCACAGAATCTCAACTACCTTCCCTAAGGTAGTTGCCCAAGCACAAAGCTTTTTCATAAAGTCATGAGTATGCATAATCTAAGTTTAGCGGGGCTAAGCGGTTTGTCGAAGCTATTCTACGGTTATTTGATCACATCGAGGTTACAAGGAATAATTCTAAAGGTAATCAATGACAAGGTATGGCATAACAAGTATAGGTAACTACGTATAGCATGCATGTTTAGAGTTTTAAAATAACATCATTACGCAATTGGGATCAATATGTTCAAAGAGTGTGATGACTTGCCTTGCTCGCACACTTGAGGGTGGGATCTTCGGCGAGTGTCGTGCTGGTTTCTTCAGGCGCTACCCGTACGTGCGAAAGATCAATTGGTTCGGTTAGAATTCAACAAAACACCGAGAGATCGAAAAGAACCACAAAAGCCATGAAAACAACTCCAAAAGTTTTGCAGAAAATTCTACTCGAGTTAGGACAAGGGTTGCGAGGAAAATCCGGGTTTGGAATCGAGCAGATGACCTAGGGTTTTCGCAAAGTCGGCGATCGCAATTAAATTTGGAATTTACGTTTGAAAATATCGTGAAGAAAATTCGTGCTCGAAATTTGAGGTTTGAGCACAAAAGCGAAACCTATTTCGATGGCGGGGAAAGAATTAAACGGAATCCGGATTGAAAAACGATGCGAAATAGAATTCCGGAAAAACGTCAGATTCGATTTTTTCAAACTTTGCACTTGAGAAAATATGCGAAAATAATTTATTTTTCCCAAAATTTTACTCAAGTCATCCCAAAATATTTTCCAAATTTTCCAAAATTTTTCCTAATTTTCCCTATTTTTCTTTTTCTCTTTTTCTTTTCTTTTTCTTTTTCTTTTCCTTTTTCTGCTTTAGTTCAATGCCCGCAAGGTGTTCGGCGGTGCCGGAGGAAAAGCAGAAGGTGGCGGCGGTGAGGAACAAGGCGGGCGCAAAGGGAGCTTACTGGCGCGGCGGCTCGGGGAGGAGCAAGGGGGGCACGGGGAATGGTCTTGCGCACGGCGGCGACGGCTAAACGGCGGCGGCCCTCGGCGGCGGTGCTCGGGAACGGTGGAAAACGACGCGGCGGTGCGGTGAAATCGGCGGGGCACCGCCCCCTTTTATAGGCGCGGCCAAGGGGAAAGGCTCGTTGCGGGCGCGGGGTGGAAGGAGGGAGTCCGGCTCGGCGGCGCGGGCGGTGACACGCGGCGCACGGGAGGGCCGAGTGCCGGCGGGCGAACCGCGCGGCGAAGCGCACGGCGCGGCGGGGGTAGGGAGCCGAGGCACGGTTGGGGCGCGGCGCGGCGCGTGGCGCAGCGTCGTGTGCGAGCGCGTGCGGTCGGGCGGCAGCGTGGCGCGCGCGGCAGAGGCAGTACGGCGTCGAACGATTTGTGACCAATGAGCGATTGCATTTCACTTTTTCCCGATTTTCTATTTTCTTTTCCCATTTTCTATTTTCTTTCCTTCTAAAAATTCCAAAATAAATTCTAATATTCTAAAAATAATTTTTAACTTTATATTTTAAACTTTTTCTTGACTTTCATTTTCCATAATTATTTTTCATACTTATTTAAATTCTTTTTCCTAATTTTCATAATTTACCCATTTTTAATAAAAATACATTTCCCAAATTTCGGAGTCGCCTCCAGAAATTTTATTATTTATTTTGTGTCTCAATTTATCTTCTCCCAACCAAATTTTTATTTCATATTACTCGAAATGCGTTTTCACAAATCCGCACTTCCTCAAATTCCTTTTTAAAATCACGATGCGGCTTTCGCACCACCGTTTTGACAACTCAGAAACCTCCAAATACACGAAAAGGAATTGACCACGACTAAATTTATGCAACTGGTGGCAAATAAGAAGCAACAAACCGAGAAGAAGCAATAAGCCACGGTTTTTGAAAGTTCCGATTTTACGTTCCGTTTCGGTTCTCAGATTTTCGGATGTTACAAACCTACCCCCTAACAATAAATCTCGTCCCAGACATTTCTTACGGTTCTTTGAGTAGGTGTGGGTATTGTCCTCGGAATTCTTCGCTCTCCCGGGTAGCCTCTTCTTCAGTGTGATTGCTCCATTGTACCTTGTACATGCGCCATGATTTAGTCCGTGTCTTCTTTTACGCCTCGTCTAGTATCTTGATCGGATGCTCAGGGTAAGTAAGATCACTTTGTGGACATGGATGGCTTCTAAAAAGGAGCTTGCTCTTAGAGTGATTCGCAAACATTTCTTCAATTGTGACACGTGGAACCTTTGGGTGGACATCGGAGAGATTCTCGGGCGGTTCAATTGGTAAGCCACTTCTCCTCTCTAGCGCTTATCAAGAATGGGCCCACGTATGCGTGGTGCGAGTTTCCCTTTGACTTTGAATCTACGGGTTCCCGTAGTGGTGAGACCTTTAGATACACGTAGTCACCTTCTTTAAATTCCAATTCTCTCCGTCGGGTATCCGCGTAGCTCTTTTGTTGTGATTGAGCGGCTTGTAGTCGGTCCGGATCGGGCGAACCTTTTCCCTCGGCCTCCTTGATTATATCGGGCCGAATACGGTTCGTTCACCGGTTTTACGACCACATTAATGGGGTTCGACATCGCGACCAAATAAACCTTCGTTTGGCGACATCTTGGGCTTGCAGTAGCTATTGTTGTAAGAGAACTCTAGGCGTACGGTAAACATTTCTCCCAATCCTTGGTGAAATCCAACGCACGGAGCTCTCGGCATGTCTTCTAGCACTTGATTCGTCCTCTCGATCGTAAAGTCGAGTGATGCGGGTGGTAAGCGGTACTAAAGGCGAGGTGGCTGCCGGAGTGCCTCGTGGACCTTGCTCCAAAAATGAGATGTGAATTGGGTACCACGATCCGATATAATCCTCTTTGGTACACCGTGGAGACACACAATCCTACTCATGTATAGTTCCGCTAGCTTGCAGCTTTGTTTGTAGTTAGTTTTCACGGGAATAAATCTGGCAGTCTTGGTGAGCCGATCTACTATTACCCAAATGGAATCGTAACCGTCGCAGTCTTAGGTAGTCCTACTATGAAATCCATGCCTATCTCGTCCCATTTCCATTCAGGGAATCTTGAGTGGCTGAAGCAAGCCGGTGGGCGTTGATGTTCGGCTTTCACCCTTTGGCACACATCGCACACAGCTACGTATTGGCTACATCCCTCTTCATATTAGGCCACCGGTATTCTCCTTTCAAATCTCAGTACATTTTCATGCTTAGGGATGTAACGAATATGCCGATTAGTGGGCTTCCTTTAAGATCAATCCTCTCAAACCGCCTCGTTCGAGCACCAGATTCTTTTCTTGTACCACGGGATTCCCTTGTCATCTCTTGAAAACTCCTTAGCGTCCAGTCAGCCATGCGTTCCTTGATTTCTGGGTTTCCTCATTCCCTTTTTGGGCTTCACTCTATTTGAGTTCTCGAGTAGGGGTTGAATCTCAGTGAGTTCACTTCTCAGTGAGGAATCGGTTGCAGATTGAGTCGAGCCATTTCTTCTTGAAGTTCGGCGGCCATGCCTCCCAATCATGTGGTTGCATTGGGCTTTGCGACTCGGCGCATCGGCCACTACATTTGCCTTGCCGGGGTGATAGTGGATTCCTAGATCGCCAATCCTTGATCAACTCCGGCCATCGCCTCATCGTAGATTGAGATCAGGGTAGGAGTAAAGAAATATTTTAAGCTCTTGTGATCGGTATACACATCACGGTGGTTCCCGATCAGATAGTGTCTCCAGATCTTCAATGCGTGTACAACAGCATGGCTAATTCCAGGTCGTGTGTGGGATAATTCTCTTCGTGGGGTCGTAGCTGAGAGGCATACGCTCTGACCTTCCCATCACTGCATCAACACTCCTCCCAATCCTTCTTAGGGATGCATCACGGTACATCACGAAGTCCTTAGGTTGTCGGGTAAGGTCAAGATTGGGCGGTGGTTAACTTTTCTTTTAATTGGTGAAGGCTTTTGGCACTTCTCATTCCATTCAAACTTCTTTTCCTTCTTCGAAGTTGAGTCATAGGTCGGGCTACGGTGGAAAACCCTTCGATAAACCGTCGGTAATAGCAGGCCAAGCCCAAAAGAAACTCTAACTTTCGTCAACGACTTGGGTGCCTTCCATTCCACAGCGGCTTCCGACCTTGGCGGGGTCTCTGCTACTCCTCAGGTGAAACCACGTGGCCAGAAAAGCGACTTCCTTGGGCCGAACTCGCATTTGCTGAACTTTGCATACGGCCGGTGCTCTCGTAGCTTTTCGGTACTAGTCGTAGATGCTCAGCGTGTTCCTCATCGCTCTTGGAGTAGATAAGTATATAAATCGATGAATACCACTACGAATTTGTCCGGGTATTCCTGAATACCTTGTTCATTAGTTCATAAAATATGCGGGCATTGGTCAATCAAAGGACATTACTTGAGACTCGTATAAGCCGTAACGTGTAGAGAACGCGTCTTAGGAATATCTCCGGCTCTAATCTTCAGCGTGAAGTATCTGACCGTAGATCAATCTTTGAGAACACTGTGCACCCTTAAGTTGATCGAATAAGTCATCGTCAGGGCAGTGGGTACTTGTTCTTGATAGTTACTTCATTCGTGATCGGTAGTCCACACACATTCTCATACTCCCATCCTTCTTTTTGGCCAAAAACTGCTTGGGGCTCCCAGGGAAGAGTGGGCGTACAAATCCCTTCTCTTGTAGTTCTCTTATTTGCTTCTTGAGTTCCTCCAACTCGTTGATCGGCATTCGATAAGGCCTCTTGGATATGGGGCGTACCGGGCATTAGATCGATGATAAACTCTATGTTCGCGTCAGGGGCATTAGGGTAATTCCTGGGGAAACACATCCGGGTATTCTTGTACTCAGGCATTCCGCTAAGGGGTAGCATGGTGAACACTCCACGCAGCTTGCTCACATAGCTTTGGGTTTTGATCCATAGTTATGCTCATCGGTGATCCCCATGGGGTGGATCTGACGTGACTTCCCTTTCATTGCAGTCTATAATTCCATTATTCTTGGTCAACCAATCCATTCAGTATGACATCTATGGTTTGTGGTGATAGCACCATAAGGTTTTAGAGAAACACCACGTCTCTAATCCGTATGGGCACATTAATGCGAGGCATGGGGTGGCGGTTATGTCTCCCGGTGAGTGTACCAACATAGGCCTCTTAAGTGCTACTTGGTGTGGTGGTGTTGTTTGCTTGCTTGGAAGATATGAATGAATGCGAGGCTCCGAATCGAATAAAACTTTAAGCTGGTGTAGAGTTGATAGAGAACATACCCATCAATACGCTCTGGTCCTCAGAGCTTCTTCGGCCCGCACATGATTCACGGCCACGTCGAAACCCGGTGGCGGCCTCGTTGGGTAGCGGGGTCTGAGCAGGACCTCGTCTGCCGCGCGGTGGGGTTCCTCGGGCGGGCGTTGCATTGGCGCCGGTGCGCACGGGGTGTTGCGTGGTTTTGGGCAGCTATTGGAGTAGTGCCCGAATTCTCCAAATTGAAGCGGCTCACATTCCTTCTTCTGGAGCGGCTAGGGTTGGTGTGGGTGTACGAAGGCGAGGTGTAGGCGGCTGTTGATATGGTGGAAGCGGGAGAACGTCCGGTTGCTTGGGACGTTTGGCTTCCATCCGGCGGGGTGGCTCCGCCAGGGCGTTGTGGCGTTCCAGAAATGGGCGAGCCATAGCGAGCCTCCTCTTGCTTGGTTATTGTCTACCACCTTTTGGTCATGCTCAAGCCGGACGGCCTTGTTGATGAGGCTTTGGAAGCTGGTATGATCTGCCCGATCATCGGTCCCCTCGGTTCGTCATTTAGTCCCTCAATGAATTTGTCTATCTTTTCTTCTTAATACTGCCGGGTCATTGGTGGCGTAACGGGCAAAGCTTGGGTGAACTTGTTCAGATATTCTTATCGAGGTGTTCCCTTGGCCTTGATCTGTAGAACTCGTTTTCTTCATCCTCATAAGCTTTGCAGGCCTTTTGAAATTCTCACGGAGCCTTGGCCGTGAATTCCTCCCATGTTGGTTGCGGCGTCTTCGGCTCGTGTTTCTTTGTAGGTGTCCCACCCGGTCACTTGCGGGACCCTCAGGTGGTTAGTGCGCGAAGACAACTCTATCGGCTTCTCGGACTCGACGAGGTTAGCTTCTTCTCTATCACTCTTAGCCAATCTTCGGCGTCCATAGGTTCTTGGCCAGTGGAAAAGTGGGTGGCTTAGCTCTCATGAATTCTCCCGAGACTCGATCCTCCTCGACCTCCTTGATTATTAGCAATCGCTTGGAGTAGGCGGAGTGCATAGCCATGACCTCCGCCGAGTGGAGGGGTTAGGTTACGCGGGTTCTGCGTTGGTTCTTTGCGGCTCTGCGACGATGTGCCATCCGAAGAAGAGGATGAATCAAGAGATCGGACTAGTTTAGGTTATAGTTCACGGAATTTTCTTCAAGTTCTTTCGAATGATCTTCAATCAGGTCAAGGTGAAATAATAATAAGCATGCAATTAAGACATCGCGAGGCGTGCTCGGGTTCATCATATTACATAAGGGAGTACCTGAGGGTACACACACGAGTCCTTCATGCCGGGATAGCAACAATAGTTATATCGTCCAACTTCATCAACTAATTAGGGGATTAGGGAGTGGTTCGTGCCGCGGCAGGTGGGAAGGTCCTCCCGCCTAGTCATCCAACCATCCGCAAGAGCCGGGCGCCGGAAGTGGGTGGTCCGCTGCCGAAGCAAACCGAAGTCCCCACGGCTCGGAGGTGGTGGCCTCGGAGTCACGCCGAATCTTCCGGCTCGGTGGCCGCGTGCTCTTGCGGCGGTGCAGCGGGTGAGGGCCTCCCCGGTGTGAGTCGGGCGACAGGGGAGCTTCCTCCTCCATTGGGTCGGTGTCGCTAGACTCCCATTTGATCTCCATGGGCTCTGCTCGGACTCGTGTCGGTGTAGATGCGGATGGGGTTACCCTCTCGATCCGGCTCGGGAGGATACTTGTCTGGAGCTCAGGTGGGTCCCATGGACGCGGCGGCCAGTGGTGTCCACTAGTGCAGTGCGAGCTCGTGCTCAATATAAAAGCTTGCTCCATCATGGCTTGAAGGTATCCAAGCATGCTGGAGTCATAAGGTAATAATGGTCGGGCACGGGGGCGGAGGTGATGGCACAAGCTCGGTGGAAGTACTGCGGCGTAGACGGGATGAGTGTGCTGGTGCTCCTCGGTGGAGTTGATCTGTTCTTCTGAGCTGCTCTTCCGGCTCTACGAGCTTCCCCAGGGCCATGTAGCGATCCGAGGAGTTGCTCGTCTTGGGCGCCATTTGCTGCGGTGTGTACGTAGCATGCTTATCTGGTCTCCACGCCTTGGTGGGCTGATGACCGAGATCATTGAGCGTGGCTAACTGATCGTTGATCTCGAGCGAGGGCCTCCTGCCCGATCGTCTGCTTGTCTCCAGCCCAACGCGATAAGCGTGACCATCGGGTTGTAGCGGCGGGGGGGTAGCCTCCACGGTGCGAGACCGGGTTGCCCTCTTCGCGATAAGGATGATGCACGAACTGTCATTGTGAGTTCGGCACGGTGTTCCGCATTGAGGCGAAGGAAGGCCTCGCGAGCTGCATCTGAATAGCACCGCCCCATACCGCTGGGTCCCAGGTGGTAGCGAGTGTGGAAGCAGGTAGGATGTCTCACTCCCCATGCGGGCTTCTATGGATCTGGCTGCCTCCCGAGGCTGGATACATCTCGGAGCCATGTCTTTTGGTGTGATAAGTGGGTGGTTCCGGGTACCTCAAACACCATAGTAGGGATGAAGTTGTACCACGAACCCCTCGTCTCGCGGAATAGTGACTTCCCGGGGTTCCGTCGTGGTTTGACATCGCTTTTACGGGCAACTTAGGGTTAGCGGGAGAGAGCTATCATAATCATTTGGTAAAAAGAAATACAGATGTAGAAAAGATATATTTGCATTTTCGGAAATAATAGTTTAAAACTGATCCTATTGTAGGGATATTTCCCTTTAGCCATCTAGTTAGGGGTAGGGCGCCATTTGGTCTTAGCCTACGGTCGCATGGCTCACGATACTGACTCTGTGAACCCCCTTTTTGAGGCGGGAATCTTTCGTGTTCATAGTACAATTCTGGATCAGTAGTTGGTGCCCACGAATACTGATCTTGGATAATCAAGTGCACATGCTGCGAATAGTCTTACAATACCATTATTACATTAATAGGCCCGAAGGCATTGTTCATCCCACGAGGACCTTATGGTCAGATACAACATAAACGGAATTTAGATAAGGCGGCGGGAAAGGCGGCGGCTCGTCAATTGCCACGGGCAGCCAAGGGGCTAAGGTCTAGTATGCCTTGCCAGTCGGTTCCTTCCAACCCTCAGGGTAGTACGCGTAGGTGTCTTACGGCTCTTCATTTCCATCAGCTGGAGGTTTGTGCGTATAGCAAGGGTGAGTACCAACCGTACTCGGCAAGCCAACACTGAGAATTTATGCATATGATAGGGTTATTCAAGAACACGGCTAGAGTTATTTTTGCGTAAACCGGTTTTCACAATTCTTTTCACAAGCCTACAGACTAGCCAAATCAAGTTTTAATTTCATAGTTCATTAACCGGCGGCGGTTACGTCACCATCCATCGTGATCCCAAGGATGGCTTCACGTCTCGGGCTCGTCATGATTTTACGGGAGTCCACCTTCTCGCATTCTCGAGAAGTTGATCCACCAGTGAATGAAACCATCATGCATACCCATCCCAGCGAGTTTGAGTTTAAAAATCTAGCCAAGCGAAAGTCTTGTCATGATGCTCAATATCCGCGAGCACGGCTATTCGAATAGATTGATTCACTCACCTTTGCGGTGGATGTACACTTTACCGTACTCCGCGACGGCCCAACAAATGAGCCTACGCCTCAACACATGAGACGATCACGGCAAAGCCTTTCGATAACCTTGCTTTGGCGGTACCCGCTCCATGAACTTAAGCCCTCATGCACTCTGCCGTCCTTTTCTAGCGGTGAGAGGAGTGCAGGCGCACCGGGTAAGGGAAGTCTTTCCAGATCTTTAAGTTTAATTAACATCGGTTTAATCCCACCATTCATAACAAAGGCGCAGCCTCATTCTCATCCCATAACCACCTCATAGAGAACCATCTATGCAAGGATACGCCTTCGCTCGGCTATCTAATCGGCTAGGTCTATACCCATTCCGAAATGCGGTTGTCTGGCTCGTTTCAAAACTATCTCATGGCTCGGTCCTTAATTGACCCGGGGTGACACTTGCCTTTTAAGGAATCCACCCAAATCATCAGCCGCCCAGTCTAAAACATTTGTATAGTACTTTCAATTTCCACCAAACTTAGTTCATCATGGCCATGTGGCGCTCATGTCTCCACATGCCGAATCTCAACTACCTTCCCTAAGGTAGTTGCCCAAGCTCCTAAAGCTTTTTCATAAAGTCATGAGTATGCATAATCTAAGTTTAGCGGGCTAAGCGGTTTGCCGAAGCTATTCTCTGGTTATTTGATCACATCGGGGTTACAAGGAATAATTCTAAAGGTAATCAATGACAAGGTATGGCATAACAAGTATAGGTAACTCTGCCATAGCATGCATGTTTAGAGTTTTAAAATAACATCATTTCGCAATTGGGATCAATATGTTCAAAGAGTGTGATGACTTGCCTTGCTCACTTGCACTTGAGGGTGGGATCTTGACGGTGTGTCGTCTTGCGGTTTCTTCGAGCGCTACCGTACATGCGAAAGATCAATTGAATTCGGTTAGAATTCAACAAAACACCGAGAGATCGAAAAGAACCACAAAAAGCCATGAAAACAACTCCAAAAGTTTTGCCGAAAATTCTACTCGAGTTAGGACAGGGTTGCGAGAAAATCCGGGTTTTGGGAATCGAACCGATGACCTAGGGTTTTCGCAAAGTCGGCGTCGCAATTAAATTTGGAATTTACGTTTGAAAATATCAGCGAAGAAAATTCGTGCTTTCTCAATTTGAGGAGTTTGAGCACAAAAGCGAAACCTATTTCGATGGCGGGAAAAGAATTAAACGGAATCCGGATTGAAAAACGATACGAAATAGAATTAGGAAAACGTCCGATTCCGATTTTTCAAACTTTGCACTTGAGAAAATATGCGAGAAAATAATTTATTTTTGCCCAAATTTTACTCAAGTCATCCCAAAATATTTTCCAAATTTTCCAAAATTTTCCTAATTTTCCCTATTTTTCTTTTTCTCTTTTTCTTTTCTTTTTCTTTTTCTTTTTCCTTTTCCTGCCTTTGTTCAATGCCCTTGCCAAGGTGTTCGGCCAGGGTGCAGGAGGAAAAACCGAATGGCGCGGTGAGGAACAAGGCGGCGCAAAAGGGCTTTCACCGGCGGCGGCGGCTCGGGGAGGGCAAGGGGGCACGCGGGGGTGGTCTTGCCCACGTGGCGACGGCTAAACGGCGGCGGCCCTCGGCGCGGTGCTCGGGAACGGTGGAAAAAGCGGCGGCGGTGCGGTGAAATCGGCGGGGCACCGCCGCATATAAGCGCAGCCAAGGGGAAGGCTCGGTGCGGGCGCGGGGTGGAAGGAGGGGGTCCGGCTCGGCGCGGCCTTCGGCGGTGACCGCGCGGCGGCGCACGGAGGAAGCCGGGTGCGGCGGGCGAAACGTGGCGGCGAAGCGCACGGCGCGGGCGGGGTC